>CM044551.2:14958151-15558151 GCA_024416835.2 Perccottus glenii
CTGAGGACGGGCAAATTAGGCCGGGTTGGGTAGTTAAACTTTACACCCTCAAAGCGCACGTTGCCTTCAAACTTATCCTGGGTTGTTGAGAGAGAAAAACAATATTTAGAAGTTACTAGTTAAATGTTTGGTGAAAAACAGTCTGTATTTGTACCGGTGTGTCTCCTCATTTGAAAGATTATCAATAGCTGGCTCTCTGTTAATTAACATCATTAAGTGGGCAGCAGAAACTTTAGCCCGAGCGTAGTTTGGAGCAAATGCATTGGCCTCTCCAACAGCCATGGCACCGTACAAGAGTGCTGAAATCACCCTGGAGGAGAAAATGGCAATAAATAAATAATTAAATGCAAAATAACTTTAGGCCACAAAATAACTTTCCTTTTGAAGTGGATTGATATTTAACTAATCAAGTTATTTCAATGACTTGCTGCACATAACATTTGAAATACTAAACCTGTTCCTTTAGTGACTGAAAATCTCATCAATGTACTTTGTAAGTTTTATGGTTTAAAAGTAATTCATGACAACTGTAATGAATTATCTATTTATGTAATTTATTATCTATTTATGTAACAGGTGGAAAGCAACAATCTGCCTGATAATTGACATCTTCACGTGTGGGATTTCACAGGAAGTTCTAGCTAATCCTAGCATGTGTTGCCCAGAGTATTTATATAAAAAAAAAACATCTCAGCACAGAACAATTATCGTCCCATGGAGCCAAATCATAAACCCAACAATGACTAATAGGTCAGTCTGTGTCATGGTACTCACAGGAATAGTTCTTCAATGCCTATCCGTCCCTCCTCAACAAGCCAAGCTCCAAAGCGGAAACAACCCGCATAACTAAAGTAAATCATGGCTTGGGAAAGGGAGTAGGTGAAGCCATAAGCATGGGCCTTTTTCTTTGAGTTTCTAACAATTAAAGACAATTTAAATCAAAATAAATACATATACAGGAAACCGATATTTACATATACAAAATATATATATATATCTGTTAATACTTGTATGGCACTTGAAGGTTTTCATGATACAAAGACTCAAACTTTGGTTCTCGGGTGAGTGAGGCAACAGTACGGATATTTTCTATAGCCTCTGTGGCAATCTGAAAAGAGAAAGCACCTGTAAAGCCTGATTTACAAAGATCATAAATGTGCAGTTTTTAATATTGCACATGTGGTTTGAAAGTGCATCGCGTGTGAATTACAGGGTTGCAAAAGTGGTGGGTGTGTCATATCAAAGGTGGTTATCAAACCTTAAATTAAATATATTAAAGTTTATGATATAAAATATATTATAATGGTTTGCGGGGAACAACCTATGAAGTTGCTAAAGAGTGGAACTCAAGGAGCAGCCAAAACCTGGCACAACTATACACACACTAGACACACTACACACTTAAAACACTCTACTGTCTGTCTCCAGTACATACTTAAGTCAGGAAAAAAAATACAGAAAGCCTGAGGGTCAACCTTTCCCGCCTTCTCCAGCTCTTTCTTATCTTGAGCAGCTTGTCCACTAAGCAGCTTCATCTCAGCGGCTCCTGCGAGTGCCATGAATGGCACCACAGCCAAAATGAGTAGCGTCAGCTCCCAACTGTACACAAAGGAGATGATCACACTTGTGCCCAAGTTGGCTATGTTCTGGGCAAATGTGGCCAAACGTGTCCCTGTCGCCTAAACACAAAACAGAAGACAATTCATAATTTAATTTAAATATTGTATCTTTTGGTGTTTTGCCGAGATTTGTTCATAAGACCTACCCCTTGTACTTGGGCAGCGTCTGTAGCAAGTCGTGTTGTTAGTGCACCAATACTGTTTTTTGAGTCATCAAACCAGCCAAGATCCTACATTAAAGCAGATATAAAAGCATCCAATATAGTTAACAAGTTAAGTGTAGTGCATGTCTCCAATACTAAAGAAGTACAATATATAGAAAAGGCATCTGGACTCAGTTTTCAAGTTGAAGACGTTTTGTCTCTAATTCCAAGAGACTATATCAATTCTGAGATCAACTAGTTAGAGAGCTGAGCTTACATCTCTAGAGGGAGGGGTTTGACCTGAAACTTAACTTGATGGGACCAGGCTGTTCTGGTCTCATGGTCGTGTGCTATGAAAGGACAGTGTGACTCCTGATGTGAGAGTCATTAAAGGTTCATGTGAGTCGTTAGTGTCACTGTTCCATTCAGGTGTTTTTATTTAGGTTTCAGAACACCGTTATAAATACTAGGCAACATGAATCTGAGAACACCTCCTCTGTTCAGAGAGGGCTTTTCCATTTGAACAAAAATGGCTTCCTTCACACCTCTCTAGAACCATCTGGTCTCTTTGGACAAAATTCGGAGATTGCTGTCCTCAAAGGAATGCCCTTTCTCTTTGAGGTGGATTGGTGTCTCAGTTCCTCCAGGCTTGGCTCTTCTGTGCTGATACATCCTTTTGTGAAGCTGATGTTTAATTTCTCCAACATAACTGTCACTGCACTCTTCACTACACTGCATAAACCACATTACTCTGTGCGAAGGATCTTGTCTTTAGGATGGACCAGTTTTTGATACAGAGTGTTCCCAAGTTTAAAGTGGAGTGGAATGTTTTCCATCCATCTTCTACCGCTTATCCGGGGCCGTGTCGCGGAGACAGCAGTCTAAGCAGAGACGCCCAGACTTTACCACCTCCCCAGACACTTCCTCCAGCTCTTCCAAGGGAATACCGCGGCATTCCCAGGCCAGCCGAGAGACATAGTTCCTACAGCGTGTCCACATAATGGATAACCACACCCTTCCCTTTTGTCCCTGGTTCCTGTCTGTTTGGTTTCTGTGTCCTCTTGGTTTTGTTGAATGTCCATCTGGGGCATCCACAGTGTTTCAGGGCTTTACAAATGTGTTGCTGTTTTTTCCGTTTACCTTCTGAGGTTGTGGGCACCTCTTGTGCTCTGTGTTAAAGTGTCCTCCCAGCTTGTGCTGCAGAGGGTGGTGGGAATCAAACAGCAAATATTTGTTTCCGAAACTTTCCGTGTGCATTGGCTTCCTATAAACTTCTACTTGGAAAGTCCTGTCCTCACAAATAAACACTGCACAGTCTAAGAAGGCCAGGCAGATTAACTTGATGTTCTTGTCCACTGTGTTGATGTGCTCTGTGAGCTTCTACTTCCAGGGTTCTGATTTTGACCCACGTGTCATCAACATATCTGAACCAGTGACTGGGCACTGCACCTGGGAAAGAGACCAGAGCTCTGTTCTTCACTTCCTCCATGTACAGGTCAGCCACAATCAGAGAGACAAATGAACCCATAACACAGCCGTGTTTTTGTCTCTAGAGTTACCTCTGAACTGGAAATACTGTAAGTAGTGTTTACACATACCTCCAGTAAACTGCAAATATGGTCCGTGGTGAGGTTAGTCCTGTCCTGTAGAGGTGTGTTCTGTAGTCTCTTCCTTACATTTAAGAGTGCTTCATTGGTGGGTATACAGGTAAAGAGGGATGTGTATAGTTGCAGATGTTTGATTTTGTTCGTAAAGTCCTGTGAGTTGATGATATGGTGTTGTGAGTGTCCTACCAATGGAGCCAAGATGGTGGCCAGGTGATTAGCTACATTGTAGGTGGCTGTATCTGTGCTGCTCACTATGGGTCATAGTGGAATTCCTGCTTTGTGTATTTTTGGTAATAGATAGATACATGGAGTGGTGTTCCCAGGATATAGCCCGTGGTAGGGAGCAATCAATGACTTGGTCCTTCTCCAGCCTCTGTAGACAGTCAATGACATTCTTCTTGTAACCACTCGTTGGATCTCTTCTCAGTGTCTCATAGGTGTCTCTGTGATGTCAGTGAGTAAACTGTTAATACTGGACTTGTAGTCATCTAAGTTCAGGATCACAGTGCATCTTCCTTTGTCTGCTGGCAGAATGGTGATGCTGTGGTCCTTCTCCAGTGATGACAGCACCCTCCTTTCTAGAGATATAAGCTCAGCTCTCTTCCCAGTCAATCTCAGAACTGAGAGTCTCTTGAAATTAGAGACAAAACGTCTTCACCTTGAAAACTGAGCCCAGATGCTTTTGCTTTAACCTTTTCTTCAAGATGACCATGATGACTGATTATATATAATATAACACTAAACCAACAGTTTCCCTTTATACTCACCTGTCTCATTATTGATGTAAATGCCTTGAGACGCAGTTTCAAAGTAAGAATCTCTCCTGATTTACCAAAGCAGAAGCCCTGTGTAATATTTGAAAAGGCATTTTGGTAATGTGATACTTGCAAGAAGATTTTACAATCTACTAATTTGTGGTCTGCTCAACTGTTTCCCAAAACTCTTAACACATAAGGGTGGTTAGGAAGTGGTTGAGGGAATTGCTACAGTGCTTTTGGAGAGTTCCTCAATATGTCAGTGTCTAAAGGTTTACCTGTAAAAACATAGTGACGAAGGATACTCCTCCAATAACAGCAAACATGAGACTAAAGAATGTAGATCTGTCTTTGACATATTCTTTATCTGGGTTTGCAAACACCTGCAAATAAAAATAAAGAATAAAGACACCAGGTCAGATCTTTGGTCAACGCAACAAGGCATTATTACCCTTTTTCTCAGAACTTACAGTGATGATCTTGGAGAAGAGAATTGCAAACAAAGGCTGCATTGCACCATTAATTATGGCACAAATAACCCCGACCACAATGAAGGGCAATTCACTAAAGTTAAGACGAAATACTTGAAAAAAGGAAACGGGAGGCACATCCTCTTCTGGCTGCTAAATGAGAAAGAAACTGAACTGAATTATGTTTGGAGAACAGTGCATTTTAATTTATTTACAGACAAAGTAAAAAACAGACCCAACAGACTGCAGCTTACCTCTTCTATCTTGTCTTTGTCATCTTTTGTTTCTCCCTCTGAAACTGCAAATGAAGAACCTCTTGTAGATTTTCTTTTGTGTAGTGATGGGGTCTTGACTAAAGGACTTTTGTCAAGCTCATCCTGCTCAATCAAGTCCTCGTTGCTCTCCTCAACATTCTGAAAGCTCTGAAAGCGTTAACAAACACAAGGGGAAGGTCAAAGTCTACCCATCATAAGAGTATGTCAAAGATAATTTTACAGTGAGTCACCTGCATCGTGACAAGCGTGTGATATACTCCTTGTAGTTGCATTAGTTTGTTGTGAGTACCAAGCTCAACAATTTCACCATTTTGGAATCCAGCAATGACATCAGCATTTCTGATTGTGGAAAGACGGTGGGCGACTACTATTGTAGTACGGCCTTTTCTGACCTGCAAACAGACAAGAATATAACACACACACGTTGACACACATGATTTATGTCAGTGCGATTGTACCTTATCAAGAGCAGCTTGAACAATTGTTTCACTCTCAGCATCCAGAGCAGATGTGGCCTCATCCAGCAGGAGGATTTTAGGGTTACGGACTAGAGCTCGAGCGATGGCAATCCTTTGTTTCTGCCCTCCACTCATCTGAGTCCCTCTGTCTCCAGCCAGTGTCTCAAACTTCTGCTTGACAAAAGAAGTCTTGAATTGAATAAATAGTAGTCAGTTTTTACTGGTTTATACACAGTCACAGTGCAAGCGAAGGTCATGGAGCTATTGAGCTGAGTAAAAAATTGGGTTGAGCTAAAGTTGATTGTTTTTTTTAAAGTTGAATGTTGTGCATTGGTTCCACACACATTCTGACTGAAACCATCTCTGACTGCATCAATCTCTGGGGAAACTGTGTAAAAGTGTAAACAAGTATAAATAGCAAAGCCCCCAGAAGGAAAATACAAGTAGTTTCAGTAAAAAAATCAAGGACATTATTATCAATATTCCATTTATAAATATTGTCGTACATCAGGTAGGTTCACAATGAAGTCGTAAGCATTAGCCTCTTTGGCAGCTTGCTCGATCTCCTGCTGTGTCACATCAGTTCGACCATATCTGATGTTTTCAGCAATGGTGGTGGCAAACAGGACAGGCTCCTGACTCACAACTCCAATCATTTCTCTTAAGTAGCGTATGTTTAGAGTGCGGATGTCATGGCCATCAATACATATCTACATAAAGAAAAAAATGCCTTGCATGTTTATAAAGCACCATTCATATCAGTCAGAAATGGGAAACTTAACAAAGTTGTACTCACGGATCCTTCATAAGGATCATAAAACCTCTGCAGCAACTGGACTGTTGTGCTTTTACCACAGCCACTGCTGCCCACTAGAGCAATGGTTTGTCCATTTTTCACACTTAGAGACATGTTGTTCAACACCTACAAAAATGTATGTTAGCTTTTCTTACATAAATTGTGTGGAGTTGTTTAAAGTAATGGGCAACATACTTTGACATCTGGTCTTGATGGGTAGCAGAAGTGGACATTCTTAAACTCTACGTTCCATTAATGGAGTCTGGCTTGAATCCATCTTCTGAGAAACTATTTATGGATGGAACCTAGAGCAGTGTTGGGAGGTACACAAACGCCAGAAATTTTATTTAAATTAAAGTTTGCCCAGCATACTTTTCAGCTTTATTAACTTCATTGCTTCCTTGGTTCTATCTTAGATTAAGTGAACACGTTTTCTCAATGTTCAGCAGTGCAGAGAGTATAATATGTGTGTCCAATGGGAAACAATGATGATGTCCTTACTCTGTCTATAATACTGTATACTTTATGTGCAGCTCCTCGAGCTGAAGCAAAGGCCTGGACGTTTGGAGAGGTCTGTCCAATTGCGAATGCACCAATCAGTACAACAAAGAACACCTAAAACACAGACACATTATCTTTGTGAAGAAGGCAGTTCTGTGCTCAGCTCAAATAATTTCAGTCAAATCTTTACTTTACTTACAATGAGTACTCTTCCAATGGTGTACTCTTCACTAAGGACCAGAGTACTGCCATACCAGAAGGCCAGAGCATAGGACAGGTAAATAATGAGAAAGGTAAAGCCCATGGCAATGTTTGCTGAAACTGCCTTTTTTATTCCCACGTTTTTAGCGTCCTCTAGGTTCTTCTGGTATCTGTGGATAAACACAACAACTTTCAGAAAGAAAAAACAAAAGCTCAGATTAAGTAACAAAAGACAGCATGTCCCACACTTTATACATTATAATCTATATTATGTGTAGAAGACACATATTTGATTTACTCATAGTCTACACTTCCAACATACACACCTTTGTATCTCTTTGTCCTGACCATTAAAGGCAAACACTGTCCTAATAGCCGACAGCACTTCCTCTGCCACAGCACCAGCTTTGGCGTATGCAGTCTGCTCTTTGGATGTGAATGAAGTCAGCATCTACAAAAAGAGGGGAGAACCAATTTTACAAATCTATTCCAAAAAACAAATTCAAATAGATTATTATTAGAAGTAAAAAAACTCACTTTTCCAAACAACCCTGCTGCTACTCCCAGCACAGGACTGACAGCCAGGATGACCAGAGTCATTTTCCAGCCTTTGATAAACCCAATTATAAAAGACGCAACAAAAGTGCTCAACGCCTGGAGCAACAATCCTATCTTATCACCAATACCTTCTTGGATCTTATAAACGTCACTGTTTTTAAAAAGAAAAACACAAACATTGTATCCTGAATTTTCCCAAACGGTTACCAAGTGGAAGATACTCAGTTAATTTTAAGATCACAATCAGTGTGAAGGAAATGAAAGACGCACTCTGTAAGACGTGTGTTGAGCTCTCCCGTCTCATTGACATCGAACCAGCCGATTTCCTGATGCATGATGGAGTGAAAAAAAAGCTTGCGGATGCGTCTGACTTGCCGACCAGCTGCTATCGTCCAAAAAGATACATTCAAGTATCCTGACACCATCACGACGGCACCAATGATGGAGTATTGAATTGCATATCTGGGACAGAGACCAGAAACAATGTGTATTTATAACAGTATCTGTTTTAAGTCAGTAGAAATGACCAAAAGCAGACTGTCATCTTATTGCTAAGGGTTTTACCCAGTCATTTCTTCTTGTAAAGTGCTGTTTAAAGTAATATCTGAAAGAAAATGACACCAGAATGGATTAAGATTAAATTGTTACCCAATTTTATATTGTTTTATAACTAAAAATGAAAATGGATATAAATGTACTCACTGAGAGAGGTGATATTTGGGTTCTTGGCAAAAGCTATAAAGCTGTCCGTCATATCTCCAAACACTATACACATGAGCGGAAGCTGCACTCCACTGACTATAGCCGCCAGAGTTGCCACCAGGATCAACACGATGTCTGCGCTGTTTGCAAATCTAAACTGTTAAAAGTGTAAAGACAAAAGCAAAACTTCAAACTGTAAGCGGCCATTATATTCTCACAATGGGGGACACGAGCTGTACACACAAACAACAGGAAAACACGGTGCACTCCCATCTTCCTCAGAAACACCCTCCAACCTGTTGTACTTACAATAACACCACAAGAAGCTTAAAGATTGCATAAAACAGTCTTTAAAAGTGACTTTTTCTTTCTGCTGTTTTTGTGGTGCCTCCAAAATACTTTATAATCTACAAGTATATGTAACACTTTCCAATCATTGCCAGAAGGAGGAATGGTAAATGCACAGAAAGCACATCAAAATATAAAGTAATTAGTAGAATAAAACTAGAAAATGTGAAGGTGTTTGGAGTTTTTTGTTTGAATTTTACCTCTCAGTTATGTACCACATAGACAGTATATTATACAAACCATATAACTCTGCATGTTGTTCAAATAAAGGAAACATGGGTAATTTTAAAAACGGTAATCTTACCAAAGCAATGGGGCCAACCATGACTGGTTTTGGGTCTTTTTCTTTCCCCTTCTTTCCTTTCTTTTTGTCATCTTCCATGTTGTTACTGTGTATAAAAACACATATTGTTCATTATGATATGGTTTACATGAACCCACCACAATCTATTGTACCCATTTACCTAAACATGCAAAGAATCATTATCTCATCCTTATCTCAAAGAAATGATGACATAATCGAGAGCTCAAAATCTTACACATACTTTACTTTAAATGACTTCACCTTTTAGTCCCATTTTGTTCATCTTTCTTTCCAGACATTTTGAAAGTTTCTTCTTCTTTAGCCATACTGGGTCTTGACAAAGAGACAGAAAAGAAAGAAACTTACAAAGGCCAAGTGTCTGTCTCACCACAATACAAGCCTTCAAACGAGGCAGGATGTCTACTGTAAAAACAAAATCTGTTATCCGCACTTTGAAAAACAACTAAATCTGATAGTCTCCTTGACAATTACAGCGATGATTTCTGAGAAATTCAAAGCAAAGGCTACAGTAAGTAATTTTACAGACGGTCCTGGTAGACAATTATGTATAGTAACAAAACAAAGGTCATTTTTATAACCTCTCCTTAAAGTTGTAGTCCGAATCTATCTTGGATCACACAAAAGAGTCTATTCATATAAAGTGAGAAAGTAGTTCTATTTCACAGTCCTTATTATCTTTTTTTTTTTTACTTTTTATTTATATATTCTTTCTTTTTAAACAGAACATTAAAAAAATCATCTTTGAAAAATATAGTAACCATTTTCACATTAAGATAAAATAATTATAGGTTTCTGCCAGTTCCGTTTTTACCAAGGAACAGAATAAAAACAGAAACGTCAACATACTAAAACCATACTAATAAAAATCTAATAACTAAAAAGAACGAGATACCTATAGTAAAAACGTGATCATATAATATAAGCATGGATTATAAATTAACTAAGCTGCAATACGCTTTTGTAGCTAGTCCTATAAGCTCATTTACCACATATTTAAAAGTTGCTACCAACCCAGTCTTTTTGATGTTGATCTAAATGTTGCTCCGGACTGGATTTGGCAGAGGTGGTGTACAGGCGAAGACCAGCACTGTCCTATCGATCTGTGGTCTCTCATAGTCACTCTATGCTCCTCCTCGTCACGTGGTTCTTTATGGCTTTTCTAACCAGATGATGAAAACTCAAGTAAGAGGTAGAGCGCACACGTGCTCTAAAATGCACACGTAAATGGGCTGATATTTAGTGGAATAAAAACATTTACGCTCTTATAGATCATGAAATCTATACCATTACATTCACTACTTTTAAATTAATTTGGTTGGATCTCATTTCTAAACAACACAACATACCATCGTAAAAATTATTTAAAAATGCTTTTTTTATTTAAACACAAATTTTATGTTGTCTAGGCTATTTTCAGTAGACGTGTTTAAATTTAATTTCACAACAATCAGTCGTGACATTAATTAGTACTTTTCCTACGGAGTCCCAAAGAGGAAAAAAAAGAAGAAAAAAAAAAGAAAAACAAACACAAGTTAATTATTACATGGGCACCTGATATTTTCAATAAGGTAATTTTTTTAAATAAACATGCCGTTTTTATAGAGGAGCCGTCCCAATTACTGCCAAATGCTTCACAGGTAAACACCATAATCATAAAAGGTAACACAGCAATATACAAACATTAAGGAAATCTATATAAATCTATATGTTATAACCAAACACTGGCAGTACTAAAAGTGCAAACAATATAGTTCAGACAAAAGGGTATTTATTGAAGCACAGGGCTGAAGGGAACTTGGTCCTGGGGCGGCCAATGGTGTGGCAGACTGGAGGTGAAGACGAAGGACTGCCAAACAACAAACTGGAGCTGGCAACACAGAAGAGCACACTACAGTGACAGAATGCTGAGGACATTTGCAGGACCTTTATACATGATGAGTGGTAGTGATGAGGGGATGGTAAGCAGGTGTGGAGTCAGCTCAGGTGAGTGCAAACGAGAGACTGCCCAGGACCTAAGCTAACTTTGTTTTCTGCATAGTTTAATTAAGTAGCATATATTCTCTGGAGAAAAAAAAAGCCAAGAACAAAAGGTTTGAAGTTGAGGGGGGGGGGGGGTTTACCTTAACACCTACTATTTTCTCTGCACAGAACTCTGTCCCAGCTCCAGTCTTCTGCCCGGCTGCCTCATCTACTCCACTGTCCTCTGGATCTCTTGTGTTAATAAACCATTTTGAAATACCATTTTGTCTTGGTATCTGCCATCTTGGTCCCTCAGCTTCCAGTTCATTACAACATATACACAAATTATACAATATGTATTTAAACTTTGGTAAGGAATCTTTTGGCTTCATTACAGCTGTTAACTTGGCACGCGTTGGCGACTTCTGCGTAGCTGTGACATTTGACATTAATATCATACAATGGTGACAATTATTTTGTTCTCACAAGTTAATATTACGTGGCCACATAAAAACTCATGGCCTCAAGTTTTTTTACTTTTCAATCACGGCTCTGTTGCATTTTTTTGTCATACAATAGTTGGATGGACACAAGATGTTAAGGATGGCAAAAGTAAAAAGGGTTAAAGGATTAGCTGAAGTCAGGCAAATAGTTTTTTACTTTTGTAGGATATTTGCTAGTGTATAATTGAGTAAAAATTGTGGGGGCAATGGGATGTATTTACCTAATACTTATTCAAGAGACTAAAAAGTAAAATCCTTTCAGATAACATTAAAATGTATTCTGTGTACTTAATGTAAAATGTGACGGGCATCTGTACAAAGGTTGATGACTCATCTGTGTGTTGGTTTAAAGATTGCTAACCATTAGCTAAAAGACAGTAGGTGAAGAGGTGTGTGTGTGTGTGTGGGGCTTACCACACTTCCTTTGCTGGTGTCATAGAATCTTTCAAAGCTTCCCATCAAGTCCAGAGACAAAACAATATTTAGAAGTTACTATTAAAAATAAATAAAACTTTGAATCTGGGTGTCTTTCTCATTTTAAAGATTATGACTTTTTTTATCTTTCTCTTGTTACAAATTAAGTGCAGTTAAGCATCCGGAGAGAGCGGCACGTCACTTTGTAGATAAATGCAATGGTTAACTCATGCATGATGTGTTTCCAGGACTGAGATGGACATAGTTCACCTGCACTCAATCACAATCATGTAATCCTGTCTGACACATGAGCTCAAAGGCATGGACAGAGCAGTGGCATGTAAATATTGAATTGATTAATTTCTCTTCTGTCAAATATTGTAATTTTTAGGAGAGAAGGTCAGTACAGTAAAAGTATCAACCCATTTATGGGAGTCTGACAATGGGGGCTGACAAAACTTTAGACAAACAGGTGACCTGAGGATGGTCTCTAATTTGTTTTGTTCAAATTTAGAGCAGCGTCTCTGACCATCATGTCATTTTATTTGTTGTGGGTGATTCTCTACACCAGGTGTGTCAAACTGGGCTGAAGATTCTGTATTTATTTTATACAAAATAAGATTTAACAGTGATTGAGTATTTATTACATCAGTTTGTTTTTACATTAATTTTCTTATTCCCCTATTCATGCCTCATTTTCATGCATCATTCTGAATTTCAACCAAACCTTGTTCAAATTCAACAAAAATCTCTTGAAATCCAACCAAATATTGTCCAAATCCATAAAAAAACAATTCAGAACAACAATTACAGAAATAAAATAAAACTAAGTCCAGCCTTGAGTTTGACATGTGTGCTCCACACCCATCATTCAAATCACAGCCCACCCAAAACTCAATAACTCTGCCAAATAATTGTGGTGCTTAAAATGTACTATAAATGTAAAAAAAAAACTGGATCACAGTCAAAACTCCTTAGTGTAGCCTATAACCATATCAAAACAACACTTAAATATTCATATTTAAAGCTGCGGTGAACTCACCATGGGACTTCTTTTTTTTTTTTACTGTAACATCATGTCCCCTGCACCCGCCCTGATGGCTCATTGCTTTTACCAAAAAAGAAAGATCTCTTAAACATAAGACAAGTTTCACATAATTACAAGAAAATATGTCATAATTACGAAATAAGTTTCTCATAATTACAAGAAAATATGTCGTAATTGCGAGATTTATGAGATTTAGGTCATATTTCAGCTGTTTGCACATAGACAGTAGCTTGTGCATTTGACAGAGGGAAAGTTCAAAGCAGAACAACTGTAAAAAAACACTGTCCCATCACAGTAATGTGTAAAATAAGCTACAACTTTATATTTAATCAAATATGCCACCTACCGGACAAAGTAGTTATTGTGTTACTATGGAGACGGCTGTCTAGGGACCGTCTCTAAAGTGCAACACTGAAAACAAATGAATAATAACTTTAGTATAATAAATAATAAGTTTTACTTTTTTTATTCGAGATTTTTTTATTTATTTTTTATTTTTGGGTGAACGCAATGCGCTTCTGTACATAATCCTTTTAGCTGTGCATAGTCTGACAAGCCTATTTAAATGAATTAGGCTATTATTCTGCATTCTACATTTATTTATTTTATTATTATTAGTTTTTTTTAGATAGGTAAAGGCTTTAGAGAAACATTACGAAAGGCTGTCTGCGGTAGGCAAACATTTCCCTTACGCTGTAGTTTCGCTGTGGACGGAGACGTGGCTTGATTAGCTCCAACCGAACTCACCGAAGCCTTTTTGACCGGAGCGTTTTTGGAAACCCACGTTGTTCGTGTGCGCTGCGAGCAAACAGACGCAGCTGCCCGTGGCCTGGTGGTGCAGAGGCACACAAGACACCGACCACAGACACGGGCCCGCGGACGATGGCGTCGCTTGGCGTGGGGCTGCATCCCATCCGCAGGAGGGTGGCAGGCAGGAGCGCAGCAGTGGAGAGGAGGAATCTGCTGACGGTGTGCAGGTAAGGAAATCTTATTGCCTCATGCTTGCGTCGAAGACATCTTTGCTCTCAATTGTTGTGGTCACTGACCATTTGTGGCGTGTTGTGATGTACGATGGAAACAGAGGTACGTCCTTTAGCGCCTCTCAAGGACTGTTTTGACTGGTGTGAATGTAGATAATATACACCTAATGTATGCATTTGCAACATAACGTTATTCTAAAGCCCGCGTTTTAGTCATCTTAATATTCATAATCAGTTGCCTACTTGTCAATTGACTGTCATAAACAGTTATTTTTTCAGTGTTGAATACACTGCAGCAATCACAGTGCAGAATTGCATGTGTTCTTAATGTCGTGCTACTTTAATCATAATGCATACAAACCAGTAGCCTTCTATTTTTTATATAATATCTTCAAAATATTCTCACTAGGCCACTGGCCTCAGTTTAAGAATAAGTCAGCAGTATTACCTGTGTAAATAAACTAACCTAAAGGGTCCCAGACACATAATGACTTGACAGTTGCTGAGGTGTACACCCTTGTCATGGTCTAGCTTTCTCCCTGTGTCACAGGGAGAAACACTCTGCTCTGGTTTTATTGATCTGTGGTCCTCTTGGTGCTGGTGGCAGATGTCACTTGCCAGAAGACAGTCCCAGAGGAGTGTTTAAGATATAAGATTACAATATGTCAGAAGAATGTCTTGTTTTTGCATTGGCTTGGCTTGTTGTAAAAAAAAAAACTGTTGAAACAAACAACTACAGAGGTTCAAAACTGTTAAGGATTAAGGTATTTGGAAAACGTCAATGGAAACAGTTCATGTCATCCTCAAAGATATTTAGCTCAGATCAATCTTTTTGACCAAACCAGTCTTTACCCTTCTCTGTAAAGTACTGTGTTTATTATCAAGCCACTCACAAGAGTCTTGTCTAATGCTGCTTTAAAATGGAACTACTGAGTTTGTGTATTTGACACTTGAATTGCACTTGCTGCTAAGCAACTGACACCAAAATCTGCATGCATCTCTGTCCTTTTTTAACTCCCCAAATATTTTTACGAGATTTATCCAGATCCATCTTCATATTCTCAGTATTATTATTTTAAATGCTAATATAAAGACATTTCCAAATCCATACAGCCCACACACTCTGAGAAAACTGCTGCAAGCAAGTGGGAGTTTGTACTGACTGAGAGCTATCAAGTCAGGTTATTCAATTGGCCACTCCCCCTGAAACATTACGTTTATTTTCTTCAATTTCTCCATAAAGAGATCAGATAGATTGCAGTCGGCCACTGGGCTCAGCGGTGTCTCTCACAGTGAAAATTGTGCTTTTTTGGTATCATATGATGAAGAAAAATATTGTGTCAAGTGTCAACTGAAAAACGGTTTGTAATTCTTCACATCCATAACATTTGAGTATTTGTGTTCAGGTTCTCAGTGAAGACCCTGTTGGACCGCTCATGTTTTGAGACCATAGATGACTCATCCCCTGAGTTTACTAACTTTGTTTCCATCCTGGAGCACATCCTGAGCCACCGACTCAAAGGTAAACAAGTCATTTACATTCCAGCCCTTCAGTGCTTAGCATTTTCTGCACAAATACTAAAACATACATTTCTAGTGAATACTGTGGATAGTTTTATTATGATAATTTCTGTATCTTCTGTTTTCACAGGTCAGACAACATGGTTTGGTTACGAAAGTCCTCGTAACTTCTGGGATTACATAAAAATGGCATGCATTAAAGTCCCTCACAACTGCATCCGAAGCATTGAGAGTATGGAAAATGTTCAGTCATCAAGAGCAAAGGTGAGGCTCCGAGCATCAAGAGACAATAGTAGATCAAGTTTACTGAGACTGGATTGAAGAAAAGAACATTGGCCTAAAATGGATGTTCATTTCAAATGGACTTCTTGCGTGGCTGATGTAGGAAGCAAACAATGATGGCACAATTTAGGTAAACACGTGGTTTTCCAGAAGTTTATAAAGCTGCTCAACTACAGCAATGGATTTCTATCTGCCCCTATCTGTTTTCCAGTCTGTTGCTCTGTGCTTGTGTCTTTAGCTTGTTGTTGATGTCATGGTTTGATTGCAGGGCAGAGCGTGGATCAGAGTGGCCTTAATGGAGAAAAGACTGCCAGAATACATCTCATCCGCCCTGAGAGACATCAAATCTACCAGGTCATTGAATTGATTTAAAAATGTATTCTGCAAAAAACACCTCACAGCTACCGAGTGAAAGCAGAAAAGTGTAAATGTGTTGATTGTAGGAGGTTTTATGAGGATGGGGCGATTATGCTGGGAGAAGAGGTGGCAGTGTTAGCAGACACACTCATTGGACTCAACACCATAGACTTCAGGTAACCATACTACTTCCTGTCTTTGCTGGTATTGTCATTTTGTTGCTTCCTGTTGATGAGTTGGAGCAAGATGGCACCTTCCTATGGTGACGGTGTGGCTCGTGTTGGGTGAATGCTTGTTTGTTATGTTTTTTGAGAGAAGCTACTGTGGAAAGTATTTTGTCTGACAATAAACTATTGAATTGAATTAAATCTGATCTGATGAACCAAAAGTGACTTTATTTTGTCCTTTTTTCAAAGTTTCTGTTTGAAAGGCGAGGCTCTGGATGGCGCTTGTCCTGCTGTCATTGACTACATGCCGTACCTAAAGTTCATTCAGAGGTATTTGATCTGAAAGAACAGAAATGACACAGTAGCTGTAGTAGTGTAAATCACTCTGGTGTTGTGTGCAGTGCAGACAGTATCAGCAGTGATGAGGAGGAGATGAGGACTATGGGGAGCAGCGGCAGTGAGAGCAGCACTCCCGATAAAACGGCCACAGCTGCTTCTATCTTTACTGAACAGAGTAACTTGGTCAGCAAGTGCAAACGGTTTGAGCAGAAGTACCGCATGGGACTGGAACAAAAGGTACGATCTGCCAATGATGTACAGTATAAGACAGAATCTAGACTGCCTTTGAGCAAGCTTGTGACACAAAACAAACTTGTTCTTTTTGTCATTCCAGGGTTACCTAGAAGAGCTTGTGCGTTTGCGAGAAGCCCAGCTGTCAGAGGCCATGTCTCAAAACAAAGCCCTTCAGCAGAGCTTAGCAGACACACAACTTGCCCACACACTGGAGAAAGAGCAGCTCAAGTACATCATAATCGAGCTACAGGACCAATTGTGAGTGCATAAGTGCATGAGTTTTCAGAAGATGATGTTGGGTGAATGAAACAGCAAGTCTTGGGGCTGGAAGTCTTTCATAGTCATATGTTGTTAAATGACTTGCAGTTAGTGCTGCTGCTGTAGCCAAAAGAAAAAATCTTGGTCAACACTGTCTACTGATCAGTCAAGAAATATTCTGCCAAGGATTTATGACTTCCTCTTTATTAATGGGGCATTATTTGATAATACTTTTTTATCCTTAGGACTGTACTTAAAAACAATGACTTGAGATCCAGACAGGAGTTGACAGCTCATCTGACTAACCAGTGGCCCTCTCCTGATGCCCTGGATGCCAATGCTGTTGCCCTGAACACTCTGCTCCACAAGAATAGTACAGGACAGTGGGAGCAGTATGTAAACTGTTTTTTATTAATAATTTATAAAAAAAATATATTTTCTAACCTGTTGCTATCTTATTTTAGGAACACGTCCCATACTCTGCATCAGCTCTCAGTTGACATGTGCCTATCCCACAATTCACTCGAACCCTCTCAAATGAAGTCCCTGGAGAACCAGGCTAAAGGTGCACAGTGGTTCTTCTAAGTTCAGAAATCTCTTCTTGTTGTGTGTTTATTAACACTATGTCTGATGTATTTTAGGTAAAGAGGTAACTCCATCTCTAAAAGGACTGTGTGGCTCCTTGACCTCTGTGGCCTGCTACAAGTCTCTGGCCAGTCTGAAGTCCAGTGAATGTTTGGCTAGTCCTGGAACAGAGGTCAGCAGTTCAGGTGGCAGCCCTTCTTTGGAAATAGGATGACCACGGAAAAAAGTTCACAATGCTTCTCAGAAACAATGCTGCTTAAATCACTGTTTTTAGGTTCTTTATGTGGAGCTTTGGGTGGAATAAGTCACAACTTTTATGAGTTAAAGTTATTGAATGTATACATATAATTACGATGTGTCAGTTTAAAAATGCTGGAGAAAGGATGTTATAACATTAAGAAGCAGATGATGGATTAGTTATTTCAATGCTTTCCAGGAAAAAAACATGTATAAAATAAATAATAATGGAGTTTTTTACAGATATAAATATATCTGTGCTGTTTTATCAGTGCTTGTGTAATGAAGTGTGTTTTGTTCTCAGGTAATCTCAATAATTAAGGTTTTATTAATTTAACTTTATGCTTTAGTTGACAAAGCTCTTATAATTTTAATCATATCAATACAGTTTTACACATACAAAAAATAACATTTATCTTGGCAAATAATGGGGAAATTACATTGTTTTGATTACTGACTACTACCTGTGCACCTTGCAATTAAGGTCATGCCTTTAAATGTTCAAGCAGTTGCCTTTATATATTTAATTATAAATAAAAACTTGTTAAAAACCAGCATGTTTGTCTGCAACTGTCTTGATTAAAATGTATTAACATTTTCAGTAATTGTTCCACTAGAGGTTACATTTTGTTCGATGTGCATAAGGCTCCACATCGACAAGCCTGTACAAGTATGCTTCTCTGACACACATTCACACATTTTCACTGGAAACGGACAGATCCTCCACAAGGCAATAAAGTCAAATAATGCAAAGATTAATCTGTCCATTGTGAAGACTTATAAAGGATAACAGTGTACATAATCTACACACTGGTCTAGACAGAAATTTGCAAAAGCAATGATCAATACTGCCATCTGCTGTCTGTAAACAATACTTAATGAATTCATTGATTTGATTACATCATATACTTATATTTAATTTAAAAGATTGTAATTTGTACATCAAGTATTGAGATGAACATAAAACTATAAAAGATTAATTAAAACGATATGTCAGTACTTTTTCTATATAGCAGTGTTAAAGTTCTGTAAATTTTCAGCTTTTTGCAGTAGTTTTTTTATTCTTCCCCTCATGCATTGTTTGCTAGTAGTATAATAGTGGTGTTTAAAGCACAGAGAAAAAAATCTGTCAAGCATTGCTCGACTGCAGTGCCCTCTCCTGGTTGTGCTTGCGGAAAAAAGTCTTCCCAAACTCGTATGTGCTGATCATGATAGCGCAGGCTGGAGCCACTTTGATTAGTCTGGGCATGAAACCTGGAGAAAACATAAAAACAAAAACAAATCCAAAGGTCAATTGTCATGAATGTCTTAAGTCTTAAATGAAGGAAATGATGCTGATCTTATGGGTGAAAATACCAGCAAACAATCCCAAAAATCCCTGCTGTGCTATAATTCTGCTCATCACACTGAAAGTAGAGGACCCCTGATTCAATACTGAAGAAGAAGAAACTTGGTGAAATATAAAGTAACAACTTTAAAACAAAATAAATTATTGTGAATAACAGCATAGTTACAGTTCTTTGCTTGTAGCTCTCCCAGCTCCACCTGTCGTCTTGTTTTGACAACATCAAAAGGGAGTGTAACAATGGCTGCAAACTGTAAAATGTAAAGTTAACAAAAAGAATACAACATCATTTATAAATGTTTTGTGAAGAAGAACTTACTGATCCAGACACAGCTCCAGACAGAAAGCTGATAGTAAAAGTTGGCTCGGTCTTGTAGTGCTTACATAACCAAGCCTTGGCCCTTTCATAGTTGTACCAGTACATTGCAGAGAAGGGCACATCTCGGAGCAGCGTGGGGCCCAAACCTCGCCACAGGGACAGCCAGCCTTCAGCCTCCACTGCTGAGCGAATACAGTTTGTCAGCTCTCTGTATGACTGCTTCTGTGACTGCAACTTAGTGCGAATGAGCTCCAGAGGGCTGATCACTGTCGCTGAACCAACTGTGCACAAAAAAGTAGAAATAATCCATGTTTATGAGCATATAATTATTAGGTTTTAGTCTTTTAGTCATGTAGACTTGTTGGTTTACCTCTAGCTAAAGCTCCAGCCAACAGAGGAGCCTCCTGTGCATGATTCTCCATCCTGACCTTCAGTGCTGCACAGAGCTGGTCGTAACATGTGAAGTAGATTACTGTAGCAGGGACTGCCATAACACTGGACACAGAACACATAGTTACCAACCTAATCATCAAAACTTCTATCTTGACATGTAAAAACAAAATTAGACAAAATTCTATAAATAACAATACATTTTAAAATGCTTACAGGGTTGGTGGGAGACCACTCCATAAAGACTTGATCCCTTCATGACGTATTATTTTGATAAAGGCATCCTGCAAATATGAATACGAAGTTGTGAGAAATAAATGTAGAAATTCTAATACTTGTAATCCTATACCACATATAGAAAATCAAACTTAGACATGATGATTATTAATTTATATAAGCGAGTATGTGCGTAATATTTTTACCACTGTGCCATTGAAGTGACCGGGAGCTTTGTACCAAACCTTTGAGTTGCCATTCTCACACACACATATGTGGTCCATGAGTCCATTGCAGTAGACAAAACACTTTCCTAAAACATATAGTGAAGATAACACAGGATCAGCTAAATAAAAAGGTGACACAAAAGACTATACTTTTAAAATAAATAGCCTACCTTTGGGGAAAGGATTTTGCTGTGCTTGCAGTCTAATCTTTACAACATCCAAAGGGGTAACTGAAAAGAAAAAATGCACAAAAAATGCATAAACCCAAACATCACAAACATGATAATGATAATACTGATGTTAATGATATATTATGTATTTCCTACCAAACATAGACGTCAGGATGGCTCCAGAGCAGCACGCCACCATCTGCTGGAGTGGAGTAATTTTAACGCTGGCTGGAGAAGCAGGGCTTTGACCGCTCATGCTGTCCTATCACTTTTAGACTTTTTTACATTTAGTGTTAGTGCTACATGAGAAGACACAGCGGCATGACGAGTAATGAGCACACAAACTTTCACATACAATCCTTATTGTGGTACTATCATAAGATGAGTCAACGTCTAGGAAATGAACTACCTGTTAAAGGTTGCCTTGTATACACACACCATGGATGGATCATGATACTGTGATGAAACACACACGTTTCTCTAGTCTTCATAACTTCATTGGCTGTGGCTGACCTGTAGGCTGACAGGATCTACTTCCTGTGTTTTCTTCTCGACAGACAAATATCAGCCTTTGTGCGTTATCGCCCCCGTCTGTTGTATAACTGCAGCAACTACTAGGTTTTTAAAGATTGCATATGCATTCACTCCTGTGTCGTTTAAGAACAATATAAAGGTGGATGTATCTGTAAAAGAATATCCCCTGCCTTTCACAATTTTAATGATTTTACCCCGTTCAACGTCACATTACGTCATCAGAAGAAGCGTTTACTCACGTCCATTGTTGCCAGAGTTGAGGATTTTTCCGAAAACTACACACTTTTCGAATTCTTTGGACAGTAAAGCCACATGAGTAACATGTCGAATGAATGCATATGGATTTGGTATAACACGTGGGACTGAAATGTGCAACAATAAATTAAAACTTTTAATTTGTATTTTTGGGGTAATTCAGCACGAATGTGTTGTGCGAAAAAAACTGTTAGTACCAAACGAGGCAACACAGACTTTCGCCATTAGAGTCAGTTAAAGCGGGAAAGTACTTTTGAACTATAAGTTTACAAAAATGCCGAATTAATACAAAGGACTTATTTTTCTCGTTGGACGGTACCAAAGCCATCACATGCCTTTATTCGTTTATAACGGCACGACGTAAGCGCATTTAGCGAAATTAAAAATGTGCTAATCGTCGAAGCTAACGCACCATTCACAGCGAGTGCGTTTAAAAGTAAACCACCTGTAGCTCGTTACAGTAAA
Organism: Perccottus glenii; assembly: GCA_024416835.2. NCBI lineage: Eukaryota > Metazoa > Chordata > Actinopteri > Gobiiformes > Odontobutidae > Perccottus > Perccottus glenii. The sequence goes on from CM044551.2 coordinate 14,979,715, forward strand.
ACACAAGGATACAACATAGACACCTTGTCGCAAGCGTGTTTACATGCAGCTTCCAATAGACATGTTTTTGCTTTGGAGTTTACAAACGCCTTGTTTTGTTCACAAGCCTATCTTTGCTGAGAACTAGCGTCAAACAGTTGGAAAAATATTATTGTCTTAATGAAGGAGAATGCTATGAAGCCAAGGCGCTTACCCAGGCACAAAGAGCCCACATTGCAAGGTAATGTAATGGTTTATTAAGCTTATTTTAATAACAACAACAAACAACCATAGCCATCCACAGACAACTATACTAAAGCCTAACGCCATCTGCTGAGACTTGCTTTGTGTCGATCTCTTGTTTTACCACTCTTTTTGGTGTCACATTTAAAAGTCTTATGCACGAAGTAATCTTTCTGTCTAGGAGTATGTCACATATTAAACTTATTTTCTCTTTTAGGCAAAAGTTCTGATAAACCACCACTGATCCAGACTACACTGTCTTCGTTTGCCTCCAAGACCTCAATAGTCAAGCCCTTTACTGGGAAAGTGTTTTACCTGGACCTGACGTCAAACAGAGTAGCTGAGACACTGGAGAGTGACATCAAAGATTTGGGAGGGGTGAGACCCAGCAGGCATCACTTGAACACAATTGGTGCTGGTAAGAGAACAATTTTAATCCTAATTTCTTCTGTTTTGTGATGTAGACTGTTGAGAAGTTCTTCAGTAAGGAAATCAAATATCTGGTCTCCAATAAGAAAGAGGCTAAATATGTGCAATGCCTGAGACAGGACTCACCTGTCCCAAGTCCAGAATCTGGGCCTAGCTCACCGCAGCCTCTGAGCCACGGGGATAACTCCAAATCTCTGGTTCAAAAGGACGCAGTACGTTTGCCTTGACAATGTGTTTCACTTCTTTAAAAAAAAAAATTCTTTCTCATTTTGTGTTTGTTGTTTTTTTTTTTTTTTGCAGTTCGTGGCGAGTCGAGGAAAGTCTCTGGTGAAAAGAGTAGTTAAAGAGCAGGTTTGTGAAGTTGGTGTTAATGAGTTAACCAAGACTCTGCTGATCTCTGAATCTTTGTGGTCATGCTCCTTATGCGTTTGTTTGTTTTTAGGAAAGAGCACAGATGAATAAGATTCTCTCCAATGCTCTGGAATGGGGTGTTAAAATTCTCTACTTAGATGGTAAGTTGCAGATCTGCTGTTGATAATTTCTTTAGTTCCATAACCCCTTCCTAAATCCAGTATGCCGTTGTTTACACTGTTTTTGCCTGAAAGGATTTCTTTTATGTTGTCTGCAGATGTACTAGCATATGTTCAGAAGAAGAAAAAGGCAATTAGCAGCACTCACAATCCTGTTCCAACTGTCAACAAATCAAATGTGACTTTTCCGCACAAACATGTAAGATTATATTGTGTTTTTATTATAATAATAATAATAATAGACATACTCATTCTTCTATACATAATTTACACATTTACAATTAGTTTTATGTTTATTTACTTTCAATAGATGAAAGCTAATTCATCAACAAAGCATGGTTTTCAAAAATGCAAAGGTAATCTAACTTTTCTGATGTAATACAGTATTGAACGGACTGTACAGCACTGTGTTCCTGATGGGATTTTTTTTATTACACTCTTAGGTGGACGTCTTAGTAAACCTTTTGTCAAAGTTGAGGACTCAAGCAGGTGAGAGGTTAAAAGAAACAGACACACTGTCAGTTGTTCAGATCGAGTGCTCATGTTGTCTTGTCTCTCTTGCAGACACTATCGTCCATTTTACCTCAGTTTGTCAAATATACCAGAGTTCAACCTGAAAACTTTTCCCCCCTGTACACCTTTCTGTGTCGAGGACAAAGATGCTTCGAGGAACAGGCCCCTGGGACTCGGGTACAGTGTTTCTAAATTGCCACTAAAAGTAGCATCTAGTGATGTAAGATGGAAGGAATTCATATAACACAAAAAAAAAGGTTGAAGTAAAAGCATCTGGACTCGGTTTTCAAGGTGACGATGTTTCGTCTCTAATTCCAAGAGACTTTATCAATTCTGAGATCAACTGTCGGCTCTCGTACCAGGTTTTTTCAAGATGTCCTGGATGACTAAGAACCTTCACAGACATATAACACTAACACACACAGGCAGCCATTTAATGGGGCACTTACTTGATCAGGCTGGTATTTCATTTATGATAACATTATTAAGGAAGCAAGGACATCTGCCATTTTTGTTATGTAATGCAATCAAAGCACATCGCTTCAACGGTAATAAGTAAAACCAGTAACTAGGTTTTGAGGCCTCCGCAGTGCAGCAGCTTGCTCTTGTTTCTGTCAGTAACCTGTGAGCAGCACCCTGCCTTTTCCTTCACACACAGATGGCTTCACTTGTAACATAAAAAATTTTTTATACATAAAATGTAATATATAACACGTGTCGCATGCTAAGAGTTCTCATACAGTTCTGCAAAATCACCCACAAGCATAAAAGGAAGACAGGAGTACTTTTGAGAAGATTCTTTAAGAATATTGACCCTGGTCTCTTATGTCCCAAACACACAAAGAAAGCATATCACAGCATGTATTTAGGCTTCTGTCTTCTCACATAAATGCTGTGTGTGAATACGGCACAGTCTTTACTCCCGTGGCCCTGTAGAGAAGCTGATGTGTGCAGAAAGCCTTGTGCCTAGGCAGGTGTTTAGCTTATACTCAGGCGTCTCTGTGGAGGGGTTAATTGTTACATGTTAAAGCGACACTTAGCAGGTCTGGCAGTTTCTTTGCTGTTTTCGTTCAGATTGTTCCCTACAGAGCTCCCCCTACAGTTTTGGTGTAATGTTAAAAAACACTGTCTTAAAAACTCACTGGCTATGAGCGTCTCCCTGCCCTCCTCTCTTCCCCCCCGTTTGACCATGATCAACTTTTTTGCCGACTCTGGCATGATGAATGTCTGGGACCAGACTCTCCAGAGAGTTCATATTACTTTGTGTCTCATGAGACCAGAGAATCCTGCAAGACTTCTTGACTCCAAGGGACAGTGGGTCTTTACACTAAGAGGCCCTAGAGGGGGTTGGGACAGGCCCCACCCACCACAAAATAAGTCATTAAACCATCATAATCACTCCAAAGCATGTTATGGTGTCTGTAAATGTTCTCCAGGTCATTTCAAAGAAACAATTAAAGCAAAGGTATCTGGACTTAGTTTTCAAGGTGAAATTTGAGAATTTTTAAATTTCAATAAGTCCAGATGCCTTTGCTTTAACCTTTTCTTCGTTATGTTAAATTGAAACATGTATATTTTTTATATTATTTTTTAAGAATTATTTATAAACAGCAAAGATAAAAGACTGCTTTAGTCAAATACAATGTGAGAGTTAAAGCTCAGGTTTTATGCACACACACTTCTTTCTCAGTCTGTTGCTGTACAAGCCATATTTCCACTGAGAAACAAGTGTAGAGAAGTGAGTGACACAGTAAGTCGCATTTGTTTATGTTGTTCTGTCATCTCTGTTCTCATCATCTTCACATAAATATTGACCACAGCCTCATGATTTGTTCTGCTTACCCTTTCTTGTTAGATTAAATCCAAAAATACTGCAACAGATGTGCAGCAAGAGCATCTAATTGCTGAGTTTATTTGACTTGGAGACATTATTTAGATTTATTTACAATTTACATTATTTACTCCTCCATTGTTCACATGATCTTTGTCATGACATTGTATTATTAGGCTCAAGCTGCTGCTAGAGACCCTTTGGGTGTTTTAATATAAATACTTGATGGAACGAAAACTGCCACACATTGTTTTGCTTTTTAAAGTACTTGACTGCACAGGTGCATTTGTGTAACCATGTTTCAAAATAAGATGAATATTGAATTTATTAATCTGAAAACAGAGGTGCAAGGACATCAGCCACTGATGAGAAAGCAAATGGTCGAAAGAAGAACAAGAAGCGAGGAGGATACTGTGAATGCTGTATGGTAAAATATGACAGCCTCGGAACAGTAAGTAGCATGTTAATATTTTAAATAGATTTGAATGCATGATACTACTGTTAAATTTCAGATGTTGAAAACTTGTAACTTATGGCTTACATTAAATTTTCAATCATTTATCATCCATCTGTAAATGGCATCAGTTGATGAGCCAAATAAAACAACAATAATAGAATAAAAAGGAAGCTTTGTATTATTAAGGTGTGTGTGCTTTTTGTGGTTGCTTGCTGTTGCTAATTGACTTGAGTGACTTTTGTCCCTTTGTCCAGCATCTACAGGGTGAGCGTCATAAGGCTTTCTCCAAAAGCAATGAGTACCTGGTGGTGGACAAACTGGTGTCAACTATGCCCTGCAACTTCATCCACATCAAATCTGAAATTAAAAGGTGCCTTTATTATTTTAATCCATCAATTTAGTTTTTGATGTACAGTGCTTTGCTGTTCTGTTTGATTAATCCAATTTATCCCACCCATTAGAACAAAATGTAGTGTGTCTTCAGTCCTGATTGCTCCTGGACCATTTTGGAAAACTAAGCCAAGACACAAGAATGACATAAATACCACACAGATCATGAAAGAGGAGCCACTGTCCCAGCACACTGAAGAAGGGAAAGATCAGGGAGATTCTTCTGGACATGCTTCAAACATCTGTCCTATTTCTGCTCCTGTTGTTCACAGAGCAGGTAAAAGGAGGAAACGACACACTTTCTCAGACGCATCCAAACACAGACTTAAGCAGCCTTACAGACAAGAGTTGACTTCTGTTAATGAAGCGGATCAAGCACCGGTTCTTCAGCCAAAGGGAGAGCTGGCTTCGTCTAGAGGTGAAAGTATAGCTGCTCATCCCGCCTTTACCAGTGGAGCGCAGGTTAATTTATCAGGACAATCAAATTTCAAAGACAACAACGGATTGGGAACTTTTCAGGACATGAATGTACAGAATCAACTTTCTTCAGAAAGCCATACTGTGACAAAACAAGAGTTTCAAAGTAATCAGGAGACTTTGTGGAGTGGAACTCTTTTACAAGAAAAAATTACGGAAGATGGTGTCTTAGAAAGAGAGGCTGCTTGTGAAGGTTTTTCTCCAGTACAAACAATCCACAGGAGAATCAAAGTTTATAAACGTAAAAGGCGGAAAATAAACACACCAATTGTCAGCCAGGAACATGTTGTGTCGAGTGACACTGCAGATGATGAAATGATGAAGCTCTGGGAGCTGTTTCAGGCCAGTGACGACATGGATGAGGAGTTTCAGGGATTTGAGGATTTATAGGGAACCAAAGGGATTTACTGGATTGCAAAGGCCAAAATGTTAACATAATTTGTGCCATCCACAATGTTAAGGCTTGAGCATTTGTTTAAGTAGCTGCAGTTGAGCTGCAGAGTAATTAATGATACGAAGCATGTGGAATACAAAATGCATCAAGATTAAATGTATTCACTGAGTTTTTACCAATTGTGCAACAAAATAAATTGTATATAAACATTTATTCCAAAGGAGATTTTACAGTTAGGTTGTCCATGACACTTTTCTTACTACATACAACATTGAGGTCTAATTTTTAGACAAAAAATATGCGATGTTTGCTGCAGAGATGCAGGAAGAGAAGGGATATGTGGATATGCCTGTTTGGTAAAGTGAGTGGCCTGGACGATTGCAAATTTTTTGATTAAATATGTCTGTTTATGCTATCTGAAAAGTATTGTTTTACTATGCAGTAAAAGAGGAAAGCCCGGATGTAACCGCCATTTTATTGCCCTTTCATAACGTCAATATCGGTGAATAGGGAGCAATGGGCGGATTACATCCATTTTTATCTACAATCTATGGGTGGAACCCTTACTCGGACCTTTTAAGGGGTTCCATGAGAGAGGCTTGGTCTCAAGTGCACGCCCCTGCTGAGCCCCTCCCTCGGTTTGTCCCCTCTGTCTCCTGGGCTCTCATGAGAACACCAGTCTGGCCAAATCAACCCTAACCTTTTTAAGACAAAATGAGATATGATTGGACTGTGTTGGCCCACAGCAGAGAAATTCACCTGTCCCAGGTTATAAGTCATCTCAAAGAATAACATTTAGTAATTCATTACTGTTCATCTGTTCATCTTCAAACATGAACTCGCTTATCTTATACTCATACTCGTATGTATTTAAAATGTTGCTTTGAGATTGAATTTAAATTAATAGTTTACCTTTTGACATAAATAAATGGCAAGTAAACTGGTTAAAAAGGTTGAAGTAAAAGCATCTGGACTCGGTCTGTGCTCCAGTGTGAAGACCCCCACCCCATCTGTCATCTACTTTAATGTTGGCTGCGATCCCATCCACTATTGCACACTCAGAGTGGACAGAGTGTATTTCTATGTATTTTTTAACTGTCCTGGACACATTCCTGCACGGCCTGTCCGTCCTGGGAGTGGATCCCCCCTCCTGTGGTTCTCCCTGAGGTTTCTCTTTTTTCCACGCTGGGTTTTTTTGATGGAGGGTCTAAGGACAGGGGATGTTGTCTAGTGCAGTCTGTTAAGCCCTTTGAGGCGGCTGTTGTGATATTGGGCTATACAAAAAAAATGTCTTGTCTTGGTTTTCAATGTGAAGACGTTTCGTCTCTAATTCCAAGAGACTATCAATTCTGAGGAAACTGGTTGTTAAAATGTTTTATGTTTTTGTCACCGTTTCACGTGTTCAAATATTTAATTCGAGCAGTTGCTAAATATTTGTTTTAAATGTTGTTTTCTATCTTAACCAACACTGAAATGGGAGCAATGAATAGACCGCCTCAGTTTTGGTCAAGTGAATGCAGATCGTGTGCAGCAGAGGGTTAAAGAGGTGTCCCATCTTCTCCTCCCCTCATCCCTCCCTCCAGCTCTCCTCCCGCTGCTGCTGCGTCTCGGTGAGCGCTAGATTCGCGTTGCGTTCAGACGTCTCCAAGACCCCGATGGCCCCAAACCGGAGGCACTGCTCTTACCTCACAAACAGACGCCAATCTGCGCTCCCCTAGCGAAGGCAGGAGCCTGCTCCTGGATTACCGCATTGTGTTTTCATTTCCAGCGAGAGATCGAGAGACGGAGGGAGATGGTGCTGATGATGCGTCGGCGATGGTGGATTTACCTTTTGTGCGTCTATGGACTGATGCACGTCAGTCACAATAGCATCACTAATGAAACAAATGGTAAACGATACTGTCGATATTTATCATCAAAAATACGTTATCAGGCATGCTCTTAGTTTATATCGTATTTTCTACTCGTCTACTTGGTGCTCCCCTTTTGAAAAAGCCTATGCACTGGTCTGTGTTATCAAAGGAAAAGGGATCGGTATTTTCGATGGCGGTGCTTGTTTTGAATGTGATGTTTTTACAGGAGACCCCTGGTCGAGCCTGAAAGCTGTGCGTGATGCAGGCAGGTTCGTCGGGAAGGAGGACACGGTGCCTTTCCGTCTGCTCTACAGCAGACACAACCACAGCCAGATCACCCATGACGAGCTCAGCACCCGGGTTAGAGACAGCTCTGGCTCCACCAAGGTACACCCACTGCTCCGCGTGCCTGTGGGCCACAGAGGGAGGATGGCCCACAACACACACACTTTCCGCTTTGTTTATCTCTGCATTTATTTGTCTCCACTTCCCTCTCCACCATTCCCATTACAAGGGACTACATGAGATATTTAGCGTCAAAACAACACAGGGGTATGGGCTATTTAGGCATCAGTAGGCCGCCACTAGTATGGAGCCTGTCTGCAGGTGCTATATGGGTCAGCACTGTCTTGTTTAGTCAAAAACACACCACCTTACTTGACCCCATTTGGGCTTATACTGCTGCGCGTTTATCAGACATTATTTTTGAATGGTGCCGAAGACATGTGATAAATAATTCTGTGAAAACTTGCATTTTAATTATGTAGCTGACATGCCAGCTGTCCCGATTATTTTTATTACAGGAAGGCTTTGTTGTTTGTTACGGAAGCGTAGTACTGTCAATGTTGTTTTTCTGACTTTTTTTTTATACTTTTTCTGACTTTTTTTTTGGGGGGGGGGGAGATTGTTTTTCTGACTTTTTTTTTTTTTTTGGGAATTGTTTTTCTGACCTAATTATCACATTCTTTCGTGATACTATCACGTTATTTCGTAATAGCTTTTCTTTTTTCAATGCTTTATCGGAAGCAACGTACTACGTAGAACGTACTACGCTTCCGTAGCAAGGCAAGGAAGCAAAGAGGAAGCGTGACAAAGCCAGCCTGGATACCATGCTGGATACAGTTGAGATGATGTAATTTATATCCGTACGTTTTTTTTGTGTCCATCCAGTTGATCAATAAGAAATGCTGCTACATCCAACGGATCTTACTGATTCTTCCGCCTATACAATCTCATTCGTTCAAAAAACGTCTCAAGGTGCTCACACTCATCACAATATTGTCTACAGTGTTCAGTAACATTAATATCTCGCCATGTTTTAGACCAAGGCTGAAGTAAAACTTAATCAGACGCGACGCCATGCTTTCTCTTTGCTTCCTCGCGTTGCTACGGAAGCTACGTGGTACTTGCTTCCGATAAAGCATTGGAAAAAAAATAAAATTATCACGAAATAACGTGATGGTATCACGAAATAACGTGATAATTATTACGAAATAACGTGATACTGGCAAAAAAAAAAAGTCAGAAAAACAACCCCCACCCGCGCGCACACACACACACACACACACACACACACACACACACACACAAAAGTCAGAAAAACAATTCTCCCAAAAAAAAAAAACGTCAGAAAAACAACCCTCCCCGCACACACACACAAAAGTCAGAAAAACAATTCTCCCAAAAAAACGTCAGAAAAACAACCCCCCCTCCGCACACACACACAAAAGTCAGAAAAACAATTCTCCAAAAAAAAAAAACGTCAGAAAAACTATCAAAAAAAAAAAAAGTCAGAAAAACAACATTGTACTACGCTTACGTAATGTCTAGACATGTAATTACAATTCCAAAATGACACGTAGCCCATTAATCTGTAAATCTCTATCCATCAGTGAGGACCGACAATGAAATAAAATCTGCTTGTTTTGGCCATTACTGACAATAAAATCTCTACAGTAGTAACGCTGTTGGAAGCTATATAAAGCCACGTGAGCTTTATGACATTCTCATCAGTGAATTGTATTTTAGACTTAACATATAAAGATAAACATAAATAAAATTATTGATGATAAATGTAAAAAAAGAAAAGTATGTGAAAAGGAGGCATGTAATGTAAAATGACTTGGGGTGGTGTAAAGTTTTCCTTAAAAAACAACACCACACATGTAATCTTAAGTAATTGTTAAAGAAGCCTCAGTTGATTCAACATAACTAAAATATGGTTTCAGTTGCTGCAGTTTGTTGTAACTGTCCAACTTCAAAAATCATGTCTGCTGGGTTCATTTAGTGATGAGTCAATTATGGTTGTTGTGAAGTTGTCACGTGTTTGTGTGATTTGTGTGGTTTGGGCTTGTGCTGGCTTTGTGAGCAGAGCAGGCTACAGATGGCAGCAGCCTGGGAGGTGTTAACCCTTTCTCTCTCACACATCTCGCACCGAGCAGCGTGATGATACTAAACAAGCTAACAGCAACCATCTGCTATCACATCAGATCCTTTTAGTATCATTCCCTTTGAAGCTGAGGTTTTATAGCCTGTTTTCAATGCACATTATTTATAGAGATGAATAATAATGGAGTTAGAATTGTTTGGCACTTTTTTATTTGTAGTCTGAGATAATTTATACAGTATTTGGATTGTCAGTGTTATGTATGTGGCATGTTGAATCCTTTAGTTCTAACACAGCAAAATACAGTAACATGCAACACAAATGGGAGAGAGAGACAGTCTCTTTGATAGAATTCTTCTGTCCAGAGTCTGTTACTCTCCAGGGAGTTTATTTTACTTTGTGAAGACACAAAGTTTGATCAGTTATTGGCTGTTTTTAGCTCAACACCACCATTAAAACAAATGTGTCACACAGTGAGAAAAAGAGAGGTATTTATAGACTCTTGTCACCTATTTTCAGTCAAAGAGCCATGTTATCAGCTGTGTGTTGTTCAGTCACATGCGAAAGCAAACATTTCAAGTGGAAGTAAAATGAGCATATTGATAAGATTCACAGTAATCCTTGCTCAATCACAAAATAGAAAGTCATTCCTGCCATAACTGCGAAATCAATGTGAGGAGAGTCGACAGCGGTCATACAATATTGGCGTGGCAACAGTGGAGCTTGGTTGTGCTTCTCTTAAACACAATTACTGGTACCTCCTCCCATCATGGAATCAATCTGACAGATTTGATTTCATCTGAAGTGTGCTGCAAAAAAGCTATTGTCTTTTGCATCCACTCACATTCGCCACACACACAGCCGAACAATACAATTTGTAGTCATTTGGGACGCCACGGGCCGGGGTCGTCCTTGGGTCAGCACGAGGGCACCTTATCAAAAAAAAAAAAGAAAACCCCGCCCCTCCTCCTCCTCGTTGTCATGCAGTGTCCAATGTGTAATAAAGGCCCATGGGCTGAATCTGGGGGGAAGGGGAGCTGGGTTTTACTCAGCTCTGGGACTCCCCTAGACCTGCAAAGGAATGATTGTAAAGGCGTTGACCTGAGGCTGTGTAATAAACCACACCATATGTGGCCACTGCCCAATGAATCAGACCCTCCTCCCCTTTAATGTCAGTACATGTAGTGAGGACATGAAGAAATGTGCTTATGTCTGAACATTTAAGTGATCTATTTATATTTTTTGTAGCACTAATGAGGTTAAACCTAACAACTTTTTATTTTTGCTGCCATCATCATTATTAGATGAGATATGATTTATACATATACAATGCACTGTATTAGCAAATCCATCGAGATAACACACAATATGTTGTTATTTGTCTTTTTAGGTTAACCATGTTGCTCTGGCAAGTTTTCAAGTGGAAGCTTTTGGTCAGAAGTTCATTTTGGATGTGGAGCTCAATCAGTAAGTGACATGAATCAATCTCTATCCTTTTGTCCATCTAATGTCTACTTGCTTTATGCAGTTTGAACGTCTCTTAATACATTGTGCTAAACTGTTATTTAATAGAAAAGGTTGTATTACTCCACATAGATGTACTTGAATGGGTGTCTATGTTTCTTTGTGTGCACCTATGTGATTGTATGGTTTTTAGCAGGTCAGCTGTTGTGTGGATGATTTAGAGGACCCATCATAATAGGAAGTAATTTCCGAGAAAGGCCCGAGTGCTGCTCTGTCAGACGCCAATATTGATCATGCTTCTGCTGATGGAAACCAACAACCCTCTCTTTCCCTCACTTCCTGCCTTCACCTTGGAGATCATTCTTTCTAAAACTCTTACTTCTCCCATGCTAGGTTTTTGAGAGGCATGATTTGTTTGTCTCACCCAAGTGATGCTGGCTTTTTGTCACAGCGGAAGTCTCCCCCGCTGTGACAAAGAGTTAAATCAGAGGGTTTCCCAGGTTTAGACAATGTGTTTCTCTGGGTGACACCATCATGCACAAAGCAGTCCATCAACTCATGTTTACATTCTCCCAGTTACGCACACATACATAATCAACACTTGAGTCATCATTCATTGTCTATGTATCGTCTGTGTGTGACAGTGAGCGCTTACATCGAATTGCACTGGATTCTTTTACTTGTATAGATGTGGTCAAGAATGACGATGAGAATCCACTGAAGGAAGCACTTAGCCACATCTTGTTTTAAGCGTCCCAGAGAGTGAATGAGCCTTTCGCCACAGACTTTGGCCAGCTATTTGACATGGTTGTGTGTGTGGTTGTGAATAATAATGAGAGATTGGTTTTGTGAGTAGTGATTTATTTTGCATTTGTAGGAGCAATCCTTGTTCAGGTTGCCCACATTTTTCAACCTTAAAAGATAATATTATTTACACATTTCTTTCATGTCTAAAACACAGCTGATATAATGGGACGGGATCTACTGTCATTTAAGCTGATTTGAGCGTCCATGTTCTATGGATCCTTGTGACATAAACCATAGTCATTTAATCAGTGACAGTTGTTATGGGCAGGTGAGGCAGTTGATTTCTTTGGTGTCATGTGTGAGCCTTTGTAAGTGTGGCCTTTTAAAATGTTGTCTGGAGTCAGTACTTGCCTGGAGATTGAATAATAGGTGCTTAGGCGTTTTGTAAAGGTCATATGTTGTTTGAATTGAAGTGTACTTCAGTTCAGTGCAGAGTCAACACATGATATTTTCTTGTTCTTTTGCATTAGTTTTTATATTTCCAGTCAGGTGAGTGTGATGGTTCTTTGTTGTCAATAAATGCCAATATATGGTATATTTTTTGATGCAAGCATAAGTATAATAAAGACACTAGGTCAAGTCAGAAATTTAAAGTAATTTTATATTAACTGCTGCACCAATGCATTACATGTTATATTTCCGCCTCCCCATTGTAGTTAAACTAGTTAACACTGGGGGCATGGTGGTTAGCACTGTTGACTCCCGGGCTGGACAGGGTCTTTCTGTGTAGAGTTTGCATGTTCTCCCTGTGCTTGGGTGGATTTTCTCCAGGTACTCCACCCACCAACATCAACACATAGTCTGCAGTTTGTGACATGACCGGGTTACCTGGGCAACCCCTGGTGGTGGTTGCCAACAATTATTTTCCCCATAGGGATAATAAAAATAAAAAAAATCAACTAATACTCCACCAATTAAATGTTCTAAAATATAGGTCAAGTCTTTGTATATTTTTCAACCCACCACTTAAAGTAACACTGCGTAACATTTAGCTAGTAGCATTGCATAGTTTTATATTCCAAAAATATACATTCCCGTATTGATTTAAGGATTCTTAGACACGCTATAATTATACCTATTTTGCTGACACAGTCCCTTCAGCTGGACAGGGATGTGCAGACCTCTCTTGACTGCCAGCTTAGCAGCTCAAACACAGGGAGCAGAAATAAGCCAGTACACTGGACCCTAGCAGAGTTTTATTTGTACAAATTGCACTAAACCGTTTCAGAAGACATGTTTCTTTCTTTCAAACTTGCCGGTTTTGGATAGTTTCCTCCACAAACAAACAAACAGACAGTCTGTAGAGCAGGGGTGAGCAATTATTTTTCTCCAAGGGCCACATTAGAATATGGGACTCTGTGGAGGGCCAGGTCAACACAGGGAACTCACTTATACTCAATAAAAACATGTTTCTTTTGCCTATTGGAAAGGTATTTACAGTTTGGAGCATGTCGTATAGTGGAATCAACTGATCACTGCAGAATATATGCAGTGTTTAATCATCAATAAAATAGTAGTAAATGCTTGGCGGGCCAGATTAAACAGCTTAACGGGCCGCAAGTGGCCCCCGGGCCTTAGTTTGCTCACCCCTGCTGTAGAGTGATCTACGCCCCTAGTGGCTAAAAGTTACATAGTGTTAGCTTTAAAAATGGTTGTAATCAGATTGTGGGTCAATTCCTTACATTGTGTTTTTGCAGCTTTAACCCTTCTATTTTTGGCTCCAGACAATGTAAAGTACGCACCATATAATAATTGAATTGTACGAGTCGGAACAAAATTGGAAAGAGACCAGGCATTTCATTTACAGGCTCACGTAAACCAGCAGCACATCTGAAGCGTGTCGTCTGTAGCGAGGAAGTCTGGATGGGGTTGATGGGTCGTGGAGTCTTTGTCCTCCTCAATCTCACATCCACCATTAGCCATTCATGGCACTAGGCTGAGCTGAGGGGGGTGCCTTACTTGGTTTATTTTTATTTTTTTTTATAAATATCGACTTAACCACCCCCTTCCCCCCAACACCACCACTGCTAGCATCATTGCCACACCCACTCCCCATTCAACCCTGCCCCATCTACATCTCAACCCACCCTTCCACCTGCTCATGCTGAATAATAGATGCTGCTGTAAGATTGAAGACCAGTGCGCGTGTTGATGTGAGTTAAAGGGGAACTGCACTGAAATTAGGAGACCAATACAAAACATATGCCATATTTTCTAGTTCTAGTATATCAAGTTTGAACACATGGTTGTGTCGTCACACACTGATGATGTATGTCTTTTTTGGGGGGGCGCAGTCTGTGGATGAGTGTGTTACGCTATTAAAGTATACAGACTAAGCTAAATGTATTTTTTATTTCAGCTAATGCAGGTGGATGTTTGCAGAACATACTCTGCTAATGTTACCATTGGGTAGCTCTAAATGTGAGACAAACATCTAACGCTTTAGAGGTTTGATGAATGAGCACATATGCACTTGTGCGTCAGAGAAACGTGTGCATCAATAGGACGTAGACTCTAAAAGCCACGTCGAGTGTGTGTGCGTGCGTGTGTGCGTGCGTGTGTGCGTGCACGCACGCGCTTTCTGGGCCCCAGGTGCAGAAGAGGCATGGAAACGATAACAAGAATGAATCGCAAGAAAGGATCAATACTTGAAAAATTAAGAGCAGACAAAGAAAGTCTTTGTTCTTATAATTTAAATTCACCTCATCATGTTCGTTGTTGCTACTCTACTGGTCACCTTTAAAATGCAAAAGCTTTCACAGCTTTGCTTTGTGGTTTTTATTCCACTATTCATTCTCATGTGGCTATAACGGGACGACTACTGACTATGGCGTTAGTATCAGTTGTAATGTGAGTGGAGTGATTTTAAACTATTTTAAAGTGCATCATCAATAAGTCCAGTAATCAAACAAAAGTGACCCATGCAGAAGCACACTGTAAACTGGATTAACTAAAAAAAAATCTAAATCAGTATCAAGAATGATGAGTATCAAAAATTATACTAGGAATAAACAAGGATTAAACAGTTTTCATTTAAAGCTTTGGTTGTACAATTTTGACAGAAAAAATTAAAAGGCTATAAAATTAATGAATGAGTATGAGTGAGTATATTGTCATTCTTTGTGATACAAATATTGCAATAATATTGCGATAACAGTAGATTCACTGTTTATGTAGACAACTTTTTTTTAAAGATTTCTTTTGACTTTTTGCATTTATTTGCTAGGATAGTAGACAGACATGAAACAGGGTGAGAGAGAGGGGAATGACATCAGGCAAATGACCGGAGCCGGAGTTGAACCTGGGTCTCCAGAGTATGTGATAATGCTGTTGTATTTATGTATTTGATTGATGTTTTGTGATAGAAAATTAGAAGAATCATGCAATATGTTGCAAATTTATCAAATTGTGAATATCGGTGATTACAATATCCACACTGCGATGAATACAATGACATGTTTTATTTTGTATATGAATATACTATTTTAAGCTAGTATTTTAGGGGAAGACTGTCTGGTGTACTTTCAGATAGAAGTAAAAATGTTGTAAAAATGTGGAATTTGCGCCTTTGTGTCTGACTTTGAAATGTACTTTTTGAACTTATCACCATGAATACATGAGCATCACTGCCATGTTTAATAGTGTGCAGGTGATTATGTACATGATTTAGTTTTCTCTCTTGTCCCATTCTGAGATGATTCCTCATTGGACCGTGTGTCCCTCCCTGCATTGTGACATTGCTAGAATAACCTAACTCCACTCTTCTCCTCCTTCATCCCTGCTCCTCTGTTCTGGGCTCTCTAATTCATTGCAAGGAGGCGTGATTTATTGTGGACTTAATGAGAAAAACACAGAGAAGGGAAGAGAGAGAGAGAGAAAGTCAAAGAGAAAATGTGAGGATGTCCTTCATGCATCCTTGAGTCTTGGTGGGTGGGTTGAGTAGGTGCAGCAAAGATGGAGTAGAGGGGCCATGTTATTAGTGTGTGCAGCAGTAAGAGAGGTGCTCAGAGTCTCCCTGTATGTTAGCTTTGGGACTGATGTGTGTGTGCTGTGAGCTAATGCACTCCAGATTTCAGATTGTGTTTGCTAAGTGGCTCACAGCTCAAATCTTTGACGTTGATGAGCATAAGTCATCAGTGTGTATAAGTTAATTTGTCAGAGCAGTTTATACAGTTTATATAGACAAATAACTGTCTATCACAAGGATCAGACAAGCTTATTGTTTGAGTAATGTTTTGCCCAAAGAAAAACTTGTTGTCCTTGTGCTTGGATGGGTTTTCTCTGGGTACTCCAGTTTCTCCCACCAGCATCAAAACATACTTAAGTCTCTGGTTAGTGAAATGTCTGGGGTACCTGAGTGGCCCCTGGTGGTGGCTACCAATAATAATTTTCCCTACAGGGATACTATAAAGGGATAATGATTTTTTTTAAAACAACACTATTTTGATGTCATTCTTGTGACTATTGTCATATTTAAGGCTCTGACACGTGGAGATATTACGTGAGAAGACTGTTTGGTGTTCAAAGGTTCTTCATTTAGTTGTTTTTTTTTTTATTGACCTTACGTTCGCACATAAATACTGTATCAAGTCAGAAATTAGAACAAAAAAGTAGCATTAGCAAAGCATTTTTTGTTGTGATTGCCCAAAGTCTAAGTTACAATTTGAATAATATCTGAACACCAAATGATGTGCCATTGTTTTACTGAATGGTAGGAAGAGGCAATATAGTGTAATATGTCTAAGCTTTTTCAGTTCAGTTAGCAGTTCACAAAGAAAGTTAGATGTAAGTGACATTTAAATCCATGGTTTAAAAGGTCAAACCAAAATGTCACATCTGAGAAGACATCATGACTTGCAGAGTGTGAACACATCCATCTTTCCTCTCCTTCCCACTCTTATATTCCTTTCTTTAACCTCTCTGACTCGTTTACACCCCCTACTCCTCCTCTCATGTTGAGCCGTCTCACTCGTGGAGGGTTAGCCAAGACAAAGAGAGATGCCCAAACAGGAAGAAGACCGGTCTATTCTAGCTATTGTCTCCAATAGACACGTTTCCCTGTGCCATGCTAAGTATGGTTTTACAGTCAAATGTCTGTGAAGGTTCTCAGTCATCCAGGACATCTTGGAAAAAAAGGTTGAAGTAAAAGCATCTGGACTCGGTTTTCAGTTCGGTTTTCAGTTTTACAGTCAAAAGATTAATAATAATGATTTTATTTATAACGTGCCTTTCTGCACACTCAAGGTCGCCTTACATCAATAGTAAAAACACAATAGCACATAATTAAGATACTCAAGAACAACAATTAAAAGCAACAAATAAAAAACAACCCCAAAAAAACACTTATATTGATGACAGGACAGTGCAGTTATGGTGGGAGTGAGTAGGCCAGTCTGAATAGATGTGTTCTGAGTTTGGATATGAAATGTGTGTGTCTGTGTTGCAGAGGTCAGGAGAGAGTTCCAAAGCTGGGGAGCAGAGCGACTAAAGGCTCTACTCCCCATGGTGACAAGACGGGCAGGAGGGACTGAGAGCCGTAGAGAGGAGGAGGATTAACTATTTAACAACAGTCGTGCAGAAAATATACAGAGAAAAAAGCTTCACTCATAAAAATTTACAGAAAAAATGTACAAGCAACGCATTTTTTTAGGTTCCCACTGGAAGTCTAATGGCTAGTTCTCATAACTCCAAAAGTCTGGTTCAGTGTTTATATGCTGTGGCATTCGCAAATTTATTTTTTTTGTGCACGCAGTTTCCCTGAGCTGCTGCGTAATTCAGGAGCCCACTCTATTTTGACTGTAAATTGCATGCTATAAGGAAGTACCACATTTACCAGGATGCTCAGACATTCTGCTTTGATTTATTTCAAGTCATCCATAGCATCATTTTTTTACTGGTTTGTGAGCATCAGTAGTCCCTGTGCACTGGGGCAAAGTGATTGGAGACTGAATGAATTACAGCCCTGGAGACCTTTAATGAGGTCTCAGTGAGAGAGGAGGGGACAGTGGGCAGGTGAATGCAGCCGCAGCTTTCCCCAAAGACACCCTCCCTCTTTTCAGCCTTTTCTCTGCTTTTCAAATCTGTATTTCTATATCCACCTTTGCGTGTTACACAATGCTCTTCATGCTCTTTTTTTTCCTTAGCAACCCCCCACCCTCATTACAGGCCCCTGACACAGCACATGTCCAGCTCTTTTGTGTGGCTTTACCCTTTTATTACAGGGTTAAATGACAAATCCATATATGGAATAGAGGTGCGTTGGATGGCTGCAGTACATATGGACCTTTTAGAAGCGTGTTTTTATGATTGTCAATGTTGCATTTAAGGGTAAGAGAGTACTGGCTCAATATTTGAAAAACTCAAATACTGAATACAAACCTGGCCTATGTAGCTCTTTTTGTCTTTTTCTTTCTCTAGTTTGCTTTTTCATCCAAAAGTGCCACAGCGGTGCTAAGCGACCCAGATCGTGAGAGGAATTTTACACCAAAGGTTGGGTTTATGTGAGTCTCACTTTAGGAGATCAAACAGTGTTGGCTCAACAGACGTCACCGCTAAGAGCAACTCAAAAAAACAATGCTCGAAAGGAAAGAGGACAATGTTTAAAGTTAGTGACAGACACTGCACTCAGCACTGCAGTCACTTTTCACCTGCTCAATAAATGTTTTTCCATTTTCCAGCACATGCCACGTCTCTGCAGTGTGAGTGAAGTAATGGGAGGCATGTCATTATTATGTAAATGGATATGAAACTGTGTAGGCTCAAGTGATTGGTCTGGATCCCAATCTGGATGGAAATGTAAGCCATGATTGACAGCCGGCCACTGGCTCTTAAACAGATGTTACCTTGGCGACAGTGCCAAGAACTTGTTCTTTAAAAGATACAGGACTAGAAAAGCAGGTCATTTCACAAAAAGGTTAGAAAAGTACTTAAATTACAACTTATTCAACTGAATTGTTGGCGAACTAACTTTGTATTCATTAAATAGTTTTCCCTCTGTTTGGCTGTGTAGCAGATGAAGAGTGGTACGGTGGCGCAGTGGTTAGCACTGTCGCCTCACAGCACCCGGGCCTACCGGACAAGCCCTTTCTGTGTGGAGTTTATATGTTCTCCCTGTGCTCAAGTGGGTTTCCTCTGGGTACTCCGGTTTCCCCCACCAACATCAAAACATGCTGGGCTTCTGCCAAGAGTGAATTTCCCAACAGGGATAATAAAAAAAAATATAAATAAATAAATAAAACAAGACACTTTCACCGCCGTTGATTAAATGTAGACTGATCAGCCAATGTCCCTTATTCAAATTGGGGAGACCTCTTTTTATGCAACCAAGTGGCTCAAGCTTGGCCACAAGCTGAACATTGTCATCTTGTAAAATCTTTGATAAGGAAGCCTAGCTGACGTCTTCAAGTCTAGAGCAATGCATTCTTAAAACAGATATTTAACATATTTACTAAAGCCAATGATATGTTAAAGGTTTTAGCAAACAAAGAAGAAATAGCAGGGCACATATTTGCACCTTTCAAAGGCATACAGTGAGTATCTGATGTTAACACAAACAGGGGGGGGATTCTATTTATGTTTGGGTGTGGGGGATGTGTGCAGCAGCCTGAGCAAGAGGCTGAGGCTGCGTCTTTGTCAAATAAATTATTTAAATCCTGTAACAATTAAAGCTGAAATCTGTTATCAGTGTGGCCCATTAGAGAAGCGCCTGTGTGTGTGCTGTCTCAGTCTGTTCTGTAGTTGTTCCCCCCGACAAAGCTCAGTGTGAGACGCGCAAAGATCACAGACCCACATACATCCCAGGGAACAAAGAGCCCAGCACTGTTAACGTCTCTTTCACGAGAGATTGACATCAATACCATGTGATATAAAAATTTGACTAGAGCTTGTTTAGTTTTGTGTTCAAAAGCTTTTTCTTTTTTCAACATAGTCCCAAGGAGTTAAGTGAGGACATTTACTGACGATTAGTTGCATTGCAAACTGCAGTGATCACAGTGTCTCATGAGGCCTTTTGAGTTTTCTCTTTTGCATTTATTTTTTCTCCCATTATGGCACATTCACCAATTTGTTTGAACCAAATTTTATAAAGTGTAAGGGCTTGAATGTTTGTTTGGGGCCTTTGAGTGTTTGTTGTTTAGCTGCCACCTTTACTGCTTACTGCTGAAGACTCCTCTAACCTGCCACTAGTTTATAAATGGACACTGGTGGGAAATCAGCGTTTGACTGATTAAAAGAAGTATTATGCTGATTGTACAGTTTGATCTTGTTTGCTTTTTTGCAGCGTAGGGTTTATTTGTTCTACTTAGAAAGAATAGTTTGAATATGGCCTCTGATTATTTCTAGCTTTGTCTGTCCAAACTTAAAGATTAAAACATTAGATGTCATTTATTTTCATTCTACTGCTTACTCATTTACCTTCCCCTCTGTGTAGGTGCGCTATAGGCCATACATCTCTGTCACTGATCAGGCCTGCTCTGTGTCTCCATTGGGATCTGTGGAGCTCTGCTGAGAAAGCACACTTCCTCTTATTTATGCCAGTCTCTCAGTTCTTCCTTTTCCCCCTCACTATATTAATGCCTCCTTTCCTTTTCTTGCCTCCTCAACCTTACTTGTCATTCCTTGCTGTTGCTAGTAGCCACACACTCTGGACATTTTCTTGAAGGCTGGATTTGTATAATTGTGTTTGTCTGCTGAAAAAAGCCTCATGTCCAGTGCACTGGTCTTAATTAGCCAGAAGGACGTGTTGAGGCTTTGTGCCAACAAAACACTACAATACAATTACATTTTACCAGACAAGCACATTTACAAGTCGGTGAATGGAGATGACAAATCTTCTAATTTAATTTTTTCCTTTTCTTTACAGTGATCTCCTGTCTTCAGACTATGTGGAGAGGCATCTGTCCAAAAAGGGGAATACAGTTGTCACAAATGTAAGATAAGCTTCTTTATATACTTACACCTTTTATTTATTTTATTATCACTTTATTATCCCTGTGAGAAAAGTCACTCTTGGCAGCCGCCACCAGGGGCGCCCAGCATGTTTTGATATTGGGGGAAACCTGAGTACCAGGGAAAAGAAAATGCAAATTCTACTTGGAAAGGTCTTATCTGACCCCTATCAGTGGTACATAGTATGAATCATAAATTACATTTTCAGCAAATTGTATACTTGGCTGGCTGAAAAATAACAAATCTTAGAGACTTAATCTTGAATCTTTTATACCCCCCAAACAAATCAATTCATGATACATTTTATTCATTGTATACAATTCTAAAAATGTCTGAAAAAGCCCCACTCTTTTAAGACAATTCAGGTAAGAATAAAAAATGACCAAGTCTAAGTGATAATCCTGTTGAATGAGATCTTGTGTTACTGGACACCCACAGTGGTCCATCACATACAGTAACAGAGGGGATTATACTCTGCTAAGAAGCAGATAAGAGCATTATTAGATTCTTTATTGAGAATGATCCAAATTTTTACGCCACACACTGTACCATCTAATTAGATTGGGAACTCGAAGCCATCCATTTGTGTGATGGCTCAATGCAGAAGGAAAAAAAGTAGACGAGAAAAGACAAGACATTTATTTTTGTACAGACGTGGACAAAAATGTTGGTACCCTTCGGTCAATGAAAGAAAAACTCACAATGGTCACAGAAAAAACTTTATTCTGACAAAATAATAAATAAAATTCTATGAATGTTAACCAATGAAAGTCGGACATTGCTTTTCAACCATGCTTCAACGGAATTATTTAAAAAAATAAACTCATGGAACAGGCCTAGACAAAATTGATGGTACCCCTAGAAAAGACTGTAAATAATGTGACCAAATGGACATGTTAATTCAAGGTGTGTGCACTAATTAGCATCACAGGTGTGTACAATCTTGTAATCAGTCAGTGGGCCTATTTATAGGGCTTCAGGTAGTCACTGTGTTGTCTGGTGACATGGTGTGTACCACACTCAACATGGACCAGAGGAAGCGAAGGAAAGAGTTATCGCAGGAAAATAGAAAGAAAATTATAGACAAGCATGATAAAGGTAAAGGCTATAAGACCATCTCCAAGCAGCTAGATGTTCCTGTGACTACAGTTGCACATATTATTCAGAAATTTAAGATCCATGGGACTGTAGCCAACCTCCCTGGACGTGGCCGCAGGAGGAAAATTGATGACAGATCAAAGAGACGGATAATCTGAATGGTAACAAAAGAGCCCAGAAAGACTTCTAAAGAGATCCAAGGTCAACTCCATGCTCAAGGAACATCAGTGTCAGATCGCACCATCCATTGTTGTTTGAGCCAAAGTGGACTACATGGGAGACGACCAAGGAGGACACCATTGTTGAAAACAAATCATAAAAAAGCTAGACTGGAATATGCCAAACTACATGTTGACAAGCCACAAAGCTTCTGGGAGAATGTCCTATGGACAGATGAGACAAAAATGGAACTTTTTGCCAAGGCACATCAGCTCTATGTTCACAGACGGAAAAATGAAGCATATCAAGAAAAGAATCCTGTCCCTACTGTCAAACATGGAGGAGGCTCTGTTATGTTCTGGGGCTGCTTTGCTGCATCTGGCACAGGGTGTCTTGAATCTGTGCAGGGTACAATGAAATCTGAAGACTATCAAGGGATTCTAGAGAGAAATGTGCTGGCCAGTGTCAGACAGCTTGGTCTCAGTCGCAGGTCATGGGTCTTGCAACAGGACAATGACCCAAAACACAGCAAAAAACACCCAAGAATGGTTAAGAGGAAAACATTGGACTATTCTAAAGTGGCCTTCTATGAGCCCTGACCTCCTATAATCTCCAATAATCCTATTGAGCATCTTTGGAAGGAGCTGAAACATGCCGTCTGGAAAAGACACCCTTCAAACCGGAAACAACTGGAGCAGTTTGCTCATGAGGAGTGGGCCAAAATACCTGCTGAGAGGTATTTAAGTCTCATTGACAGTTACAGAAATCGTCTGATTGCAGTGATAGCCTCAAAAGGTTGTGCAACAAAATATTAACTTAAGGGTACCAACAATTTTGTCTAGGCCTGTTCCATGAGTCTATTTTTTTAAATAATTCCGTTGAAGCATGGTTAAAAAGCAATGTCTGACTTTCATTGGCTAACATTCATAGAATTTTTATTTATTATTACTTTTGTCAGAATAAAGTTGTGGCCATTGTGAGTTTTTCTTTCATTGACCGAAGGTTACCAACAATTTTGTCCACGTGTGTATATCACAACAACAGCTGCCTCAAAGGGCTTAACAGACTGCACTAGACAACCCCTGTCAACCCCCGGGGGGTACGGTACACATCACCCAGTAGGTCAGAGGTTTGCTTCTATCCTAGGAGGAGATAGAAAAGGAAAAGTGCTAAATAGTACTGCAAAAATAGCTGGTGTGATAATAATATGAGGTTGAGTGTGTACCTATAATTCCAACCAGTGTAAACGTTTACCTATGATCAATCAGTCTCCATACGTTTGGTGAAATAAGTATGTTTTGAGTTTACTTTTGAAAGGGCACTATAAGAAAAGGCCAGCAGACTTCTTCTTAATTCAAGGATGTTGAAGGAGGCCAGCGTCCTGAGAGCGAAGGGTACAAGGTGGAGTATACCAGGTGATGAGGTCAGAGGGCGCGTGTCCACATATATGTTAACAGGAAAACTCTGAAATCAACTCTAACATGAATAGGAAGCCAGTGTAACGAAGCCAGGACCGGAGTAATGTGATTAAACTTCCCGGTCTTAGTTAAAAGTCTGGCAGTTGTATTTTGGACCATTTTGTAGTCTGTGAGTACTTTTCCTCGGCAGTCCAGAGAATAACGCATTGCAATAGTCCAGCCTGGATGTAATAAAAGCATGAATAAGAATTTCAGCATCAGCTAAAGACAGGCAGGAGCAAATTTTTTAGATATTCCTCAAGTGAAAAAATCCCAGTTTAGTGACCTCACTAATGTGCTGCTGCAGAGATAGTGTGGGGTCTAAAATAACACGAGGTTCCTCACTGTTGTGCCGCGCTCTAAAACACAGTTGTTGATTGAGACAGTAAGACTGCTGAACTAGTGCCGATGACTGGCAGGACCAATTAACAAGATGTCAAGGAATCAACAAACAAAACAGTGTAGAGACAATCAGATTTCTCTTGAGATCAACCTTTAACCAATTTGTGAATTAAATAATAGAATCAGACTCAACTTAAGTTTTTACATGCATGGGGAGAATCAGGATGTGGGGCATTGACTGCTCGTTCCACCTCTGTAGTGCTCAGTCTACAGAATCTCCAACTGGCCACCTGAGTTCTCCCCGGCTTTATTGAGTTGTACACAATGCACACATTCTGCCTCCCCCATCCACGCAAGGCGGGGGTTTGGCAGTACAGAAACCAGTACATTTAAGAGTTATCTTGCTGCATCCGGACCAGACACAGGAAACCATCAATTAAGATAAACACTTGGGCTTGACACGTCGGGCTGGGTGCAGCTAAAGAACAGTTGCAGCACTTCCTGTCACACACACACAATTCGATCAATCAATCAATCAATGAACCTTTCTTACAAAAAAGCTTGTCGGCCTTTTTTGGTAAAATACAATTTGACAACCTTTTCTTACTGCAAAACTCCTTTTGTTCCTTCCTGTTTGTCAAATTTCACAGTAAAACATCCATAATTTACCCCTCTGTTGGTATAGTTTGAGGTAAACAATTTTTGGCAAACATAGAGAAATGAGGTACTAAACTTTGTGAAACACAAGAAATAGTCAGAAAAATACTTATCCTTGGCCCAGATTGCCATCAGGCAGGTCATCGTCCTGGTCTAGAATAAGAAGTTGAATTTGTTCAGCATGAAGGACTGAAGTGACAGAGCCTTGTATCATCTTAGCCATCTGGGCACGGAAACATGGGATCACACATGAGGTAAATGGGCAGAACAGAAACATAACTATAAGAACTGGGGTCAAAATTTTGAGAAGAATCTGGAACCATGGAACCTGGAACCCGGAAGTAAACCAACTGGATAAGTCAAAATTAAACCAAGTGGAGTCGTGACTAGAAGTGAGGAAATCCTTAAGGTCAGCAACACGGTCATGGATAAGAGTCCAGTTAGCAGTAGAGTCAGGAATGTAAGTGCAACAGTGGTCAGGACCAAACTTGGCACAGAGGCCTCCCTCTGGAGCAAAGAGGTAGTCTAAGGCCATCTGATGAGAGACAAGCATGGCTCGCATTATCTCTTAGCTGTGTTGTAATATCAGACAGAGTCAGTTAAATCTCTTTTTTGGCCCATTTTTCCTGAGGAAAAGAATCTGCCTAATAATTATGCACACCTTGATATAGTCTGTTGATCTCCTTAGGCCACACCCTCCCTCGTTACACAAATACACATCACCTGATATGCATTAAATCCAATAAGGATTCAAGTTTATACAGCTTGGAGTTGGAAATTATGGATAAAATGATGATATGGTCAAAATAATCACTTGCCTAATAATTGTGCACACAGTGTATTCTTAAAGTCTGTTGACTAGCACTGCATGATCTATCGTATTAAATGTAGCGCTGAGATCTAGCAATAACAGTAGAGCCGATGAGTCCTCGTCAATCTGAAGGAGGAGATCACTTTAACTAAAGCGGTTTCGGTTTTTGTGGACTAAAGGGAGAGGAGTCTTCAGTTGTTTTTGGTTGGATTAGTTTAGCAACTGTCTCAAAACAAAACCTGGGGTTATACCTGTTTTCTCTGAGATGAGAAGTAGGCCGTCTTTGCAGTGCTGAGGGTGCTTATAGGTGTTTACACACAAACACCACTTTTGATAGATTACAGCTAAATAAAATGGCTTACTTATGTTTATTTGAGAAGGAATATGTTTGATGAGTAACACTTCAAATGAGTTAAATTTTGGCTGTGATGTACCTGTCAACAGAAATGCAGCTTTATGAATGGCTGCAATACCACCATCCTGTTTTGATGTGCGAGCAAACTGGCAGCACCATGTCCAGTAGGATTTACATTTACATTTAGTCATTGTTGACACTTTTATCCAAAGCGACTTCCATTAAGCTTCTAATTACCAGTGTTACAGCTGGAACACCACTGGAGGCAAAGTGGGTTAAGTGTCTTGCCCAAGGACACAACGACAGTATGAACTGTGGGGAGAGCGGGAATCAAACCCCCTACCTTCCAGTTGAAGGACCACCGCTCTACCACTGAGCATCTGCGCCCCCCCGATGTAGACTGTCTACCTTCTGACTACAATGCCAGGCCAGCCACCGGTTCATGGAAACTAATCTGCTATACTGTTCATCACTACCCCTTACGGGGAGGGGGCCAGAGACAATTAATCGATGCTGACTCATCTTGTTCCCAAAGCGCTTTGAGTGCCTTCTACAGTAAGTGGAAAGGCACTATATAAAAAATAATATATATAAGTTCAAAAGTCCAGGCTAGGCTATCTTTGGTTACCTCTGACTGCCTCATTCTTACATTATTTGTGCCAACATGAATAAATATCTGCTTGTATGTAGTGCAAGTATGTGTCTGGGGAAAACTCTCCTCCTTCCTGTGTGATGTCAGGACCCTTAGATTAGCCTCTATGTCGAAAGCCCTGGCACCCGGTAAATAGGGGACAATGGTATATATATAAGTATAAATCAATTACACTGTACTTGTTTCAATAATAATGTCAGGAGTTCAGCAGCAAATATGTTGTCCAAATTATACGACAATTATATTTACTGTTCACATTCAACAATGGTGCTGGAGGAAACAGCTGCACTGTTGAGTAAATGCACTTCAATTTTTACATTTATATCACTCATGTTTACCAGTATGTAGGCCGTTAAAAAAAAAAAAAAAGACAACTATATCTGCATATCCAAGTAATAGACCAATCAAAAGCTTAAATGACTTTTAGTGCAAGCAAATGAAATTGCACCAGTATGACTAGTGGAAGTGTTTAAATTAAAACAGGTTAATCAATTGAGTAATCCAACTTTGCAATCTTTTTGGAGGTCAGCGCGTCCTCCTTGTTCAAAAAGTGTTTTTACCACCTTTTGCTATGGCTTCCTGTTGTTTTCTAGATCTGGTAATTAATTACTGTTTATAGCCTGATCTTTAGAGATAACGCATCAGACAGGTT
Source organism: Perccottus glenii (assembly GCA_024416835.2). NCBI lineage: Eukaryota > Metazoa > Chordata > Actinopteri > Gobiiformes > Odontobutidae > Perccottus > Perccottus glenii. The sequence goes on from CM044551.2 coordinate 15,006,597, forward strand.
TAGCAACACACAGACAAAGTGGTTCTTGCCCTGATGAGAAGTAGAGCATAAGGGCAACAGGCAGAGGAGATGCTGGGATAGTGGAGCATTGCGCTGCTTATAAATAGCTGCTCAACCTCACAGTTTCTTAATGTAACTTCTGCTCTAACAAATTTCTAACTTGTATACTCGTTACAAGGGAACTGCTGTTTTTATTTATGACATTGAAACAAGATCTTGAGATATATACTGTGTATGTATATGTATCTATATCTACAGTATCTATATGTAAATGCCAATCGGCAGTGTTCAAAATAAGGGATTCTGTTGAAACCAAACCAAGGTCAGGTAAACCAACAAAATGTTCAACCAAAACTGCCATTATGCATGTTCGGGGTGCAAAGAAAAACCCACAAATAACTTCAGCTGAAATACAGGACTCTCTGAAAAAAAGTGTTGTGGATTTTTCAAGATGCACAAAAAGGAGGAACTTGAGAAGAAATTGGCTGCATGGTTGTGTCGCCAGAAGAAAGCTATTACTACGAAAATGCCACAAAAGCATCCCACTTACAATACGCCAAGAGAGAGAGAGAGAAAGAGAAAGAGAAAGTCTAGTAGCCTTGTCTGGATGTTAGGAGATCATTCATTACTGGAACCAAGAGAGAGCAGTGGGAGAATTAAACACAAAGTATGGTGTCACTGTCACATCATTTAATCTGACCTAAATTATCAAGATAACATTTTCTGTCCCAATTTTTTTATGCCCTTGACCTAAACTAGAACGGTTATCCAGAACCAGGCCTCATCCCGCTGCAGCAGAGCTCAACGTCACTCATGGAAAACTCTTTCTTGACGTAGTCCAAAAAGCAACAACTAGCCAGAAGTTGTGGCAGCATCAGACTGAAGTGCAGAAATTGATCCAGTAATAAAAGCCACAGTTCCTCAGGGGGACAAGCTTCCTGCTTAATGGCTGTTAGGCAACGAGAAATGGAGTAGGAAAGAGCCTGCAAAGCACTTAGACATCATACCGGTCTATAGAAAATGAACAGTGGGATGCACATGGCTGCACTCATAGACTCTATTGCTCTGAACTGAACAGAGCCACTTTAAAATAGAAATTACTCAAGTACAAGTAATCCTATATACAGTATTATATATTGAGTATGTTAGTAAAAATACAAATCCAGTACTGAAGCTTAGTCCTGGAACAAAGTCCACATTGCACACAATTGTAGAGAAAGATAAAAAATAAATAAGAGTGCAAACAAGATTGACACTGTGGGTGTCACTAACACTTTGGCTTTGAAGAGATGGCTTTAACTTGAAGAGAAAACGTCACATTCACACTATCTTTTCACACACAACCTCAAACCAAACAATTGTGTGTAAGCAAATGAATTGTGTGTGATTGATCACAGCAGACTCATTTCCTGATGGAATGTATGGTAATGAAAGCAGCAAAGGGAATATTTCTATTTCTTATTTCTTCTTTCTCTTGGTGCAAGTGTATATAAAACATTTCAGAAGGCAGCTGTGCACGTGAGATTAATCTTAGACTCTTTTTGCTGTTGTTTACAGGGTGGAGAGCACTGCTACTATCAGGGGAAGGTCAGAGACATTCCTCACTCTTTTGTGGCTCTATCTACCTGCCATGGATTACAGTAAGAAACAACGTTCTAAATTGTAAAAAGTGCAAGTTGGGCAAGAAATCCCTTGGCAACTGTTTAATGTGCTGTTTGCATATTTTATGTTACTGTGCTTTGTGCATATTAGGTACACAAAAATGCCATAATAATAAATTGATCTAATTTAGAGATGGTTTAACTTCACTGTAAGTTCATGTAGTGCATCAGAGACACACCCATATATAGGGAGTGTTGTGTCAGGAGGACAGACATTAGAGCTGGAGTATTTCCCTTCTGCTGAGTCAGGTGTTTAGTGTAATGTACAGGCTTGTTGTTCACTTTGTGCAACACACTCACATCCACAAATGCAATCTCAAGAGCAATGTATATGTATTACATTTGTTTCAAAGCAAGAGAACATCCCAGTGCCAGTTCTTCGTGTCCATGTGTACATAATTGAACGTTGAAAATCAGATGCACTTTACAACACGCTTTATATTTATGTGCATGTAAATACTTTGAAATACACTCTATCCTTGACCGTTTGGCTCCAAAGCTTTTAAGTTTAGCTGCAAAGGCCCAACCCAACCTCCTCCCACTTGCCTTGGGCCAAAGACCTAAGAGTTAGGGGTCTGGTCCAGATCCAAATGGCCAAATCCAGACAAGTCCATTACTCAACAAAAACAAATGATCCAATAACACAACATTGCCCTGAGTCAGAATCTGTCACACCGATGGCCGGGTAGGAGTCAAATCAGGATGTATCACTCTGTTTAAAGCTATCTCTGATAACTTCTTTCTCTATTTCAGTGGTTTGTTTTTTGATGGCAATCACACCTACAAGATTGAACCTGGAGAACAGAATAGGAAAGATGTGAGTACACTAAATTACACAGTATACACTAATTCTACTCAATTTTGTCAAACCATGCCTGGGCCAGTGCTGGTGTTATGTTGTAATAAATGATGTTTCTTGTATTAGAGGACTTTCATACATGATGGTTAACACATGAAAGCGTGTACAAGTACATCAAGCAATAAAAATAAAAGACCTAATAGTTTCTAAAGGACGAATATGAGCTTGACTAAAGACTCAGGAGGATGAAGGAGACATAAGGCATGACTTTGTGTATGATAATAACGTGTGTAATTAAAAATGTTATGGAGAAGTATGGCCAACCGTTAATCAGAATGGGTTGAAAGGCTGTGAGATAAGAGGGTCACGGACGTGTGTGTTTGATTTACTGTGCAGAGGTGTGAGTGTAACCCTGAGTCTTTATGTGCAACATAGAAGTGAGACGCTGTTATTGGTTTGTGTTAATAACAGTCAATACTAATGCTTTAGTCCACTCTCACATCTCTGTACTTCTCTGGCCTCTTCATCTTTGTCACTTCTCTCCCATGTTTTCTGGAGACTGAATTATTCAAGTGATGAGGAAAACATAGCTACAGCTGTACCAAGATATTCTAGCTGGTTCCCCCAGTCACTCGAGGTCGAAGACACAGTGACGTAAAATGCACATAAATATTACAGAAGATTTCTTTTGAAGAATGAAAGAATATAGTAAGTTCAGTATTTATTCATGTCTTAAAAACATTTGGCCTGTTGGATGAAAGATTACAAACACTGTGATTTATCAAAAATGTATTTTCATTATTAGAGTAAGCCATTTGAAAAAACTGCAGTAATGTATTTGAACAATATTTTTACTAAACACTGAAGAGTTTGAACTAAAACACAGCACACTTCACAAACAGTGTTGGCTTTCTTTTTGTTGGTAGTGGAAATCCATTGCTGAGCTGTTAATGTCTGCTCACTGCAGGCAATCATGCTCAAACCAAACTGTCTGCCCCTGATGCTCTCAAAGATATTACATAATATATTTTACTAATATTGTTTGTTTTGTTTCCAATGCTTTATTTAAAAGGCTGTAAGAAAATCATAATAAAGATCCCTGAAGGGGATATGTGCAGTAATGTATAATTATTTAGAATATTGAGTTGTTCTGTTACTAGTCAACAATCTCTTCAGCCATCTCCACCGAAACAGAGTTGTCTTGCAGTAGCCCAATGTTATCTTAATTTAGCCAATTTAGTTTCATCATAAACAAGTCATTATAAATACATATAATATATATATAATTATATAATGTAAATTTTTTCCACTCACACAAATTAAAGACAAATATTATTTGCTTAGTATCTACTAAATCTAGCTGCCATCTTTGTGCTTGTGTGAGCAGTCATCTTGGGAGGTTTTGTGATAGTGGCATATGCTAAAAACACCATATGGTTGTACCTCTGGACACCTTTTCAACTCCATCTGCACTTAGCAGCTCCTGTGGTGAAATCTCAGTAGTTCTGTGTACTCACTTTAGTCGTGGACAATAAAGTAGCCTCTCTTGAAACCAGGCATGTGTTACCATACGTGGCTTTAATGCAGCAGGCCTCAAATCCCCAGGCCAAAATAAGACTTTTTATGGAGGGGGTGGGGAGGTTATGATGTGGCAGAGGTGTGATGTTGGGGTTAGTGGTGTTATAGGGGGGGTGAAAAGTTGAGTGTAGGGCGTTGTTGAGGTTTGTGCCAAAGAAAGCATTTCTTTTCGTTCCAGAATGCAAACTAGAGCAGTGTGTATCGAGCAGCCTGGATGAGATCAGGGGTCTCCCAATGACCCAGAGCCAACAACCAGTTCATTCAGACATGCACAGATACCCCTCCCTGCTTTATATTCATGAGCCGGCAGTATGTGTCTGGGGGCCATCTCCCATGGCAACCCAAACTCCGCCCCTGTCTCTTTGTGGCATGACATATGAAAGCCATCTGTGTGTAGATCCTTAATCTCCATCTCAACACATACCCTGCTGAGTGGAGATGCTGTGTGTGGATTCTGCCAATGTGTGTGTACATAGATACTTGCCAAGGGGCAAAGATTTGGAAAGCAAAAAAAAAAAATGTAGGGTTACTGTTAATTCAACCATAACTGCTCTAGTCATGATTAATAGCTGATAAAATATTACAAGAGCAGCAATGAAAACAACTTTGTTAAATGAATAATTAGCATCTACTCTCTCAGCAAATATTACTACACCACAAAGTGAAATCCTGTCCAAATTATAACAGACAGCTATTCATTCAGATGTTCAGTCCTCCCGGACAACTTCAAAGATCAAGAAATCACAGGAGGGTAAAGGCATTAATAAAATGTCTATAATGTGTGTTAATTTTAATTAATTGCTTCTGAATTTCTTCTACTGGCTTGATGTGATTTATACAGTTAGAAATATGGTTATAATTTTAGGTCACACACAAAGCTGGTAGAAAAACATGGTATAATTTTAATAAAATAAAAAAGAGACACCAACCTTCATTGATATTGCCTGTAATATTACAGGATAGAAACAGAAATTTTATCAAGTCAGTGCTTGAAAGTGACATCAAGAATAGTCAACATTATAACAGTACGTTTTACTTGGCTAATCATGCATAAAGGTCACATTCAAGTGATGTCATTTTTCATTCTACACAAAAATACTACAAAAATGTGTTTATTCACAAACTACTTACTAAACAATTTGTAGTGGTTATCAGATGTTAATGGCCTTTTAAAAATAATGTAAAGCAGTTATGCATTTACTTAATTTTAGTAGACTAGTAAAACAGCTGCTCTTAATATGCCAGTCAGTGCAGTTACATGCAACTAAGTTACAAAATATACAGTGGAAAAAAGTGTCATAAAAATGGTTCAACGGTGTTATTTCAGTAGTGATAACAGGCCACCTCCATGAAGTAAACTTTTTTTTTAAGGCATCAAGGTAACAATGTAAAAAAGATCCATGTCCAAATTTTTTGTTCTTAATGGCATCAAAGCAAAAAGGTGAATTTAAATTGACTGTTTTCTACAGAAATATTTTTTCTTTAGTGTTGGCTTCAGCGTTTTAAAAGACAGATCCTTCAGAAAATACAGTTCCTCCAAGGCTACTATGACAGATTATCCTTCTTTAAAAGCCAAAGTGTTATACCAGGCCAGACAAACAGGCAATACTGTAAATACTTCCAACATTATTCATTATTTTATACATCATTGTTTAGTAGATCTAGCAGAAGTGATGTTTGTGTTGGCATAAAGGCCTTTATTCTGGTTTTCTCACTGCGTCAGAACAGGAATGTCTATCTCTATGGCAGACATGCGAGAGCGGCTGGAGTAGCGGTGCCCGGCATAGCCTTGCGATGGGGCGTAGCTTTGTGATGGGGCGTAGCTTTGTGATGGTGCGTAGCTTTGTGATGGTGCGTAGCTTTGCGATGGTGCGTAGCTTTGCGATGGGGCGTAGCTTTGCGATGGGGCGTAGCTTTGCGATGGGGCGTAGCTGTAGCCCTGTGTCCCGCCAACTTCTGACCCGTATCCATCTGGTGCAGCCATCTGAGACATGTAGACTTGTGGTGGCGCAGGGGCCAAACTTTGGGCATAGGCCTGAGCGGGCACATAGGCCTGAGTGTCGATTACTGTGGGAGGATATGTCTGTGGGGGGAATGACTGAGGGCCATAAACAGGAGAGGGGGGATAACCATTGGCAGTTAGATGTTGAGAGGACAAAGAGGTAGGCATTGAGGGCAGAGGCAACCAAAAAGGTGAAGGCAACTTTTTACACATACAGTACCACATGAACATGAGCAGAGCAGAAAGCATGAGTCCTCCAGAGCAGCCTATAGAAACATACACAGCAAAGCCATCAGAGAAAATGTTGTCGTATCGAATGTTCATCTGTTTGGTGCAGAACAGGAACCACACTGAGGGAGCGATGGCAATAGCTCCACCCAGAAACAAGAACGTCGCTGCCACAAGGTGACAGCCTGCACTGTTGACCAAGAACCGGATTGTCTTAATGTCCGGTTCTGGCTTGTCTGAGCAGCAGCAAGTCTTGCACATTCCTGTCATACACAGCAGCAAAGCTAGACCCCCAAACAGCAGGCCAGTAGGCAGGCAGAACTGCAGGAGCCGCAAATCCAACTGGTCCACCTTTGAGTACCACTGGGAAAATAGGGAATGATTTAAAACATTTTTAATGCAAAATGTTTAAAGAATTTTGATGCAAGGAAATACCTCTTCATCATAGTAGTAACATCCTGAATAGCCATCCTGTTTCACACATTTAGCCCACAGGCCATCATACACGCTGATATTCTTGGCATTGCGATTGAAAGTGACGAGTCTTGTAACTCGCCACTGTGGGATTAATGCTGCCACAACAATTCCTCCCATAGACACAAAGGCAATGATGAAGGCAAAAGCGTTGGTAGCATGGATATCCCGACACGACATGGTTCCAGCCGACAGGATTAAAGGCTAATAGTCCTAGTTCTGCGAACAGTTAAACAGACAAGGACTTACAAGGTTACAGTGGAAGTGCAGCTTGAAATTTTGTCTAACATTTACAACTCAACCCCACCACTGCTTTAGTCTAACTACGCCTGAGCGTGACCTAGCTATGGACAACCCCGCCTATCTATTCACCATAGTATAACTGACCCAATACCTACAGTCCCTGAGAAACAATGCTCTCATTTTATTAGTAAACAAAGACTGTGGCTGCAGTTAAGCTGAGTGTTTACACTGTGGTGCATTGCAAAGGCCCCACAACTGAACAATATACAATTGTACTAATGTACTTATTAGCACAGTCACTACAGTGAATGAGCATATAATTTAACTGCTTCTTTTCATTTAAATTATATTTTATTTATAGATTTAAAATGACACAATACAGTGGGTTAAATACATTATAGCATGCCATGTTGTGGTCAAGTTTCTTCTTTAGAATTAATATACAGTAAATCTTATTTTAATTTTAAAAATTCACCTTTTTGAATAGTTGTCTCGGGTCAAAACATCACCACTACACTACTTCAGTAGTGTGAGTAAACTGAGTTTAAAGCTTACTCACACATCGCAGAACTCGTTGAGTCAACATCGCGTAAATAACATACGTCAATACCTGGCCCGCTCTCAATATCACTATCAACAAACTCAGCCTGCCTGTAGCCCTCCGAGCTGTCTTAGTAGCGTTAGTTTATAAGTTAGCGCATTGCGATTTTGGCATTTAAATCCCCCAGTAGTATTATTATTAAACCACATTTTACTGCTATCAATCACCAAAGACCCTTTACATTATCTGTGGTTGACTGAACAGGATTAGATCTTTTAGCATTAGCCACATAGCCAATGCTAAGTTAGCTTCGGTTCAACCTGTTGCGTCAAATTTCTAAATACAATACCAGGCTCAAACTCTTGTAAAAGTTAAAATGTGGAGTACAATACCCTTATTTCCCGCAGTTTGATCACAGTCAGGTGGAAAAATGTTTCATTTCGGCTTGACCTCCCTTACACACTCCCTAACCAGAACCTTTTCTGTAATACAGTCACAAAAGTGGAGAGCGTATAAAACGGGATGTGGCCGAACACTCTGGGCGTTTTTTCCCTGAGCGCTGCCTCGCAGGCGTACAATGGTAGGGCTAATAAAAGTGTCAGTTAAGCAATGGTGTAAGAAGTAGCTAGTTTACCCAACAGAAAGAGTAACTGACTTTGTGAGATTAAGTGTGTGGCTATAAACAATAAGGTTGTGCTTTATCTTGTATCTAAACTTTGTTGCTTTAAATTACAAACAGTGATAACAATTCAAATAAAAAGATTTTTGTGTTTTACAGGGAGATGACCAAATTCACATTATATACCAATCTGCAGGCCAGGAGGGACTTGGTAATTTACTAAATGGTGAGAGAATGGTTTCTAAAGTGTAGAATATAATGTTTCTGGTGTCTATCTTTATACTAACACAAAAAACTATATTATTAATAAAACATTATGTTGTTAATAGGTGATCTACCAGAGCCTCCTTTTCCCAGCCCGCCCTTTCCAGGATCCAAAGTTGTTCAGCGGAGAAAAAAGAGACAGGTCCTTTATGTGACATACATTTTATGTGTCATTTATTGTTATAATTGTGACATTGTTGATATAGGTTTTACACATTATGAGTCGGCCTGTTTTTGTTGGAGGGCACAATCAATTTTATCTGGTTTCACAACAGCCCCCCTTGTTTCGTTATCCTTTTGTGCTTTTTCTGGAATATGTGCCTTATTTGATTTGAACTTGAGAGTACAGTTGCAAAGTTCTTATTTATTGATTTGTTGCTCTTTTCTATACGTATGTGACATGAGATGAATGTTGGTGTTTGATGTGCAGGCTGGCCTAAAAGTTATATTATCTTTTTTTTTTTTTTTTTTCAGATTTCACATAAGTCACGCAATGTAGAAAATGAGACCAAGTACATTGAGCTAATGGTGATCAATGACCATTTAATGGTAAGTCTTCAGAGAGAATGATTTTGATTAGGACTATATATTTCTACCATTTTCTTTCAGGAAAAGTACACATTTTAGTCAGTTTTGTGCAGTGCTTAATTTGTAAAGCTGGAGGTGGGGAAACACAGAAAGAATATTTAGGGGAAGTATTCCCCCAGCATTGGGAAGGAGTAAAAGTTAAAATAAGATATGTTTTTTATAAAGACCTCATTAGAGGTTTTTGTGTCCAAATGATGCCATTTTAACAAACTAATGGGCAAGTTCTAAATCATAGTTAAAAATGTTTAAAAACAGGCCACATTAACTTTTACTTTAAGAAACTCCTGAAAAAAATAGGTGCTGTAACCAGTCGAACAGGTCCCGGTCCTGATTTAGGAGGTGGGGGAATATATTCCCCCGGGTTCCCCCAAAAATTAAGCACTGGTTTTGTTTCATTATAATTATATTATATATATGTTTCATTTATTTTACCTACCTATAAGCTTTAGTTGTAACCCACTTATTTTTTATTATAATGGAAAATATACATTCTGCATCTCTGCTGACTGTTTAGAGCACAATAAAGTCCAAACATTGCACAAAGCACTTTGGTTTGATTGACTAAGGTCCTCTGGGACTGAACTTGTTTTATACACGATAAAGTAATAGTAAGAACAAATCTCACATTTAAAAATTTGCTGAATCAAATAGTTCTACAATACATCCCTAAATTGTATTTCTTCTTCTATTCCTTTCTCTCTGCCTCCTCCAGTACAAGAAGCATCGGCTTTCAGTGGGGCACACAAATAACTATGCTAAGTCAGTGGTCAATATGGCTGACATGGTAAGAATTGTATTGATTATTTTCTTGGACGACTTGCCGCAAGCACTCCCATGTATTACAGCTGAGCACACAATGCTCTTGATTTCTCATTTTACCAACCTCAGTCTCACCATCTTAAACCTCACTAGGCTCATAATATGCTGTGAGCAGCCATTAACCAGCCAGCTGTGAGTTTACAGCATGGCAGTACTCAGCAGCAGAGGCATCCCAGCTGTACTGAGACACATAGTATTTTTGTTTTGTGCTGTTACTGAAACCTGACCTGATGCAAGGTCACAAATGTAAATTGATAGGATGTGAAGCTGGAAAATGGTCATATCTTTTGTCCTGCCCTTGAAGGTAATCATATATAGTTTATTTAGAAAATGCACATTGATTTTCATGTAGGAGTCATATACATAGTATATACTGTATATGCTGTATTGGAGTAACAGTATATAACAAATATAGCCATCAGTAAAATAAGCCATTACTGCAGTATTGCACACAGTACTCAGTGTTGAGCTGAAATACTGTACCTCATGTTCTTTACTTTTCTGCTTTTGTTTGTCTGGCCTGGGATCTCAATAGATTTCATCTCAGGAAAGCAAATGTTATTGTTTATCATCCTGTTTGCTCCTAAAATGCCCTCCAGACATCCCTCCTTGTTGATTCTGACTAGACACCTCTATATTGCTACTGTCTGTTTACAGTTCTCCTCTGACTGGGTCTGATAAAAAAACATTTAAAGATAGTGATGAATATAAAGCTTTTCCCCCGGGCCTTTGTCATGGTCACTGACTTCCAAATTACACATTCAATTTCAGATCTTTAAAGAACAGCTGAATACACGGATAGTCCTAGTTGCCATGGAAACATGGTCAGCTGACAACAAGTTCAACATTGATGATGACCCCATGGAAACACTTAAGGAGTTTATGAAATATCGAAAAGATTTCATTAAGGAGAAGTGTGATTCCGTTCACCTCTTCTCGTAAGTCTGGTAGAATATTTTTAATACATGTTTTACAGTGTTTAGCTTTGTTAAGCAGTTGTATTTAATGTGTTTGGTTTATCAGAGGGAATCGTTTTCACGACAACTGGGGTGGAGCCTCTTACATGGGAGGAGTCTGCTCTCTCACTAAAGGAGGTGGAATTAATGAGGTAAATTTTGTCGTATTTGAGAGATTCTTCTTTACTGATTTGGGATCATTTTGAACTCATTCTCTGCAATGTTGTAATCAGTATGGCAAAACAGAGGAGATGGCCATAACCCTCGCTCAAACTCTGGGACAGAACATTGGCATCTTTTCTGACAAGAAACGTATCCTAAATGGTAAACGGTTATATTTTATACTGATTTAAAATGTATGTTTTTTTCTTTAGTATTTAAACATGTCTGTTTTCAGGCGAGTGCCAGTGTGTTGATCAGTGGGCAGGCTGCATCATGGACGATGTTGGGTAAGTTACTATTACTTAAATGCACTAAATGAGGTTTTGAAGCATTCATTTTTAATAGCACTGCTTTTGGGGTATATTGTATTCCTCTTCAAAATTAGAAAATCACACCACGTCCTTTCTTTAATAAATGTTTTTTTTTTTTTAAACAAAAGCCACACCTACACCACATTGTGGGTCATTTATAGGAGCCTATTTAAACTAAAGTGTGCTCACTTAATTATTTTGCTAATTTTATAATCTACCACAAGGTGTCAGTACTGTCTCATTTTTATATATTATTGGTTTGTTTACATAACTCTGCAAAACTCATCTGTGCAGTAATTTACTAAAATAATATTATAGTTCATGTGTAGTCTACAAATGCTATTGTTTGTGTTGTTTTTGTGCAGAGTATACTATTGTATACTGCTTGTCTTTGTCCCCTGAGAGCAGATGTTGTGACAGTATGTGAGGTGTGCTGTGTGTGTACCCTTGTTCTCAAATACTTTTCACATGCATTTTCCCTCTATCCCGAATGGGACAGCAGGTGAGCAGAAGCTTGGCTAAACGTTGCTTGTGTGGCTGCGTCGGAGGGTTGTCAGTCATCACAACCTTTCCCGTTTCATCCGACAGCACTACAGATGCTGTGGCTCCAGCTTCTCTTTAACTCAAATGATAAAAACAAATGCAGCTAGATGATTCCTTTAATACTCTGGCTGTATTTTTATTATCATTTAAAATAGTGTCCTCTGTGAGTAGGTTCTTTGGCCGAAATCACAAGCTGGTGATTTTTATTTATTATAATTTACTTGTTTGTTTTAAGATGAATACAATCTCTTTCCTGTCAAACCAGGGATGTTCAGTACTTCTTTTGGTCTCTTTCACCGATTGATACCGTCTGCAATGTCATTCTCATCTTAAACTTACGTATATTTGTCTCTTTTTCCTATAACGTGCATCCCTCCCTGCTGCATTAGGTTACTAACCACATGCCAAATGATCACATGATAGTGACAGGTGATAGATTACCTTTATGGCCCTGTCATTTGTGATTGGTTCCTGATCTCATGTCAATGGTATTTCAGACACTTGTATTCAATGAGCCCCTCGTTTTTTGTTTTTGTTTGTTTGTTTTTCACTGTTGCATGTATGATCTAATTAACCCATGTACACAGTTTTCTTAGGGTTTAGCTTGTGTGTGTTTGGATAAATGTACGCTTTGTGTGGTTTTGTGTGTTTTTAAGACAGTCTGTAGAAACATAAATCCTAACTGCACCAGCTTGGGTTTGTGGTCCTAACAGGCATTGAGGTTGAGTTAGGATTTTTAAATGATAATGTGTCTTTGTTTTACGTCACCCTGTTCCATGTGAAAGTATAACTGTTTAGCTGTATAAACCTGGGTAGGATATGTATTTAAAATATTACTGCGTAACTTCAGTTTTGTTCTTTACTTTTCTTGTAAACAGAAAGTCTCCCCAAATATTCTTAAATAGATATTTTTAGCCTTTAAAATACACAATATTTTATGGCTTAGTAATATCTGTAGTTTGTGACTTGAAAGACTGGACTGACCACTGAAAAGGTTATGGTCAAAATGTAAATTAACACTACAAGATTTTAACAGAATTCATTTTAGAAAACATTCTGACACTGTTTGAAATCTCTCCAAAATATTGTAGTGTCTTTATACTCATCCCTCATATGAACATGATCATTTCTACATATCAAATAACTTCCATCTGTCTCTGTTATTGCATTGTATTCAGTGTGTTTCCTCATTATTGAATCACTCCAGTGTAATCTGAACGCTCAAGATAATGTATGTTAGCAATGGCATTTTACTCACAGGAGGCAACAGAATAAGCATATCAGTAGGCCAAAGAGGATTTTATTACAGATTTTTAATGATTAGCCCTTACATACTCATCATTAACCTGGATACTGCAATTTACGTAAAATGAAACAATTGTACATGAGCAGAGATCATCTACCCACAGCAAACTATAATAACTTCTATATAATGCAATAACTTCTCCAGAGTGATTATGTTTATAGCTACGCCCCATTCACAGTGCGTCATCCATCCAGTAACATACAATTACATATACTGTGTATCTGCCTCATCTTTTTAAGCAGCTCCTCTGAACTGTGAGTAAACCTTGGTATCATTCCAAAAACAAGAAAAAAAAAACTTATTATTTGTCTTGTGAGATGTTTCAATGCTATGCTTCTCTCTCTCCCATGGATGCTGTGTTTACGGCACGTCACAAACTATTTTACTGTGCTTTCCACAAATAGTTTCTACCTTCCCAAGAAGTTCTCTAACTGTAACGTGGAGGAGTACTACAACTTTCTCAACAGTGGCGGAGGAGCCTGTCTGTTCAACAAACCAGTGAAGGTGCCCTCATTTATCGACTCTCTATACGGCACAATAGAAATACATAAACCAAGCTTACTGTTGTCCCCCTGTGTCCTCAGCTGCTGGACCCACCTCTGTGTGGTAACGGGTTTGTGGAGCCGGGAGAAGAATGCGATTGTGGGAGCCCAACGGTAAATCAAATTGCAAATTTCATAGACACTACTTATTTTAAATCAATAAGTCAATAAAATAGAAAAATGAAGACGGTGCAATTACAATTTAGTTTTCTTTTGGTTTCTAGGAGTGTGCCAAAGAGGGGGAGAACTGCTGTCAAAAGTGCACCCTGACCCAAGGTTCCAAGTGTAGCAATGGACTCTGCTGCAACAATTGCCAGGTAAAAGGTTCTTTGGGAGAAAAACAAATAAGAATTGCGAAGAGGAGGTGTTTTAACAAAACTGTGCATATCCCATAAGAAAGAAACACCTACCTGAATATAGTGCTAATACTACTTTTTTACCTGTGCAGACGGAGTTCTCGGGTGTGGTGTGCAGAGACGCAGTAAATGATTGCGACATTGCAGAAAATTGCACAGGCAACTCTGGCGAGGTGAGTGTAAGCGGGAATCATGAGCAACTAAATTAAATCTTCACGATTATCTGCTGAAATAAGCTTGAACCTAAACTGTATCTTTTACAGTGTCCACCAAATGTGCACAAAATGGATGGTTACACTTGTGAAAAAGATCAGGTAGGACATAACTGCGCAGATGAAACATTAGGGGCCTCGACGTGGCATACACTTACAATATGTTCTCTTCAGGGTCGCTGCTTTAATGGACGCTGCAAAACCAAAGACAGACAGTGCAAGTACATATGGGGAGAGAGTAAGTAAAGCAAGTCACACAGCATCGATGGCCTGCCTCAATAGAGATGCACTTATTTTTTTCTGCCGTGTACTTCCTTCAGAGGCAACAGCAGCTGATAAGTTCTGTTATGAAAAGCTCAACATTGAAGGGACGGAGAAGGGCAACTGTGGGAAAGATAAGGACACCTGGATCCAATGCAACAAACAGTAAGATCTGAACATCTACAAGTTGCTTTGGTCCGAGTTAATCCTCACACAGCACAAATTCAGTTGTACCTTTGTGTTTCAGGGACGTTCATTGTGGATACCTCCTGTGTTCCAACATCTCTCCAGCCCCACGGCTTGGAGAGCTGCAGGGAGGGCTCACATCCTTTACAGTGGCCCAGCACAGTGCCTCACTAGACTGCAGGTACTTGAAGAAACACAACCACATTCATATCAAACTACCGCACCACAAAGTTATTTGAAGCTTGACCATTGTGTCCTTTTTTGTTTGCGCTGCAGCGGTGCTCATGTGGTGATAAATGGTGACACCGACCTGGGCTACGTTGAAGATGGGACAGCCTGTGGGACAGACCACGTCTGTTTTAATCACAAGTGTCTCCCTATACAGCAGTTTAACTTCAGCACCTGTCCCGGGACCACCAACAAGGCCATCTGTTCGGGACACGGGGTAAAATAGAAAAAATATCCCACATGGCGTTTTGGGAGGGCAATTAAAGAATGCAGTTGCTATAATTATTATATAATTTTGAAACACAGAGCAGGCAGATGGTGACTGTTTACCAATAAGCACCTAAAATTATGTTATTCCGTGGCCTAGGTGTGCAGTAATGAGCTGAAGTGTGTGTGCTACCTGGGCTGGACAGGAGAGGACTGTAACTCCACGTCTCCGGTCGGGTACCTCGCTGTTGGACCCAATACTTCAGTGTCTGGTAAAAAACGTCTTAAATTTTGCCTTCTCTTGCTGTTCATACATTTTTCTCTGTGGTCAGTTTGTGTCTGTCACCGCTCAACTCAACCAAGCACAGCCACTATATCAATGTTATGTAATATTTGAAGCTTTGTTGTTTTTTTTATTTGAATTTCCACCTTTTGTTGGCTTTATTTTGCATTTTAACCAGATGTTTATATATTCACCAGATCATGCATGTCATTTTTTACATTTTCCATTTTTTTCACACTCATTCTTTGTCGACAGGCTGATGTCTTTGACGGAGTAACTTGAGATCAGGTTCGAGTTTCTCATTGTAGTATTTGTCGTGTGTTTTCTGTCCTTCTGGTACTTTTCCTCTCTCACCCAATGTTTGCCATTATTTCCAACCATTAGCAGATCAAAAGATTTGTTTTAATTGCTTTATGGGAACTTAATGCTGCAGATAATTCCCTTTTATATTCCACTGACACTTGAACCTGCTCAGTGTGCTGTGTTTTTGTGTCCTGCTGCAGTCTTTTGTGGTTTGTTATTTCCCAGGGAAACACAGCAATTAACAAGTGTTTGCTTCGACTCACCACTCTGCTCCCTCCGCTCTCCTTCTCTGTCTCAGGTATCACCAGCACCAATATCATCATTGGGGCCATTGTGGGTTCAATTCTGTTCCTCGCCCTCATCCTGGCAGTTACAGCCTGGTGCTACAAGTGAGTGTCCCAATTTAAACATCTGAGCTGACCACTACAGTATTATTCTTATTATTCTTATTATTATTAAACTGAGTAGTTTACAAAGAGGTGGTCTTTTCAGTCAATCAGGCTCCTTCTGATTGGCCAAATATATTAATATATATGATAAAATTGTAGTATACTTTGCATTCAATTAATTTATAATGTGTCTCCTCTTTCTTCAACAGGAGCTACAAGAAGAAGCGCTTTGCCGAATCTGATGTTCACAGGAGATTTTGCCGGTTTGCCTTTACTTTATTTGGATTATTATGTGTTTAGCTGTTGCTCAAATCTAAATTGTAAAGCATTTGTGTTCAACATGTTGAAATTAGTGCATGAGAAATTCACAAATCTACACCAACTAATGTGCCTTTGCAAACAATAAATGGGCTAAATATCTTCTGTATATATAGAACACATTGAGCTTTCAGATGCAACCAGCTATGGAAGTTATACGTTTTAATCCCCAATTTGTGTATTTAGGCAAATACCTCCGGGTGACTATGTGACAAAGCCTAGTGACGCAGACTCGTTTTATAGCGACATGCCTCCAGGCGTCAGCACAAACTCGGGCTGCAGCTCCAAGAAGAGGTCAGCCTGCCTGTCGCACCTGCAACTTTGCACTCTTTCCTTCACTCCTTCCATTCCATCCATTTCCCAGAACCTCTCAGTGTTTGGCTTCAGGTGTGCCATTTCATCATCACTCTTTCATGTGCTGCCTCTAGTCTGTGTGTGTTTTGAGCAGCAGTAATGATGGTTCACTGCTCTAAACAAGTTCGGTTAGTGCTCCCATCACGCTTTGTAAGTATCATCTTTCTTTTCTGGTCTTGTGGTCTGTGAACATTTTGGAAAAGAAACAAAATGTTCCAAAGTCATGGCACTTTCTGTTAGTGGAATATTGAGTATAACACATTTTAATACTCCATTTCCCCACATCCTGTCACATTCAGCTGCTAAATACTACTGTGATACCATCTGCTTCATTTACCTCAACATCCTCTCATCTTCACGGCTGTTTGCAACAGCTGTTCTATAACATCTTTTGATATAGCTCTGATAGTAAATGAGTGTGCACATGTGTAGATCCAATGGGTTGTCCCACTCGTGGAGTGAGAGAATCCCAGATGCCAAACACATCTCTGACATCTGTGAGAACGGCCGACCCAGGAGCAACTCCTGGCAAGGTAACCCTCCAATTCTCACCCACACAAAGTTAAATCTAACTCTGATTAATAACACTAATGTAACTATTTTGTTTTTTCAACAGGAAATCTTAGTGGCAATCGTAAAAAGCTGAAAGGAAAGAAGTTCCGCGCACGCTCAAACTCCACTGAGTAAGTCTTTGGTAACAGGCTGATCTATTCTCTGATGGATAGAGACAGGCTGTACAAACAAGTGGGAATAGACTTAAAGGCAAGATTTCAGGAGACTTTAGTGTCCTCAGCAAGTTAAATCCTAATTTATGTTTACTCTCGATTTTGAAATAATTGTATCCATTTGTCAATCAGATGCTGTATTTTGCTTTCTTCTAAGACTATCATAAACTAAATGGTAAAGTAGTTTTGCACCAAATACTACTTTTACCAGTGTTACAAACCAAATCCAACTGCATTGTAAAACAGTCAGACATAAACACTGATGAGATGTAGGAATTTCTGCCTTTTAGTGTATGTATTGTCACACATGTGTGCACGGCTGCCTTTTAGTGTGGCATTTTTTGATGCTTTAGTGGGTTTAAAGGTCTTGGTCTTGCAATAGTTGGCAGTGCACCTGATCCCGTTACCAGCATGAAACTGTGGCAGCGAGTGCTTGGAATGATGTGACTTGTTAACAAAATGCAACTGAGCCTTAACACGAGACACAGTTGTTTGTGATTTTCACGGTGCTGTTTTCATCTGAAACCACACAGGTCTGGTCACCATTTTCTCACCATTTTCTCAACTGCATCTTGGTGTTTGTTCAGGATATCTTTGCTCTGCTCTGCTTTCCTAAAATATTTCCTTCTCCCTCTCTCCTCCTCCTCCTCCGTGCTTATTTCTGGAGATTCTGTGTTGTTTCCATTTGTTTTCCTTCCTTTTCTCTCTCTTTGTGTTGTGTCCATCACCCCTCCCTCTCACAGGTATTTAACCCCTCGCATCAAAACTGAGTTTTATGACGTAACTAAATGGGTAGAAGATGTGAATAAAAACACTCGAGGACCTTACCTTAGGTATTACCTCAAACCATACACTATACCCCTCACGCTTGTCTTTAAACCCCACTTTTAGTTTGACTTTGGTTAGGGAAAGTTTGAAGGATTGAAGCTATCAACATCTGGCTAGCTACGTCTAGCATGGGTGGCTATTAAGTATAACAAAACAGAATTTTATGTATGAATATTTTAGCTTCAGTGTAGTGTTTCTGTTAAATCAGACTGGCTTCCGTTATTTGATCAGCACTAGTCTAACATTATACCCTCACTGCATTTAGTGTTTCTTTTCCCCTTCTTTGCTTCTCGTCCTTGTTACCTTTGCATGTTATTGTTATCAGCATGCGTCACCTCATGTGCCTCATGTGTGATGTCACGGCTAATCTTTCGAAGTGCACCGCAATGACATCATCACTATGACATACTGCAGGACACCACCTAAATCTCATTTAAGGTCTATAGATAATCTCAAGGCGAGAGGTTCCTTGGTCCTACTGACAGGGAAGCTCAAGGGCAGCTCACTCTGTTTGTACCTTTACTAACAGAACGACACTGGGCACCATCCTTCAGTGTTCTATATCATCTATAGACCTCGCCACGTCAGCTCCTGTTACAGCGTGTATTAAAGGATGCACATTGTCAAAGAGCGGAGAGATGTGACAGTTACGGTTACACATGTCTACATGTATTCTTCTCTAAACTTCAATGACTAACAAGCATTTTCATTAAAATAAGTAAGTGACTCTTCCATAATTAACCTACAGCATTGTATTCAATGGTTTCAAAAGAACAATTGAAAGCAGTAGCACATTTACCTAAAACTACCTAAGAAAACTAAACACTGACAGCAAACCTGCTGCTACTTTTCATCCGGTCTACTGATGAAACCCAAGGAACACAATTGGACGAAAGAGAGCGGATACCAGAAAATGTTAAAACAAAGAATGGCTGTTTGAATATAGCATGATTATTCATCAAAATGAAATCACTTACTTCTTTTTATCCATACAAAGGTTTTTCATTATTAAATCAAAAATGGTCTTGTGTTTTGAAACCACGGCCCCACTCTCCACTTGTTCAACGTTTGATCTGAACAATGATCTGTGTAACCTTACCTGTGTTTGTACCCAGTTCCAGTCTGGTCACTGTCACTCACTCACTGCCTGTCACTATGACTTTGCAGCAGATTGTTATTGTGAGTTTTATGTGTATCCTGCTGCATCCGAGTGAATGAGCTGAAAGGGAACACACCGCTGCTGGGGACTGTTTACTCAACCAATATGACAGGTTTTCCTAAAAGCTACAAATTGCAAATTTGCAGAAATGTACCAGCTTTTAGGAGCAACCTCTCTCTGTATGAAAATTGGAGCAGTTCAAGGAGGATGTTGCCTAAAGATAAATGTTGCCATTTATCTTTGGGAAACTTTATCCTACACCATTCAAAAGAAACTAGGCAGTATTTTGATGATGTCATCTTTCATTCACAGGACACTATCTCCTGCCAAGTCTCCCACTTCATCTACAGGATCTATTGCATCCAGCAGAAGATACCCCTATCCCATGCCCCCCCTCCCTGATGACCAGAGGAAAGCCAACCGGCAGAGTGCCAGGGTAAGTCCCTGCAAGATTTTTTAAAACAAACATAAATGAGTCTTTATGAACAGTATAAGCCATCAATTAATGCTTCCTATCTTCTTTCAGCTGTGGGAAACATCAATATAAAAGCGTCCTGCTCTGCACACTTTGAGAAAATTCACTTTTTTATGATTGACAAATGTCACTGCAATGACTCTCTATGATAAAGAGAATGAGAGTGGGCCACTGAAGAGGATATAGGCAGAGGTATGTGCACGTACAAGCAACTCCAGCGCCTATAGAACCATTTGATCATCTTGAGTGGATGGATGTGCAAAGAGTAACCAGCTCCATATCCACTGCTGACCAACTGGAGCACAGCCGAGCAGTTCAGGACTGTTTAGGCCTCCTCACATATGGGACCGGAAACCACTCTGACCCTCACCTCATCCTAAACCCAAACTTTTATCAGCTTGGCTCTCACAAAATCCAATCCAGTGCCACCTTTTCTTGGGGCTATAAACACGAGCAGGGCATCAGATTTCTCTGCATCTCCGGGTTTGTAACATAATTTTGATGCACGTGAATCCCTGTAGGAACACCAACTCTGTATGCATGATATAACCCTGACATTCATTGAACTCCTTCTAGTGGTGGTAAGAAAAACAGTGGACAGTTTTAAACAGAAAGCATGCGGGAAAACAGTATTTTTTTTAATGCTTTCTTTCCTTGAAAGGTAACATCACCAGATACAGCCCCGACGTGGACATGTGTAAATATGTACAGTAACACAAAGTATGCGTTCTCTTGAACTTTGAAAGAGAGAGCCGTCTTGTGTTGTAGACAAACACTAATCTCCTTTCTGCACTCATAGTTGTGTCTGCCCTACACATTATTCTTTCTTCCTCTTGCATTTCGCTGTCTTCATCCACTGTGTAATGTTTTATTTATGTCTGAGCAGTGGTTTTACTTGGCATATTGGAAGTATTGATGAAAGTGCAGCACTTAAAAAAATGCTGCAGAAGGTTTTGATGAGTGTTCATTTAACAGAGTTGAAGTAGTTTTATGTGCCATTCTTGGATGTGGTGAGAATAGACTCCGACGTGTTTGTTGTAGTTATACAAGTGCCACTTTTCAATGATGTGGCTCTGGACATATTTCATTTGAAGTCAAATATGTTAAGTTTCTTTTGAGACCTATGTGATCTCGTGTTCCCCTTCAGATTACTTGAATATGAGAGTAACGTGATTGAAAGTGGGGTAACAGTAATGAATGACTGAAATGTTCATTTTGCATTTAGCTGTAATGATGGAGATATTTAGCCTTGTAAATGATTACCTATGCTGTACAGTGCTTGCTGTTTGAGCTTGTGAAGACCAACAGCATGACAGTTATATAACATTTTTTTTTGGAGGTTGACCATTTGTAAGAGCGTAGGAAAATGAGCATGTCGCTGAAAGACTTTTTCCTTCATTGCCTATATCTTTTGACCTAATGGGTTTCAACCTTACAGATAAGTCCAAACCAGTTCTGGTTGGACTTTTCTCTTATTAATATAGGCTTATTGCATTAAAATGCTTTTAATGCAAATCTAATCACTCTCCAGAAGTGTGTCAGAAAGCCTCCTGTATGCCATTGTCCATACTTTTGTTTATTTCAGTGTGGCACTTGTTCATTTGTAAGCATTAGGATTGTGTAGGAAACCTTCCCTTCAGAGTATGAACTAATTATAGTATTAAATCTTTTTATCTACCTTTGTAACAGTTCAGTTTTTTGTCAGCATTATGTACAGCAACAATTCAAACCGTGATTAAGTGCATTATTGTAATTATGTGTGTTGATGAGTTTGAGAGGAAATATTAGTTTGTTTACTACATTTAAACAATGCTGTCATTGATCTGCTTAATAAAAGGGGCACAGCTCTTGTATGTGTGTTCTGAATTAGCTAAATTTTGCCTCCATTCTAAGTACAGTGGCTGCAGCTCAGAGTTCTTTAGGAAACGTTTTAACACTATAATGTGCCACTGCAACAAACTGATGGATATTATTCTGTAGAAACTTTCCAGTAGATGAGATCATGTGGAGACTTCTGTGGCTGTCAATCTCTTGTCTGGCCTTTAAACATATCTGCTCAATCTGTCTACAGGAATGAGCTGTCAGTCTGTCAGTCAGAGACTTGAATGTAAAATGTAACCATCTACTATGGTCCCTCCCCATCAGCTTTCTGTCTGAATTCAGTCATTAATTCCAAAAAGCCACAAGTACTGATACCACTCTACCCACATACTGCTGTTGGGTCCCTTTTGTATTTGTCTGTATATTATTAAGACTGATGATGCAAAAATCAATGCCCATATTTTTCCTCTTAATCATTTAATATTGTAATATATTTAATATAAAATAAAACTTTTATGGACATGCCTGTGCAAGCTAATTTTGTTACACACAATATTAATTGCTGTTAAAATATTTACGTTACTGTTCTTATTGGAGACAGAAAAGTACCTTGTGGGTTGCATTTTTACAGCCCACTACACTTCATTTGTTTCAGCACAGGTCAACATGTCCATGTTTTGTGTCAATTACTGACATCATAGTTCATATTATTGGTGATGTACAACTTTTAGTGTAAAGCCTCAGTTCCTTAAGTCTTTCCTGATGGAGAGCTTTAGTCTCAACAGCTGCTTCTTCATCAAGTGATTGCTGGATGCAGGTTTTCAGATGTTCAATGCCAAACCCAGAGAGAGCAGAGACAGGAACAATGTGTCTAAAACTTATGTATTCATTTGGTATCATGTCGTCAGGCAGCAGGCCGCAAAACTCTGCCAAGAAAAAAATGTGAACGCATTAATTTTGAATTCCTAAAATAAATTGTGAGTTCAGTCCACACTTTGTACACATTGTAAAAATCACGAATTTTTACACAAATGCATTTTGTGAGAATATGTATAATATATACTAATTGTTATTATTTGTTAAATTAAATCCATAAAATCCATGTACCCGCTGGGTTTTGAAGCTGGACTTTAAGCTCTTTTAGTTTATCTTCAGCATCAGGGAGGTCCATCTTATTCACCACCAGTAAAGCAGACTTGGATATAAGCTCTTCCTTGTACAGCTCCAGCTCCTTGTGGCAGCAGTCAGAGGACAAGAGGAAGGTGGAAAATCAACAGATTGAATGTGTTTGAGGTTAAATGATAACAAAGAACCGTTTGTACCTTTGTCAGAAGCTGCACAGCTTCAAAGGCAGATCTAAATGGTGTTTTACTTGCCAGCTGGAAACCACAAACATCCACCTATAATCAGAGACATATAATTAAACTGTATTATTAAACATGACTGCAATATACTAAGAAATTTCAGCTGATGTACATGAAGCAACAAGCACTACACACCACAAACATCAGCTGCTTAGTCCTTTCCACATGTTTCAGAACTTGTGACCCATGCCTTTGTTTATGTGAGCCCCTTCAATAAGACCTGGGAGATCAGCCACTGAAATCTGTGAACGCAAAAAAGATAAAGACTATAAAATATAGAAAATGAACAATAAAAATTTTTTTTTAAATGTATAAGAGCATTGTCCACCTGCTTATGATTGCTATACATCAGTTTTCCAATTTCTGGTTTTAAAGTTGTGACTGTAAAAAGGATAGATATATAGCATTTTTCATCTCTAACAAGGTATAAGGTACTGGTAAGAAAGAAACTAGAAAAAAAAAAAATCAATAATATACACTTACAAGCATAGCTTGCAATCTGAGGAGTTGCATTAGACATAGGCAGCCAGAAGAGAGGACTTGCCTGCATTTGGGAAACTGACAGAATATCAACACAAGATGTTAACAGTTTATATAGATTAACAAATAAATGTGTGTTAATCTTCATCTAAAACGTTATCCTGCCTATGTATGTTTGTGCTCTTACCCCACAAGACCCAGGTCAGCTATCAGTTTGAGGTCCAGCCTAATGTGCTTGGCTTTGGCCTTACTGGGATTAAATAAAGAGTGAAAAGAGCCTCCATTTGCTCCTTTTGCCACCATCACACAGTCACCTACAGCATTTAGGTGACCTGAGAAAAAACATGGGACTGTTAGAGTTTGCCAACTTTTGTCTAGCTCAAGATAACACTAAATACATTTGACAAAAATTGACAATCAAAATGTTATCCTACCAATTAGCCTGCCATCATCTGCGGTGACAGTAATGCCGACAGGAGCAGGAATAATGCAGTCCTTGCCACGCTCTCCTTTCAGAGCTTGCACACTGTTCACAAAATAGTTATCACAGATTTCTCTGACAGACCCATGAACAGGTAGGTCTCAGCATAATTCAGGAACATGAAACTCACCTGCTGTTCCCTCCTTCCCCACCAACAAAGCGTTTCTGGGGGTATTTATCTTTTATCCTCTTCAAGGTCATGTCCTTTGTAGCCACCACCGAGACATCTCCACCATCTCCTCCCTGGCCTCCCAAACGAGGCAACCCCATCCCGCCACTGCCTCCACGCACATACAACCGCAGATTGTCCATGAATTTCCCATACTGTAAACATCATAGATTGGTAAACATGCACACTGTCAATAACCCTCACTACATCGAAATCAATAAAACATGCAAAGTTATAGTGTGATTTACACATAATCTGTCTGCCCATATTATAACATTACATCACAGAAAATACCCCGTTAGACTAATAATAAAGTACATTTCCTTGCCATCAGAAAAACAGGTGATAAATACATTTTGACTGTTCTAAAATGCTCTATACATTTGCCTCCCATCATCTTAGCCAGATAAATGCGCTTGATAAGGGTAAATGTACATTTAATCTAAGTTAAATTGCATTTCTTAATTCTAAGATAGTGTATCTTATACATTAGCTAATAAAACTTTCTCTCCTATTATAGCATGATTTTAAACCTAGGACGGGAAACGAGTGGCACCAGCAGAGAAACTACAGTACTGAACATGTTTTAAGATTAGAACCAGCAAACGCAAGTTAACACCATTCACACCAGTAACTTTATATATGGAAGAATGATCGCTTGCCTTTCGGAAGCAAACTCTGCTCAATTGAACCATTTTCTGTGGTGTTTTAAGCCACTGTTCACGCAGTTCATCGAGCTAGCGGCTCATTGACATGTGTCTGAATTAACAACAGGAAGTGGATTCAGGAACGACTCTCTGATTGGTCCACTGCATGAGGAGGCGGGGCTGCGCAGGTCTGAGCTGCAGGATGCATATCTGTATCTGGGGCTGTTAATGCCAATTTAAACACCAATGAATCAGAGCTAGTAACATCTTTATACAAGTTAAAGTAGGACCAATAAGCAATAAGCATGACAATAGCCTATTAAAACTACTAATTTTTTACCTTCTAGTAAAAGTACACACTTAATGTCCCACAATTGTAGCCTATTTAAAAAAATAAGTAGCCTTAACTAAAGTCCTATTCTTACCGACGCGACAAAGACGACAAAATGAATGCATTTAAATCTAATGTAGGCAATTTTTTTTTATAAAAATATAAACATCAACCATTCACCACAGTCAAGGCATACGTTATTCTGCCTGACTCTGCCAGGAACTTTAGGGTTTGTTTAAGGCTACACAAGAATAACTAAATTCTGAGATGTGTAAGCCATTAAGCCATATAAAATTAAAAAGGAAAAAGATTTCTTTGTGACTCGAAAGATTTGGAAAAATGTATAGCCTATTGTGTTTGATTGTTGATATTTTGAATTGATTAGCCTATGATTCATGCAACGTTTTGCTCAAATAAAAAGAATAATTTCAGCAAAACAATAAGCTATTTAAGGATCTGCCATCCTTAAATAGCTACAGCGTGTCAATGACAGAGGCTGTGATCAAATCCTGACTCCTGCCTCTTTAATTAGGCAAAGTTGTCTTTATAAAGGATGCTGTTGGTGAGTGATGATGTTCAGTGCGCCTCATCTTCGTCTGTGAACGCGCGCACGCCAGGTGCATGCGCATGTGTCGACAAAGACTCAAGAGCCGGCGTCCCTCTCTCACACGGGAATATTTACCGCACTAACGAACATTCACAGCTAAAACACCTTTAACAAAGGCAACAGCGCGTGGATGTGACAGCTTGGAGGTGAGCATGTTCGTGTGATGGTAACGGGATGTAGCAGCCGACAGAGTCAAGGTCCTCCCACCGACCGTGCCTATTTATACTGCCAGGACGGCCGCCGCGGGTCGTGATCACTGGACACTACTGGGGCATAGAGAACAAATCACAGCGGTAAGAAATCCTGTTTTTGGCCAAACGCAGCAGATGACCGTGAATGTATGATAGGTCTAATAATGCAACAATGGTGTCGCGTGTGCTACTTGTGTCTTATTAATGGATAAAACGGATTCAAGCTGTAAGGCTGTTGGTCAACGAGGATGTATGGGTAGCCTGCTACCCATACGTTGTCCTGCGCAATCAGGAGGCTTTATTAGGCTATAATCTGCAGTAGCTCCACAGACAAGCCGTGCAGTGCTGTTAAAGTTAAATTCTTTCAGAGATGTTCTGTGGAAACCATAGAAACCAAAAAAAGACGCTATATTGCATAACGCAGTGGGATGCCAACTCAATTAACTAGGCTATTATTATCAAAATATGGTTGTTTTTTAAATCTGTTCTGGACACCAAAGACATGGTGTCACAAGCTTCTACAGTGAAGCATGGCACTTCTCATATTATTCCAGACCACAATCTATAGGCAACAATACTTAACTGTGGTTCCATCATGTAGCTTACACTTGACAATGATGATGATGCAATAACAAAAATGGGTGTATTAAAATAATATTAAATGACAGATTTAAGCTGGTGACAGACAGGTAGGCCAGGTAGGTGGTGTGACCAGTCACAGAGCTAAAACTTACATGTGTTATAATAATAATAAATAAATAATAATAATAGTGTTCACTGCTTAATAACAAACACAACACAAAAAGATTAAATCAAGGACTGGGAAAGGAACCTTGTTGTTCAGATTGTTTTGATCACACATACTTTTCACAAGGCCAAAATAAACTGTACAGTCAGTAATACAAATGATGAATGTTATTTCAACCTGCCTAATATTTGACATAAAAAATGTCTACAATGACAAACTGTAAAGATGATGAGATGGGTTTTAAACTAGCCACAAGCCACAAAGCATGTTTGTAAACACTGGCACATTTATTAGATTCAGCAATGGCATGGAAATACCAACCTGCCAACTGGGGGCACACACGGGCCGAGCAATGTGTGGAATCTCAGTGCTTTGACTGATATGTGTAAACAGCCCAAAGACAGGTCAGATGTGGTGAGGACAGTAGTGGCAGTATAGGACAACATGACACTTTCACAGAAAGTGGTCCAGAGTTTATGGTTGCAGGTCAAATCCAGTAATTGTTTGGTTTGGTATGAAATTGGGACATGTGGATTTAGTTTGGTGGGGTATAAGGTAATATTTTAGGGAAGTGTGGTGGTGGGTATAGCAGGAAGAGATGTTGGGATGATTTGAGCTGTCAGCATGCCAGGACCACATTTTAATTCTGCTCCTTTTGAAAAAGTTGGTAAAGACATTAACAGGACTATTAGGATTAGGGTCCACTCGGAGGAATGATCACGGGGGATTTGCTGACCGGCGGGCACACAATGGCATTGTTGTGTAACACACAGACTGCTACTACACATGCTTAACGGCAACGTTTCACAACAAATCCAAGCTTACATAAATCTGATCAAAACTCCCCTTTGTTTTAAAAGCGACACCAGGGGTTAACATAGGCTTGCCCAGCCGCAGGCCATATTTGATGGGACAGGGGTGAATGGATGCTGGCGAGACGGCAGAGAGAAAGAATGGGGGCACGTTGTGTTGTGGCGGGATGTTTGCACGTGTGTGAAGCTCCAGACAGACGGGGAGGGTCCCACTGTGTGTGGGAACACAATAAAGGGATGAATAAAGGTGTTTTTCTCCTGTGTGCTTCTGAGTCAGCTGATGAGAGTGGATGGAGACAGGATCCTGTACCTAAGCTAACATGAGACAACAGTGGCATGGGAACACAAAATCAAGCCGGTTTGAACCTGCTTCAAATAAAGAGGGTTGGAGAACAACAGATACACAAGTTTTGCACTGAGTTAAATAATGGACATGGACAAACACCAACATCAAAAACATGCTGGGTGCTCCCGACAAGGAATTTCCCCACGGGGATAAAAAAGGGATTGAAAAATTTAAAAAACTTTTGCTCTTCAGTGCAGGCTCTGGCCCAGGCTGCTGCCATGCCTTTACTTGAAGAGACCACTCAGCCACAAGAGCACCCACCAACTATTCCTGTGGTTATCATTGGTAATGACCTTACCCACAACCTTGCATAGTTTGAATAATATTGTTGTAATCACTTACATACATGTTGTGTGCCTTTCTAGGCAATGGGCCATCAGGTATTTGCCTATCCTACCTCTTAAGTGGATACAAGCCTTATCTGGACACAACAACTGTTCACCCAAACCCAATACTATATCGTAAACTGCAGGAGACCAAGCACCTACCCATCACTGAACAGGTAAAACACCTTAGGTTGCACCTATGGCCACTCATTTAGACTAGCTTATCAAGGCAGTCCTTTTTTCTGCAGGATCTGGAATATTTGAGTGAAGGTCTTGAGGGAAGGTCAAGAAACCCTGTTGCTGTGCTGTTTGACACCCTCTTGCACCCAAATGCTGACTTTGGCTATGAATTCCCATCTGTGCTTCAATGGAGAAGAGACAAAACACATCACATTCCTCATTTGGTCCTGGGCCGCTCAACGCCTGGAGGCGCCTGGCATGTAAGGCATTAGATTTGAGTTGGTCTGAAAGTTCTGCTTCTGTTTCTCTATAAACAGATTTTGTTTTTCCTTAGGCCATGGAAGGCTCCATGCTGACTATTAGTCTGGGCATCTGGATGGAGCTTCCAGGTGTTAACTATAGAGACCTGACTAATGGAAAACGCAGGTAGGTACTAACACATTTATTACCACACATTTGCGACGCAATTGCTGCAGGTTGGCAGCTCGATTCCCGCTCCTCTCATTTCATACCGTTGTTGTGTCCTTGGGCAAAACACTTCACCCACCTTGCCTCCAGTGTCTGTGGCACACTCTGGTGTGTGTGTGTGTGTGTAGTAGCATAGCAGCCACGTCTCCATCATTCTGCCCTAGGGCAGCTGAGGCTACAGAGATAGCTCACCACCACCAGTATCTGACTGTGGAGTGAATGAACAATAGACTCAATTGTAAAAGCTCTTTGAGTGCCTTGAAAAGTGCTAAATCAAATCAAATCCATTATTATTATTATTATTATTACACGAGACACACCATTCAGACCTTTTTACTTCTATAGTCTTTTTGTTGTCTCTAGGGATGTAACCACTGACAGGGCCACTCCTGAGGAGATTTTTTCCTATTATTGCAACTACGTGAAGCTTAAGGGTCTGCAGAAGAACTTTATTGACAACACATATGTTACATCTGTTCAAAAGCTCTGCCGTGAACATGAGGGGGAAGGGCTGGAAAATGGACACACTGATCAAGGAGATGGTGGAAATGGGGGTTTTAAGGGCAGTGGAGGTGAATGTCTGAATGGAGGAGGAGGAGCTCTCTGGGAAGTCAGGGGATACCAGCAGGTGCAGAACGACACTCATGTCCCCTTCTCTTTGTTTGCTGAGAATGTGGTTCTTGCCACAGGTGCTTCAGATTCACCGGCTCGATTAGGTGTAGAAGGAGAGGACCTACCTTTTGTGTTCCACAGCATCTCAGACCTAGGGCAGGCAGTGAGCCACAAAAAGCTGGATATGAACTCTGATCCAGTGTTAATCGTAGGCGCTGGTCTAAGCGCTGCAGATGCGGTTCTTTGTGCTTGCAGCAGCAATATCAAAGTGCTGCATGTGTTTCGTAAGAGCACCAATGACCCAGACCTTATCTTCAAGCAACTTCCTAAGACTCTGTATCCAGAATACCATAAAGTCTACAACATGATGTGCTCACAGACCTACACAAATGTGGTTCCCTCCACTGCTGCAAACAGACCACAGGCAGTGAGTATTGCTTCAACTGTGTGTGCCAAGATTTGTCCAAAGCCCAAACTCACCACAGCTAAGGTGACCAGTAATGTCAACGTGTTTCCCGACTACACCAGTTTCCCAGAACACTGTGTGGTCTCCTTCCAGTCTGATATGAAGTGCTTGCTACAGGGGAACAATTCCCTTAAAGCATTCAAGGTCTCTATGGTGCTTGTGCTGATTGGGACAAACCCAAACTTGTTTTTCCTAAAGGGTCAAGGTCAATACCTTGGTCAAGATCCAACAAAACCCATCTCATGCAAGCAGAACCCTATTGACATCCACCCGTACACATTTGAGTGCACCAAGGAGCCAGGTCTGTTTGCAATGGGTCCATTAGTCGGGGACAACTTTGTGCGATTTCTGAAGGGCGGGGCTTTAGGCATTGCCTCCTGTCTGCTGAAGAGGTTCAAGAAGAAAGAAAAGCTCATTAGCAATGGAGGGAAATTCCTTCATCTGAAAACAAATATGACCAGACATACTAGAAGTAGGGCACAAGCCTATATAAACCTATATAAGTTGCTGTAAAGAATGAATGGTAAATTGTAATATGTTTTGTTATAAGCAAAATTTTGTCAAACCAAAAAGACAACGGAATTGATAAAATATTTTTAAAGACAAATTACAACATGCCTGTCATATTACGTTCTCAGAAATCTAAGCTACCATGTGCCAATGTTTCAAGTCAGTCCGTAACCTCATCACCATATGGTATCTTATTTTAATCAGGGTTATTTTTTATAAACTTGTCTACTTGTCTGCTAACACATAGTATGTGTGTGTTATGACTTGTAGGTTTGCTAACAATACTATACAAACTTGTTGACAAACATAATCCATAAGGATATAAAGTTTGGTTTTGGGCTTGCTTTACTTTGTGTAATGCTATTTCAGATGCTAATATAGGTGGCTGCAGCCAGATTAATCATGTAGACATTGGGTCTGTTGTGCACACTATTCAAAAGCAAAAGCTGTTTATCTAATAATGACTTGTGGATTAGTATATGTTAAGATTATGGCAGTTATCTTACCTTTTCCAACCTGTGGATTGAGAAGAGTGTTTTGCACCTTCCAAACTTGAATAATAGTTTTCTTAACTTCTTTTTCACATTGACATGGTCCACACACTTCTGGATTTATAATTGTTTAGTGGTCTTTTAGATAACAAACTAAGGATATGCATAGCTAACTAAGTGCCAAACATTGAACAACTGGAGGAACACAATTTATTTTCCTGTGATTTTATTTGTGAGCACACAGCTTTAAAAAAAACTGTCATATTTAACTCCTTTTTACCCCTACAGCACAATATGGTAGTCAGTGTTAGTAAGGGCAGAGCTTTAAGTGATTAAGATGTTTGTGCTAGTTCAGAAGAAACACTTTTTAGATTTCACCAGTTCATGGTAAAAATGTTATGTTGTAATTTTAACTCTAAATGCCTTGTGAATTACTTCTGATAGGTTTGTTTTGAACATATGCATTTAGGAGACTTATTGACAAGCAGCAGCTTGTTGGTTAAGTCCAATTAATAAATAAAAAAAATAAGCGGCAACTAGATGATTGAAAAGTGGATAATCTGTAAATTTTGCTTTATATCATTTTATTACTCAATGACTTTGAAAAGACTAGCTTTGATAAAGCAATATACTAAATTAATTGTGCTTGAAGCAGGTCTCCTCACTCCTTTGCGAGTCTGCTTAGAACAGCATCAGAATACTGCACCACACCGGCTGAATGCAGCTTTAACTCTTACCTTGAACATGGCCTAGTTATGATAAGAGTCACTTGTTTGGAGAGATGACTCTGATCAGATCTGTAAAGTGCCTGATGGTTTGACTTGTGCAAGATCATTTACAAACATTTTTGTTTTCTATTTTCCATTAAGTCATAGTTCAGTATGAAGAAATGCTTACAGCATGCTGAGTTTACTTGTAAGACTTTTTAATATTTTGTATGCCATGTTTTTATTACTGACAAATTAAACATTTGAAAAAACAAACAGATGTATTGTTACATTTTTTTCTGTGACCTAATTAGTATAATTAAATACGACCGATTACATCAGAACAAGTAGGCCTAACACAGGTTAACATTTCTGGTCTTTAAGCCTCTAAGGACTAAGTCACAATAATAAAAGTCCACAAGTCGGTCAAAGCTCAAAATAGATACATATCATCTTCTTTTGGCAAGTTTTGTGGGGTTGTACCTAAAAAAAAAAAACATAATTAGGATTTGATCTCAGGTCAGTCCATTTCAGGCCTATAACATTCTTGGATCATTCCTAAATGTCCTTAGATGCAATAGAAAATGAGGTGCTGTAAAAGACAGTGTTTGAACAGTTTAGCGCAAACAGGCTTCCTTTAACCCCACGTCTGGAACCTTCGTTTAGACCTCCCAAAAAATAGAGTGTTTCTTAGCGGCAGGGTCTGTTCCCTGGTAACGCATGACTGACTGGGCATGACTCAGTGATTAAACAGCTCGCTTCAACGCACACACAATATCAGTCTCTTTTCCGCTTAGTCAAAGAAGCAGTGCCGCCAACTTACATCACCTCTGTTACTGCAGCAACCACTGTGATGTAAGTACTAGGCTCTGATTGGTTAAACTAAGCCACAGAGGTCCCATTGCCATAATTCTTAAATAAAAGTGATAATACAACAACACCTGATAATTTTACCACATGTTCTCACCTAAAGAGGTCATCTCCTGCACTCTCATCGCGCCGGCTCTGAAGCTCCTCCTGAAATATACAGAAAACAAATCATGTATAAGATGCCCAAAAAGATAGACAAAAGCACACAAAAAAAAAGCAACTACAGTACCTCTGCTGCATCTTTGAGCCACTCATCCAGATCAGAGTTCTTGCCTCTATTGTGAGCCGAGAGATCAGTCTTTCTGATGACGTGTGCAGAATCGAGCATTTGGACCTTTGGATCAACGGATTTTAATATAAAGAATTTTTTTTTAACTACATTCATTCATAAAAAGCCTCTATTTTGACTGATCTCTGCGGTCTGACCTTGCGGAAGCCTTTAAAGTTCTTTGTGTGGCCATTGCTCTGCTTCTCTCGGACTCTTTTGCTTGGCTCCATCACGGTGAGATCTCTAAACTCCACCAGTAACAACTTCTTGGGCAAATCATCTTCAATCTTTGATTCCTTCATAAAATATTAAGCAAACCAAATAATCAAACAATATGAATATAGTATATATAGTATTAAGAGCCGTAAGAATATGGTTGTTCTTACTTGAACTTCGTGTTTGATAGTTATTGGTTTTTGAAGGCCACCTTCCTGTACTAAACCCTACAGGATAAAATGAGCAAGATATTAAAGTGGCATATTTAAATAGCTATTTCTAGACAGGATAAAATAAAAAATACTGAAATAAATCCTTCTGTGCTCACCTCAACAGAATCCAGCTCATCCTCCTCCAAAGGCAGTATGTTCTGCTTTTTGCTGGCCGATAGCCTAGCTGGTGGTTTGCTGGATTTGTTATTGTCAGTTCTGTTTTCTGAAGGCGGAAATGTGTTGATGTTCATGGAGACATTTTGTTCTTTAATTTTGACTTCCTGGGTCTTACTTGAATCTAGTGTTTTTTCCAACTGTTTTCCATGCTCGCTGTCCTGCTTGTTAAGCCGCTGTCTCTTATTGGAATACTCTACATTACAAACTTGTTTTTGTTGGTTTGAAATGTCTACTTTTGACTGGAATTCTTTTCTTGAAGGTGGGTCATCAAAACAGTCCATGTCTTCAGACATTAGGGATTCCAGTTCATCCAGATCAATTTCTTCCTCCATATCCTTCCTCTTCTGACCATGTGCTTTCTTTTGAGCCGTAAGGACAACTTGTCTGATGAGACGTTTGGTTGTGGCGCAAAAGGGGTGTCAGCTAACCCCCGGGAAGTTTGGGATGAGTCTCTTGAGCCTTTTCCTGAACTTCTGGGTGTTTCTTCAAACGTTACTGGAGACTGTATGTTTATTGAATAAGCACGAACAGGTCGCTTTGGTTCCGATGTCACTGCAGGAATGTCTTCTTCTAATGGCCTTTGTCAAAACAGAAAGTCTATATTTAGTATTTCTTAGAACCAAACCAAAGATATTTACGTTTTAATATATTAAAGAATAAATACTACCAAAGAATAAACTTGTTTTGCTTTACCTTTTCTTATTGATGGGCTGAAAGAAATTGGTGAGAGATGATTGTTTTTGAGGTGAATCTTGTGCTAAAGGCTTTTGTTTTTGAGGAGAATATTTCTGTAAGAATGTTTTTGTACCACCCGCGGGTTTTGTAAAAGATGGCTGGGACTTGATGCCAGCACTATTTCCACCTGAAAATAGAGTTTAAGATTTTAAGGCGTTAATGTTAGATAAGAATGGACTACCTTAAGCATTGTATGTACAATGTGAGCAAAAGATTATTCAATACAATAATCTATTATAAATACTATATCATTCATTTGCATTCAGTCTTCCAAGCACTTGCCTGTCAGTTTGGACTCATGCGTCTTTCTTTGTGACACAGTGTGCTCCATGGTATTGTATGATGAGTTCAAGGATTCAGCCACAAAAGACTGAGTGTCCAACTTCTTTTCTGCATCAGGTCTAGACACAGAAAGCTCTTCAGTTTTGTGTCTTTTTTCTGGGGTCTCTCCTACTGCTGTCACTCCTGAAACTTTGTGCATGTTCAGCCTGATAAAGACATAAACTTCTGGAGTAAAAATGGAGTTTGAACATCTATTGAGATTTCACTGGTCCCTGTGTTAACATACCCCTGCGACGGCTCAGTGTTGACGGCATAAGCCGTGATGTTCTGTGATGCTGCAGGCAACACCGTTTCCTCCACTGCCACACTTTGTGACAAGGACGCACTTGGGATCCTGGGCTTTACCTTTGGTACAGAATCTATACCACAATAATAAAAGGTATGCAATCACATCAATGTCTGAAGTTAATAAATTATGTAATATCATGTGACTATTGTCTCACCATAATCTCTCAAACATGAGGTGTTACAATGTTTCTCACAGGATGCATAGATGGCAGCCAACCCAATTTCAGACTCTGTGATTACTCTTAGACCTTTTCTGGAACAATTAAGACAGTTTGCTTAATAGCCACAGGGGAAAATAAAGAAAATGAATCTATTGTTTACAAATAAAGTGCTTGTCCTAACCTTTCAACAATGTTCTTTACAGAGTTTACCCACTCTATTGCAGAAGGAGGCAGTAAAGTTTGGGAGCTTCCTGTTGTAATATCAACAACACAGCTTTGTGCAGATTCCAGAAGGTCACGCGGCAGTGAACCCTCTTCCAGCAGGTTACACCTACCACCTCCAAAACCTACTGCAGCACTCAGGCGCTTGAGCTATCAAATACACAATAAAAAAAAAACATTACAGTAAGGTAAGGCAAATAGCCATTATTCACAACACAATTAGGAATCAGGTGACCATCATTATGTAAACCTTAATAATTGTCATCACGTAGCAATTGAAATTGTTTCTTCACCTAAGGGGTGCCTACTTATTTATATAAATGTCTTATTATTTAAAATATTATTAAAAAGCAAAGACAGATGCAGCAATAATATAGTAGTTAATAATGAATCTATTGCTTATTATTAATTGCAATAGCAATTAACAGCAGTCATTTCAAGATGATAGTCATTATTTTTAAACTAAAGACAAATTTAAAAGTGGCCACAATTTCACTTAAATAATCTAAACAATGTGTATTTTTTTGTATATGGAATGCAAATGTAGTGATTTTATACTAGTAATATACAATACTGCAAAGAGGAAATCCAAACACCTGTTTGGCACTCAGAAAAACAAAAGTCTTTCCACAGAAAAGCTCTTTGCGTTTTGAAACTGCTCCAACGTTCACATCCTCTTTGCTTAAGCTGGGCTCATCTATTTCAGGTATAAACCTATAAAACAACAAAGAAGACATTTGTTTGGGCACATGTCACTGACACTTTATTCTCAGTGTTTTTATGTCAGTGATTTATTACATACATCTCAGCTTTAGGAGGAGGTGATTTCTGCTGGACAGCTGTATGAAGAGCGGGGAAAAACTCTGGCTTCACGATCGGGCGTCCGCACAGAAGAGCAGAAATAGTCTATTTAGAGAGAAAGAAATATACAAAACATTAGGATACAACAACAATAGATGTGTTTTAAAGAGGATACAATCCTAACCTTTATGGTGACTTTAACAGTGGACATAGCCAGGTGTGTGCAGTTTTCTGTCCAGGTGTTGACCAGTTGTCCACCTACATTCAGCAAAGCCTGGGAGAGTAAAGTCTTTCCATCATTGTCCAAACATGAAGAACAAACCACCAGCTGCATATGGTCAACACTGCAACAGAGACAGATTAAAGAATAAATACTACCTACATTTACAAAGATACCAAGTCATTGACATCATTAAAATTATAGTGAAGCTTTAATGAAGTCGTTTTGCTTTACATACCTGAACTTGCTGTGAAAAACCCCGAATGTTATACTGTCCCCTGACTTTAAGTTGGATGGTGTGTTTTCTGTCACTCGCTGACCATTGATAAAAGTGCCATACTTGGAGGTGTCTTTAACGGATAGTGTCTAGGAGCAAAATACATGAAACAGTCAGTGTCCTGTCACATCATTTGATTTATAGATTAGTAAAATTTAAATTACATTATTACATTACAGCATTGACAATATATTAAGAACAGTTACAAAAGTTTCACCTGATGTTTTACCTCAGTTACCACTGGATGATACATATATGACACATTTACCACAACTGATGAAGTATTTTTAATGCCATAACATCTGTATGTTTTGAAGAGTAATCATGTTTTTGACTGCAGTTTTTCAGCTCAAGATTTGTTAAAGGCAGAGCAGGTTGGCTTTGTAAAGCTATTGTAATAGCACCACCATCTGTTCAAAAGGTGCCACACATACAGTGGCATGTATTTGGTTTGGGCACCCACTGGTCATAACTTCTCTTTTTGTAAATAGTTAAGGAAGTGTAAGATAAAATGATCTTTATAAAGTTTTATATATATAAATCAACAAAGTAATTAAATAAATAAAAAGCTTAAGTTGAAAAGAGGATAACTTCTACAAATGAAAATGATCCTATACACTCCTCAAAATCTAAGATGGGCTATCTCCAGAGGTGCAAGCTGAAGGTTTTACCATGGCCCTCACAATCTCCTGACCTAAACCTCATTAAAATCTGTGGCTATACCTCAAAAGAGCAGTACGTGCAAGACAGCCCAGAAATCTCTCAGAACTGGAAGACCTTTGTAAGGAAGAATATATCACTCAAACAAGAACCGAAAGACTCTTGGCTGGTTAGAGAAGGCATTTACAAGTGATAAATGTGATACTGGTCAAAGGGTGCTACTAGGTAAAAAAGTTTTCATCATGCCCAAACTATTCCTACAGACCATTTTCCCTTTTCTGTCATTTTGAAAATGCCTTGTTAACAGAGGTGACCAGAGGTGCTGAACCTTTGCATGCAACTGTATAAACAACTCAAATCTGTTACAATGATAAACTTTGCTTGGGGCTATGGGAAAATAAAAATTTTAAAATTTTAAAGTTTTAATTTAAATAGAGAAAAAGAAACTATGATATTCTCTCAAATTGGCATTTAGCCAACCCCCAATGAATATTTTTTATTCGAGTGGGTTTAGGATTTTAACATTAAAAACTACTTAAGAGCAGCAACAGTAATCAGAAACTCAACAGATGTGTGGTCAGTGGGTACCATCTTGGTATCTGGCCTGATTTCTCTCACCCTGTCAGTGGCAGTGAGGTGAGCATGAACCCGGCTGATGGACTGGTCATTTGGCAGAAGAATGTCACAGTTCTTCCTCCCCACCACATACTCTTTACAGGAAAGGAGATAATGAGTCTCACCTGTAAAGGACATGCCAAGTATTAATGCCCACTCTTCAACAGTAATACACCTTTTTGTTACTTGATAGACTGATTGCGTATTAGAGTGAAGCTAGCGTTAAATGTTGTTAAAAGAAACAAAGGTTACCTCCAGGCTGCAGAGGTGTCAGGATCCACATGTTACTGATTTAGTCACTCCGCCGTTCAATAAAAACAACAAAAACGTTCTTTTCTACATTTTATTTTTTAAATTCCCAATATCTTGTACTTCAGAGTGGACATTAGCCGTAGCGCGCCAAAATGACGTCTAAACCATGCGACTTCACATGCGACTTCACAATAAAAGTCTACTTCTTCCACAGTAATAAAGTAGTATATTCGTTATAAATATATGTTGAGGAACTGTGTTGTCACTATTTCAACTGACTTGAGTTTTAAAACACATATGTTTATCTCTGTCACATATGAGACATCTCAAACTTTTTGATTTCCTCACAAACTAACAAACACACTGGGTGTGTTTGAGATGAACTGCGCCCCGCCTGGATGATTAGACGAGAGCAGCCGCAGCAGTGGGCGGGGAATGAACAAAGACCAGCATGGTTTATTATACAATCTATGGGTTTGGCTCAGCTCACGCAGCATCTCGTCCAAAGTACAGATCTCACTTGTATTGAGTGTATTCGCACAATTAAACTGCAGTTTATAAACGCAGTTATGCTCCTGTTTAACACACCATTGACTGAATCTATTTATGACACAGCTAATTAACCGTAACAACGGTTTACAGTTATGTAAACTTTACACACAAGTTTACATAATTTACAGAAATAAAGCAATCGTTTATAATTTTACATGTAAGCATTTAATTGTGTGGAGGAAATAAGGAAAGTGCATACTTTACTTTACTTGAGAGAGCATATTTTCTAAAATACAAAATAGGTAGATAATGTTTTTGCACTAGTTCTGATGGCTTTTCTATTCTTTAACCGTTTGATTAAATTATTATACTATATGACCACTTGGTGAAAGTGGTTCCAGTTAGGTTTAGCACCAGCACATTTAACTTTATGGATATGGTATTTTTTTTCCCAGAGTTATTATTAACTGTAACAGAAAGGTGAGGTCTTTATTCGAGTGGGGCTTAACAGAAAAAAGGATGTCACTCTCTGCAGGCCTGGCTCATCTGGAACACAAGTCTTCCTCTTCACCATCCTTTAAGTCTGGACTTCTCATTAAAGTCTCCACAAACCTGTTTGTACAAGTCCTGATTCTCTTTTGTAAAGAAAACTTTGCTTTATTTTGAAACCATTTTTATATTCCACCAAAATGTAATTTGTACTTTAACAGCTTTGACTAAACTGTGAGGGGGATAATAGGCTGACTGAATGATGACTACTTTTACTTCTCTTTGAGTCAGTTTTTTTTAAACAGGGTCCCTAATTTTTTTTCAATAAGCATCTACCAAGTATTCTTCAGTCTATAGCCTTTTGTCTTACAATACTATAACAATAATTAGTTGAAAAATGAGAGAAAATACAAAAACAAAATTGAAAAAGTCCACTAAGCCATTTTATTAATGTTGTTTTAACCCAACAGTCAACATCAAAACAGACAAACTATGGCACGTACAATGACAATAATATTGAAAATGATACTTTAGTGATCTATGTAGCTACCTTGATACAAAATGTAGAACATTTAGTTTGTCTCAAACAATGATAAAGCTTTAATAATAAAAATGTACTCAGTGACTCTAAATAAATATTACATACAGCTCTGGAAAAAATTAAGAGACCACTTCAAAATTATTAGTTTCTCTGGTTTTACTATTTATAGGTATGTGTTTGGGTAAAATTAACATTTTTGTTTTATTCTATAAACTACTGACAATATTTTTCCCAAATTCCAAATAAAAATATTGTATTTTAGAGCATTTATTTGCAAGAAGATAGTGATGACCACAGAAGTGAAGTTTTTTTTATACTCGGGTGATTTAGTAGAATGAGGTGTGCCTGTTTTGGGATTCAACAGACTGGAATGGAATGGCTTCCATACTTGTAGAGATGCTGATTGCTAGAAAAAATTGCAGTGGTCTCTTAATTTTTTCCAGAGCAGTATATTGCTTTGTGATGCATATATTTGCTGAGCTCAGAATAATGGGTTATTGTCAGATTTGGACAGTCCTACAGCTGTCCAGAGACGTCCTCGTTCCCAGAGGCAGGGCAGTTTGTGGTTGGCTCTCATCACAGCGACACTAGTGCAAGAGTCAGGTTTACGAATGATCTCGCACCAGTCTGGATAATCCACAGGCTTTGACCCACTGTGGAAAAGTTAGAGTGGGGAGTATGTTTTTATTTATTTTTATTCAATGAGCTATACATGAATGAAGAAACTTACTGGTCACAGCATCCCACTCCAAAAGGCTCCATACAAATGCAATGGAGACAGTCACTTGTCATCCAGCTTTCACCAATGCCATATACCTGACCCATGTATTCACAAGTTCCTGAACAATGAAACAAAGTTACAAGGAGTATTTTATAACATGCCCAAAAACACATTTACTGTCTGTAATTATATCCACATCCATAAATACAAATTCTCAAACTACAATCCCAACACATGAGTTCATTGTCTTGCATTAAACTGTACCTTTGGTGTTAAAGAAGCACTCCCCACTGTTGTAGACACAAAGGCATGGCACAGTGATGCTCAGGACTAACAGGAAAGGCAGGAGCACTCCTCTTTTGGTGTTTGCCATTTCTAAAAAATACAATGATCAATTATTATTGACCTAAGAAAAGATAATGTTTAAAAAGTCCTTTTCTTACCTGTTTCAGAGGTTCTGGTGTTAAATGACAGTGTGTGCTGTGTGTCTCTGTTCCTCCTGGTTTCATCCACCTCCTTAAAGGTTAAACCCTGAAGTGATGCTCTCTCTCCTTGTCCTCTCAAATATTTATACTGCAACAATCTCTCTTTATCTTCACACTCATTTTCTTAGCTATTTGTCCACCTCCCCCCTTTATTAATTGGCATTTTGTATCTGGTCAAACATAAGGTTTGCACACACACAGGCTTTATTATGATGATCGTCACTGGCTCTTGTGCTGCCTCACAGCCCTAGAGTATACAGTGTGCACTATTTCAGATAACATTTGTCTCAGACGGGACCATTTGAGTAAATAAGACTGGTCACAGCATCCATAGGGCCACTGACCACTGACCTATTGTCCCACACAGGGGGGTAAACATTCACCTTTGACCTCTGCACATCAGTGATGTACATCATAGTATTTGAATCAATTAAAACAATTTGCTTACTGCTGTCTTATGAAACAATTATTCAGCTCATCCACTGATGCATTTAATTCAATTTCAAAAGGTCTGTTCATAAATCATCATGCTAATTATGGAAATCTGAATCTGCTTCACATCCTTCAACAAAGATTAAAAATATCACATCACGTTTTTTACGTCTTTGTTTGTCCTCAAAGCCTTTTTTTTCCAGGAGAAGTTTCTTAAAGTTAAAGTTAATGTGGCCTGTTTTTAAAAATTTTTACTCTGATTACTCAGTCTGTAGAAACTTCCCAATAGTTTGTTAATATGGAATCATTTAGGCACAAAAATCTATAATGCAGTCTTCATAACAACATATGTTCCTTTACTTTTTTCCTTCTCGATGCTGGGGGAATACTTCCCCTAAATAGTCTCCGTGTTCCCGCACCTCCAGCTTTACAAATTAAGAGCTGCTCCCAACACAAACTTCACCTACTATTAACTCATTCGCATTGTTCCTTTTTAGGATAAAGATATTAAAATAAACAACAATATATGTGATTGCAGAAAGAAGACATCAGGCTTCTGAAGAGGATAGGGGCGCAGTGGCTCAGTGGTAGAGCGGTTATCCTTCAACCAGAAGGTAGGTGGTTCGAGTCCCGCTCTCCCCACAGATCATACTGTCGTTGTTTCCTTGGGCAAGGCACCTTGGCTCCAGTGGTGTTCCAGCTGTAACACTGGTGAATGGAACCTTAATATAAGTCGCTTTGGATAAAAGCGTCAGCTAAATGAATAAATGTAGAAGGATAGAATATTACATAATAAATGCTTTCCATTTGCAAACATCAATAGCCCCAAACCATTAAAATCACTAAAAGTTTTGCAAGTTAGCCTTGGCTATAAACACTGTGATCTATGTTAATTAATAAAATATAAGTAAATTAAATATTAATTATGAAAAAAATATGATGACTGTTGCTCTCAATGACGCAGAGACAGAAATGAATAATTGCAGATAATGATTGTTTATTCATTTGTGTACAACATGGACAAAAGCATACATAAGACTATACATAGGAATAGGAAGAAGTGCAAATTCAACTGTACACGTCAGCAATGATTTAATCTGATTGAGTTACTCATCCAGTTTGTCAAGTTTGATGGTAAATGTACTCATAAAGAAAACTCCGGTTACACCTGTTTATTTTCACATCAGAAGGCGCATGCTGTACACCACTGGAAAATGAAATGATTTGTCTTGTGGACAAACTGTGCATTAAATGTTAAAGTAATGTCAAAGGCAACTGAAAATACATGTCTGACATATCTAAATGTACATTCCCAGTTTAAACCTGCTTTTATTGTTCTTGAAGTAAGCAAATCAGACGTTGGTGCCAGACTCTGTAGGAATATGTTTGATATTTAGTTGACATAAATAAACCCAAGAACAACCGAATATCAAACATATCACACAGCGTCCAGCCAATCAGAGCCTCTGCGTATACGGGGACCACCTGCAGCAGCAAACACAAAGACATGAGCACAAGTAAGTGACAGAAGAAGAATAACATGAAAGGAAAATACGACCCTGCATTAAACAATAAGACAAAGACCTTAGGGAGTGTCTTATCTTAGTGTCTTTTGTACATCTCTGAGTTGACACTTGCCTCAGGGAAACAGAATGTTACTGGAAACAAGAGGTCAGGAAAAGGTAGACACTGCACTAAAGGTTCAGAGTAAGAGACACTGTAGTTTATCATCAAAATGTCACCAGGCAGTTACTCACCAGCTCAATATATCCACAGTCCA
The DNA here is from genome assembly GCA_024416835.2 of Perccottus glenii. Classification (NCBI taxonomy): domain Eukaryota; kingdom Metazoa; phylum Chordata; class Actinopteri; order Gobiiformes; family Odontobutidae; genus Perccottus; species Perccottus glenii. The sequence goes on from CM044551.2 coordinate 15,049,530, forward strand.
AGAATGCAAGTCTTGGTAACTGGACAACTTTGCACCAGACTCAACTTCACAAAGTTCAAGTGAAAAGGGTGTTGTCATCTGTTAAGAAGAGAGTGTGGGCAATCTTTTCTTGGTTTGGCATTTATATACACCGCTGTGAGAGTTTGGGGGCACCATTTAGTGGGTTTGAGCATCCATGTAATTAGAGGTATATTGATCAACAGCTTTGGCCTGCAGCCTTTCCAACCCACATTAGCCAAATCAATACATGTGATGTTCACCCTACTGTGAGCTCCCAAACACACATAACGAGACATTCAAATTCAAAGTCAAATTCAGTTATTGCCAGGAGGAAGGGCATACAAAGGTCAGTTCTCTAGTTGTATCATACTTTTCAGATTTTCCCCACACAAACGTCTGTATTTACACTCTTGCGAAGTGAAAGTAATGTTGTTTTGCATGTTTGCATATTAACCCCAAATTTGTTTTAAGCAAACAAAAGACTTATGACTTCTCCTGAAAGAGGATAGTGTCCTGTGTTCAGATTTTATGTATCTGTACTTTGGCCTAATGAAATGAAATGAGCTTTCCCTGAATTTATGAGAAAGGAACGACAATCAAGGAACTGTTTCAATCAGAAATCCTTATGTGCTGCTTTTACTATGATTAGTGACATATCATTTAAGGTTTGGGATAAACTACAGTCAAGGTGACCCTTTACTCGCACACTGACCAGCAGTATTGATAATACCACCCCATCTATCATGATTGATGTGAGACCACAACACATGTTAAATCCACAACATCTCACACATTCACCATGACCTCTGCAAAACATTCTGAGCTTCGGTAAGAAACCTTGTCATTGAAATCCTAAAATTATCATAAAAATAAATAAATATAATATTATACAAATGCCTTGTTTAAGGTGAGAGCAAATGAGACAAGCTGAACAACATTTCTGCTCTACTCTATGTCCCTTGTTGTCTCTGTATCCTCTCACAGGAGGGGCTGACCTTGTGGGCCTATTGGGGCGGAATGATAGCCCCTCTGATTGCCTGATTGTGAGCCTGGGGGTAGTATTTAATTTTGGACTGTCCAACAGTAGTGGGAGCAGAGTGGGAGATGACAGGATATAAGGGCAGTTTATTAGAAGTTCTTATCATTTGTTCACCATTTATTCTTTAATTTGTGTCTCTCTAAATACATTTACCTTAACAATGCTGAAGATTTTATTATACATTGGCACACATTCTGATTACAAGTCACATGCACATGAGATAATAATGCTACTGTACTGGTGCTGTGTGCCTTTTCTGAGATAAATGTGAACAATGCAGACAATAATACAACCTAAAATACTTAAGTCTGTTAAGTGGTTTAATTTTTGCCTTGCCCATGTAACATTTTTAAAAAACAAACTTTTCAATTGTTGAAGTCACAGTTGGTATAACTATAATACCAGTGTGAAGTTTATTTGTAGTAACAAAGGCTTTAGGGGCTCTTTAAGCAACAACAACCAGCCCAAAGCACAAAGGACACAGAGAGATAATATAAGAAAAAAAACATTTAGTTTTACACATGCATTTTCAAACATAGATTGTAAAATGTAACATGCTCAAAAGCTTACTGTAAATGCTACAGTTTGTGTTTTTATATCTGTTTCTGCTTTGACTTTGTTTGCATAGATTGATAAGCTACAAAACCAGGATACAGAACAGCATGTTAGCGTCCACACCCTGCATTTTTACCACAGGGCTCAGTCACAATATTGTATATACTGATTACCTAATGTGTGCTTTATTGTGACATTTGTACATTTTAACTAGGCACGTTGTTACAAACATAAAAGAACAGTAGGTGAATGCATTAATCAGAACAATGAATGCATGTGCTGCAGCAAGATCTACATTACATTTTAAACAGCAAAATTTATATTTACGTTTTTTAAACTTTCAATTTTTAAATTCATAAATTAAGCAATGAAATCAGTCAAAGCCAAATCAATTACATGTGGGCCTACTTGCAAATTCAACTGAAAAAAGTATGTTTTTGTGAAAAATTAAGCAAATATTTCATAAAATACACCAGCTCTTTATACTTTATGTTCCTTTCTTGCACCAAAGAGCTTTTTGCCAGTCTTAGTGTGATGGTTACTAAATAGAATCACACAAAACATTATGAGCAAATGTTTTTTGTGGCTTGTGAGTCGTACAATGTCGTACAACATGATGCACAATGAACAGCGGCAAAGCTGTAGCTTTAGATACAACAGTTGCTTCTGCACTATGTTTGCTAGTCTTATTGCTTAGGGGCCTCCGGTTTTTGTTCTTCTTGTTTAGGGGCCTCCGGTTTTGGTACTTCCTGTTTAGGGGCCTCTGGTTTTTGTACTTCTTGTTTAGGGGCCTCCGGTTTTTGTTCTTCTTGTTTAGGGGCCTCCGGTTTTGGTACTTCCTGTTTAGGGGCCTCTGGTTTTGGTACTTCCTGTTTAGGGGCCTCCGGTTTTTGTTCTTCTTGTTTAGGGGCCTCTGGTTTTTGTTCTTCTTGTTTAGGGGCCGCTGGTTTTTGTTCTTCTTGTTTAGGGGCCTCCGGTTTTTGGTCTTCCTGTTTAGGGGCCTCTTTTTTCTCAGGGCAATTAAGGCTTTAGGAGAACATCGAAACAACAATTAGAACAATAAACAAATGTCAGGATGGCAAACAGTAGTAATAAATGACAGAATATATGGAGTAAAACTTCAAAATGAAACAAACCCTTGGACTGATGATCCTGCTTTCAGGTAATTACACAGGGGACTCGGTGCAGTGAGTTTCTCTTTGAGAGCCGTCACTTCCGTTTCCCAGGCAGTTTTCTCCTTTGGGGTGTTAGCTGTCACATAAAATTAACGGTCTTAGTAATTTCAATAGAATATAAAGTAAAACACCTTTTGCACTACACTTATAACCCCCCAATAACGTTCCCCCCAATCGTTCAGTATTTCAATGTTTCTCTTAAGCTTTGTATGAAGATGCCAATCACAGAGAAACAGTTGAAGTGGACTGGCTTTTATCTCCTTGCAAAACTTCATAAACATACCTTCGAAAGTTTTTAATTGTTGTTCCAGTGATGCTATTTCATCCTCTGCTGTTTTCTGCAAGAAGAAACGTGATGTTATATTCACACTGCACACTGTTTCCAGGCAACATGTAGTTTAGGCCTATATACCATCATTGGATTCTCTATGAAAAACAAAAAGTGAGCCAGAAACATTACTCTTATACAGTATGGGGAGTTTAAATTCGCGATCATAGTTGTATTTGTTTAATGCCTGTTGTATTAATCAGATACAACAGGTAAGGTAGCCAACAGGTAACATGAAGAAGACTTAAAAGGTGTATTTTTTGTAAAAGGCCCACCTTTGTTCCCTTACAGACATCCACTTCTGCTTTCTTTGTATCTAATCCGGTCATCTGAAGCGCGTTGAAGGCATTTTCCAGCTCCTTTTGCTCAGTCGTTGCCTCCTTCAGCTGACTCTCGGTGTTCTGCTTCTCCTTCGCGTACTCGTTCAGCACGTCTGCGGTCACTCGCAGCTTGACGTCTTGAAACTTGGCCCGTTTCTCCTCGTTCACCACCTCCTTCAGTCGTATTTTCATGAGCCCAAACGATGCCACAGCCACCACTATCGACAGGGGCAGCAGTATTTGCACCTTCATGATTTACAGACGCAGCGCAGTGTGGCCCAGAGTCAGTAAAGTGAGCCTATCAGTCCTCGGTAAACTCAGGTGACTTTCCCTTACCTGTGCAACTAGATTGGCCACGTCAAAATAGTTAGTGCGGTTTGCAGTAAAGGGTTACAGCCAATCATATCCTTCTCAGACACGCCCGTTTCCGTGATTGTGGCGCAGGTGATTGGCCGCATTACACCTGTAAAATCTTGTTATACGCCCCGAACAGGATATTGACGTTAGCGTTAACAGAAAAATAGGAAGGCTACATTTTGGAACATTTGAGTATTTTAGAACCAACATAATCAAGTTTCGCCCGTCATATGCGACAGGCTGATTTATGCTAATTGATAAAACTTGCGGCCAATAGTAGCCCCAGGACAGAAGAATGTAGGCTAGTCATAAGACAGAGAGGAAGCGGATCTGAGTAAGGAGGAATCAGTTGGCCTATCATGCGTAGCCTGTTGAGCAGGTAGAGCCGGTAACAAAGGAGAGGTTGTAGTGTAGGGGCGCAACAGGGCGGCAGGTGCACATAGTGACGTGGAGACAAGAGACAGAGTATGGTTTTAAAGTGACTAGTTGTTCGATCTCGCTTGTCTTAGGTTTTATATTTCATCACAATGAAGCTGCCAATCGTACTGGTCGTCTTGAGTGTGGGTACCATGGCCGTGATTCTGGCACAGGCTGTGCGTCAAGAGTTGGCCCTGCACAATCTGAAGATATTGACACGGACGAAAGTGGAGGAGGTCGTAAGAATAGAGCATTCCATCAAAGAGATAAAACAAACACTCGAGGATTTAAAACCAAGGCTGCTCTCCATCCAGACAATGACGGAAGAAATTAAGGCGAAGAAGGACGCCCTCCAGAAGTCGACAAATGACATGGAAGCAAGTCTTCAGACGTGTAAAAAAGAAATGGTAATGGCACACATGCTGCCTAAATAGTTTAAGGTTATATAAACATTATTTTTATTCTATTGCATGCACACCTTTTTTTATTTTACTTTTTGCACTGTATCTGACTGTGAGCTGAATTTCCCCTCTGTGGGATTAATATAGTCCTATCTTATCTTATCTTATCTTAAACATGGTCTGTTGCTTAAAATCACACTGAATGGGCTTGTCCCATCCAAGTCACTGTACCACACTAACCTGTCTTATCTTTAGGGAGATGCAGATAAAAAAAAGGCTGATGTTACAGAGTCCCTCTCAAAAAAGAAAGGTAAAAAGACAATGATAAATTAAATACCCTTAGTACTACAATAAAATCTTTTTGTACAACTCTGTTTTTTCTCTAAATCTGCAGCTGAGCACGAAGAGGCCAAACAGAAGGCTCAGAAGGAAATTCAGGACTTGAAACAAAAGAATCTGGATCGTGAGAAAGCCATTTGTGCTTTAGTAGATAGAACAGTTGCAGAGGCACGGTAAGAAATTAAATATAGCTATACACTTTACACACAGTACATTGTATGCATTTGTTGCTTCTTTACCATTTCATAAAGAAGAATGTATGTTACATTAAAATGGAAAATATTAAGTTAAAACATTTTTAATGTAATTGCACGTTTAGTCGATGGTCCATATTCTTTTTGGTTATTATGAAAATATATTCTCAGTATTATTTAATTTTGGTTTGCTTCCTTTTCTTTACTGCAGTTGTGTAGTATTTCCTAAAAAAAACAAAAAACAGTACTCAATAAATGCAAATTCAAAATTTGATAACTAAATTTAAGACCAACAAGATGACTAACTGAACAAGACTCTATTAGTAATGTATTAATAACCATATCCTGGTAAATGTATTTGACCATTGGGTGTTTAGACTTCAATATGTGCTTAGGAGTGGTTCAAATGTACACATATCCACACCCACTGAACTATGAAACACACACATTTGTGAGATTGAGTGAGTTCAGTGTTGGCAGTCTGCCACACACAGGAGAGGCAGTTAGGTTAACATTTCTCTTTTTTAACTTTGCAGGAAGCTGTGTGGTATACCTGAAAAAGCACAGTGAAAGCTAATGTCTTGGCTGAACCTGTAAAACAACATTTTAAAGACCAACTAAAGCCTTGGGCCAGAAGAGATCTTTGCCATATCAGTAGTCCTCCATGTTCCTGTAGCTCCCTCTAGTGCAAGAATGGTAGGATTATTAAAACATTAAAATGATCTAGTTATGTCCATTACACTCCAGGGATGGATTAGTGATTTAGATGTGCTGTGTTTTGTGTCGATTGTGTACAAATGTGCCTTTTCTATTTAATAAGTGAATGTGAATAAAGAATAAACTTTTGACAGGCTAGTTCATATTGATATTGATATTGTTGTTAATCTAGAGCTATGTTATTTACAAATTAAGTAAATGTATAGGAATAGCTTAACCCTTTTGTTCCTTTGATTCCCAAACCGAAAAGCAGTTGTACCTTCATTTTAGTATGTTTTGTGCCAATGGTAAGAAAAACTGTGATTCTTGCACAGTGCATAGATGGAGCTAAGTCAAAATTAGAGCTGCCAACATAAAAAATGGAAAAGGTTTGAATATACACTCACCGGACACTTTATTAGACACGCCTTTTCAATTGCTTGGTAACACATATTGCTCATCGGTCAATCCCATGGCAGCAACTCAATGCATTTAAGCATCTTGATATGGTGAAGTGGACTTGCTCAAGTTCAAACCGAGCATCAGAATGGGGAGGAAAGGGGATTTCAGTGACTGAACGTGAAATGGTTATTAGTGCCAGTACCATCTGTAGGGTTTACAGAGAATGGTCCAAAAAGAGAAATTATCCAGTGAGCGGCAGTTGTGCGACGAAAATGCCTTGTTGGCATCAAAGGAGAATGGGCACACTGGTTTAGATATGATAAGGCAACAGTAACTCATAACCACTTGTTACAACCAAGGTCTGCAGAATACCATCTCTGAATGCACAACATGTCGAACCCTAAAGCTCCTGTCAGCTAAGAATAGAAAACGTAAGCTACAAGTCACACAGGCTCACCAATTTTTGTGTCAGATCTCAATCCAATTGAGCACCTCTAAGATGTGCTGGAACAGGAGAGTCACATCATGGAAGAATCTGCAGCAACTGTGTGATGCTATCATGTCAACATGGACCAAAATCTCTGAGGAATGTTTCCAACACCTTGTTGAATCTATGCCATGAAGAATTAAGGCAGTTCTGAAGGCAAAAGGGCGTTCAACCCGGTACTAGCAAAGTGAACCTAATAAAGTGACCATGAGTGTATGTTTAACTTTGTTTGTGGAGGTTCTCAGAATGAATGATTATGTTTAACTTTGTTTTGTATTTTTGTACCGTTTGTTTTTAATTATTGGACCATGATTTGAAATATAGTTGATTTGTTTGATATGGATTTAAATGTAGCTTCTATAAGGATATAATACATCTTGTTTCCTCTCTGTTTTTTGACATTTAATTTAGTTAGGCTAGTCAGAAAACAAAACCGAAAAAAGCCTTGAGTGTGCGTTGCAGTGACATATGTGGTTTAAAACATCTCATTAGCCTCAAATATACGTCTCGGTCAGACACAAGTATTTTGATTACTATGTTATCTGTCATAATTTTACAGCCGTAAGTAAAGAAAAAGCGACTTCTGCGGCGTTACAAGGATTTTGACACTACAAAAAACAAACTGTAGGGGGCACTGTGCTCTTTTTACAGTCTTCACTTTACCTATACCGGTAGTCGTAGAAGAACATAAGACCAGTGCGTTTAAGTTATCACCGGCACTATAGTGTTTTTGGCTAACATTTAGTAGAAAAAGCTCAAATACATGCCCGAAAACACTTTAATTTACATCACAATAAGTGGAGCAACAGTTTGAATTAGGTGAAAGGGGAAATGGAGAGTGTCCTTGGTCAAATGTTCAAGGCCTTCCAGAGACTTATCATGCCCAAGAGAACAGATCTTCTACATACCACGGTGGTAGGTTACTCGCATTGTATCTTCTTTTTAAAGATAAACCTTTCGTTAGATAAGCTACAAAAAACTGAATGGTTTAAATAGCTTGTTGAATCGTGTACCTTCTAGATACTTCTCTGTTGTTCTGTACTTTTTCATGACCAGTTGCATAACCTTAAAACATAGATGGCAGTAAACACAGTTGAAAATGACAAAAAATATAAGAGATATAATGGTCCCTACATATAAAACTCTACAGTTGTGTTAAAATGTAATGTGTATCCAAATAAGTGAGAAGCAAATTTGTCAAAGTCAAATTTATTTATATAGCACATTTACAGATGGCTGAGCCACACCAAAGTGCTTCACAATAAAATGCTAAGTGCAATAAACAAAGGAAGACAAAGAAGAAATAGTAATCATAATATATAAACAGATTCAAATAAAATGAAGGGCAACAATACAAATAACTACAGGAGTTAAAATAATGTAAGCCTTTCTCTAGCCTTTGACACTAATCAAAGGCTAGAGAAAAGAGGTGAGTCTTCAAGAGAGACTTAAAAATGTTTAGAGACTGGGCTGCACGGATGTGAAGGGGGAGGCAGTTCCAGAGTGTGGGGGCTGCTACTGCAAAGGCTCTGTCCCCCTTGGTTTTTAGCCTGGACCAGGGCACTTCCAACAACAAATTTGTAATTCATGTTTTCTAACAGGGACTGCCAGGGCTTTTCTCCTTGAGGCCACGAGATTTCAGCCTACCCAACTCATCATGGGGCTCCGAAATGATGCAGTTATTTGACTTTTATAATAGTCAGAGTGAGGTGGAGACGAAGGACGGCAAGAAGCAAGGTGGACCCTGGAGTAGACTGCCAAGCTACAACCGCAGCTCCCTTAAGTTTGCTAAAGGTAAAAAGGGCAGGTTTGTCAATGTAACTTGAATAAATAGGCTACAGAAGTAAGTACCACCTCAGCTGTGTGATTTCTTTTATTCTTTCAGGTGGAGTGTATCTCAGTAAGATGATACAAACTAAAGCTAGACTTTTTACCCGGAATATTTATCAACAAGGAGCGGCTTTTGAGTATGTTATATTTGTCAACAAAGAGGAGCACAAAAGTGTTTGTCTTTTCCAGCCAGGCCACCTACTGGAAGGACCACCAGGGTAAGGCCACTTTACATGTCTGTAATGTTTATGGAAGTGTGTTGTAAATCCTCATACGTATCGCATGTATTTACATGTGTTTTGGTTATTATAAAATACATGTGTTTTGTTATTAAAAAAAATTTAATTTAGCCATGTCCACGGTGGGGCAATAGCCACTATTATTGATACTGTGACAGGGACACATGCCATATATCTCTCTGGATTTGTCATGACTGCTAATCTGAACATCAACTATCGAAGGTACGTTATGTTCCTATTACATTGTTATGTTTTGTTAACTTTTGGCTCTAATGAAATGTTCCTGCCCCTAGTGCCATCCCCTTAGGAAGCACGGTGATTCTTGAGTCAACCTTGGACAAAAAAGAAGACCGAAAAACATTTGTAAACTGTAAAGTAACCAGCACTGATGGCTCCAAGCTATATACAGAAGCTACAGGTAACAGTATCATCATAAAGTCACATCACTGCTCTATAAACTCCCATTCTCTCATTGTTGCACTGACTTCCTTTTTCAGCTCTGTTTGTGTCCGTTAATGTCAGCCAGCTGATGATAATGTGACAAAACAACATCGTGAATATGAGTACGGCTTTCATAATTACAATATTATTGCCCTTTATTTATGATATAACATTTATTCTTCTGAACTGAGCTGTTACAGATGACATGGTTTTGGCTACCTTTGGTTAGTATAGTATAAAACAATGTTTATTTAAATATTTATATCAATACCAGCTATTTCTATTGTAAATTAGAACAACAGACATCAATCTTATCACATTGTGGAGGAGGGCATTATGGTCCTAATGCAGTGTAATGTACTATCAGTGTAATTCCTTTAACAAAACCAGTTTTTATTCCAATATTTTTTAAGTTTTAAGACTTTACAAGACAAAATTGATTTATTGTTTCTGTTTGAAACAGTTGGAGATGCATTAATTTCTTCTGCTTGGTCCTGTTAGGGGTCGCGGGTGACTGGAGCCTATCCCAGCAGCTTTGGGCCTGAGGCGGGGTACACCCTGGACAGTGGCCAGTTAGTCGCTGGGCTGACATTTAGACATAGACAGTGATAGACAACCATTCACTCTCTACTCACTACATAGTTACAAATTGATCTATGCTTAATGTCTCTGGGCAGTGGGAGGAAGCTGGAGTAGCCGGGGAGAACATGGAGGACATACAGACTTCTTACAGAAAAGCTGGAGTTGGTCAAGGATGTTCTGGTCAGCCGGGGTTGGAACTCATGACCTTCTTGCACGTGCACCCCGTCTGTAGGAGATACGGTAGCATAGATACAAGTTTTAGACACAGAAATAGTTTTAAAATAGGAAGAACAAGCTCAGAAGTAGCCTCAGAAGTAGTCACAGTTGGAAAATATTGCATTATAGTTAGGCAGTAAGTTGTCATGACCCGGCAAAGCCTGTAGGTGGCGACATGTACCTAATGTAGCAGGACAATAAAAGAGTGAAGAGCGAACGCTTTTAAGTTTTATGCCAACCAAAAAAGTATATAAAGTTTGAAATATAATAAAGTATTTGGTTTTGTTTTAAAGCAAACAAATTAATGTCCAGATCTTGATATTTTGGAAAAATCTGTTTCTTTTTTTGGCTCCTTTTTGAGAGGGCCTCTGGAGGGGTCACCAGGTAGAATCACTGCACTTCTCAAACCTGGGATCCAAACATAAACATACAATTAACTGGAGTTTGTTATTATAGCCACACAATTATGCAAAACCCATTACTAAAAAATATATATATATATATATATATAATAACTGATATAAAAATCACTGAAATTTGACATAGAGAGACAGTGGTTGGGCATGTTTGTCTCAGTGTACAAAGTCTGCATCAACATCCAGCTAGAATGATGCAATCACAGCTTGATGCAGCTGTAAGTACATGTTGTGGTTTGTACAGTCGCATAAAAAGACAGTGTCAAGAGTGCATTGCAGTTATAAAAATTATGGATCATATTAGTTTGCAATCAAAACAGGTTAGAAATTTTATTCACCTCCAATAAAACAGCAAAGTGTAGAGTACAAAGCCATGTAGCGACTTTTAAACTCTTCATGTGGCTCTATGGTCTTGTGCTTTACATTTTGTCTGCTCTTCGATCTTTGTGCTTTGTATGAATCAGCCGAGCAGGCTTCTCCAAACTCTTTTCTACACACTTGATTGATGTTTGCCCTATAAACCAAGTGCTACACTGTCCACCTCACAGATGTGTCACTGTGCTGCACATTTACTATGATGTGTATTTGTTTGCACTGCACTGTTACCATAAGTGGCGCATCATCATTTATAGCACTGTTCATCTCATGAAGCCTTATGGAACATATGACATGCCAGAGTCCACAGTTGAGTTATTTAGACAATAGGTGTGTATGTCATTCTTTAGCTATTTTCTACTGATCTATTGTATGATAATTGCACTGAAAAGTCTTTTATGATACATACAGATCCATACAGAAGGATGATATCCACTTAAATGTCACTTTCTGACACAGTGTTGGTCACATTGTCTGACAGTTATGGGCTTGCCACATTGGAACATAAACTGTTTGTAGCTGAATAATCAACAAATCTTGAAGTGCACAATTTGAAGTGTTAAATATTTTTCTATTAATAAATGGTTTGTACACATTTGTACCGTGTGTGTTTATCTCAGTTCTCACAGTTTGGTGATGTGTGGTTTTGGAGTGTAGGGCTTTTGGTGGTCTTCTCAGGGCCCCTCATCTCTAACCTCAGTAAAATGCAGATGGAAATGCTTGCGTAGCTTTAAAAACCTTCTGGTGTGGCAGATGCAGGACAAATAAACTAACGGTTATTTTTTTCATTCCTCTGAACAGGCATGTGGTCAAGAGGCTTTGGTTTGGTAAGTGGGGGTAGAGTCGATACAGTTAAAACCACTTTTGACAACTTGCTGTGCTTTCTTAAATATAAATTGCAACATTTGCACATTTGGCTCTAAAGGCATGTTGGATATTTTTGTTTTAAATCTAAAGTATTTTTACAAATTAATACCCAAAATGAAACCATAGCAAAACCAGACTTTGAATTAAACGTAAATTATAACGAGTTACAGGACTCTTAACTATGTATTGATTTACCTGCCAAACATTTGAACCATGTTTTTCTCTGTGCCAGCAAGTATGCCATTATTTGCCATATTGTCTTGTAGTTTATATTGATTCAACTTCAGCCGAGGTGAAATTGAGAGCCATTTGGCACAAACAGAAGCAACAGTGTTTCGTGGCAGCTCGACGCATTGTGTTTTCTAGATTAGTGCTAGCAACACGGGATTATATTTCTCAACTGCAGAACCCGATCCGTTGCCATTACATAACGCCAGGCCGGTGACATAAGCCTCTTCGGGCTGCGCAGCATGGGACGGACGGTCAGGGCGCGCAAAGAGTGGACTGGGCAGAGAGAGGGGGGTGGGGTGGGGTGTTGGGCTTGTGCACCGCTCCAAATGCACTCCGTATACTTGGACTTTTCCGCGATGGGAATTTAATTATATTGCAAAACAGGATTGGAAGCTACAGTAATAATTGTTAAGTGGAAATGTCAGTGCAAGACTTCAAGTGTCTGCGCCGGCCTGGGCGTTAACACAACAGGTAGTATATGAGTGGAATTCTTAGTAGAAACTGGACAAGTAGACATGATACTTGCCTATTGACCGAGCAATCATTGCTCTTTGTCTCTCTTTCTGTGTGTGTTTGTTTGTGTGTGTGTGTACAGGGCCTCACAGTGTTTTGTTTGTAGAGTTATGGACTATGAAGAGCCCAACCTGCCTCCAGCTAAGAGTTTGATTAAAAGAGGTAAGAGTATAATTTATTGCTACTGTTTTCTGCTAGAAGTAACCCCATACATGTCTATTTACTTTACTCCTCAGTCAATATCCCATCATGCCATTCGGTGCACACAACATATCAGTCTCTGACATTAACCCATTGACTGTATGCTTACTGTATTATTGGTATTATCTCTTCCATTTGGTGCTTATCTTCACCCCAGTAACCCTCCTTATCCCATTGACTGGGCTGCAGTTAAGATGCTGTGAGTGGGTAAGAATGACAGGAAATCCCAGTAATCCCAGGGATTAGCTCTCATTTTGATTCTGTTTTAGGACAGTGCTTTTCTATTCATAGCCTCTCCAAGCTAAAATAAAAATAATGTATATTAACTTGTCTTGCCACAAAAAAAAAGTGCACAAGTTACACTGAGCTCTAAACACACAAACACAAAGAAAGTACAAAGATCAAAAGGACTCACTTATCATGGTTTTATTTCAGGTTTGGAGTTCTTTATAACCAACTGTGATTAAAGTCATTTAACATAGCACAATCACAGTTAATACATATAATAATACACTTTGCATAAATAAGAAAAACAACATTTTATGGAGACACAATGAACTCTTAGTTTTTATGTATTTTACTGTAAAAAGAAGAATGTGTTATAAACAACGCATAAGCAGACTTGTTAGATGGGAATGACATGATGGGAGCATGTTTTCATTTTAATCTGTGCAGTGGCAGCTGGTGGTGATATTTGGTGGGTGTGTTAATAAACAGGCCTACAATGGGACATGAAGTTATAGCAACACAATGCTTTATCAAACAAACATGTACTCAACATGACTAAGGATTGTGCTCTTTTACATAAACACCTAAAACTTTGAGAATCATCTACATGATTTCTTTATAGCTTCCACTAAATACTGCAATGTTTTATCATTCGACTAAAGACTGAGGCAAAAATAATGTTCATTACAAAAGAGACTGGAGACGTTTTGTTAACTAACAAATAATGCTAATGCTAAATGCATCAAATTATAAAACAAAAACAAATGTTGCTAAAGCTAATATATTTATTAGAAAATCTCCTGCTCCTTCTGTCACTCTTCACTCTTTCTTAGAAGTACATGGAGCTTCACTTTTACTTTGTAAGTCTCTAGGTTCCAGTCAAATTCAAGTCTCTGGGCTGAATCAGGCTGAGTACATTTAGGCCTAATAGTCGGTAATTCAATCATCAAATGAGGAAGATGATATGGGTTTCAGTCATTGTGCTTGGGCTGTAAAAAATAATCTTTTTCTTATTTTTGTGGTAATGTAGACATATTGGTGCCATCAAAACTCTAAACACTATGGTCTAGAATCTTCCCCAAAATATAATAACATACCTAGTAAATGTTTAATAATACGTTAAAAAACCTAATTGACAGGAGGGGCCCATTGATACCAGGCGCCTCCTTTAAATCTGCGTATTCTTTTTATTTTAATATTTTTTATCAGCTAGTGTTATTTCTTATCCTGACGCTAAATGAGGCAATTGTAAACTCACTGGGAATCTAATGACTTCCTGGACGTGCTGTTATGAATTTGGTCGAGGTGGAATTTCACTGCGGTTGTCAGCTTTAATACTGCTGAGACGGCTCTTTAACAGTTGACGAGAGTCTTGGTTTTAGTGGCTGCTGTGGGTGTCTTCATTTTCATGTCACACTCTGCACAACTTTGTTAGTATTTTATGCGCTGTTTTAGACATTTTGTCAAATATTTCTGTCTGCGTTATTATTGGTTCTTTTCTTAACTCGACTTATTGCTGGCCTTTTATAATAAATTATTTATATCCTTTTCTGTAAACGGTGGTTCAGGAAATCAATAAAAACTCATCTGCAAAGAATTAAATTGTGTAAACTTTAATCATTATTACCTGCAAGAATCAGCTTTTTAAAATCTGTTTGTATAATTTGTATAATGTATAAATAAATATTGTTCATGACTGGATTAGATTTCTCATCTTTATGTGAATCTGTTACAGCAACCGTCTTTTGGTCTGTGATGTTTGACGTCACACTGTTGATTTTGTTCTTGATCATTTTGACTGAGTGCTAAAATGTTTGACGATCATAAACAGCGCATGTTTGTGGTAGATTATGGCCTGATGAGTTGCACAATAAAAGGCAATGAGGTTAATTCATTACAAAAATGTATACTTTATGCCACTACATAAGACGATAGACAATGGTGGGTAAAGAGTGCTGAGGGAAAGACTGATGTGTATTTTGCCAGTTGAAACCAGAGCGTATTTAAAATGTAAAATGTCACCTGTTGGTTTGATGCAATACTTACGCAGAACCCTTATTTTAAATAAAACATCACAATAAAAACAAAAAAAAAAAATTATACATTGAGATCTTTTCATTTCTGGTTAAAAGTCTGTCAGCTCCATAGGCGCTACTCTAAAAGCTAGGCTCTAATTCGAACAATTTGCTCAGGTTGTGTTGAAATTCTGAGCACTTTCCGTTGTTGTGCACAATGCTTTTCTTTCATTCCATGCGTTTTGCTTATGAAGCAGAACTGATTTGATGAGGGGAGGAAAACAGTAGAAACCACAGAGGGCCTGACGCCAGACAGCGACCAGCGAGTGCAAACTCTTCCATTGATACTTATCTCGCTCCCTTTGTGCTCAGACCACTCTGTCACATACGAAGCCATAAATAAACTCTTCAGTTCAAAAGCACCCCTCTTTGCATTTACTTACACTCACTGCAATTTAGACTTTCTCACAATTGTGGTTAAACAGCCAGACAAAAAGAAAAAAAAAGTTGTTGATTGCTTCATAGACACCCACCATCCTCTGCATTTAGCTTGTCAGAGTTGAGTGTGTCTTAGATTAACCAAGTTACCATAAGGTCTGGGACAGGTCGTATGACATAACATACATTTTTTGGTACACTTTCACTAAATCCTCACTATTGTGAATTAATATTTGTAACAGGTTTAAGGGTGTAACAAATCACAGAAGGAAATTTGTAATACATTTTCAGATCTTTGTGAAGGTTTTGCATCTTATTATTCATTCACTTTTACGCACATCATTTATATTCCATTGTATTCCATATTACATCTGTTTATATTGTTGTATATTGATTTGTATTTACTTGCTTTATTTTATTGTTTGTCTTCATGAGCTACTGTGACAAAGTGACTTCCCTTGTGGGTTAATAGTTTTGCTGAAAGATCTGTTTGGTGAAATTACCTCCAAAATTTGAAACTTTAGAGCAACTTGTAGAAAATGATGTTTTGTTTGATTGATTTTTATTTTTATTTTAGGAGTTCTGTCCAAGAAAACTCATTTGAGTAAGTACTCTTCAACACAAACTCCTGACTGTACTTCATTTGTGTGCCTGCAGTCATTGGATTGCAAGCGGTTGTGCTAGATATTTGTACATGCATTGTGGTTAACGTCGACTTGGTGAACATGCAACACTGCACCTGTACAGCAACACACAGTGTTGGAAGTTGGGCCACTAGCCATACAGCATACACACAGCACCTGTGCTGCTCCCCTCACACACACCACATTTACACAGCGAAGAAAAAAACATGGCATTGCAATGCAGATGACAGCGATAACATGGCTTCTTTTTTTAACTACTTGGTTTAACACTTTCTGCCACAACTTTAGCACACCTGGGTGAGTTATCGAGGTGTTGAGATGGTGTCTGCCATGTTGCAGAATGGTTTACACAACCTACAGTATTCATATTATTATATTGATCTGTACTGACAAATTACAAAAGCAAAGAAAATAACAAACTTATATATATAATTGTATTATAAAACAGGACTGTCCTGGAAAACCCATGCTACTTGAAGACTTTTATTGTAAAATGCAGTAAAAGTTCTATTGTAGTGCAAGGTTGTGTCTCTTACTTACTCTAACTCTTGTGTTTCTGTTCCCTGAGAGTTGTTCCTCTGGATTTTAATATTATCCTCAACACAGAATATATATATATGTACACACATATATATATATATATATAGACAGTTTGTGTAAGGTGAGGGGGTGACGGACAGCAAAAAAGATAGAAAGAAAAGTACCTTGAGAAAGTCAAACCACGGGACTGTCCCCCCTTCCTTTGATTCTGTCTCCTCACGCACGCACACACACAAGCGCACACGCAAACAAGGAAGGTAAGGCGGTGACTGTCAGTCAAAAGTCTCAATATGTTCACTGGAGCTGCAGTGAGCACCTAGCCCTGCTGCCATAAGGACAAAAACAACGACTTAAGACTCAAATATTAGAAAAGGAGAGTTTGGCAAAGTAAGAGACTAGTGAGTGTGTGAAAGTGGGACACGTCTGAGACGAGAAGAGGATGTTGCGAGGTAGGGATTGCGTTCTTTGATGTTTCTCTATAACTGTTTATGTGTGTGGGCACAACTAATAAAATTTCAAACAGTACTTATTAGTTAGTGAAGTTGTTAATCCACACTTTCATCAGTTCTAACGGTGATGGTCACATTGTATCAGACAGAGCTGTGTGGCTTTAAGAACGTACACAGCTACACCACTGCGCTTTGAATCCTAATACAATCTCAGTTACCTGTTTAGTCACAGTTAGCACCATATTCAATTTTACCTTTTTGTCATAATACATCTATGTATCAGGCAGACCTTTGTGTCTGTTCACATTTGACGTATGGTTTTGCAAATGACTCAATTCTGCTATTTCTGCCTCCTCACTCCCACATGTACAGTGCGCTTAGGTAAGTCCTTACCAGACGGCAGTGCAAGCTCAACATGGGAAGACCATTTCTTCTGTTATGTTAATATGTCATTCGAAAACACGACTTACACATTTAAAGGTGAAACTTTACCAAAGCTAATTGTTACCCTAAGAAAAGTTAGTTTAATGTGTTTCTGTTTTATTGTATAACACAAGAGGAAGAATTACAGTTCCTTGATTTTAGTGAAACACAGCTGTAACTGTTTTGAATTAACTGTGCTAATATTATCTTCTAGCATTTATGCATTCATTTTAAATAAGGTTATAAAACAGTATTTAAAGAAGCACAACCAGGACTAAACACAGCTGCTTTAGATGGCGGCAAGATGTCACATATAAGAGGCCGGCAGCTGTTTGTGCCTTTGTGGAGAGAAAATATTGATGATGTTCAATTTCACAAGTGCATTATTTAAGGCTTTGTTGTTGTTGGGAGATTCCTGTTTAGATAATTGTTAAGGTGCAAGAAGGATTTCCTTGTTCCTCTGGTGCAGAACCCTGTGTGGCACTTTTCCCAGCGCTGTGAAGCAGTTGGTGTTAGATCAAAGGGCACACCAAAATTGCAGGTGACACATTCCCCCCAAATATGGCTGAACTTAAATTCAGCAACGCTACTGTCAGAACATAACTCCTTCATCCACCCTCAAACTTCAAGATCAAAAAACTCAAAATATGCAAAAGTGATGATAATTAAGTTCCTTTCTCACACGAGCCGCCGCACGTTTGTGATTCTGAATAGCATCTTCTTCTATTTATGTAACCATCGCTTTGGTTTGATTTGGAAACACAAATATCATAACTAAAAATGTTATACTTACTTTATACTCTTTTAAAATTAAACGTGGTTACTTAATATTTAAAAGTAAAGACAAGTTTACGTTTTTTTTTTTTTTTTTTTTTTGTCTAATCGTCTGTCCTGGGTTTAAATTATTTAATAAAAAAAAATTAAAAAAACAGAAATCCAATGCTAAAATAGTTAACCTTATACACATGCAATTGTTTCAATATTAATTAATTTTTTATCCTATTATTTATTTTTTTGCTTTTTTGGCTATAATGCTAAAGTTGATTTTATTATTTATCCTGGTATTTGTTTTGAAGGCAGGACCAGCACTTTGAAAAGTAGAGCATATATCAAGTTCTGTGTTAGTGTTATTAAATATATTAAATAGTAATGCCATAGTATTTAAATATACCACTATGTAAACCAGTTTCAGTTCACACACTAAAAGACCCTCAATGCTGCAAACTCCGAGCAGACAGAGTGTGTGGCGAGCTGTGGCGACATGTTGGTTTGTTGAGATTGTAGCATCAGTAAAGTCAAACCAGAATTATTGTACTTTATGGCAAGGTTTGTTAAACGTCAGGGAACCATTAAAATCAGACTGAGGCTACCTGTTCAAATGATGTAGGGGCTATATATTTTATCGTAAACGCTGACTTTGACGATTGATTGTGTTTATTTTGTACCATTAATATTGCGTGTGCTGCCAAACATCAGCTTCCTTTAGAAGAAAACTGAGGTTTCATCTTGGTTTACAGTGCACACATTAGACTGCTGACAAGTGCATTTTAGACACAGACAAAAATTAGAGAGGAAGCCCCTAACAGGCCACACAAATGCATCGATGCACACCTGTGTGACATGATTTTGCTTTTATTTGTTGTCTACTATTGCTATTCCTATTTTAAGCTTAGTTACTTACAATTATTCAATCAGACTTCTGCATAACTTTGTCGAGAATTAGATTAACTGTTGCGTAGATTAAAAGTCACAATCCAAATCACATGCAACCTCCTTTTTTTTGTTTACCCTGTAAAAATATATATAACTTTTAAATATTATATTGAAATGTTTGAAGAACCCGCTTTACCTGCGGATGTGTGGGAGGTGGCCCTGTTTTATTTCACCAGACCAAAAATATTTCCACTGCAGCCAGCTGTCTACTGTACTCCTACTGAAGATCATCAGCAATCATTGAAGAATAGGCTGTTTAAATGTCCTTGAATTAGACATTTCAGCGTGGCTGTTTTGTAATGTTTTATATTCACCCATCAGGATAAGCATGGGCTGTATGAATATGAGCTACATTTTTTGCCAAGTGTCTTTCTGCTTTCATATGGTAAGACAAACTCAGAGATGCAAAGGCGGTTTAGTCTTGCTTTATCTCTCCATCTTTCACCATCTTTCACCTATACTCAGAACAAATATGAGCACACACAGGAGATGCTGGTCTTGATTGGTCGAGCCCTGCGGCTGCAGATAGCAATGGGAAACAAAAGATGCCCTGAAGGCGATAAGTATTCACAGATTGCAGTCACTGGTTTAACTGTTGTATCATGTTTACAAGTCGTAGTCTGTTGTTGTAGTTTGTCACTCTGGGCCTTCCCAAATTAAGAATGAGAGTTGTCAGTGGAGGGTTGTGTGCGTGCTTGTGTATTCTTGCATGACTGAACAATGAAAGGTTGTGGGTCCCAGTGGATTTCCTGTTGTTTGAGGTTGACAATCAGAAGTGAAATAGTGAAAATAGCAGAGACCACTAATGTGCGCAACAGATAAGCAGTTGTGCTAGGAGAGAGCGCTTCTTCTTTCACCAATCCCAGTGCTTTGAGCTCAAAAACCGTGTCGACTGTTGCACAGTGAGAGTTAACTGCCTGTTCCCAGTCATGGTCAGTCTTGAGGTTGTGTGAAGACAGTGCGTGAAGTGTGTAGTGGCTTTAAAAGGACACACATTGATGTAATTTACCTCATGGCTGACATCCATTGACATTGCAACCAATAAAAGAGGGCACACACTGACATACTAACACACACTCGAGAAATCATTTGACACAGTTATGCACGGAAACGCAAATACTACATAAACACACCGGCATTACAATCCTATATTAGGTGCTGTTGCGGAAGAAGGTGGTGCTATCGACATATATTTATTATTCTTTAAGCGTCTCCACTTGTCTCTCTCCAGACGCAGGACAAAAAGACATGGACTGCAATAAATGACAAAACATGAGAGTGCTTGGTTTGAGATTTTGTGAAGTTTTCAGGGGGAGTGGGAAGTCAGGGCATGGCCATTACTGGCAGTGATGAAGGAGAGAGTGCCTTACTGGCAGCTGTCTCCTTTATGAGCGAGATAGAGAAGGATTTGACAAAGAAAGACACAACATGAAAGAGGGACAGTCAGAGTGAAAAAGAAGCCAGCAAACCACTTGAAAAGAGTCTGAGGTTGACACATTCACGTTCTCCACTTTTCCTCCATTTGCAAATATTCCACATACCTTCTTTGTCTATTTGATGTGATTTTGTTTGAAATAAAAGGACGCCAAAGAGACAAATAACTTTGGTCACACATTCAGCGACTGATTGATGCTAGAGGGGAAGTACACTTCTTTGAGTCAAATATGCTTTGTCATTTTAGATAACCTTTTTACAAACTGTTTGCAATTTGATGTTTGTGTATGTTATTCTTTTGCTGGGTATTTTAAGTTAATTCTAAGTTTATATATTTTTTTTTTCTTTCAGCCCAGATTGAGGTCATCCCCTGCAAGATCTGTGGTGATAAGTCGTCTGGAGTCCATTATGGAGTCATCACTTGTGAAGGATGCAAGGTGAGAATACAGCTCACAGGTTATGCACAAACTAAGGGTATGCACAGACTAACTAGTGTTGAGCTTTACACTTGACTATTATAAAGCTAGCGTGACTAGTTTTGTCTGCAAAAATTAGTGGTAAAATAAAGACATACAATGGGAGACGAAAAATAAAATGTGCATAGTTGTCATGTGGGTCAGTGTATTTTTGGGTAATTGAATTTTCTTATCCGAAAGGGGTATTGAAAATCTAAGAATGAGACGTTATTTGATTTTTGTTTTAAAATCCTAAAATGAACATTGAAATATCAGCCATTCTTTTTCTTTTTCATGGTCAAAATGAATAAGAGAATATTTATTATTTTCATTTTCTACTTAGCATATCAAAAAAAAAAAAAAAACGAAAAGAGGATTATGAAAAAGATGTGGTCATAGGGAAGAGCACCAAATACAGTTCCTACTGTTTGCCGGTGGCACTATTCCACAGAACAGTGGCGGTCACACAACAAGTGTAGAAAGAATGGCCTTGGAATTTTGGAAGGAGGATTTATTCCGAAATCGCTGATGTCATTTATATTTTTCTTCACTAGTAAGTCAAAATGCTAGTAGTAGATGCCAAATTCCTCACTAGTAGTACTAATGCACCTAGTGCTCCTAATTGGTACAAAAGGTCTATTAGTGGTGCTAGTGGTGCCAAAAGTGTCTAAATGTCTAGACATGTAAAACTAGTAGTGGGCTGCTAGTTTCAAAATGTGCACTAGTACAGCAAACATATAATACTCGTGAGAATTATTTGCTAATACGGAGGCGGGAGTTTCATTTGTATTAGGTCTGCCTGCAGTCACTTTCTAAACTGACCAGAATCCTTGCCCCACCTACTTGCAAACTACTGGTAGACTTTACTAGTAGTACCACTGAAGCACAAAAAGCACTACAATGACATCCACTAGAAGTACTAGTAGACATTTTGTGTGTCACTAGTAGCACTACTGAGTGTATTTGAGGAGTAGTAGAAGAAGACCAAATTTGTCTTCCTAGTGTTACTAGTTGACATTTAGGTCACCACAAGCACTACTAGTAGACCTTTTGTACCACTAGGATAAAAAGGTAAGGTAAACTTAATTGTCCCACGCATGGGAAATCTATCACCCGTGATACAGCCTCCACAGTGAAATACTTCCAACAACTTTCATCATACATTTGTCATTAATAAAAATCTGATATTGAAAAATTTAGATTAATAACCCATGTGCCGCATACAGTTTTATTTTCCCAGTCTCAGTGGATCCAGGTTTAAAACACAATTAACTTGTGTAACAATTTAAAAATGCCATTACACTTTAGGGTTTTTTCCGGCGAAGCCAGGGGCCCACTGTCTCCTACTCCTGCTCTAGACAGAGTAACTGCCAGATCGACCGGGCCAGTCGTAACCGCTGCCAGCACTGCCGTCTGCAGAAGTGTCTGGCCCAGGGCATGAGCAGAGATGGTGAGCTACAAACAGCTGACATTATAATCACATTACATCTGAATTAAGCAGACATGTCACCATGTTGCCTTTTTGTTGTGTCCAGCGGTGAAGTTTGGTCGCATGTCCAAACGGCAGCGGGACTCTCTGATAGCTGAAGTTGAGCGTCACAGACAACAACAACAACAGCAGCAGCAGCAGCTGCTGCAAGGAGACTCTCAGGCTGTACTGTCCTACACCACCAAGCCCCGTCAGGAACGCCCGTCCCAGCACATCCAGCCTATGCCCTCAGTCTACCCCTTCAATGGAGACACAGAGCTCCTGCCCTACCCCACTGACATCCACTCCTATCTTATGTGCTCTCCCAATGAGTCTGGCCTGACCTACAGAGGGTCCGGGGTCTCTCCCACCTCAAGATCCCAGGGCAGACCTGATGGAAGTGGTCACTTGAACGCAAGAGGTCAGGCCAGTGTCTCTACAACTGTGTATCCATTACTTTAATCATTGTCAGCTATTTATATTGTTCTACTTTTTTATTTGCTGGCAGGATTTGACTCCAGACAGACCCCTTATGAACTGATGAGCATTCATCCCTATAGTCCTCTGGAGGACTCCTACAATCTTTATCCACACTCTTTGCGAAGCTTAGGTAAACAAATCAAATTGCTGTGCTATTTTAGTATTTAGTAGTGCACTACATTGAAATATGAAGTATTCACAACTTCAACAAAAAAATTAAATCCTATTTTTTAACACGGAGCATGTACAGGGCCTCTTAAACTTTTTGGCTTTTTACTGCTCCCAGTTGCTGAGGATGATAAAACAAAGTTTATTTCACTACCTTCTCACACTTTGAGAAGGATTATGTTATATTATACTTTTACAAATGACAATGTTCTTATTGTATCCATTATATTCATATTAAGTATGTATAGCTAATTTTTTATTTTGGACTAAATGGGTATTTAGCAGTTTTTTTTTTTCTTAGTATTTGCGATATTTCTTTTTCAGATGAACTTTGTGCCAGTATTGTGCGTTCCCACCGAGAGACGACCCAGTACAGAGTGGAGGAGTTGCAGGTGCTGCGCTGGAAGCTGTTCAGCAGAGAGGAGATTCAATCCTACCAGAGCAAAGTAAAAAGCAGCCTTTAATGTTCTGTTGTCTCACATTTAGTGTAGGCTGGTAATTTTGTCATTTGCGTGCCCTTAACAAATGAAAAGGATCAAAACATGCCATTTAAGTTGTCTCATGGCTGTGGCCAATTTTCAGTTGGATGATTCAAACTGAGAACTGAGATCGCTTGTGGTATAATTCCCCTCCTCTTCTCTTCCTTCTTCTTCGTCTGCCTTTTTAACAGGAGTGTATGCAATATTTTACCTTCAGATTTTTTAAGTATTGATGTTATAGAAAAGATAATACATATTATTTGGATTTATATTTGAAATAAAATGATCATGCAATGATGAGCCACACTGATTATTTTTGAAAGCCAATATTGTAAATGATTATCTGTTCTTCTTTCTTTGGGCAGTCAGTGGATGAGATGTGGCAGCACTGTGCAATCCGACTGACCGATGCCGTGCAGTACGTGGTGGAGTTTGCAAAACATATCCCAGGTTTCCGTCTGCTCAGTCAGAACGACCAGATTGCACTCCTAAAGGCTGGTAAGTTCACTTTAAAGATTCTTTCATGTACTAGGCAACAGAAAAAATATCAACATCCAACCTAAAATGAATTGCCAATTGATATAAAATTTACTGGGCTCAATCTGAACATGTAGAGCTCATACTAAGATTCCAAACCGACTCAAGAACAAAAGCAGAATTGTGTTAAGACTGGGACAAACAATAAAAAAAAAAACAACAGTGGTTAATACTTGAGCTCGGGAAAAATAGGTTGTTTGTTCTCCTTTAAGATTTTTCATGTTTTTGTGGTTCTCTCTCAGGTTCCATGGAGGTGGTCCTTGTGAGGATGAGCCGCTTCTTTAACACAGACAACAACACTGTCTTCTTTGATGGGAAGTTTGCAGGGACTGAAGTCTTCAAGTCTCTGGGTGAGGGTTTCTCTTTGTTCAGATCCTGTCCACAGGACGGCACATCTAAACTATTTCATAAGCACATTACATGATAGACAGGTCTCAACAAAGCACAAACTGATTGTTCCTACTGTGTGTGTTCTTGCAGCTTGTGGTGATTTTATCACAGAAGTGTTTGACTTCACACAGAGTATGTGTGCTCTAAAGCTCACTGAGCAGCAGATTGCTCTCTTCAGTGCTCTGGTGCTTATTAATGCAGGTAAGGCACTTGCTGGATCTGTTCGGTTTTATAATGCTTTCATTAAAATTGAGTTGGAATAATTTGATATACAATGTATCATTTAGCTTAAAACAAAAAAGTCAGCTCGTTCATCAGATTGTGGTAACTGGTTCTAGACACACTCAAAATTGTTCTCATTTGACCTAATACAGTCTGCCCTCTAGTGGTTATTGAAGCAGCTACTCATTTTGTGTCCTAAACACACTGACTTACTGCCTTCTCTAAATAAAAATACTAATTTCCTTGCGTGTCTTCCTTTGCAGATCGACCATGTCTGGAGGACAGAAGCAGAGTGCAGCGAGTGCAGAGAACTGTTGAGTTAGGACTGACTCAGATTTTACAACAAGATAACCAGGAAACTTTAATGCACAAGGTACATTTCTCAGCACTTTCTGTCATGTCTAGTTGTGAACTAAATGATGTGCTGGGAACTAAATAACATGCTTATTTTCTCCCTGCAGCTGTACCAGAAGAGGGCCATGCTGCGTTCACTGTGTAACCTTCACACAGAGAAGCTGCGCTGGTTTAGCCAACGCTACCCACACACAGCTCACTCCCTGTTCCCTCCACTCTACAGGGAGCTGTTTGCCTCAGACACCGAGCAGCTGCCAGGGAACGCTCACTAGAAAACAGCAGACAACACCACAGAATACAACAGAATCTATTTTTCTAATTAAAAGAAAAAAAATTGTAGCAGTAGATATGAGATCAAATAATTTTTTTGATAGCTATTTTTACAAACTGTTGAGGGTGATTGGTCTGATTGTGGCATGCAGGATTGATAATCTCTCAGGAAGTCCTCATCTTGATTCTGTTCTGTTACAACATACAAAAGAAGCACAGCACACGATAGAAACTTGATTAAAATCTGCTTTTGAGTAGCAGCTGGCAGCTTGGATTATTTATATTGTACATGTTAGGTCAGCCTGCTACTGATTTCTGTCTTGATAAAATGTCTCATATCTCAGCTGTGGTTTTCAAGTCTTTTTTTTGCAGTTGGTTTCTTTGTCGCAGATGCTAAGAGAAACAAAACCCTCAGTTTTCCCTCCCAATGTCGTTGCATTTCAGTGTCTGTAATGTACAAGGCAACTTGTGTTGTTTCATATATAAATGGTTGGGCTGTCTGGTTGTCAGAATGAAATTATTAGCAGTACTTGTGTAAATTTCATCACTTTTGCTTCCATTTGTATTTTCAACTAGTCTCTCAGTTTAAGCTCATTTTCTTCCTAAAGTTTGTGGAAATAATAAGGTTGCAGTATTAATAAAAAGTGTTTTTAAATGTGTAAAATATAATTCTTCTAATAAAACTTGTGAATGATGATTAACGTTGTCATTTTTTTCATTTGAATCCTCTCAAAGACCTTACTTTTTCTGGAGCTGTGTTACGGTAAAGTCTAAGTAAAAAGAAAATGTTAGACATTATCGGGAATAGACAGAGTGTATCAGCTGTGAGTCAGCACAGGGAACAAGTACTTTAGGTCATATCAGTTTATTGTAAACATCCTCATTGTTATAGACATCTTTAAGGCCACTGTAACCTTGGGCTCACACTGGCGAGATTGCCAGGAATGCAAGGCCTCCATCTGACTCTAGAAACAGAAGTAAACATGTTGCTAATGTTGGATATTCAAAAAAGGCTTGTAGGCCAATCACATAATCACACACATAATTAATATTTACAGGTCAAAACACTCAAACTGAATTCTGATTGTTTTGCACAAAGGTTTTGAAGTGACAAATTTACATCTAGTGTCCCAGTTATAATGTCCCCCTGTGCAAAATATAATGGAAATAGCTTGTCTCATTTTGTTAGAACCAGGGCTAACTAACATATGGCCCCAGGGCCAGAACTGGCCCACCAGCGAGTACAATCTGGTCCATGGGATGATGTTATAAAGTGTGAAAATTACATAAAAGACATTAACTGTAATTTTTTAATAAAGGTATGCCTAATTTGTCCACAGGAGGTCACACCAGAAGAAATAGCAGATGGCAGTAATGCACCATCCAGTCCCTTAAGGTCGATTTTGCCTCTTTTTTGCTGTCAGAATAACCCTCTGTAGCACCCTCATAACTCAAAATGTATTTTTCAAAATGTAAAAAAAGAAACACAGAGTTTTCCAAGAAAAACAGACCTACCTCCTGTTTATTCACAGAGGTAAAACCTGTGTGCTTGGTGTGTATACAGCAAGTTTTAGTGCTCAAGGAATATAACATTTGGCGCCACTATAGAAAATACAACAGCTTGTAAGGACAAATGAGGAAAAAAATGTTTTTACCTGTAACTGAGAGATTAGTGATGCAACATTAAAAAGTTATCCACCTAAAATAGCATTAACATCAAAGACATATTGTGAGGATGAGTTTGTGAAAACATTAAGCTGAAGGGTGCCAAAGTAGCAACAGGCTTTTGCTAACATTAGCCATTTCCCTTGCAATTGATGAGAGCACTGACATTATAATGTAATTGTACCTTAGATTGTGATCAGATTGGGGAGTAGCTATGTGACTCCTGAACTAAAATGTGTTGGACACTTCTGTTTGTAGACCATGTTGCTGTCGAGTTTAAAGGATTTAAACAGGCAGCACCCCACTCACTGTGACTTTGTTGATTTATGTTCACAGCTAAAACACGTCCATACCACACCGCCTCACAAAACTTATTTAATTTGAACTCTTTAGTCTACATGATCAAGTGAAATCCCCACGACTGTGTGCTTCACCCTTTCGTCTGCAGCCATTAGATTTGTTCACCTATGAGTCATGTGAGAAGAGCGTCCTGCCTCCCCTCCCTGTTTTTCTCACTCCACTTCAGCTCCTCAAACCTCACAACAACTATAAAACCAGTTGGCAGTAGTCTGTGGCTCTGCCCTCACAAACGGACAGCGATGTAATCTCTGTTGGACCAATAACAGAGCAAGGAGCTTTGTGGGGCGGCCTAACTTCACTGAACCCCGTGTCACGAACTGAAGCAATACATGTTTGCGGGACAATAGCACGAACAACGCCACCATAATGTTGACCTGGGCTTTTGTCTGCCCCACCGCCTTGGCCCTGGTTTTCCTCGGCTCAGCATCTGGAGGTGAGAGGTTTTCTCCGATTTCTTGCGTTGTTTGAAAAAAGCGTGTTAACTCACTGAAATCCAGGCTCAGCTTGTTTCTTCTTTTATTGTCTTCAATTCGATTCATTTCGGCTGCCACGTCTATCAACTTAATTTGAAACGTTTTTATTCTTTATTCTTGTCGTATAAATCAATTATATTGCTCGAGTGCTTTATTAGAGTTAGAGGACACATTTTGATAAGACTTTATTTTACACTACACTTGACTTGATATATTATATCCAGTGGCGCAAAAAGGGGGTATGCGGCATGTGCGGCGCACCTTGAAGCACCTTTTGTATTTCCTAAATGTAGCTTAGCTGCTGTTGTGCGTTTCTAAATCATTTCAGTATTTCCTTAATACTATATAACATTTTAGAGGACTAACAGGCGCCCTTATTAGATTCCATATATAGAATTAATGGAATGTCAGGAGTGGGCGTGGCTGGCGGGGGCGCCGTAAGCACGCTGAGCGAGCAGGTAACGTTATGTGTTAGTTGTCAAAGTACGCACACAGTTGTCTTTAAAAGATGGATAAAACAAAAATAAATAAATAAAGAGGGAAAAGAGGATGGCGTGTCAAGGTATGGGACAGCTGATAAACAAGTGGATAGTGAAAAGCAACAGGTAGGACTTAAAGTGAGACCTCTGTGCTTGTAATATTCATGTTAACAGACTTAGCGTCAGCGTTTGCTAACACTGGCAATGCAGCAGCCAAATGTGGTTTAAATTAAGGCTAGCTTTATATGCAAAACTGAGGTTACTGAGCGGAAAACTGGAAAATATAAGACACCATGCCATGATCAATAAATTACAAAAACGTGGAAAACAACAAACATACACAGCGTTTGAGGAAGATTCGAACCTGGGTACCCTGGATGCAAAGCCTTGTCCTTACCAACTGAGCTAAACTGAACTAACATGTAACTACACAACAATATGTATTTTTGTAGTTTTTACAATAACATGTAACTACATAGTGCATGCCCACAGCTACAATAGTTCATACATTTATCAAACAATACTGCACTCCCTCACTACTGTGCCGGTCGGTACAATACATGTGCAAATAAATATGAATATTAAGTGACAGGATGGTCCTTCACAGTAACTTTGCAAATAACAAGGTCAAAGAAATAACATCACTAAAAGAAGTCAAGATAAGATTGAATAAATACACAGTTTAAAAGATAAAAACAAGATAAAAGCACAAATAAACAGACAAAACAAAGAAGTTAACCTGGTATTAGGCAGGTTTGTTTAACAGAGCAACAGAGTAGTGATAAAGGAAAGTTAGAATCGGTTGCTCTTATATTTGATTGCTCAATAACGCTTCCCTTCAGGTAACAGCACCAGATACCTGCGCTCTGCAAATGAACAACGGCTGGTGGTACCGTCCCAAAAAGGTACAAAATCACTCTCACGTACCTTCTCTGGCTCTGTTCCACATTGGTGGAATGATCTACCTGCTGCTACAAGATCAGCAGATTCTGTAGCCATCTGTAAAAAAACTCCTGAAAACACATCTCTTCCGTCAACACCTGACTGACAAACACTGAGTTCTACTTCCTTTCTATCAATTCCTCTCTTTATAATAAAAAAAAAAATTTCATCCTTAGCATTGTATACTGCGCTGGGTTTAAACTGACTAGTTTCTTGTGCACTTATGCTTTTTGTACCTTGTGTTGTTAAAATTGCTTCCATTGTTTTCCTCACTTGTAAGTCGCTTTGGATAAAAGCGTCTGCTAAATGACTAAATGTAAATCTCATATTCACTGTGTTGGAGTGGTTCTTTGATTAATCCACTGATACATTTTAATCACATTGCTTGAGTAAAGCTAGTGTTTATTATGAATAAAAAATAAAAAGTATGGGCCTTTAAAAAAAAGTGGGACACTTTGATTACCTACAACTTTCACTTCACATTGAAACTGCTCATACATTGTGATTGTGATTCTTTACTATTTCCACTTACTGTTTACTACAGTTTTTAATTCACCACTTTCCAACATGTCTGTGTCAGTTTTGTGAGTTCTAGACAAAGTGCAGACAGTTATATAACTGTGTTTTGCTTCTGTCTTTTTTCCAGATGATCGCATCATCGAGCAGCGTGAAGTCACCTTTGACATCGGCCAAATGATGCAAGGTGTGTGTCAATCAAATACCTGTACTTTACACAGAGGCAGGCTGTGCTACAGGAGGAAAAAATCATGACTGTGTACATATATATTTATATTTAATCATTTATACATTATGTAGGCTATATACTATTAATGTGTCAAATGTAAATGTAATTTGTATTTCAGAGTTTCAACATCCGGATTCTTTGATGTTGCAGAGAGAGTTAGACTTGTCAGAGTTCTTTGATTCTGAAGGTACGTTTTGTGCTCTCTGAATGTGATAGCAGCATGCACACTTAGAAGGGACAGGGGTAAATCCTCATGCACCAAAGAGTGGATCCCATATAATAATGCCATTCTCAATAAACAAGCCATTGTGTCTTATTCTCACATTGACGTACATTTTCTTATGGCTATGTTATGTTGCAACATGTGGCTATTGACTCAAGCTTTCAGAACAAACATTGCGAAACAAACTGTTTTTATTACTAGTTGATGTATTAATTACTAAATAGTCACTGCTTCTTTGTGTTTTATATTAAAATTTTGTTTACATTATTAGAAATAAGATAAGTTAGTAAGTAAAGCTGATGTGATAATTCCATGAACACAAAATTTAGCTATTACATATATACATATATACTGTGTTACATATATAATGTGTATTCCTTGTAATTTAGTATAATATGCAAATTTATAAGCAGACATTACATTCTATTCTTTTATTAATATATCTGTAGATGTTAGACATATTCTTATGTACAACAATCAAAGGTATACATATAAAATCATACTTCGACTCTGAAATACACACTTATGAATACATACTTATGCATACATAAAATTAAACTATTATAGTGATATACACATATGTGTATATTATGGACACTTCAATAACAATAAAACATTGTCTTTTTATAGGAGATTCCAGTCTAGACTTTGCTCCGAGGGAAAGTATGTATATGTTTTTTTCTCTTTCCTTTTGTTCACTATACATTTTTTATTATCTTTCATTTTCTTTTTATGATCATCCTTTTTTTTTTTAGATCAACCCCACTTTGTGCCCCGTTCCTCTTTCCCATCTGAGCGTTACCCCGTTCAGTTCCCTCTGGCTCAGCCATCCTCTGAAAATATTCAAGCTATTTGTCTCCATGGAGATCATCGTCCCCGTTACCCAAAATCTTACTTCCCTGAATCTGGTTTTGGCCAGCAAAAACGAAGGGCCGATGCCGTGAATATGGCAGAAGCCTGGTTTGAAACATGCTGCAAACACAATCAGACAGAGGAGACAGAGAGGGAAATAACACTCTGTTGTGCAACACAGGCTGTGAGTTTTACCAACTCTTCCTACAACTTCAGCAAACTTAGATTCTTTTCTGTATTTCACCATTTTATTATTTGGCGCAAAACATTAGACATAAGTTATTATACGGTCAAAAACATTTATACAATTAATGTCTGTCAATCTTTGTTTCTTTTCAGTTTATATGCTACAGGCATTAACAGGCCAAACATTAATGCAAAATTGTAGTACATTTAAATTAATAATATGATAAGAGAAAGCACAATACATTCTTCACATTGCAGAGATAATAGTGCTTGTCTATTTGAATGCTTTGGGGGCTTTTTGTCGATAAGCCTATTATAAACAGGCCAGGCAGACATAACAGACTGGCCTTGGCACGAGTCCCAGTGAAACTTTCCTGGGGCAAGGAACGGTCCCGTCCTAAATACTTTACTCAAGAGATGATTTCTTTAATAGTAAACTCTTTCCAAAGTTTTTCTCTTATTGTTGTAATTTGCATTGTACATTTGTATCTCTTTGCAGTGGAAGAAGTCAGTCAAGGTTTTCTGCAGGGAGGATTCCTCCGTAAAGGATCGTCTTTATGACTGCTGTAGGTTAAATGACAACGAAAGGCTCTCCTGCTTCCACAATGATGCTCCCAACCCAAACTATGAGCCCACAGAAGTGTCACCTGTGCAATCTCTTCCTCCTCCCTCCACCAATTTCAACTTTGATTCAAGCACCTGCCAGAGGTAAGCAAAGCGATATGTGTTTTGTTAAACAAAAGGAATGTTTAAAAACCAAACTGTTTATCCCCAAATCCTTGAGAGTGGGAACATCACACAAGGCATAAAATGTGAAAGTTTTGCTTTTGCTGTGTCATGAGATCATTAAACATAGTTCAGTATAATTGTCGGAATGAGATATTTTTCCAAGCTCCGATGTGCTTTTAGTTGTTGCAAGTTTACATAGCTTCCGATACTCTTTTATGATTTTCATATCTGAACAACATTCAAAACACAAATCAACTCAATGTAGATATTTTTCAGTTCAGTTTGTACCTGATTAGATGCTGCAGTAGCTTATAACTCCCTCTGCCAGTACAAAGTGGTATAACAAACTAACCTGGCTTGGTACTTGCTGACTCATCTGTTGAATACATTTTTGGCATATTGTAAACACTATTATCTCTATTCAGTATTTCATCATATGCCTCCTATTTACAGGACCTCAATGGCTCCAGTTAGCATCAGATTAGGAGGAAAGAATAAAAGGAAACCACCAACACCACACAAAGCTGATATCAACTTCCCTCCGGCTGTACCAACTGAGGCTAATATTGAGTCACTGTGTCGCAATCAGAAGCTTCGCCCTCTCTATAACATCAAGTGTCTGGCAGGTTTGGGCTACGACCTTGTGGCTCGTCAGGCAAAGACCATAAATCGTATGGAAAAAGGATTCAAGCAATGTTGCAAAAAGAAGCAAAATGTTCTTGCCTGTGCACTTCTATCGGTATATTAATGCATGAGTTTAGAAATGTAGCATTTTATTTCTGTAATATGCCCCCTTTTAATGACTCTTTCTTTTATACCAGTGGCAAGAGGAGATAAAACATTTTTGTGTTGGTGCAAAAGTAAAGAAGGTTGATTTTCATTGTTGTAGTCATGACGTTCCACACATTCAGTTTGAGTGTTTCCAGAGCATCTCAGCAGACCTGGATTATAATAAGACTGCCATTACTTACAATCTCTCACTGAGCAATGTCTGTGACTCCCACAAGATCATAATGAAGAGGTAAGTTATTTGAAAATACCAATTACATTGTGTTGTCATTATCATACACAAAGATAACTATGTTATTACAATTGTAGGTTCCCTGTTGGATTTCCTCTCAAGAGTTTGGTGAACAAATGCTGTCCCCAGTCGCTAACAGGAGAGAGGAGCATTTGTATTCCTCAAACGGTAAGATTATTTTTGCACAGTGGGCCCTACTGTTTATATATTGTCTAACCTTTCACTACATTTAATCAGCTGAAGGAAATGTCAGAAGCAATGTGTTCATCAAAACACACATTCCATCCAGCTGTCCGCCGCTGCTGCCGCTTATCTTCTACAGAGTCGCCACAGTGTTTCAACAATATTGTCATGGATGCAATCACTAAGGCAACCAGTTTCTCACACCAGAAGAAGAAAAAATGCCCAATCCCCTAGACTTTTGTTGATCTTTGCAGACCCTACTGGCTAGAGTCTTTTAGACAAATTACACATAAGCATCACCTGATGTCACTGAATAGATCTTTGTAGAGCTCTAAATAATGTACTGCAAGTTATTGTATCTTTTACAGACACATATCTTTTTAAAGTACATTTATATATGAAAGAATAAAGAATATTGTTTAACCTCAGTCTGTATATCAGGCTGTGTCTCTACCACTATTTTTGCATAGTTCTTTTTACAAAATTAATTATTGTTTTTTTGTGTCTGTAAAAATAAAAAAATCAAATGATAATTTTCATTTGGTTTGGTTGATTTGAAGTGCATGTGTCTTTATTATCATATCTGCCAAGATATTTTTGATCTATAATACAGTTAAGATCTGCATCACCAGTATTCTGTGTAATGTAGGCTACTGCCTTATTCATAAACAGTTGGATTTAGAGAAATTGTGTCACACGGGCCATCTGCATCTGTTACACTCTTGTCTCTGAGCATGTGGACTAATTAGGCCCGAGCCGGTGATGACCTGGAGGGCCTATTGTTTATGCTCGGGTTTTTTATTCAAAATGATCCTCAATTTGACCCAGTAAACATGCACGAAAAGTCATTTCTATTGGTCCCAACATTCAAGGTTGGCAAAAAAATTTATGTATTTGAAGTCCCCAGAAAAAAAATATATAAAAGACTCAGTGGTAACCCCTAGAAAAGTCAAAATACATTGGCCCTTTGACATTGACATTGGAAAGTGAAAGTAAATTTTTCCAATGTAGAAATACAAAACTTGGTACATCCATAGGACACCTCAGGTCAAACAGAAAAGTTTATGACAGCCACACCCTAAACTCAACAGGAAGTCCGCCATGTGGGGTGAAACAAGGCCACCTAAATCGCACCCCTTATGCTAAAGGGTTTTCATCTAAACAATTTGGTGAGCATCATCTAAACACGAGTGCCAAAAAAGTTATCAATTTGTTTTTTGATACATTTGTGGCTGTGGTCTAATGAGTCTGTGAAGAGGCAGCCATTTCTTTGGGAAATGAATGCCATTTCCCAATTGCCAGGATCCTTCCTTTGGAGGAGGCTCCTCCAAAATCAAGGCTAGAGTCTAATCTATTTATATTTTGACTTTTTAAACAGGGGGGTGCTGCGATTTCTGAGTCATCTCAAATCTCCAGCCAGTACTTTGTTTTTCTCGCCTTAGCCAAAGCATAATCTATTATTTTCAGAAGTTCAGACAGATCCCAGGAAAAACCAGGGATTGTGGAGACCTTTAACTCTAAATTACAAGGTGGTGTAGCAGGCCCAAGCAGTAGCACAGGCCCGAGGTGATGAAGCAGGCTCCAGCCAGAAGAAGATTCAAGCAGTAGCACAGGCCCGGTTATTTGTTATTACCGCGAAGTTTACACGGTCTCAAGGGAGGCGAGGGAATTTATCGCCGCTTGCGGCTTTAATTCTATATATATTTTTAATGTTTGAGTTTATTAATTGTTCATCTGACATTCATCATGGCTCAGGGTTGTGCTAATGAAGTCCATTTCTGTTCATAGCCTACAGTTTGCCCGAAGTGACTGGTGGTGGTCTATCAGAATGTTAGTGAGCCACCAAATACTTGAGATTAGATTACTACAGAGTAGTACACTTGAATTGACAGGATACAGTCTAGATTTTCCATTAAGCTTCCCTCTTCGGTCCGCTGGGGGCGCTGTGGGGCTGCGGAGACATGAGCGTCAAGATTGAACTAGCGGCGGTGATGTGAATAGAGAATAATGGCGACTTCTGAAACAGACTCGGGATCAACAGCTCCCACAGGTTAATATACCCTCTTTTTTGAACTTTTATATGTTTAGGCGAGCATATGTTTGTTTGGTATTGTAGCGATACACCTGTAATTGTGTTGCAGCCGCGGCTTAATTACATCTTTGTGAGCCGGTTAGCTAGCTTTAGTTAGCATGGTAGCTTATAATAGCTACAAATAAATGAACCAAATCAACAACTAACTGACTAGCTTAAGCCCCTGTTCTTCTTGGTGTAATTTAAAAGTGTTGCTATCAGACAATTGATGTTACAGAGCGCCACTTACCTATTTGGCCAGTATAACTATCATAACCCAATAAATTATTCCGGACCACTTGGGCTAAAGTGCTATCCAGAAGTCGGTCATTTTGCGAATATGAATTCGGTATGGACATAACTTAAATCTGCCTGTAAGAGTCTGCTTGGTTTACAGTTGATCATTTTGTAATTGGGGTCTTTGTGGCCCACCGTTTTCAACTAAAGTTCAAATAAGTTAGCGGTCCCTCAATTTTTTCTTTTGTTTTCTTTTCGTCCTCTTCGTGTGTTTGAACTTTTAGCATTTAACTCATTTTACAATTTTAGGTGGCAGCCTTTTACCCGGGGATCTTACATTGATTTGTTTAACTCATTCTACAAACTACACTAAGGGATAACTGTGTTTATACATCTAATCATTTTGGGTAAAACGCAGTTATTATTTCCTAATCTCTTAGTGGTTGAACAGATCTAGTGGGTAGTTTGTCTAAAGACACGACATATGATGAAGATGTTGCATCTTTCTTGTTGATCTATGTAGCAGCACGCCACTTAAAAGGTACATATAGAGAACCACCAAATGTAGCGTTAAATCAAATAAAAAACGCACTCATGCGGCTGCTACATGGCTAAATACATGATATAAATATATTCTGTCTTACAGAGTTGAGTGACAGTAAACATGTGGTTTCTGTATTAGTCCTTCTTATTGGCCTTGTTTCCTAAGCAGGCCAAGAACAAGTATATTTTTGGAGTGTTTACCAGCAGTTAAGTGAGACTTCATGTTGTCCCATATTACAATCTTGTGCAGGCTGGGGGCTAATGAACATGGCTGGTTGAGAGTTGTTGAATTTTACAGAGAGGGAGGATCAGGGGGTTTGACTATTTTCTTTAGTACTGCTCTGACAACCTAATTGGGTTAGTCTAATTACTTGTAGAATCAGATGGACTGTGGCTTTCAAGCAATGATCGTAGCTTTCTTAATCTCTCACCACATGTTATGACTACTTATTAAATGTAATAAAGTCTGCCAAATATTATATAATCTGTTGATTTATTGTATGTGTATTATGGTATAATCAGTGCTCGTTTACTGGTCGCCTGTTCCACAGATATTAGGACTCAGTTCTGGAGGAGAGCTTTACAGCGAGGTACTCGCATGAGTGTGTGTTTCTGTGTGTATCAGAAACTGCATGAGCAGTGATGACTAGAGTGTGTTGTTTTATATAATGAGAGGGAAAGTGGGCAGAGCAATGCCCGTAGCCCCCACATATACGTATATCCTGATCACTATGAAGACATGCATGGCATTCAGTGACTGCCTCAATATTAACACTTCCATCTCTGTTGTCCACTTGTGTATTTAGCTTGTTCCTACAGGTGTGTAATCTTCTCGACATTATTGTGGATATTTTAACTTGTCCTATAACAATCCTGCATTAAAGGATGTGTTGCTAGAGGCCCTCTCTTGTAGAGTGACATCAAGGTTTTGTGTTTTCATATTACTGAAACCTAACCGACTGTTGGTAACAAAGTAGTTTGTGTAGTTTGGGGTGGAGCTGGAGTGTATGTGTTCATGAAGAGCGCTTGGTTTTAGAAGCTTGGTTTATATCTTCTGGGAGCATATGAATCTGGAGCATCTAGCGCACAGCCCACATCTATTTTGGGCCTTAAAGTATTATCAGCCAGAGCTGCAAATAACTTTTCCAATTAACTAGCAAAGTATTTTTCACACTGCCATTTAAAAAATGTGAAATAATACTAGGTCACCAACGGGATAACACTGATTTACTGACATCATCATAATAATAATAATTTGATATGATTTAATGATTTTTAATGTTCCTCTCTTTTTAGGGACCAGCAGTTTTAGAAAAGTGGCCTCTCCCGAGGTAAGAAATTTGTTGTCTGTTTTGAATCGACAAAACTTACCTACTATGGACTTACTAAAGTATATGTTGGTTATGTCAACAACGGGATTGTTGTTAAAATGAATACTCTAGTCCATACCAATGCCAACACAAGTTATAAAATGTCTGTTGCCTTAATGTAAACAAAAAATTAAATGTTATGGAGTCTAGCACCTTTTTGTATCACCATATGAACAGCATGGTCATGTGACAATAGTTTCCTAAAGCAACATACAGCTAAGTCTTTGTGTTGTGTTTACACTAATGATGTGTTTCTCTCTTTAGGTGCCTGGCTCTTCAGGCACAACTCAGAGCATGAAGAAGACCATTGGACACCGTGGTGTGGAGACCACCACAGGAGAGACAACTTACAAAAAGGTTAGACTTGGGTGGGGGTCAGTACATACAAGCACACAATTTTTATTTTTCCTAAAATTAGATATCAATATGCTAGAATTTTTTTAATCATTTTTCTTGTATTGTCTGTATTTTTCAGACGACGTCATCAGCCCTTAAAGGAGCAATTCAGCTGGGCATTACTCACACCGTTGGCAGCTTGAGTCAAAAGGCAGAAAGGGATGTTCTTATGCAGGACTTTGTGGTGGTCGAAAGCATCTTCTTCCCCAGGTTAAAAACAAAACTAATGCTAAATAAACATTTTGAATAACTTCATGTCTTTCACGGTTTGTCTCTCCGTTTGTTTTTATACAGTGAAGGCAGTAACCTGACACCTGCGCATCATTACAGTGACTTTCGCTTTAAGACCTATGCTCCTATTGCCTTTCGTTACTTCAGAGAACTGTTTGGCATTCGGCCAGATGACTACCTGGTCAGTCAACAAAACAACTGCAGCAGTTTTTACTGCAATTTTGTGCTTTATTCTTAACTACATTCATATTTATCCTTTTGACTATCCCTTTTATGTTGAAGTACTCGCTCTGTAATGAGCCACTTATTGAGCTGTCAAACCCTGGAGCCAGTGGATCTATCTTCTACGTCTCTAGTGATGATGAGTTCATCATTAAAACGGTCCAACACAAAGAGGCGGAGTTCCTCCAGAAACTCCTGCCTGGATACTTTATGGTGAGGTTTTAATGTAATGAGTGGGAGGATTAAATTAGTGGGGGGGCTCTAATGCTATCTGCAGAGTGCGGTGCAGGTTTAATCTGTCTCATGATGATCCTCCTTCCTTTTAGAATATAAACCAAAACAAGCGGACCCTGCTTCCCAAGTTCTATGGGCTGTACTGCGTTCAGGCAGGAGGCAAGAATATCCGCATCGTAGTGATGAACAATCTGCTGCCTCGGATAGTCCCTATGCACCTCAAATATGATCTGAAGGGTTCTACATACAAGAGACGAGCTTCCCCCAAGGAAAGAGAAAAGGCTGTTCCCACGTACAAAGACCTGGACTTCATTCAGGACTTGCCTGATGGCCTTTTGTTGGAGCCAGACAACTACAATGCTTTGTGCAAGACAATACAGAGGGACTGCTTGGTAAGGCCTCTGTTGTTCCCTTTTGGTTTACTTTTGAAATAATGTCTTTGTTTTTAAAGTATATCAACTGAAATACATCTTTGAACTCTTGAAGAAAAGGCCCCTGATCAGAGAGAGAAAAAGTTTGGTTGCAATAAGTTACTGAAAACAACAGAATTGGTTTACTTTGAAGGATGCCGCACATTATCAGATTAGCAGGGCATTTATCATTGCAGTGGGCGTAAAGTTAACATTCTTGACAGATTTATACCTTTCAGAATGATTGCTCTGTTTAGGTGTCAATCCATGAATCCATTTAGCTCTGTATTTCCATTATAATATGCTGTTTTAAACACTACCATAGTTGTATAGTAGTTACCAGATTTTGGATTAAAAAAAGTGTGTTTAAAGATTAAAATTCTTGCAATATACAGGTAGTCTATTAAAAAAAGTAATTTATCACATGTTTTTATTTTATTTTATATTTTAGCTCCTCCAGAGTTTTAAGATTATGGATTACAGCCTTCTCATGGGTGTTCACAACATAGACCAGGCAAGTCGAGAGAAAGATCGTGGCAATTCAGGAGAGAGTGGGGGGTCAGATGGAGCCGTGACTCCAGATCAGCGCCGGCCCCAAGCCCAGAAAAGTCTTTACTGTACCGCAATGGAGTCCATCCAAGGAGAAGCTCGAGGAAAGGGGGCGTTAGATTCTGAAGACCAGTGAGTCTAGCTCTGTTTCCTTGCACCAGTAAAAAACATTTTATTTACCAGTGTCAGTGTGTGCTGTTTGACTAGAAAATAACAATTGAATGATACAGAGTGCTGTCGCTCTGGACTTCTTTTTCCAGCATGGGGGGTATACCATCTCGTAACTCTAAAGGAGAGAGGTTGCTGATCTACATTGGCATCATTGACATTCTCCAGTCTTACAGGTTTTTGTCACATAAATGCTCCCTTTTATTGAAATGGTGCATAATACACATCATTTGAGTGAATTGTATTTTGTTTAACAGATTTATCAAAAAGTTGGAGCACTCCTGGAAGGCGTTAGTTCACGATGGGGTAAGATCCCATACAGGGAATATACCATGATAAGCTGATGAACGCTTAATTCATGAAATCCCATTTCTAGTGAGCAGTATGACTTAACATTCAGACCTCAGACTTAAAATAATAACACTTCTCGTTTCTCTTCTGCAGGACACTGTGTCAGTTCACAGGCCAGGCTTCTATGCAGAACGTTTTCAGCAATTCATGTGCAACACAGTATTCAGGAAAATTCCTTGTAAGTTTGTATTTGTGTTAAGATTTATGACAAGGTTAGCCTGGCACCATGGGGCTCACTTGTTTTGTACTTGTTCGTCTTTCTCAGTGAAACCATCTCCATCTAAGAAGAGTCGGGGTGGCGGTCAGTGTGGGCTTAGGAGGGCCCCAACGCTAGGGGGTCCAACACCACTCTCTCAAACAGGACAGCCATCTAGTGACCCTAGAATAATGTACCATGATAATTTTAAAAGCACAGAATTAGAGGGGGATAGTGGTAAGTAGCAGCCATTTTAGGGTCATTGTTATTTCTGCCATCTTTTCACAGAAAGGAACTGCTTACATTTGCACAACTCAATGTCAAAATGATTTGGTTACAGGCATGCAGTTAGGTAGGCCAGATTTGGTCCCAAGGACGCCTCCACCGGCAGACAGCCCTATTGATGCTGAAGCCAACCTGTCCACATCATCTTTACGCAGCGCAGGAGATGCCTCCACTTCTCCTCCTCTTCGGTAAGATATAATTAACTTAACCTAAACTTAACCTTTTATAACTTAAACTAATTATTTCTCTGCTTTCTCTAGATCTGTTGGGGTAGAGGTGCACAAATCGGCGAATACTGAACATGAACAGGGTGCCTTCCACAGGTAAAGTTGGTGAAAATAGTTGTACGGTTATAAGAAAAACTGTAGGCGTTAATACCTTTTTGATGTCTCAGTTTGGGAGCAGAGGGGGATGCATCAGACAACCTATCAGGAAACGAAGATGTAGTTTCACTATCTGACGTTATCCCTGAGACCAATATCTGTTTTGTAAGTCTAAACAATTTATTTGCAACACCTTCAGAAGTAGCTGAATCTGAGTAGTACACTTAACGTTGTTTTAATCTCCACAGTAAAAACAGATGCGGTGACACCCGACGACAGGTTTCTACAAGATGTGTAGTGGATGGATAAAAGAACAGCCTTTGTACCTGTCCTTTCTGAATGCTTCTTTGCACCTCTACATTTGTCAACCTTTTCACTTCAGGACGCTGGAGTAAGACATAGAGTGCAGCAAAGGTTGGGACAATGAGGTAGACCTTGTTTGAAGAGGAGATGGTGGCGAAGACATGTGGCGGGATCCATATTTCACAGCCTTCACCGTCACTGTGCGTACATTTCATTGTCACTCTGACCCCAAAGCCCACTCTCTCAAAAACCTAAGAATGACCCATATATGGCAGCTTGTTAGTGTTCATTAAATGAAGGTGTTAATTTACAACTTGATAACAGCAGGTACTTCGACCCTCCTGCTGTTACATCATTAGTAGGAGTGCAGAAATTATCCATAATGAGTTTGTTAATGTTGCTATAATGAAGACTTAGTCATCCTGCCCACCTGAGCAGCATGACGCACTCAATACACACATAAAGTGAATATTTCACTGTTAAAGCACTGTCAAAGTGGGTTCTCATTCAAGCTACTTGCCATTTCCAACTTAGTACTCCTGATTAAAAAACAATTCAAATCATTGCTAGCTGCTTTTTGCTCTACAATCAAGTTTTTCTTCCCTGATTATCTATTTACAGTTTTACCATATTTTGTGTTTTTAAGTTATTCTGCTGGAATCTATTGTGGTGCTGCAAAGTTCCAAATGGATCTTTCCACTACTGATTGTACATTAATATAGTATTCTTTATAGTATTACATCTGTACCGCATCTGTACCACGTCCCTCTGTTGTGACCATGTGTTGGACAGTAGCGGTTGCTAACTTAAGTTACTGACTACGACGCAATACAGGTCTGTGTTAAAATGACACAGAAACCTGCCTTATCACTACAGCCAAACTCCTCAAACTGCCATTTGTATGTGTGGCCCAACCAGTCACTTGTCATTGTTAAGTCATTTTTAAACTCTGCTGACATCTACTAAGGATGTCTGTTGTATTAATAATTTCTGCTGGTAACAGAAATGAAATCTATCCACATCCGTGCTTGGACCAATATTAACTGTGTGTGAAACTACTTTTATATGATAATGTAGTCTTAGCTTTTACTAAGCTAGTCATCAAACAATGCTTTGTTCTTAACTAATTTAATTCTACCATTGTTTAGACACTAGGCAAGAGGATTTTTGGTTGTCTTTCTCTCCAAATACAGAAAAATACTCCAGTCACTTATTGGAGATTGTAGTTCTTCCAAATCATCTCAGCTAAGAAAACGTATGATTTGCTAAGTGGTCTATGAGTGTGAATATAAGGAAAATCTTGAATGCACAGTGGAGAATTTAGGACCGAGTATTTTGTTTATGGGATCTGCAGCACCAAAGATAAACAGCAGGGCAGAGAAAGTATGAGCCTGTAGAAAGTGCAGGTTTCCTAAATGTTCAGGACAAACAAGAGGTGACACTGGGTTTCATAAAACCCTTCTGGATGTTGCTTTATTATTTGTTTGATAAAATTTATATCCAAGATGTTCCCTTGTAATGGCTGTTTATTTGTACGGTAATGTTTGGAGCCTTGCATTTCAAACTTAAGCATATTTAACTGTGGTAGCTCATCTTCACGATGCTGAGATTAGGTTTAATGCTATACTTGAAGTGAATTGTCAGCAGACATGCTTAACTTTGATCAATCTTGACAAATGCACAGCCACCAAAGACACTCCCAAGAATTTCTGTATTAAAACAGATTGTCTTGTATAAAGACGGTCTTCTGATGTAATGAAGAACTTGAAGCTCAGATTGTATTTTATGTAAATGAGTGGCACTGTGTATAGTGAAAGTGAGTATGTATTTCATGTACATAACCACTCTCTCAAGAGATGTGTGTGTGAGAAGTGCTCTTGGTGTGAACACTACGCTAGTAAAATACAGTACATTACAAAGTCTGCCACCTTTCTAAAGAGTATATTTATTGATGGGACTGCTGTGGGTTCAAAGGTGAGAGTTGATCTATGGAACTTGGATGATTGTATGTATACTGTAAACCTACAGAAGATGTCTAAAACTTTATAGCATGTGTTGCCTATGAAGGAGACATTTTATAATTTCATTTTTTACATTTCATGTTTAGATTGTGATATGACAGCTATATTCTCAATAATTATTTGTGGGTTGTTAATATCCCATGCGTTTTTACATGAATGTTTCACGTGGCTTCAGAGCCGGTGTTGCTGGTTGTTCAGTATGCTTCAATGACTATATTTTTTATGTGTATAAATTGTTGATATGTACATAAAAGTCACGGAAATGCCTTCTCATGCAATATGTGCTGCCTGTCCCTCCTGCCATGTTTCATTTATGTGGTGGTGACATTTTCTTGAATTTGAAGTAAACATATTTTCTAAATCTGTGTTTATCTCCTCCTTTTCTTGGCTACCGCTAGTTTGTCAAGTGTAAAAAAAGACTCCTTTAGAGCATTTAAAACCTTTACTACAAAGCAGAGACTGTTACAAAACCTCAGGCTCTTAATCAACTATTATATGCCCGGTTATGGAATACTCCAGGGCTCTCCAGTTGAACACATTGCCAGGGGTAAAGGTCTGGTTATCTACATAACGTTTGATCTCTTTGCCCGAGAGGATATAATTCCACATGTGAAGCCTTGAAATCATGCCAACGAAAGACTGGTTTATATTGAACCCGCCTCCATAAGAATCTTGCTCTTGACCAAGGATTGAGATGGGTGTCCCATTGATGGCCTGACCAGAGTGGATGAATCTTTTTACAGTTGGCTTGCCATTAAGCCACAGCTGAGCAAGCCCGTTGTCTGAGCTCCAGGTGGCACACAATGAGTGCCAGTTGTTGGGAGTAAAAGACAATGACAAGAAGTCTGTACCTTCATCTCTGACATGCATCCTGATGACATTCTCTGAATTTGTCTTAAAAAGCACAAAGTCATTGATGACCTTGGAGGTGGACAGGGAGAAAAGCACGTAGTTTCTGCTGAGATCTGTCAAGAATCTGGAGATATGGAATGATTATTCAATAATATGTTCTACATACAAAAATTG
This sequence comes from Perccottus glenii, assembly GCA_024416835.2. Lineage (NCBI taxonomy): Eukaryota > Metazoa > Chordata > Actinopteri > Gobiiformes > Odontobutidae > Perccottus > Perccottus glenii. Next base: position 15,093,652 of record CM044551.2, read on the forward strand.
CTTGTAACATAAGATTACCCACTACTTGCCTCAGACAGACAGTCGCAGAACTAAATTCTGTTTCAGTTGTATTTAGTTTAACATGATCTCTGTTGGTTTCCTTTGGGAAGACAAACACTTTGCCTGTGAGGTCTACACACACAAAAAAAACAAAAAAACAATTAGGTCCATTATGGCGAGAAAAAAAACACATATTTGCATACTATTATACATGTTGAAGAGACTTTTGTCTTTGACTGTACATACCTTGAGGAGTTGCACAGCAAGTTGCAACCATTACCAAGATAATCAGTTTCTCCATCTAAAATATAAATTTGAATAGAACACCCTTTTACTTTAACTTGGCTACTGATTTAAAGCATCCATTTCAAGATTGCTAAACGTTCATGGCATGATACATAAAAATAAATACTTTAAAAAAATAAAAATGTAATAAAGAGGGGTGTATAGAAAGTTACCTTGTGGCATAGTTCAGTGAGTTGAATACCCTGTGTTTTAGGTTGTTGCACCAACATTTTAAAGCCATTTTAAGGCCCTGAACTATAGACTTTGACAAAACAAATAAAGTCTCTGTGATTGGTCGATTTATTACTTGCTGCCAATACAAACAGCAGATGTCTGGTTTACGTAACCATTGATGTTAGAATAATTATAGAAAGATACCTCAAAGGTCCTTATCATATCAAACCATAAAATGATCCAAACATAAATGGGCCAGCAGATGCATAACCTGTTTCCACAGAGAGGGTCTGCTGGACCACTGCTGAATATCTACTTTAATCTGAAAGGTACAATTTAATTAGACTAAATAGTGCTTCTCCAGAAAAGTCATGTCACTATTATTTAGTTTATTTTTTCTTTTCAACTCATCTTTTAACTTTATTAAACCACTGTTGTTATAGCATTATGTTAACCAGGCATTAGGTTAACCAAGCCTCATCACATTAATACTGTTTTTCCTCATTAAATCTTTGTATTTGTTAGTTCATCAATTAGTATCTCTATATCTTTGCTATGTTCTCCACATAGCATCATCCTTGTAAGTTATTTTTAATGAGAACATATTACTGTTGAACAATTCCTTCATTTTGTTCAGCTCTGTTGTAATCTCAGTTGCCATTAGTTGTAGCTCTTTAACTGAACTGTAAGTGGTATTATCTACAAATATGATACATTTTTAACTTAGTTGATACAAACAAATTCTTTATGTAAATTATAAATAGTTTTGCATGGTTTTGGTTCACAAGCATTTTGAAAAGTCATCAAATTGACAATGTCTTTCATATTGCCTCTTTAAATAATCTAATTGGGGAAATATATATTCTCAGGATATTGTATTATTTCCTTTAATTCAATTTCTATAATAATCTTTAATTATTTATTTTCTTTTACTTTTACATTTTCTTTGTCATCTATGAGCCAGACTCACTGCAGTAACTGGGCTGATCTATTAGTTATTATTATTATTATTATTATTATTATTATTATTACATAAATTTTATATAGTGCTTTTCCGTGGGACGCAAAGACGGTTTACATATCAATTATTCATTCTCTACACAGTCAGACACTGGTGGAGGTAAGCTACATCTGTAGCCACAGCTGCCCTGATCAACAAGACAAGACAAGATATTTATTTTTGTATAGCCCAATATCACAACAACAGCCGCCTCAAAGGGCTGAACAGACTTCACTAGACAACATCCCTTGTCCTTAGACCCTCCATCAGGATAAGGAAAAACTCCCAAAAAACCGAGCTGGGAAAAAAGAGAAACCTCAGGCCGAACCAAGGATCCACTCCCAGGACGGACACGCTGTGCAGGAATGTGTCCAGGACAGTTAAAAAAAACATACAAATAATATTACCAAAACATATTTCCAAAAAAAAAAAAACATTTATATTGGCAGTGTCCAGTGTCCACTCTGAGTGTGCAATGGTGGATGGGACCGCAGCCAACATCAAGGTAGATGACAGATGGGCTGGGGGTCCTCATACTGGAGCATCCACCCTAGGAGAAGGTAGAAGAAAAGAAGTGCTAAATACTACTGCAAAAATAGGCAGGTGTAATAATAATATGATAGGTTGAGCGTGTACCTGCAGCTACAACCAGTGTGAGCGTAGCCTATACCTATGAACAATCAGTCTCCATACGTTTGGTGAAATAAGTATGTTTTGAGTTTGCTTTTGAAAACCTCAACAGAGTCAGCTCGCCGCACTTCCGCTGGGAGCCCATTCCATAAAAATGAGGCACTATAAGAAAAGTCTCTGTACCCAGCAGACTTCTTCTTTACTCGAGGAAGTTGAAGGAGGCCAGCGTCCTGAGAGCGAAGGGTACGAGCTGGAGTATACCGGGTGATGAGGTCAGATAGGTAAGAGGGCGCGCGTCCACAAAGGATTTTATATGTTAACAGGAGAACTTTGCAATCAGCTCTAACATGAATAGGAAGTCATTGTAATGAAACCAGGACCAGAGTAATGTCGAACCTCATGGATAAATGTCTGGCGGCTGTATTTTGGACCATTGCAATAGTCCAGCCTGGATGTGACAAATGCATGAATGAGAATTTCAGCATCAGCTAAAGAGAGGCAGGAGCGAATTTTTGAGATATTCCTCAAGTGAAAAAAGCCAAGTTTAGTGACCTCACTAATGTGCTGCTGCAGAGATAGTGTGGAGTCAAAAATGACACCAAGGTTCCTCACAGTGTTGCCGTGCTCCAACACACAGTGTTGATCGAGACAGTAAGATTGTTGAACTTGTGCCAATGACTGGCAGGACCAATTAACAAGAGCTCAGTTTTTTTCAAGTTTAAATGGAGGAAGTTTTGAGACATCAATGTTTTAATTGAAACGTGGCAGGCCTCTAGACGCATAATGTTGGTAGTATAATTCACTTTTATTGGTAGATACAGCTGTGTATCATCAGCATAACAGTGGAAGTTTACTCCATAACTTCTGATGATTTGTCCCAATGGTGTAACATATAGTGAAAATGGTTTGTGACCAAGCACAGACCCTTGTGGCACACCGAATTTCACTGGTGCCGTGGAGGAGAAGGATTTATTAAAAGAGACAAAATGAGACCTATCACACAGATAGGATTCTAACCAAGCAAGAGCAGTGCCAGAGATGCCAAAAACATCTTTTAGTCTGTTGATTAGCACTGCATGATCAATCGTATCAAATGCAGCGCTAAGATCTAGCAATAACAGTAGAGCCGATGAGTCCTTGTCTACTGAAGGAGGAGATCTTTAGTCAGTTATTAGTCAGAGTTATTAAGTCAGAGAGGAAAGCTACAAACTCATCCATGAAAGAAGAGTAGAGACTCGGCTGTGATGATGGACCTGTAAAGCAAAATGCAGCTTTATGAATGGCTGCAACACCACCACCCTGTTTCGACGTGCGAGCAACCTGTGCATACGCATAATCGAAGGAGAGGCTTCATTTAGTGGCAGAAAAATATTGGGCATAAGCCAAGTTTCACAAAGACACAGTAAATCCAATCTATGAGAAGTAATAAGATCATTAATTAAGAGTGCTTTGAAGAATAGACGATGTAGATCCTGCATTTGAGCTCTGGTCCAGTGGAGAAATAGTGACAGGAACAAGCTGTCCAGCTCTAACAGTTCTGCTAGGTTTAAAAGATTGCCTCTGAGTTATAATAACTTGAGGACAGGATGCTTTTGGTCACTGACTCTGAGTTTTCAGATGTGTTTGAGGACTAAATAAATTCACCATATCTAACAGATTTAGGCAGTAGACATCAGGATGACACGGCCTAAACAGACAACTAAAAGCAGAAATTAGTTATCCACAAAACCATAACCTTTCTGACTACAGGACCAGCCACCGGTTCATGGAAACTAATCTGCTGTTCATCACTACTCCTTACTTAATACTTAATATTGAACAATAGGCGACTCAAGGTGAAACAATCTCAGAAAATTGCAGTGCCTAATTGTTTTTATGTGGCTGTCACATAGATTTTTTTAACAATGGGAAATAACACATTACCCATAAACCCCCGCGATCACTCACGCAGGGATAGGAGAAAGACGCAAGTTCACGCAACGAGATCAAGATGGTGCTCGAAAGTACAATGGTGTGGTAAGAAACATTAAAAAACAACTCAATTAATCACTCAGTTGGTTTCCTACACGTAGATTTGGTAGTTTATCTGTTTTTTTCTATTTTGAATGTTGTTTGTTGTGTGAAATGGTAAAAATGTGTTGCTTCCGTACAAAATCAAGCTATCCCCTGAGTCACTGAGCAAAATAACGTTAGCAAGCAAGAGCTAAGATGTAGATATTTCATCTGGCAAACAGTATTTAAAGTGTAACAGTTATTCAAAGACCAACGACCAGTTTGACATAATGTTATTGAAAGTGTGTGTCACATTAATGGCTAGCCATTAAGCTTTTTGCGTGTAGCATTAGCTCAAAACAAACCTCTGCTACGCTTTTGTCTGTCTTGCCTAACAATATCCTGAATGTTTGCAGCTGCTCTGATTATTTACAAACATAATTGTAATTGTATTAGAAAATACACTATAGATATTTTTCAGCGAATTAAAAATCGACAAAACTTGGTTGTCATTAGATAAGATTGGTGTACTTTTTATGGCCTTGCTAACTCACAGTGCTATTTTGTTTTTAGTGTGGACAACAGTGAGTATATGCGCAATGGAGACTTTCTTCCTACAAGACTCCAAGCACAGCAAGATGCAGTGAATATTGTTTGTCATTCCAAGACTCGCAGCAATCCTGAAAACAATGTGGGGCTCATCACCATGGCAAAGTAAGAAGTTAAAATAAAAAATGTGTCAAATGACATTTACAAAATGGTAATTGTGTAATATGATATTGTATTTGCAGCAACTGTGAGGTGTTAACAACACTGACTCCAGACACTGGTAGAATACTGTCCAAGCTGCATGCTGTGCAGCCCCGTGGAAACATCAGCTTCTGTACCGGCATCAGGGTGGCACATGTAAGTTGGGAAGTTTTTTGGGCCTTATTCTTAAATAAGATTCTTGACTAAGATTCTCTCTTTTTATCCTACTGTAGCTGGCACTGAAGCACAGACAAGGTAAAAACCACAAGCTGCGTATAATTGCTTTTGTCGGCAGCCCTGTGGAGGACAATGAAAAAGATGTAAGCTCAGTTTGTTACATATTATCCTACTTTTAAAAAGATACATATACATTTTGCACATTGTCTAAAACTTGCATATGCCACCATACACCCTCAATGTAAAAATTTGACTAATGTAGGATTTACATTTGATAATGGGTCATGTGCAGAATTGTTGTATGAACCAGGACTTTTTTTTTTTTTTCTAGCTAGTTAAGATGGCTAAGCGTTTGAAGAAAGAGAAAGTCAATGTTGATGTCATAAACTTTGGAGAAGAGGTATTTTCCCTTAAAGCACACAGAATTATATTTATTGCTGTTTGTAATTTTTTGCTGTTAATAAAATAGTTGTAGCTGTACATTGTTGTCAGGCACATAAACCTACATCTCTGTGCAGGAAAAAAACACAGAGAAGCTGACAGCCTTCATCAATACATTGAATGGCAAAGAGGGTGCAGGATCCCATCTAGTCACAGTGCCACCAGGCCCAAGTCTAGCTGATGCTCTTTTGTCCTCCCCAATCCTGGCTGGAGAAGGCGGTGCAGTTTTGGGTTTGGGTTCCAGTGACTTTGAATTTGGAGTTGATCCCAGTGCAGACCCAGAGCTGGCTTTGGTGAGACCTAAAGCCACAATGTTTTAAACTGAAATAGTCAAATTAATCATTGTAATTTACTTTTCACTGGACCATTTAATTAAATTTTCTTTATGTCCCATCTCTTCTGTCTAGGCTTTGCGGGTGTCAATGGAAGAGCAGAGACAACGTCAAGAAGATGAAGCTCGTAGAGCTGCTGTCACATCAGCTGCTGAAGTGGGCATTTCTTCCCCTGGGGCAGATGGTGAGAGACATCCAATGTCTGCTATATATGTTGATTTGCATATTTTAGTTGAGCAAATTTGTTAATTTTTTTGCATATTTTTTAATTTTATTTTCTATATTTATTTCTATGTTGCAGAGTCTGAGGATACTCTTTTGAAGATGTCTGTTCCTCAGTCAGACTCTGCAGCACCTGCTCTACCGGACTTCAGCCGCATGACTGAAGATGAGCAGATTGCCTATGCTCTGCAGATGTCTATGCAGGGAGCAGGAGAAGGTAACCAAATGCACACACCTAAAATATAATTAACATTTTGTGTATAAAAATCAAAATGTGTAAAACATACTAATAAAATGACCTTCAAGCTTGTGTAGATAAAAACATGCCTCATTTTTAAATCACTTTTAACTCAATCTAACAGATGCAATTATATATTTTTGTTTGTAGAGTTTGGTTCAGAGGGCATGGACACTGGAGGTGACTTGGACTCAACTGAGGCTAAGGTACTTTTAAACCTCCCTAAACAACAACAAAAAAACATTGTAAATGTTCAGTTGATAATTGTTATACTTCTATGTTAAGGATGAAGAGGACTATGATGTTATGCAGGACCCAGAGTTTCTCCAGAGTGTGCTGGAAAATCTCCCTGGTGTTGACCCTAGTAACGAGGCCATCCGAACTGCAATGGGGTCTTTGGCCTCACAGGCTGCATCCAAACCTGACCCCAAGAAAGATGAAGAGAAAAAGAAATAAACTTCCAATAAAAGGACCATCATTTATGAAATCTATATTAAAAAAAAAGTTTTTTTCTTTGCTTTGTTTCATAGCCTTTGTGTTTATATTGTGTTAAATAAAATGTTAAAACATTTTCATTTGATAAAACTAAAGACTATAATTTTTTGAGTGTATAGTTGTATTTATTATTTTTGATACATACTAATACTTGACAATATCAGTAGGTAAGTTAGTGTTTTGGTAAACTGTAAACGAACTTGTTTGGACATGCTAGAAAAAACATCGTAACCCTGGATCGCGTTTAACGTGATGACGAAAAACTAATGCGCCGTGTACCCAAATGAGCCAAACTCGGACTTACTTCACAAAATAGCAGGTAATTAAATGAAAAGCTCAACATTCATTTAATGATAGCAGCCGTTACTAGCTGTTTACGTTGCTAAACTAGACAATGTTAATGATATTGACGTTTAAAGGTTGAGAAAACTTGTCAAAGTTGATAGTGCGAGCTAATACGTCACTTAATGCTAACGTGTATTGCTAGCCGCTCGCGAGAGGAACCACTTGTACGTAGAACTATTTTACTCTCTTTGCTGCACAAAGGTTATAGAAATATTGTTGCAAAAGTTAGTGTTAAATTAATAGTAAATGCCTTTGCCTCGCCTCAAATCTTGTGTTTTATCAGCGGCAAACTTTCGTTATTATATGGTGTGCTTAGCAAAGTGTGGTAAACATGTTAAATGTTTTTCAGAGACCTATTATGACGCAAATCTTGTTTTGTTAGGGTGTTGACTGGAGATGGGGGACATGAAGACTCCAGACTTTGATGATTTATTGGCTGCTTTTGACATCCCAGATATTGAGGCAATTCAGTCAAGTCCAGATGACGAGCGAAATGAGGTTGAAACTCATGGTGGAGAGAGAGACAAGGGACTACGTCAGTGTTCCCCTGCACCCCACAATGATCTCCCTACAGTTAGTGTTATTGTAAAGAACAAAGTGCAATCTGAATCACAAGGAGAAAAAGAAAGACACGTTCACAATGATATTAAAATACTTGATTCTCCAAAAAGTGACTCTCAGTACACCGGTTCACTTGTCCCTAGTGATGCCTTTGATGAACCAAAAGTAACCAATGGCTTAAAAGGAGCAGACACAAGAAACTTGTCACTGTCAGATACAGAACACTTAAAAAGGTCCACATTGACCACTTTTGAAGATAAAAGCAATAATGTGGTTCTGTCTGCACTAACCCATAACACAAAAGATGCAGTGGAAAGTGTAAAACCCCCACTTTATCCCCAGTTTTCAACTAGTGGGAGTGTCACTAAACAGCCCATTGTCAGTTCATCCTTTAGTCCCTTACATTGCTCGGTAACGCCACCCCCTTCTTCCCCTCACTGTTCTCAGGACAATACCTCAAGTCCCTGTAGCCCACCATCCTGCAGCCGCAAACCTGTAATAAACCATGTTAGCCCCTCAGATGAAGAAGACTCTGAACCTGATTTAGGAGGGCCACTGATGATCCAGGAAAGTCCTGAGTCTCCACTGTCAGCCATGCCTAAATTGAAACGCAGAACAATTGTTGAACTAGATTTGCTCGGCTCCTCTGAAACTACAGCTCGCAAGGATTCTCCTCACATCTTTTCTGCTCTTGCATCCAAAAATGCTGAACCACAACTAGAGGAGAAAGGACAACCAACCAACCCGATGTCCACAAATCCTCTGCCACACAGCCTCTTTTCAACAGTTCGAGATGAGAAATACCCAGAGCATGTGATAGATGAGAGGGATTCGCCTGAGAGCCCACCGCCCAGTGAGACAGGGCTTGTAGTCCCTAACAATAGTACCAACCTTGAAGGACACCATAGGGACTTTGACAGCAAAGAGGAGCCGATGGAGAGTGAACCCAGCGAGGAGCATAGACCAGGAGTCACAGAGGAGCAAACAGCTGAAGTACAGGAAAAGGACATAGGTGCTAGATCTTGGGAGGATTCTATGTCTGCCAGTGTAGAAACAGATCCATCTCCATTGTCCCCTGTCAAAGTAAAAATTAAAATGTCTACAGGCAACAGCACAACCACAGCAACTGGAGTTGCTCCTAAAAAAAGTGTAAAAGCCAACATTAGAGCTGTAAAGAAGACTTTACCTGAAAGTCATTCCACAAGATCCAAGGGGAGAGGAGTGTTAAAGCGCCCAAAAGCAGTAAATTCTACAACTCTCAACGCTTGCCACAGTTAAAGGAACTAAGCTTAAAGTGTCTCCCACATCTGTCAACATCCCTAAAACTACATCTGCCCCTTCTGCCAGAGTTAGCCCAGCAGGGATCAAGCTGTGCAACCTGGATCAGAAGACTCTTACCGGTGGGATACCTGCAGCTTCTTCTGTGCTTCCCACTCTAACTAGCAGTAGACCCGCCTCTATAGTCAATAGCACTGGGGCAATAATATCCAAAAGCCAGACCAACCTGGTAGAGGCGTTTAATAAAATTTTAAATAACAAAAACTTGCTGCCCAGTTATAAACCAGATCTGACCTCTCCTCATCTGACCGAGTGGGGCCTTTCTCTGCCTGCTCAGGTAAACTTCCAACAACTAGACTAACTTTCCTACTGAGGATTAATAAATCCTAGTAAATGTTTACTTTCTGCAGGGGTACAGATGTTTGGAGTGCGGTGATTCTTTTGCTCTGGAGCAGAGTTTAGCACGGCACTACGACCGACGCTCTCTGAGAATTGAGGTGACTTGTAACCACTGTGCCAAGCGTCTGGCTTTCTTCAACAAATGCAGTCTGCTTTTACATGCCAGAGAACACAAAGAGAAGGGCCTGATCATGCAGTGTTCCCACTTGGTAATGAAACCTGTGCCAGTGGGCCAAATGATAGGCCAGCAGGAGCCAACAGCAGTCGGTTTGTCTCTGTTCATTTTGTCAATACACTTCAATACATTTCACATTTTCTTTTGTGTCTCACAATGTTTTTTCTCTTATTTCCCTCAGGGCCATTGTCTGTTTTGAGCAACGTTAACTCAAACACGGCAACGTTCAAAAAATCTGAGGAAGTACAGTACTGCAAGAATAAATGTCCCGAGTGTCAGACTCAGTTTAGCAGTCCCGAAAAGGTGGCTGAGCACTTTCAGGAACTTAAATCTGCACAGACTACAGTGAGTTTAAATAGTGAGACATGTTTTGTTATGTTTGATGCACCTGTCCTGCCATTGTTTACTTTCTTTTTTGTGCTGTGTGGCAGTCTTGTACAGATTGTTCTCCTCCCATGCTGCTGTCAAACAGCTGTTGTGCAGCAGCTCATAAGCGCATCCACCAGAGTTGCCCACCACATGTGTGCCCAGAATGTGGTGGCACGGCCAAGCAGACTATATTCAAAACACACCTTGATGAAACATGTTTACACTTTGCACGCCGCATTGGATACAAGTAATGCATCTCCTCATGTTACTTATGCTATGCTGAAGTTTAAACAATACTCTTGTTACACTGATATGTTCCCTCCATCTGTAGATGTTCAAGTTGCCTTGTGGTGTTTGGTGGCCTAAATTCAGTGAAGTCTCACATCCAACAGGCTCATTGTGATATGTTTCACAAATGCCCCAGTTGTCCAATGGCTTTTAAATCTGCCCCCAGTATTCAAAACCACATAGCTGCACAACATCCCACATTGAATGAAAGCAAGGCTATGTATGAGCATGTTTTATTCAAACACATACAGTACAAATGTATTGGCCCGTCTCTGGTTTTCTGACCTTTCATTTTGTTTGCAGGTTGATCTATAAATGTGTCATGTGTGACACAGTTTTTACACACAAATCCCTGCTATATGTCCACTTTGACACACATTTAATCAACCAAAAGGTGCATGTGTTCAAATGCCCTGAGTGCACCAAGCTGTTTTCTCAGAGAACTTCATTAATGGATCATTTTAAGGTATATCTTTAATGTTTCATTGGACACAATAACTTTAAATACATTTTCTAATCCTTATATTTTGTTTCTTAGTCTCACAAAATCAATCAAGAGTTGCTTTCACCTCCAATTGCCTTATCCCATTCACAACCCTCAGTGAAGCCGGAAAGCTCTGAAGGGGAAGAATGGAGGGCTCAAGTCAAAGAAGTAAAGGTGAAGAAGGCAAGTAGAAAAACTGCAACATGTACATAGTAGTGCAGGAAGGAAGAAGCATGGCAAAGTGTCACTGATTGTGTTGATATATACTGATACAATTTCTGAAGTGGTTACAATACTGTTATTTTGAAAAAACAGTTAACTGACTCCAGCTGCGCTGCCACTAACGTGACTGCAGCTTGGTTGAAATAGCGTTGGGTTTGTAAAAATAGCATGTGCGCCATTGGTTGACAAAAAGCAGCGCAGGAGTGCTATCTGGAAGTATTTCAGATTTGAGGCAGATGAGCGCGGAAAAGTTTAAGCTGTTGTGCAAGTGTTGCTACAAATTGGAACAAAAGGAGCCTCATGTCTCTGTGAGTTTCTTTTTCAGTGATGTTTGTGCCTGTGTTTACTGTCTGTGTGCACTTATCAATGAACCTGAATAGAGATTGATATTAATTAATATTATTTAATCTAAAATATATAAATAAAAGCAAAACCCTTACAGTCTAAACTATCAGCTCTATTTGAACAACATCAAAAGTTTGATACAAACTCAAATGATGCTAAGAGACATAACAGACCAGAAGTTTTTCTTTATGTAAAAAAGCCCTATTATCCTATTCTTGTCTTGTTATACATACGTTTTAATTAAAAGATTAAAAAAAACACAGCCTCAGTGTTTTGTTAGATTTCTTTCCAGTTCTTGAAATTTTATCAAATATCAACATTTCTTAAGGTATCGTATCACAACCCTAGTCAATATCTGCATTGCTTTCATGTCATGTTATCCGTAACAGAAGTGCTTATCTGTTCTGCTTTCACTAATTTTGCATTGAAATCAAGAGATATGACTATGCTTATCTTTACAGACTTTGAAGCAGTTTCCTTGTAACAAATGTGAGAGCTCTTTCACCACAACATCCAGTTTGAGGCGCCACATCAGGGACAAACACAAACCTCTGAATCGTGGATTCCGCTGCCAGTGAGTGTTCCAGTTACATTCACAATTTTGTTCATACAAATCTTTATTATTTCCAAATTAGAATGAACCAAGTGAAACTTTTTTTAGGTTCTGCAAAGATATGAAGAAGACCTTTAGCAGCAGAGCAATGTTGGACAAGCATATTCAGCTTAGACATAGCCTCAATACTGGGGATCAGGACCTTCTGATGGTGGGCCACACATTCTTCTGTCTGGCTTTTATATGGAGAGTTTGTGTCACTATGTATTTCTAAAATGTGTTGGTCTCCTTTTCTTGCACTGCAGGAAGGTGGTGATGAGGCAGACAGCTCCTCAGAACAAGATGGCAGTTCTGGCTATCGCCGCAGACGAAGAGCAGCTGTAAATATGGAGCAGGACGAAGAGTCCATAAACGGAGTTGGTCCACAGAAGAAGTGGCAGTCCTCTTCTGCCTCTGCATTCGACAGCCCTCCTGAGGCTGGCTTTCGCTGTGCCCCCTGTGGCTTCACCTGTGAAGACCAGGGAGTGTTTCTGGAGCACATCAGCCTGCACCGCAAAGGCACAGGGGCAAGCACTCAGCAGTGTCTGCAGTGTGGTGTTTGCTTTACATCCAACCACTCACTGTCTCGCCATCGCTTCATTGTCCATAAAGTGAGAGATCCAGACAACCAGGATGCTCTCTTGTGTCCTGCACCGTCCACTGGTACAAACCATGAGAATAAGAGCTCTCAAGGGTGTTCTGCACCAGCATCGCCTGCTTTACCTCAGGAAAAGGACTGTGAGGGTGCTCTAGCTTGTAAGGTGTGTGGCAAGCAATTTGAAAAGACAACGGATCTGAACACACACTTTAGAACTCATGGTATGGCTTTTATTAATGCAAGAAAAATTAATTAATCAGCTTTAGAAAGTTGTGGTGGTAGTGTGTAACGAAGAGGTGCGTTATTAGCAGTGATGAATGATTTGTTTGGAGTGCCTTATTTTAAAGTGTCAGCACATATATGCACCTCAGTAAATTAACCAAAGACACCTGTTTTGGTTTAAGAGTAAATTATAAAACAAATGTGATTTTTAGATTTCAAAGCAAACTTTACTTCTCTTTGTCTGACTCAGGACTAAACTCTTCATTTCTGTTCTGTTTTGGATTATGTAAATGCTTGTATTAAGTTTGATTTGAGTTGTTATAAACCACTGTTTTGGATTTAATTGGATATATTTCTGACCTTCACTGCTAGTATGTGTTTGTTTTATTTGCTAATCTTGTAAGTGTTGATGATTTTCTTGTCGTAAATTTGCTTTAATATAAGTATAGCAAATATGCAGAGGATTGGTAGTTCTTCAAAAACAAACTGCATTTTCTACATCTGGGTATATAATGAGATGATTTAAAAATGATTTAGACTTTTGGTACACTGATTTGTTCTTGATTTTTCCTGGTAAACAGTGGCTCATGACTAATATGTATCTTCAATACTAAGTCTTGACCAGAGTGGTAGTGTTTGTGTGTGTGCAAAAATGTCTAAGTAACTGAAATGGAAAAAATATTTGTGTGAGAAGGGCTCAAACATAGATTTTATACTTTGCTTTTTAATCATTTGTTTCTGTAGTAAATCTTTTTACCTAAAATGTGATTAAAATGAGCACATTAACTCAGACTTTGTCCATTTTTATTACTCTTATATTTTAGTTACATTGTTGCTATAACTGCCTTTAATCAGGTTCCATCATACAGGAATAGATACACATCAAATCATCTTTTCAAAATATGCTTTCATAGAAATATATAGAGATTATATTTGTAAATAAAGTTTAAAAAGCATTCAAATAGATTTCTCTACATTGTATACACCCCTATCTTTCTGTGCAATGTTGCAGACTAGTGAGAGTCTAAGTCAGACTCAAAATACAAATATAAAGCTGTAAAAGTGCCAACTACTTTTATACAGTGATACATGAGCAAGGAGCTGGAATCTGTATCTGTATTTACAGCAACACAAGCCCGAAAGAGAGAAACAGAAGTGGCTTTGTGAAGGCGGAGAACCCTTCCATCATCAGTGATGGTGCTGATCCTGATCCTGCACCTGATCCTGCACCTGATCCTGCACTTGATTCTGATCCTGATCCTGATCCTGATCCCGATCCTGTTCCCGATCCTGAAGATATTGCATATAAATCATGAAGCTTTCATTGATCATTGCCAGTACATATTATTTGTGTAACAGTCATCCACAGAATTTATTAAAATAATGAAAATGTATTTTACCTGAACTGCCTCCATCTAGAGTCTGGGCACGAGTCCCAGTAGAAGCCCGGGCAATGGCCTTCCTTTGCCCTTCTGATAGTACAGCTTGCTGTTCACTGGTTACCATGGCAGCATTGTCAGGTCCAAGAGCCTCCAGCTTGGCATCAGAGAGAGCCTAAAGAAAAAAAATACAAAGTGGCACAGGGACCAGAGATCAGAGGGTATTGGTTCTTGGGGAAATAAAATGTATAAAAAGTTCCTTACAGCTAAGTTTTGAGGGGGAAAGAGCGGGATGCATTCCTTGCGAATAAAGGGAAAGACTGAGACATTCAACGAGGACAGCTCAGAAGCATTTAGTCCAGCTGAAAAACAAAAACTCAATACTCTTCAGGCTGTATACAACAATAAACACATACAAGGCATTGGTTTTCTGCAGATAGTTGCTGAGTTAGAATGTTCTAACCAATTATGGTGCCCAGTTCTGAAACTTGTGCTTCTGTCCAGGTGCTGGGGTCTCCAAATGCAGACACTGTGCGGACTTTGAACTGCTGGGTCACTTCCAAGGAGCACTTAATACCACCAATAGAGGCCACAGCGTCTCTGTGACAAACAGGCAGAAAGAAGTTGTGTTAACATGCATTTATGTACGTACATACAATATATGTATGTATATATAGCTATGGCTTTTATCAGAGAGAATATTCAGAGGGAGAGGCAGACATTTGTAATTTGTAAGTAAAGTATTGTTCAAAATAATAGCAGTACGATGTGACTAACCAGAATAATCCAGGTTTTTAGAATATTTTTCATTTGCTAAATGGCAAACAAGTTACCATTAGGTGCAGTAGATTCTCAGAAAATAAACAAGACCCAGCATTCATGATATGCACGCTCTTAAGGCTGTGCAATTTGGCAATTAGTTGAAAGGAGTGTGTTAAAAAAAAATAGCAGTGTGGCATTCAATCACTGAGGTCATCAATTTTGTGAAAAAAACAGAAGCCATCAGCACTTGTTGAACATGCCAGTTAGCAATAAAAAAATATACTAAAAACCTGGATTATTCTGGTTAGTCACATTGTACTGCTATTATTTTGAACAATACTGTATCTATCTAGTGCACACACATGAAGGCACTTGTGTTGAGCTGTTGGATTTCACTGGAGTTCAGGCCACAGATGAACCGGTTTAGTGCTACCATATCTGAAGCCTCCAGCAGCTGAGCAGACAAGCTGTTGCGTTTCGCCACACCCTTCCACACAGGTGTCATCTGTTAAAGTGAGTCATCTCAATGGGTCAAGATCATGGCATTAGGAATAAAAGGAAAACATTCTAAATAATAATCAAACATAACCTGTGAATTGTTCCAACCACATGGAGCAATATCTTCCAGTGAACTGAGTGAGAAGGCAATAGTCGCCAGCTGTTCATTAGAGAAGCCCTGAGCGATACATCCCAACTGAGCGACCACACTGACATTCATTTGTTCCACTAAACCCCAAACCTGCAGAAACACAAACACATAAATAATCACAATCATAATCCAGTGAGCAGATGATATAGTACACTAATACATTTTAAACATTGATCTGGTTCTCTTTATCGTTGTATTACTGAATATATACTGTAGATCTATATTGGTGTTGTTCTATGCCCACACAGTACCTCAATAGCCTTTTTACTAAGCACAGCCAGCTGGTCTGTGCCGTAGTTGGTAACATCACCAAGGATATCCACAGTTTCCAGAAAGGTTGTTTGTGACATTGCGTCCAGTTGTTGAGCTGTCCAGAAGACGTTTTGCTTTCCCAGCTCTCTGATCAGCTCCACTGTGGGCACTTGAATGGTGGCTGAAAGACAGAAAAGACAGAGATAAAACATAAAGGGTCACAGGCACAATAGATTTTTAAAAGTATCACGAATCAGGAGTTAAACACCAACCTTGCCTCCTTCTACGCGCTCCACTTGATGCACTATCAGCAACAGTGAGGTCAAACATTTTTTTCTTGAGTATTTTTGAGACATTGTTGGAGCGTTGAATGAGATACGAGAATACATCTTTCATCCAAGGCTGAGAAAACAACAGTATACAAAAATAGCATTACAATGGATACTACCATACTCCATTGCACTATGTGGAATAAACTGTGGGCAAAGAAGACAGACTTTTTTAGACAAAGCAGATATAGCGTTGTCATCCAAAAAGAGGAGAAGACCCAGTTTTCCCATAGTGTCAGCAGTCCAGTTAGATGGGTCCCTGAAGTGGACAAAAAGTCATTAGACTCTTTTTTTTTGCTTTGGCAGTAAATACATTGGGAGTCTTCTCTACCCAAAAGTCTCATTGACCAGTTGAACCAGAGCTGCCTGGTGTTGTTGGGGAATGTACTGGCACAAAGCCATGGCCTCGAGACTTGTCTTGAGGACATCTGAGTTCAGGAGGCGCAGTTGGGAAGACTGAATTTCACACAACAAGGGCCCAAGCCTGTACATATCCTCACTGGTCAGGCTTGACAGATTTGTGCTCTGCAATTAAGTTTCAAAATTCACAGGGAGCACAACGTTACATACACAACAGATTCAATGATTTTACAGAGTTAAACAAATGACATTATAGCAATATCTTTTGAAATAAATCTTAAGATATAATAACACTGTTGTGAATTTTACTAAAAAGCATTTGTTATAAATTCTAAACACTGACCAGGCAAAGCAGAGCTCTCTGAGTGAGTGCAGCGCGTGATGGAGAAAGCTGAGGCAATGAACTTAGGTTGGCCATTTCCATCTTGTCGAGGAAGACAGTGCACACTGAATCTGGCAAACTGTTCACCTTTGGAGGTCTAAAGTGGCATTAAAAAGGTGGGATTACGCACAAAGAATAAAACAGGGAAAAGATCAAATGCATGTTTGCTTACGGCAAGTGAACCAGAAGAGCTGTGGAAATGTTACTAAGCTCTTCCTGTGTAATGTTTTTAAAATAGTCTGCACGCTGTGATTCCAAAATTGCAAAAAGCTTTTGAGCAGCACATTCTGCCTGTAAAAGTTAAAAAGTAAAAATCCATCAGCAAAGGCCGTCCTTGTGCTGTATAGCCTGTATGAATATATGAATACCTGCACTTTGGAGAGCCACTGTGGAGCATCTGTTATGTATACACACATCTCCTTGACGTCACTGTCAGCAACACTTTCCAACATCTCACAAGTTATGCCCTGAAGGACTGATCCCAGATTCCTGTCCATTTTAAAATATTACAATCTTAAACACCTGGACAGTACCTGTGTAACATTGTACTATTATGTTATAATGATTAATCTATATTTTACCTGAACCAAGGCTTGACTGCTGTTTTCATCTTCTTTGCTAATAACGCAGCCTGGTCAATTGACAACCCACAGGTTAACTACGACATGTACAACTGGAACTAAACCAATAAAAATGTCTTATGTAGTCATCTGCAAACAAAATGCTGACCTGTCCCCGACGCCATGTTTTGTTTGTGACTTGATCCCAAGAGGTGAAGTTTGCTCTTTGTAGTTTATTTAGAGAAATGGCTTGGAGCAATCCATCAGGCAACTTCTCCATCAGGTTAGTGACGTTCAGCTCCATACTCAGCTAAAGATAAACAATGTATAACTCATTTCCATAAACAGTATTTAATGTAAACTATATATGTCCTCTCACTCACCCCTTGGACCATGGCTATAGCCTGGTCCTTTCTTATCCCCTTTGACATGTTCTTCAACATTTCAGCATTATCCAGAACCTTAGATTTAATCTTTTTGAAAACACAACTGGGCAACCCTTCAACTGCTGGCCAAAGGTCTCTCAGCTCTTGGTCTGATAACTCCTTGCACTAAAGAAGAACAAAGCAACAGAGGCATCAAAGAAGAAGCAGCAATTGTAAAAAAACAAAAAAAAACTAAACAAAAAACAAGCTACATTTTTGAAGACTGACCTTTGCTACCGAGATAATTGTCAATCAAAATCTGCTTCTGTTTCTTTGTCCACTCCAAACTGGGATCCTTCACAAGGCTCACAACCTCGCTGACATTTACCGAGGATAGTTGCTTGGGCGACAGAAATTTCACTCCACTGCCCAGCTTCCGTATGGTTTCAGCACTTGCAACACTGTTTGACGTGGCGTTCATCATGAGACGCTTCCTTAGCTTTGTTGGGATTAAGTATCAACAATTACATTCTGTGGTTTCCCTGTTCAGTGAATAATGTGGGTTAAAGCTTAGTATAAGATAGCAATACCGTGTTTATGCTAGGGGTTGTCACATTGGGTAAGCTGAGATAAAAGTATCAAGCTCTTGGCAGATGTCAGTTGTGGAGGGTTATCATAATAGCAAGCCAGTGGGCCCAGCCTATCCAAAAATGCATCAAAATTAATGCAGAGCTGGATTTTGCTTAGAAGCTTTTTGGCCAGGGTGGGGTTCATTTTGTCAATGCTGTTCATGGTAGGTTTGAACTGGGAGGATTGGGAGAAATTACACACCTATAAGAGAGAAAGATATTAGATTTTACATTAATATTACACACTTTCAGTTTCAGTAGTTATCAACTGCAATACACAGCGCCGTACATTGTCTTGGGTTGATGAGTCGACATCACTTGCGTCCAAACTGGAAAGATAAGGTCCGATCGTGTTGAGTGCTTGAACTGTCAGCCACTTCAGTGGTGCATTACACTTCCCTGCAAGACCAAACAATAAAGCATTAATAGTGAATGTAATGCTCACTCTGTCCAATGAATAAAGCAGTGTGCACTGTCATCACAAACCAAATAAACTGTATTGACCTGGCTCTGATGGCGTCCTGGTGCAGTTGAAGTATATTTGTGTGATCTGCTCTTTGGCCCAGCTCATCACCTCATCTTTTTGCTCCTCAGACATACGGCCGTACACACCCTTCAGGGTATTCATCCTGGAGCCGAGAATAATTGAGATGATTTAGGAAATGTTGTTGACAGATAAGTTTAGGGAATGACTTTAAGCCACACTTACATGCTTTTCAGGTTTGGCTCGTTTGTTGTTGTTGGAAGACGTAATCTTTTCGGAGGGTTATTGAGCAACATTGGCTGAGCTGCGGACAGTAGTGCTTCATAATCGCCGGAGCTCATGTTCTTATCATTTCCATTGCTCAGCACCTCCCAGGACATAGGAGCCATTAATGAACGCACGTAACATCCAGGAGCCCCCTAGTTTTGAACATAACCGGGTCATTTAGACAACATTACAACAACATACTGTATGTGTATATGTATAAAATGTTGCTGTATACTGACAGAGATGTTTGTCATCTGCACAATCAATTTCGGTAAACTGGTCAAGTTAAATGGTGTAGATCCCTAAAAAGAACAAAAAAAAGAGACAAAGTAGTGTGACATATGCTCGTAAATTACCATTGAAAGCAAACGTAGAGAATTCACACCGTTTTCCCTGAAGGAGGGAGAGGTTTATCTTGGTTTGTAGAGGAAACGGAGCCCAGGACACTTAAAAGTGTGGAAAAGATTGTGGTGAGCCGGTACGGGTTTTTTTCCACTGCGGAAACATCTCTGACAAAGAAAGTACAGAAAGTATCAGTTTTATCTATTTTATCTTGTGTTGCCATTGCATTATAACTATACAATGGCAATGAAGGTTGACCCCACCTGCCGCCAAAGATTGTTATCAGTTGATTCAGGTCAGGCTTTGGGTATCCTAGAACGTCATAAACAATTAGTCTCCAGCTTATTAGTAACAACATCCTGATAAAATACAGAAGAAACAAATGGGAAATTCCTCTCACCCATTTGCTGGCACTTCATCATCTAATAAAAGAAGAACAAGTTTGCACGCTATTGTTTTTGATATTATATAAAGGTGCATCATTCATGTTTAACACTCTCTATTATACATGTGTTAATAAAGTCTTACATTCGCCATAAAAATCAGAGCAACATCAAAACCACTAAAAACAAACATATTTTAAAAAAGAACAAAACTAAAAAAACTACGTACCATTTCTTTGGCCTTTTCTTTGATCAATGGGTTACTTTCAACTTCCAAAGGAATAACTGATCAGAAGGGAAGTGAATACAGTATGTTAATACAATTGCAATAATTACGGTAATAAAGAGGGAAGTTTGCTTACCCAGATTTATGCAGCACGCAATAACAAGAAGGAAAAGTGTTCCTCCTTTTGGATCCATGCTCAAAAGACGAGTCTGTAAACACAAAAAGTTGATGACAAATGTTAACAAATGCCAATTCTCACACGTATAAAGCATTTATAGCAAAGAGTTGTGTTCTCGGTTGTTATGGAGTCTCTGAGTGAGCCACCTACAGCTTTCCTTTGAGGTTTTATGATGATCCCTATAGGGAGCTTCACACAAATGCAGTGACAAACAGCCTCATTATATTGTACAGTATGTCCTCTGGAGCACAGCTTCACCTTCTGTCCACACTGAAGAGTCCACATTTGCATATTGGTTGATTTAATTTGTTTGCTATTTGTTCATTTGACTTGTTATTTAAATACACAAATTGAACCTGGATTAGTCACCCAAAAGGAAATCCTTTAAAAAAACTTTGACACTTGACTGATGCCACATAAGATATAAACACGAGTGAGTTTTTATTAATGAATAAAATGACATAACATACTGCCAATACTGGTTACTTGAGTATGTGTTAATTAATTAATGTTGTCATTCAATATATGTACTGTATGTTGTATACAAATATAACAAATTAACCAATATAAAAAACAAAGATTAAAAGATCATTTCAACTTTTTTGACTAACATTAAATAAATTACAAATGTATCAAATCATAACATCAATAAAATGTAGCGATGATCTTGAACTTACCATGAATGGGTGTGCTTTGTAATAATAGGGGATTGAGGATGTGCCTCGTCCTCTGCCTGTCTCTGATGTGAGCTGGAGACTACCTGACGTCTAAAGGGAAAGCAGGTGCATCACGCACATTTAAACTCTTGGGTGTGACCATAAAAAAGAGAAGTCACATAGACAGCGGGGAAATAATCTTTAATTCAGTCACTTCTATAATAAAGTTTTAGTAAAAACACACAGTAATACAAATATTTCAGATATATTTAAACCATAAATATAAATCAAATGCAATCACAGTTGACCTACTCATGCAAGGTTTTATGTTTAAAATTGATTTTTAAAATGCAAAGCAGTGTTTAATTCTTAAGCACACAATTGAACTGAAATGGTTGCGTTGATGTGAGTAACTTGTGAAAAACTGTGAAAATCAGTGGCGGCTGGGGGTGATATTTGGTGGGTGTGCTAATAAATACAATCACATTTGGGACATTAAATTATAGCAACACTATGCTTTATGAAAAAAACTTGTACTCAGCATGACTAAGGATTATGTAAAGCAAACTAGTTCCTTTCACTTCGAACAGTTCTAGCTTCCACTAAATACTGCAATCATTTAACTAAAGATTGAGGCAAAAATAATGTTCATTACAAAAGAGACTGAAACAAATAATGCTGATGCTAAATGTGTCAGATTATATAAAAAATAGATATTATAAAAGATAGATTATGAAAGAAAATCTCCTGCTCTTCCCGTCACTCTCTCTCTTAGAAGTACATGGAGCTTCACTTTTACTTTGTAAGTCTCTAGGTTTCAGTCAAATTCAAGTCTCTGGGCCTAGGGTTAGTCTCTGTCCTAAGCCTGACGAATCAGGCTATTTAGGCCTAATAGTCGGTAATTCAATCATCAAATGAGGAAGATGATTTGTGCTTAGGTCATGGTGCGGGTCATTGTGCTTGGGCCTTTTTTGTGTTTTGTGGAAGTTTCGAGATATTGGTGGCATCAAAACTATAAACACAATGTTCTAGAATCTTCCACCAAATATAACAAATGAACAAATGAAAAATAGACATTTTATGTTAACATATCAAGTAAATGTTTAACAATGCATTGAAAAGCCTACATGACAAGAGGGACTTTGCCCACCTAGCCCATTGATACCAGCCGCCCCTGGTGAAAATACTATCACTAAAGAGAGGACACAAGGCCAGGTTTCTTTACAAATATTAGGCTAACATTTGTGTATATAGTATGGCTTCAGTAGGACTACTAATGAAAATCAAATGTACTCAACTAGCATCTCAATAGATACAGTGCCAGACTCAGGCTATAATCTTTGCAACAAGTCAATAGAAAAACAAAAACAATGCTCATCTGTCCCACTACCTGTGTATTGTTGTAAATATCTTATAAGAAGAAGCTGGTTCCAATCTTCCCCTTTGTGCTCATTATTGTGACAAAGGCTAAGGCAATAAACATTTAAACATGGAATAACAAGCTGGTCCTACTTAAAGTTACAGTATATACAAGGAAAGGATAGTAAGGGTTACCAGTATGTACTTTCAAATAAAGGATTTTTAAATAGAGTTAAATGCAAATTGAAATGCTATACAATAAAATCAATACAACTTTCAATGAAACACAACGGCAAAAGTCCCACTGACATACTGTTTGTGTTCATCAAAGTTCATTCACTGATTAATTCAGTCATTGTGCCTTGAGGATCACATGAGCGAATAAACAACACACAATGCCCACAGGACATCTTCAATATTTATTAAATGCACTCATTACAAAGGCTGTTTCCATGTTTCCTCCCAGTCTCTAGCTCAAGTAATGATGTAGGCTGATACAAACTTAGTAGTGTTCACATTATTGGCTCGGCCCGGTGTTGCTCTGTGTCCAGCAGCATTACAGTAGGCTCACTTTATATCAGCGCCAATTTTAGAGACAGTGAGGTTTCGAAGCTTTGGGTTGGTGAAATGTTCTGAAACAGACAAGTGACTCTGGTTAGTGGGAAGATTCATATTTAACTGTGGGTATACAATGTATTTGACTCTTATGTGGCATTTAAAATTGTGACGTGTTAACATAAAAGATTAAAGAGTGAAGTAAATGAAATGGAAATGAAACCCTATTAATATAGAATAACACGAGATACTTTGATGTGACCCACCTGCCGCAAACTCACGAATGTCAACGGGCCTTTTCAGAAGCACATCTCTGAAAAATAAATAACATCTCAATGATTCATTAAAAAAATAAAATAAAAAGCATTCTTACAATACAGCAACTAATTTTTTTTTAACTACTGTATGAAACAATATTATTTTTTAGCAACTTATTATATCAAAGGTTGGTTAAAAGGGGTTATTTGTTGGGCTTGTTTGTTGTAAGGCACACAAGAGTGTGGAAAGGTTTGCCTTGGGACTGATTTGCCTGCATACATTTGAATGCATTAAGTAAAAGTTAAGAGACAAGATGGGACTTTATTGATCCCACAAAGGTGAAATTCAAATTCACTTGTACAGCAGCTCTTAGACAGGTAAAGTGCAAAAAGTAAAAGGAAGGCGTGCATGCAATAGAATTGCATGCACGCCTGGAAAATGGAAAAAGAAAAATATAGATACAATCTCAGCAGCATTTTAGATTAAATAAAATATGAAATATTAATAAATAAATTAAATTAAACATACATAAAAAGGTTCTTAATACAGTGTATTGCCACCTTTAACATCAATGACAGTTTGACGTTTTTTGTGGTAGCTGTGGATGAAGCTCTTCATTTTTTCTCAGATGGTAAAGCGGCCCATTCTTCTTGACAAAAAGCCTCCCTCCAGTTTCTGTAAATTCTTGGGCTGTCTTGTATGAACTGCACGTTTGAGATCTACCCAGAGTGGTTTAATGACATTGAGGTCAGGAGACTGAGATGGTCAGTCCAGAAAGGGTCGACTGGGCCTTGTGCTTTGGATTGTTGTCATGTTGACCTTTTCATTTTACACTTCTTTATTAAAGTTTGAACACTGCTGATTGGCATTCTCAATTCCTCGGATATCTTTTTATATCCCTCACCTGTTTTATACAGTTTAATTACCTTTTCCGCAGATCCTTTGTCAATTCTTTTGCTTTTACCATGACTCAGAATACAGAAACGTCAGAGCAGCACTGGCTGAGAGATGCAAGAGTCTGTCAAGAGCCCAGAAACTCACTGACATTTTAAACACACACACTAATTACAAGCAAACAGATCACAGGTGAGGATGGTAACCTTTAGTAGTCATTCAAAACTGTTTTTGTCAACTTGCATGCATGTTATCACCAGGATATTTAAACTTTTTATCAGGGTCATTTGGGTTGTTTCTGTTGTCATTATAATTTAAAAATAGTAAATACAATTGTTTTACAATACATGGCTTCACCCAACCACTAGCTATGAGTGAAAGGAATTTTTTTTGTGTTATTATTCATATTCTCTGTAAAAGATGGAGAAAGAAATGGACATTGAAATGTATTCTAGGTTATTGTTACACTGGTGAATTATAAAGTCTCACTGCAGTAGGTAGAACTCCTTCCTACACTGAGGTTGTCTCAGTCTGCCACTAAAAGAGCTGCTCAGAGCATCCACAGTTTGATGCAGGGGGTATGAGCTGTTGTCTCTGATGAATGTCAGCTTGGCCAACATTCTCTTTTCACCCACCTCCTCAATCAGGTGCAGCGGGGAACCCAGGACACAGTTGGCCCACTTTTACTAATTTTGGTGTACTTTCAGTTCAGTAAGAAAGTAAGCAAGAAAATAATAATAACAATAACTCAAGCAATCAATGAATGTCACAAAACAGACTAAATTAAATTGTAATAATATAATATATTAATGTAAAATATTACCAGTTATAAAAAAAAAAGAACAACGACAGGATTATTACGAGGTTTTATTAAATACGGTTAGGTTATAGCTGTCATGTAACCTTGTGTGTCTCTGAGCTGACCTTAGGAAGTCACCAATTAGCAGCTCTATTTCTGGATGGGACCTCAGGTAGTTTTCGTTGTCAATTCTTGTCTTGATCTGATCATAAGGCACAAAAAGAGTATTTCAGTTCACATCTAAACACATAGCGTTAGCAAAGCCCACACTGAGCCTGCTATTTAGCTTTAGCTAACGTTAGCTCAGTGTGCTTACCTTAAACTGCTTTAGCTTTTCCTGCTGCTCGGCGCTTAAAACATCTAGGTCAAGTTTCACCACACTGCCCTCTCCAGTCATATTTAACACTATACCGTTTTATTATTTATTTGTATTTATTTTTTGGTAAAGTTTATCAAGTATATGATTCCACTTGTTTGTGACAGAGCACTTGGCCACGGCTGCAATCACACCTCAACAATCAACACCTGTTGCTATAGAAACGAAGGGCAACCATTACCGTTGGAGTCCTCGAGATGGCAGCAAGCTACTGGCCTCTCACAATTCAGTGCTTGAGTGTTGATAGATTTAACATCTCATTAGTTTACCTGAGGAATGTACGTTTTGTGGCCGTTATTGTCAAGCTCCCACAATTGAAACAGATGATTAACAGTTTATTTAACAATACATTCTACCAAGTTTAAAAACGTTGGTATAAAGAAATTTAACATCAAGTCCCTCGCCTACCCTGCCGACTCCAGGGGCTTAGGCCCTCAAGAGAACGGCTTTTAACCAAATAATGAAATTTTGCAAAGAAAACATTTTTACACTCTATTGCAATTTTGCTGGGGGCGCTGTTGATATTGCAAAGTCTCCAAAGTTGTTTTGCTCAGCGTCCCAGGCTAGATAGGCTATGTGTACCAAATGTCATTAATATACAACAAAGTAAATGTCCCCATCCCATTAATTTATATCACAGATTACAGGTGTTGCCAATGCACCGTTGCAGGTAGTTAAAGGCTTTTATGTTCAGGGAGGCATGAGGGATGTGTGTACCAAATTTCATTCTTCTACAAAACTATTGGTAGGCTACATTGCAAATTTATAGGGGGCGCTGGAGAACCTTTTCAGAAGGTATCCATAAATGGCATAGCTCTTCATTGGGTTAGCAGAGGTCAAATTGGCAATCTGTTCTTAAATCCCATTCATTTACATCACAGATTTGAGGTGTTGCCTGGGAGGTAGGGTCAAGTTGTTTGACTTTTATGTTCAGGGGTCCATGAGGGATGTGTATACCAAATTTGTTTTCATTTCAAAGTCAAGTTCAAAATTTGCAGGGGCCCCTGAGAGCCATTTTAAATGATAGCCATTATATTAGCATTATCATTGTGTTTAGGGCGTCGTGCACCTTATTGGGTCCAACTAAATAACTCGATGTTTGAGAGAGATTGGAGAGAATGTGAAAGCTCAAAATTAACAAGAAATTGCAAATTTGGAGGGGGCGTGGAGGGCCATTTTAAAAGATAGCCATAATATTAGCATATCTGTGAAGGTTCTCAGTCATCCAGGACATCTTGAAAAAAAAGGTTGAAGTAAAAGCATCTGGACTCAGTTTTCAAGGTGAAGACGTTTCGTCTCTAATTCCAAGAGACTTTCAGAATTAATAAAGTCTCTTGGAACTTTGGCAACTGGTAGTTTTCTTTTAATTCATATTAAAACTTTGTGTATCCTTTAGACAGGGGTCCAACTACCCAGTGCTAGAGAGGTATGCAGCAACAATTTTGCCCCCCCCCGAAAATAAATTAATATATATTATAATAATATAAATAAGTGAGCCGGACATCATTATGTATGGGTTGTAAATAATAAAGGTTTATTTTAAAGTATATTAGCCACTGTAGGCCTACCATAACTTTACGGTATGTACATATATATTATTAACAAGGTTAACAAATAAAAAAAACGGACTCAAAAATTGACAAGCATTAACGTTATGATCAGATTCCAATAACAAAAAACAAAAAGAAAGAAAAGAATCTGAATTTTCATAACAATTCAAAGTAGCCAGCTCTCAATGCCCAATACTAGTAACATTGTTGCTACCAAACATTCTAGAGTGCTGTCTAGTTCCTACAAAATTGTACCATGGGCCATATATCTGGGCTATATATATATATATATATATATATATATATATATATATATATGCCAGCCACAGCCACGCCCACTCTCGATATTCCATTATTATCCAAAACTCTATTTATGAAATCTTATGAGGGCGCCTACTTTAGCCTGTTAGTCTTCTAAAATGTTTTATAGTATTGAGGAAATACTCAAATGATTTTGAAGCGCACAACAGCAGGTAAGCTACATTTAGAAAATACCACAGAATATTTATACCATGCTTTGGCGCCCCCAAGGTGCAGCGCCCCTGTGCGCCGCATATAGCACATACACTTTTTGCACCACTGCCTTGAGAAATGTATGACAAGGCCAGAGTTTAAATTTATTAATAAGTTTGTGAATTAGAAATATTTCTGATACAAACTGAATATTAACTGATAAACCTGACATTTATCAGTTCACGAGGACATCTAATAATATAATAATAATATTGCGCTTTTCTCCCAAGGGACCAAGGGACTCAAAGCGCTTACAGGCCGTCCATTATTCATGCATACACAGTCTCTGTCAGTCTGCCACATATGCCCTGGGGCAGACTGACAGAGACGTGGCAGCCATTTTGCACCTACGGCCTCTCCGACCATCACCACATACATTAACATTCATAGGTGGGTTAGGTGTCTTGCCCAAGGACACAACGACAGTATGAATTGTGGGGAGAGCGGGAATCGAACCGCCTACCTTCCGGTCAAAAGACGACTGCTTACATGTCAAGACAAATGAAAGAATATATTATGGCTCCACTCTCAACCTACAGGAAGGTAACCATCTTCACATTTTGTACCCCATTTCCCTTTCGCAAAACGCCAGTCTTGTTTTCGGAAACAACGCCCCAATGTAAGTGTTATTTCCTTGCATTTACCATAAAACAGTAATAAGGGAGCACTCCGAAAACAATACGGGGCTGGCTTGACTGGCGTTTTGCGAAAGGGAAATGGCGTACAAAATGTGAAGATGGTTACCTTCCTGTAGAATTGAGAGTGGAGCCATAATATATTCTTTCATTTGTCTTGACATTAAAAAATGTCACTTTCACTTTCCCATGGCCTAATGTTATTTGATTTGTCCAGGGGTCACCACTGAGCCATTAAGCATTATATTTTCTTGGGAACTTAAATAAAATAAAATTTCACTGGGATTAAATTTAGCTGAGAGAGAGAGAAAGAAGTAAGGGCATTTCAGCAGAGGTAAATTTTGTAAAGCTTCACACAGTAAACAGTATACTGGCATTTCCTGACTTTGGCTCCAATTAGCATTCCTTCGGGACCAGAAAATAGCTTGTGTTATTGAAGTTTATAGCTTCTATACTTCTTTGTTCCGTTTCATTTCGTTCTTTGACTTCATTCAGAGGAGGGGCACTATTTAACAGAGTGTGTCCCTCTGCCACAGCTGGAGTGAGCATAGGAT
Organism: Perccottus glenii; assembly: GCA_024416835.2. NCBI lineage: Eukaryota > Metazoa > Chordata > Actinopteri > Gobiiformes > Odontobutidae > Perccottus > Perccottus glenii. The sequence goes on from CM044551.2 coordinate 15,121,962, forward strand.
GGAACAAGCCTTTGCACTGGGTTACCACACTCATACTCTGGAGTTCAGACGTACATTGATCTTTGTACCTGGAAAAAAAGTGGGTTGAGAAACATTAAAGACAAACTTACACTTACTATAAACTGGCAAAACATTTAAAAACACTTAATTACCTGAATATGTACACTGCAGATAAAATGACTAAAAGGATGCTAAGTGAAAAAGTGACCCACAGAAAGTAATGTGACACCGCTTGCGGGGGTGGCTTTGAAGTAGACATTTCTGTGAAAAGAGACAAAGACAAAATGCTGAGTTGGGGGTTGATTTCAGAGTGCATTTGTGTGTGTGATGGGCGTCTTGAGCCATGTTTCCGGTGGCTTATTGCATTGTTATGGCTGAGTTATTATGTTGACATGACTTCCTGTTAAAACCCAGTGGAACAGAGGGGATTTCAGCACCACCAACAACAACAACGGCCAAGAGTTCCCTATCAGTTGTCTTACCGTCAGTTGGTTCGCCAGAGCCAGAGTCCTCACTGTACGAGCCAGAGTCCTCACTGTACGAGTATGGAAACTGTGAATGAATATTGTTGGATAAATGTCAGTATGTGGCAGCAGTTGGTGCATATTGGAATTAAGAAAATGTTGATGTGTTGAGGCTTACTGGTGTTGTTAAACTGGTCTTCACTTGATGTGTCTTAAACAAAAAGATACAGTTTACGTTATTTTCTTGCTGTAAAGACATTTACATGATCTGTTGTTGCCATTTACCTGTCCAGCTGGTGCCATATGCAGGGGCACTCCATTTACTCCATTTACCTTCATATTCTTCCTTCGCCCTGAGCTGGACCTCATATTCAAGGCCTGTCTCTGCATCTGTTATAGTGTACTTGGTTGTTTCCTCAGGGACTGTCTGTATCTGCAAAAAAAAAAAAAACAACAAAACAAGGCTGCTCAAGCAAAAAGTTGTAAATAAAACCTACAATAGAAATTTAAACTTACTTGAAAGTTGGACGATTTAAGGGGTTTGTACTTGATTTCATAAATGAGCACATAAAATTGGTCTTGAAACTTCCAAGAATAAGGAGGTTTCCATGTGATTGTCAGCGTCCTATTCAGTCCTTTCTCCTGCTGGACTGACACGTTGTACGGAGGGTCTGGTTTTACTGACATTAAGGGGGAAAAGTTTATTAAGAATACTTGAATAGATTAATTTAACAGACAAAGTGGTGTGGTGCTTACAAATATCCATTGGTGTGAAGTAGATTATGTCACTGGTGATGTTGCTGGAGATGCTGGTAGCACAGAGAAAAGCGTGGTACACGGCCCTCTTTTCAGTCTCATTGTTATCCAGAGCACACCAACAGCGCGAGTGGCGGTTTGAGTAAGAGCACGGGACATTGTCAAAAGACTCTGTCCCTCTGAAGAATGGGAGACAGAAAAACATTAATCTGATAGTATACAGACATATTTTTGACATTCAGTTGTGCTCATAAGTTTACATACCCTGGCAGAATTTGTGATTTCTTGGCCATTTTTTAGAGAATGTGAATGATAACACAAAAACGTATTTTTCATAATTAGTGGTTGTTTAGTCGTTAATTGTTTAAAAATGACCTTTAGTAGCCATTCAACGTGTCAACGTGTGTGCATGTTATCAGGCCAAAATCACCAGGGTATGTAAAGGTTTGATCAGGGTCATTTGGGTAGTTTATGTTGTCATTAGGACTTAAAAAGAATAAAAGTTGTTGACAAAAATGGCTTCACCCAACCACTAACTATGAGTTATCATTCATATTCTTTGAAAAATGGCACATAAAATCACAAATTCTGCCAGGGTATAGACTTATGAGCACATCTGTGAAAGCAACAACGAGCAAAACCTCAATTTTTCAAAAACAGTCAGCTTCTGACCTTTTGCCAATAAAGAGCGAACAGCTGGTGCCTTTGATAACAGGTTTTTGTGGTGTCCACTCGCAGCGGATCTTACTGCTTACTGACTTTTTGTAACAGGACAATTGAGGGGTCTCAGGAGTCTCTAACAGATGAAAAAATAGGTTCACTGGTAGAACAAACCACTGGACATTCATAATTGTTTTTAAAAAATGACTGTTCACTTTCCATCATTTAAACTCATGTCGCACTGGACGTACCTGCCACAATGACTCTCACTGAGAACCTCTCTGTGCCTCCATGATGGCAGCTGTAGCGACCCGAGTCAGTCATTCTCACTGGGGACAGGGACAGCGTAGACCCCAGTCTGTTATCTTGCAGGTCTTTTCTGTTCAATTTCCACTGATATTTTGGCTTGACTCTTTCTCCTCCCCCCTCCTCTTCATTATATTCATCTTCAGACCGCTTATGTCTAGTGTCCCACTCAGATTTGGCCCTGAGTGGTTGGCTCACACCGGTGGGTGAAAAGGTGGAAAATGTCTGCCTCTCGCTGTTTCTGTGCACTGCAGTGAAATTACTTTGTATCACTGTGTTGCTGCTTAATGGCTTCACTGTGGACTGAGTAACAGCAGCAAAAGAATTCTGCCTTGTGTTGCCTTTTGACACAGCCTTTCTCCATCCACTATCACATGACCACTGCATGTCAGGACCAGCTTACTGCCTGGGAGCACAACCACTACACCCGGAGGTGGTTCTGAAGAAGACAGAGAGGTATTCACAAACATCATTGATGGTGCATATGGCTGTAAATTAAAATAACCAATTTGTTGGAAATTTCCTCTTTTAAAAAAGATTTGAACTTTTTATCACTGTTTCACTTCCTGTAATTAATCATTATGCTCGGTGCATCACATCATGTCACACAAGTACTGATTGATCCAGATATCACTGCACAGCTTCTTCTCTTCTTAGAACAATGTCATAAACAGAACCACTCACCTCCTTCAGTACAATTTCACAATATGAATGTTTGTAAGTGAATTAGTTATTATTTAATGGGGTTTCAGTATTAAATAAAACATAAATGCAAACTAAATTGTATCAAGTAAAAAAGTTTTTCTCATTAGAAATATATTTGATGGAAGATATATTCTAATCCTGTTGGGACAACAAAAACATATTGTACACAAACTAAACCATTTGCTGAATGTGTTACATCTCAAATCTTAAGGATATATCACCAGAGTTGAAAACAACTTTACTGTAAAATAAAGTTATTCTGTTGTTTGTCCAGGTTTTCAGAACTAATCAAACAAGTGTAACGTTAGCCGTGACTGCTCACCTTTTCTGGGACAGAGTCCATGGGAGCAGCAGACTGGTGTAATCCACAGGAAACATAGCGACGAGACAAACGTCCACATGTTTGTCTTTTTACATAAATACACCTCTGAACATTCACTCCATGACATCCAGCGTTCACATGTCATTCTGGCTCAGATCCGACGTTTTTAACATGACCAGATAATGTAGCTTTTAGGGCGGGATCTGTTTAAAGAGTCTAATTCTGTTTGCTGTCCTGTGCAGTCTGTAAAGACACGTTATTGTGAAATCCTAGGTCTCTTCCCCTTGTGGTAATTATCGTACAGAGGAAATCCTCCACTTCTGCAACATAAAGCTCAGTATTTTTTTTTCTCTTACACCCACTATATATATATTTGTTTTGGATAAGAGTCATTTGTTTATTGGTGACTAACACACAGCTTCATATTGAATACCACAGCTGTCAAATACTGTCTTCTACAAATATAAACTTTCTCTTGCCTTCACAGCTGCTTACTGGACGGATGTGGTTTCAATCTGCTAGTTATAGTACTTCAGAGCCTAGGTCAGAGTTCATATATGAACAGAACATTTGTAAAATAGAATACAGAGCCTTGCGAAAGTATTTGCCCCCTTGAACTTTGTGACCTTTTGCCACATTTCAGGCTTCAAACATAAAGATATGAAACTGTAATTTTTTTGTGAAGAATCAACAACAAAAGGGACACAATCATGAAGTGGAACGAAATTTATTGGATATTTCAAACATTTTTAACAAATAAAAAACTGAAAAATTGGGCGTGCAAAATTATTCAGTCCCCTTAACCTAATACTTTGTAGCGCCACCTTTTGCTGCGATTATAGCTGTAAGTCGCTGGGGGTATGTCTCTATCAGTTTTGCACATCGAGAGACTGAAATTTTTGCCCATTCCTCCTCCGCAAAACAGCTCGAGCTCAGTGAGGTTGGATGGAGAGCATTTGTGAACAGCAGTTTTCAGTTCTTTCCACAGATTCTCGATTGTATTCAGGTCTGGACTTTGACTTGGCCATTCTAACACCTGGATATGTTTATTTGTGAACCATTCCATTGTAGATTTTGCTTTATGTTTTGGATCATTGTCTTGTTGGAAGACAAATCTCCGTCCCAGTCTCAGGTCTTTTGCAGACTCCATCAGGTTTTCTTCCAGAATGGTCCTGTATTTGGCTCCATCCATCTTCCCATTAATTTTAACCATCTTCCCTGTCCCTGCTGAAGAAAAGCAGGCCCAAACCATGATGCTGCCACCACCATGTTTGACAGTGGGGATGATGTGTTCAGGCTGATGAGCTGTGTTGCTTTTACGCCAAACGTTTTGCATTGTTGCCAAAAGTTCTGACCAGAGCTCCTTCTTCCACATGTTTGGTGTGTCTCCCAGGTGGCTTGTGGCAAACTTTAAACAACACTTTTATGGATATCTTTAAGAAATGGCTTTCTTCTTGCCACTCTTCCATAAAGGCCAGATTTGTGCAGTATACAACTGATTGTTGTCCTATGGACAGAGTCTCCCACCTCAGCTGTAGATCTCTGCAGTTCATCCAGAGTGATCATGGGCCTCTTGGCTGCATCTCTGATCAGTCTTCTCCTTGTATGAGCTGAAAGTTTAGAGGGACGGCCAGGTCTTGGTAGATTTGCAGTGGTCTGATACTCCTTCCATTTCAATATTATTGCTTGCACAGTGCTCCATGGGATGTTTAAAGCTTGGGAAATCTTTTTGTATCCAAATCCGGCTTTAAACTTCTCCACAACAGTATCTCGGACCTGCCTGGTGTGTTCCTTGTTCTTCATGATGCTCTCTGCACTTTAAACTGAGACTATCACAGTGCAGGTGCATTTATACAGAGACTTGATTACACACAGGTGGATTCCATTTATCATCATCATTAGTCATTTAGGTCAACATTGGATCATTCAGAGATCCTCACTGAATTTCTGGAGAGAGTTTGCTGCACTGAAAGTAAAGGGGCTGAATAAATTTGCACGCCCAATTTTTCAGTTTTTGATTTGTTAAAAAGGTTTGAAATATCCAATAAATTTCGTTCCACTTCATGATTGTGTCCCACTTGTTGTTGATTCTTCACAAAAAGTTACAGTTTCATATCTTTATGTTTGAAGCCTGAAATGTTGCAAAAGGTCACAAAGATCAAGGGATGTATGATGCACAGTAATAGTAATAGAATAAATAAACAACATTTAGCACTTACTAAACTTAAGGCATTTTCTCTTAATTCTTGGACAAATAAACAACAAATGGACAAAAAATAATGCAAGTTTACAATCAATATTTGAAGATGAGCACAATGATTCACTCACAAAGTGACAAGAAATGACAAACAGCGATAAATGTCCATATATATTACAAGTTTTCACTTATCATACACTACATTAACCTGACCAGACCCTTTGTCAGAGCAAAGGCCTAGTCTGCAAACCAAAAATATTTGGCTTTAAAGGGCAACTGAGGTGAGCTGTAATAGACACATCAATATGATGCACAGAAGTAAAATAAAAAGGTAATTATTTAAAAAAACATTCTCTGTGAATAATAGTCCTGTTCTCACTGAGAACTACTATATTGAACATATATACCTCAAGATTATATTTTTCTTTCAAAGAGAAAAACACATACATTTTTAACATCTACTACTCAAAATGAAATGTGACAGTGACATTGTCATATTATGGTTTTCATGGACACAATATTCTCAAATAAATATTCCAAATTTATTGTATTTGCTGCTGTTAACTTCTACAACCCTGATAACATTATATCACTTAATATTAACAGAGCCCAACACTCTCAGCAGTCATGCGGCCTTTAGTTCAGACTCTTCCTTATATTTGGTTTGAATTCCTTTTAGGCATAGAAGATCACTCTGAGTTTTTGTGCTTTCAGCAGCATCAGTGCATGACATGTAACTTTTCCAACAGCTTTCAAACTCTTCTGTTCTCTCAAATATTCCCCGTGATTAGGCTGGTGAGTCATGGTGGACCAGAGCTGGCTGCATTGGTGCGAGACATATAACCCTTCCACCCAAACAGAGCTTCCTAAAGAAAAAAGAAAAGTTTTAAAATTCAGGGAATGCGCAAGAGAGCTTTGTCGGATGATGTCACATTGAAAGAAAAAAGTCAGAAAAAGAGGTTGTACTGTATTGTATTGTATTCTTTATAACTATAATATTTATTTTATCAAAGCACTTAAACACAGTTGTTGGTTTGAGGGTTGATACCTGCACAGTGCCGAGACTAAGCGTCCAGCCTGCAAGTGGGTCTGTCCCGTGACTCCTGACAGTAGATGAGGTGGGATGAGCTGGGCCCTGAGGTGCAGCTGGCTGCTCCATTGGTTTCAGAACAGGGAACAGTTTGGCATTGGGCTGGTACAGTGTCTGCTTCCTCATCAATGGGAGTGTCCTGTGACCCGCCCATAATGGATGAAGAGTTTGATAATAACGCGACAGACCCAGAGACGTTGCTGGGGGCCGGACTGCACTCCCCTGAGGTGCTAGGGGGAGTGTGTTTCTTCCGGCGCAGTGTGTCAATCCAGCTGGAGCTATGCTTAGATGCAAATGAAGCCAAAGCCAGAGACGAGAGGCGCATGTTCTTCCCTGAGGTGATGAGCTCTCCAAAGCCCTCTTGATGTGCGAAGGCATAACCTGACCTCCGGGAACCACTGCGGGGGCCAATACGGCCTTCAGACATGCTACTTGCGCCACGCCAGTTTCCTCCAGCACTCCGACCTGCCAGCTTTCTCTTTTTCTGTCGGACCAGCTGAGTGTAGCGCACCTATAATCAAAGAAAACTATTATAAAGCTTAAAGATAAAGGATTTGACTAGATGTGTTCTAGGGCTGTAAATAATTTATGAATAAAATGTTTACAAAAATGAATGACCGGTATTTTAAACAGCTCTTCAAAATTGTTTACAAATACTGTGTTTGTGTAAAATTAGCATGAACAATAACAAATGTCAAAATCACCCAAAAATTGAAATGGTTTCATTTGCTATTGGGTTTTCTGCACATGTGGGAGAAAATTACTGAGGCCTTAAAATAATTTATTTGTGCATGAGAGTGATTGAGTCAATATTTGCTGTTCAGAGTGTGTGTGCAGATGAGCGGTTAGGATCCCCATGTCCAATAGAAATAGTTAACAATTAGCCAGATTCAAAGTCTGGAGACATTTCTTTAGAGCAAAACATTTGTGCTTTCCTCACCGTGTCTGAGAGCTGAGGTTTGAGATCCAACTTGAGAAAGCGGAAAGCCAAAACTGGAACTATGCATATTGCAGTAGCCAGTGCAATAGTTAACCATACAACAGGTTGCAATAGAGTGCTCTGAGCACTACCTGTATTGAAGAACAGACACAGATGCAAATATTTGGCACTGTTTCTTATCAGCTTAAAGCATTACGCACAGTATCTGTAAGACATCACTTTGTATGGCACCATCTTACAAAAATAAATGTGTGACAGGCTGTGGACTGACCTACAAAGTGGAACTGATTAGGAAAGATCTTGAAGAGGGTGTGATTGTGCAGAGCAAACATGAGGCTGAAGTAGAGGCCTAAAGAGCCCATTACAAACACATGGTTGATTACGGTCCAGAAGCCAGTATCAAGAGCAATCTGCACAGGCACAAAAACAACAGTGGATACAGGCAGTCCATTGGTGGAACAGAGCATTAAAAATAGAGGTTGGCAGATGGCCCGACTTACCTGCACACTGACCACAATGACCAAAGCCGTTGCCGTAGTGACAGCAAATGTCTGATAGTCAGCAAGAGGCTCCCCGGTGCTTTGAGTGGCGTCAGATAACACAGCATAAGGGACAAAAAACAACACTACTGACGTGTAGATACCCTGTGCAATGCAGATGAAGAACTCTTTCTTATTGAACAGTAGGTTAAGCTGGCCAGGTTCATACAGTTTTGGGTACTCCAGACTCCTGTGGTCTGAAACGTCCTGCAAGAAAGTTCTTAAAGCAGTCAGACTGGTAATAAAAAATAAATTTGGGGAATTGATTTATGTTTGTGTGCTTATAGTTTTATTCATATAAACAGACCTGGTCAAATATTCCCATGGCCAGCACTGGGAGTGAGGTGTACACAATGTTGTAGAGTGTAATGAAGTACTGATCATACACTGTCTGGAGACAAGATGATACTTACATTCACAATAAGATAAAAAACAATGACTAATGTCTCTGACCCCTAGTTTCTGACCTGAGCAGAGAAGCCACAGAAAAAGCCAAACCAGAAGTGCACCATGGTAAAGGCAAAATTCTTGTAGAAAAAGTAGCAGAGAAAGCGGCACATTCGCAGATAAGACCAGCGACCGTGCACCAGCAGCAGCCTCTGTAGGAAGCGAAACTGAGAGAAGGAGTAGTCGCTTGCCAAAACAGCCTGGATGCCCTCCTGACCTGAGATACCAACGCCAATATGAGCACCTGGACGGAGACACAAGACAGGACACATTTTTGACTGATACTAATATAAGTCTTAACATGCCAACTTAATTGACTAAATACATACCTGTACATATTTACATCACTGCATTGAAGCTTGTATTTACTTTGCAGTCTGAAGGAAGTTAGTTTTTAATACTATGTGAAGCAGTCTGATCAGTCCTAACTCTTAATGAACAAAACTAGTAGTAGCTGCTAATCAGATCTAATCAGTAATTAAATATCTTAGCAAAGATATAATTAACCTAGAGTGTTTTATAGAATCAGCAATATTCAAAATTGTATTTAGCATGATTGATCAAGACCTTTGTATACATAAGATGTATACTGATACCAGCATGTTCTTACTGAAATATATCTTGTACGATGGTGTAATGTGTCAAACTGTGGGAAACTGATTGAAAACAAGTGGTACATTGCATCATAGTAAGTTTCCACACAGGTTAAATCTCTACAGTTGAGGTAAACAACTTGTACAACCATACTGCAGATACACTTCCTCCTCTTTACACATATTGCTCGGTTGACTCACTCTTGATCATGCTAACGTCATTAGCTCCGTCTCCCACAGCCAGAGTGACGGCCTTCTTGTGCTTCTTAATGAGCTCCACCACCTGAGCTTTCTGCAGCGGTGTTACTCTACAGCAGATCACAGCTTTGCATACACACGCTGTGGCCAAAAACTCTGTCTCCATGTCTGGTTCTAAAGCATGGGCCTGTTGAAAAAAATGGGAAAGCAGTTAAGAATTCAATTTGTCATGCAGTTTATGTATGGATTTGAGTGATGCCGTTCATACCAGACTGTGACCGTTGATTACGAGGCCAAACTCTCCTGACATGTTCTCCATGAGGAGGGAGGGAGGAGTGGGACGGGGGGAAACAGGGGGATTTGGCAGCTTTTTCTCTCTTTCTGCTCCTGTAGCTTCTCCATATCCTTCACTGAACTCATTGCCCATAAAACTAGCCTCAGCCCAAACCTCTACTCTCCCCACCTTCCTTTCAACTCTGCTTTGTGACAGCTCAATCATCCTTTGCCTCGCTGCTCTGAAGAGACAGAAAAACAAACTCCACGTCAACACAATATGCAATATTAAGATTGAAATGAAGACAAACAGAGACAGAAAAACAAACTCGAAATGATGTTAAACATGCACTGAACCAAAGACACTGCCTCTGAATCCAAGTAGTTTCTCTAAGGCCTTTTGACTTAAATCACAAAGTAGAGAAAAATGGTTAAAAATCTTAAGAAGGTTCTTTGATTGGATTGTTTTGGAAAAATGAAAGTCACTATGATATTAATAAATTTATAAGATTAAATTTATTCAGAGTCCCAAAATACTGACCTGAGCTCCTGTCGTACAGATTGAACAGTGTGTCCGCTGATGATAAAAACTTCGGACATATCATCTGTCAACATCTTGCAGGAGTAACCAATATTGACAGCAGTTTCTGTGTAAAAAGGGTTCAAATTCAAAACCTTGAAAATGGGCACTGTAAGCTGATAAATGTATGTACGTTCTTCATGTACACTATGTTTGAACTGTTGGTAGTAATGTAACATGCACGGTCTGGCTGCTGCTTTGTGTTAATGACAAGATTTTTAAAACACTGTAGCCACACAGGACACATAATACAGTGCCTATGTGTGTCTTACCTTGCTTGTCCCCAGTGAGAATCCAGATCTTGATGTTGGCCAGAGAGAGGATGGCTATGGTCTCTGGGACACCTTCCTGCAACTTGTCTTCAATCGCTGTGGCACCCAGAAGCTAAACATACAATGCAAACCATATTTCCAGTTTATTACAATAAAATAAATTGACATTACATTAAATAGTTTAATTGAATAAAGAAAAAGTATAGCTTATCAATCTACTTGAAATGTTTTTTACATCTTGCATTGTACTTTACGGGGCTTGTGAAAGAACAAAAAAAAAATCCCTTCTCTAAATATCTGCATAATGGCTTAAAATAGACTTAGGTTCCTATTTTGTTTTATTTAATTTGGGGAAGAGTGAGCAAGAAATGCATAAGAAATGTTTTTCAGTTTCACAAGAGAATGTACACATGGACACTTCGTTAACCAAGCGGAACCACACTGACCATCATGTCTTGCTCTATTTCCTCATAAACTGCTGCCAGACGATCTTCTTTGTAGTCAGGGGCTTTTTCAGCACTCTGGTGAATCTCCGACCATGCCTCCCACTCATCCTCTGAGAGGTCACGGTAGGCCAGGGCCAGAGTCCGCAGCCCATCAGTAGCATATTCCTATTAACATGTAAAATGTAACTGATAGAGTAAAGTAAATAGAGTTTACAGTTACACACAGTTATATGCTACTAATTCAGATTTGAAAACACTAGATGGCAGTAAAGGCCTATTGATTCTTAACAAATGTGGAGCGTGAGTATGTTCACTCACATTAAGGTGGTCTGAAGTGATGTTGATCAGTTCCTGGTTACAGGGGTGTAGTCTTTCGAGCAGAACAGTGTCCGCTCCTTTACAGTACAGACGGATCCTTCCCTCCGGGTTACGCACTAGGGAGTGAATAACACATCATATTCACTGAGTACAATTTTAAGGTTATTTACAGAGCATTTAAACAAAAAAATGTTTTTTACTAAACTGGTCCATTCATTTATCCAGAATTTAGAAACAACTCCAAAAATACTTTGAAGCCTGTAAGAGCTAAGTATAAGCTCCAGAGACACTCTACAATAAGTGTTTGATGTGTAATCATCACTGCTTCATAATACCAATAACAGACATCCTCTTGCGTATATTATTGAAGTCCAGTATGGCGAGCAGTGAGTATGTAACAGAACGACCCATCTCAGTGGTGGTGATGGTTCGAGGTGTCCGGGACCGAAACACAAAGCCAAAGTTTCGGGCAGCTGTCACTAGAGCACCCTCATCTGGAGACTGAGCTTTATACACAAGCTCTCCTGTATAAACACATAAGATGACTTTTTTTAATTTTTAGGATTATATGTTGGGTTGCCTTACATTCTGTCCAGATACTGTAACATACCCTTACTCTTCTCCTCGCTCATGACGGTGTGACAAAGTGAAAGGAGGCGGAAAAACTCATGAGTGTGCGAGTCACCCACTTTGACTGACTCCAGAAGTGTGTCGTCATAGAAACAGAAATGAGGGTCCGCATAAGGGTTGAAAGGAGTGAAGTCCAGTTTCTATTAATACATGTGGAATTAGTCTCTCAAAATGTATGCCTTAGTCGCTGTATAAATGAAAAAAAAAGATTTACACCGCTTACTTTTGGCTTTGGCGTCAATGGATCAGTTACTTCCCCTGACAAAAAAAAAGGTACAACTCCCTTAAGACAACATGCCATTTTTGTTTATATGTTGATTGAATATGAGCACACACAATGGGTTGATGGGAATTTACCATAAGTCTGTCCATTGATAGAGCACTTGTTAAAGCTCATGATGTTTTGAGTGAGAGTTCCAGTCTTGTCACTAAAGATGTACTCAACCTAAATATATATAACCATACTAAAACTTAATATACAACACAAGGTTGATACATATTAGGAATAAATGTGTTGGCTCACCTGCCCTAGTTCCTCATTGAGAGTTGTGGTCCTGGCCTCAGCTGGGGTGTTACACTGTGAACAAAACATCTGTTGGTCCCAGTTAATAAAGTAGCTGTGTCCGAGCCTGATCACCTCCACACTGAGATGTAAACAGAAGAGGGCAGAAGGAAAGCATGATGTACACTCAACGTTTTGTGACAAAGCTGACATTAATTTAAAGGCACTAAATGTCTATTATGTTGATTAAATCACTGTGGTTAAAATACAAGTCCAGGCAACATCGGAAAAGTATCCTTCAAATATGGTTCTGTTATTTTTGCATTGTAATAGGTGCTCATGAGGTAATATTGTTTTTGAACACAGTGAGTGGCCTCATATCCTTACCAATCAGAATTTAACTCATCACGAAGCACATGGCTTATTAAAATGATAAGATCTAGACTGGCTTATTAAAATGATAAGATCTAGACTGGGGAACCTGATTAGACACTACAATATTGTACACTTAATTCAGAGGAATACATGACCTACCTGACATAAAGAGATATCGGCACCACAGTGTTCAGGATGATGACATAAGACCAGAATGAGAGGAAGGCAGAGAATAGGAAGTTGTTTACAGGAGTGTCCCAGGGCAGGTAGCTCTGAAAGAGAGAGCCCACCTCCCTCTCCCACACTGCATTACCCACAGCCAAGATGACACCCATACACACCAAGAAGCCAAAGATCTGACAAGAAGAGATGGAGGCGAATCAATGGCAGTAAACCACTTTAAATGTAAATTCATATGACTCATATATTATTTTTGTGAAACCCGATGAAACCAAACTCTGCCACTGAATTTGGTATGAGCCTGAAAGTGAGAGATTGGATGTCCTACCCAAAGGACCAGAGTGTTCATCAAACGATCGATGCTTGTGCGCTTAAACTTGGTGCGACCACTGTTCTGCATCAGCTTGGTGTCCGGTCCTGGGATTCAAACAGACAGTTAGGCCACGCATCAAACTTCAAAGACTTGAAGCTTTTACACACACTGGAAACTGACCGGCAAAGATGACCAGGCCATAGCAGGACTCAGTGTTACGAAGAACACATCCTCGCAGCAGTATGTTTTGATTGGTCAGGGTGTATTTCTTGTCCCTCCAGTATAAAGTGCCAAAGAAACGATCCAGTTTGTTGTTGGGGGGCTCACATACAACCTCACCTTTTTTTAAACAAAAAAATAAAATAAAATGCTCTGCAAGAATATGCTTGTACGTGTCCAACTGCATCACCATTACTTTATAATGTAATCAAGCACATATACATGATGCTTTCGTAAGTTGAAATTCAGCAAAATGTGAGGAAGTGCTCAGTAATGGGTTTTCCTGAGCAGGTGTGTTGGTGTGGGCGTTTGATGCTGACATAAAACTCTTGTGTGTGTAGGTGGGCAGGTGCTGATTAGCTGGATCACAGTGCTGACAGTTCAGGGCATAATGTGTGAGGGTTCATTGTGGCAGGTTTAATAGCAGATTAAAAACTTGACTTTTATATTGAAAATAAACACTTACAAACAAAACTATGTGAGCTATTATGACTATTATGCTTTTTTGTATCTCACCATTAAATGTTGCCAAGTTGTTTGGGTCTCCAAGTTCACATGTTACTGAGACAGACTGACGCACCTTCATATTGGTCTCTCTGCAAAATACACACAATACACAGCACTTTACAGTACTGACATAGTGCAGTATAGCTTGTGCACATTATGAGGTGTGTAAGTCGATGGTGTGAGAGTGAGGTGTGGGCGGTTTTCTGACCCGTCCAGCTCAGCTGTCTCGATGTAACAGAGCCCGTGAGGTTCACTGCTGGACAACAAGAGCAGGTCAGCCTGAAAATAGATACAATAGCTGAGGGCAGCATCCAGTCCCTGACTGTAACAGAGTTAGTAAGACACTGATGTGGTCTTGATGGTATCTACTGTACAACTGAGCCAAAAGTAACAATAATCACATCTGCAAACAACTTATCATTCAAGTAATAAGCATTAAATCATTTAATGTCTAAGTTAAAAAAATTACATCATATCTCATTTAGTTTGGTTGGGCTATGTGGTATTGAAGAAGGCTGGGTGCAATTCTGCTCTGCTTTTGAGATAAACACTTACTGTCACAAACTGGTTATTTTCCAGTTTAATAATATCACCAACTCGAACATTCATCCACTTTTCTTTCTGAATCCTGGTGCAGCAAAAAGCAGAATAAGGACAGAGAGAACTTAGTTTAAGTTAAAAAAAGCAGGTGATTTTGTAGACAGTTGGACTCACGAGCCACGGATTAGGACCTGAGACTGACGGTTGTTAACCTGGTTGTCGCTTTTGTGACGAAACTGCAGAAAGAGTTCAGTGAGTTCACTTTATTTAGAAGTAGCCCTTGAATTGTATTTTACTGTAACATTATCCTCCCACATGCAAGACAGTGAGGAGTGGTGTCTGGTGCATAAAACACTTACATAGTCATCTGTGGCATCCTTTATTGCAGTGATGCTCAGCACCAGAGCTAGAGGCACAATGGTGGTAAACCAGGAGAGTGAGGAGATTTGAGGTATCAACTAAACACAGACAGTAAAACAAATTATAACAATAAGAGAATAAGATTATTAGAAAAAATTGTGTTCACTCTAGATGCATTTATAAATCATTTATAATCCTTTTACCATTCCATATTGAACTGATTTTCTCACCTGCAGTATGAGCAGAAAAAGAAAGTACGTATTGGCCACTTCCTGAAACTGCTCAAATAGGTTGACGGGCAAAAATGTGATTATGTTGTACTTTGATGTCATGATGCAGTTACTCTAGACACCAAAGAGAAGAAACAATGTGTGATTAAATACAAGTCACAGTTTTGGTACAGGCAGCAAAGTTAAGGCACAATCTTACCGCATACTGAAACTTTTCATTGTACTCTCTGTCATTAGGCTCTGACCTTTCTCTCCTCCTCTGCAAAAAAACATGAAACAAATGAGTCATGAGAGATAACATCAAACACTTAACAACAGTCATAGTGTATTGGACAATTACAATATTGAGTAAGAATGTAATGGAGACAGATACAAAAAGAACACTCAACAATGTTGCATCAATGTTTTCAGTAACCAATAGATGGCGGTGCTGGAGGTTGTCTGGGTTTTATTAAAAGAGCCAGACATATTCACCTTTGTTTCTTGGATACGCAATGCAGCTGCTCTTTTGCTGTTGCTCTGTTGCTGTGTACGGTGGGGATGCTCCCCCTAGCTTTAACGATGGGGCTTGTTGCCTCTAATTTTAATGATACTTTGTTTTTTTTAATCAAATGAATGACCTGAAAGTAGTACAGTCCACATTGCACATGGAAAAAATAACAATAGGGAGAAGAATAAATAAAATTTATTTTTTGTGCATAGATGACAACATACCACTAAAGCACTGTGGCTGAAAACACAAAGTTCTATATTTACATTTAACTAAGATGTGGTTCTACAAAAAGGGATGTAATAGAAAGGTAGCCAGTAGCCTCTAAAGACACAAACAAACATATTGTGGTTTCCTGTGTGTTTGCTCAAATGTCAAACTCCTTTATACAACTCTCACTCTCAACTCTCTGTGTCTTTAATTCTTTCATTTCTCCTAAACCAACTCTCTTGTAATATCTGTATTGATTTTGGTCATTTACTAAAAATAAAATGTTTGTTGTACGTTTAATGCAGCCTTTTATTTGAAATACTCAGGACCAGTTTACAAATATCCCAATTGTCTGTTTCTGTATTTTTCTTTCTTCATTCAGAAATATATTGCTCTTGGCACATCTTCAGTCTACCTAAAGGTCAGTGCTTTCCAGGGCAAGGGCTCACCAGAGAGCTTTCTGTCAGCTGGTGCTAAAGCTGCAGTAACCTTCTCTGAGGTAAAAGGTAAGCACAAAGGCCAGGTAAGCACATAGGCTCTGGGTTCCAGCTTGTACTCCAGCAGCTGCTGTGTAAGATAACCAAGAAAACCTAAATGCATGTGCATCTTTAGCAAACTGCCCAATAAGTGTTCTCTGACCACTTTTAGGATATCAGACATTCTGACGCAGACTGGTTTCAGCACAGCCAGTTTATTATAATCCATAAAAGTCCATTACTGAGACATTTTCAGTAATCTCTGCTATTAGCTAAAGTTTCCATAATCAACTGCTGTAAAGATGGACATAGATATTGATTGAATCTAAAATGCAGATATTTTTTAAAGAATTACTAACTACTGTGCATTCCCTTGTCTCTTTAAAGTGTCATCCCTGATATATCATTATTACCACACAGAATGCAGAGCTTACCTGATCATTTGTACTGTAGCTAATTCTATTAGCTGGTCTTATCTATCCCGGCAACGAGTAAACACAAGCCAGGAAGTAATGACAACTCTATGGGTGATTTCATTACATGAACATGTAATAGTGCAATTGTCTGCAGTAATATACAGACACAGTGATCTGATTAGTGACAGCCTGGTGGGCTGGAGGTCAAATGAATGTGCACATTCATTGGGCTGGAGGTCAAATGAATGTGCACATTCAGTATGATTTGTGACAGTTAAGCAAATAATAAAGATGAGGACAATAAAGTGCAGTGACAGTGCAGACTGGCGCCTTGAAGATTGATCAGTGTCTTAGCAGGAGAAAGGATGTAAGTGACTTGTTTACAAAATTTACTTTGTGTAATTCTACCTCAATAACAACATGAGTTGCAATGCTAAACTTTAACAAAGTGCCTGACATCGACTTTAATTTATTAATAATTTTATTTATTTATTTTTTTATTTTTTTTTATTTTTACAAATTTAACTGTCTGCAAGTTGTTGACCGATCTTGTAAATTAAATAATGTACTGTAATAGGATGAGGAATGACGTGACACTCTCATGGAAGAATGTCTCATGCAAGCTCACTTAAAGAGACTTACCTGTCTGGCTCTTTTTTGGCTTTACTCCTTTTGGTCCTTTCTGTTTCTTTTTTCGTAAAAGGCAGATGACAGTAAACCATTTGTCTGTAATGTATTTTGCTATTTCCATGTTGATATTTTGTTCAGATATAGTGTCTCCACAGCCAAGTACATCTTTAATAGGACAGGCACTGTGCTCCTGGCAAAATTTCACTCCAGATGGATCAAGATCATATCCTCTTTTCTTCTCCTCTGGCTCACATCACATGCGCAGCACAAAGCAAACAAACACACTATAATATCCCAGTCTGCTCTGCTCTCCTTTCTTCACACATTTCCAAAAGCAGTATAGTTTAAAACAATGGCTAATCTGCTACATGTTTCAAATTCATTTACTTTTCTGAGGCCTAAAGTGCAAAATGCAAAATTAAACTACCCTTAAGAATGCAAGGCTAATCAATACACTGCAGCGCCAATTGCAAATTATACATCTTATACGGAGCCCTCTACAGCATTACACTCTGCACATAACTGGACGTAACTAAAACCAGGAGTTTGCTAAAGGTTACCATGGTAAATGCCTCTCCGTTATTTTACTATGGATTCAGGACAGCAACTTCCATTTTTGATCTTAAACATTATTGAAACAGCAAGAAATTTTGGAACCAAAATGGCTTGTGCCTTGTTTCTGACCGTCACAGGCAGAAGGGTGCCCCGCTGCGGACCAGCCTGTGCCAAAGCATGGGAATAACATCAGATAGCACATAAAATATTATTCCTATAAACATCACCAGCTCTGGGGTTGATGTTCATGGCCTCTTTTTAAGTATATATTATAGGTACAAACCTGGAGGAGGTCTATTTCTGAACATGTCCACGCAACTGGCTTCCTTTTGCTATGGCCCATGGAACTATCTGTACAAGAAGAGGAACAAGTCATATAAGACCCACAGAAATAAAACATTTATTCATCTTACACAGATAGAGTGGTTATCATTCAAAATTATGACACAAATACTATACCAGAGCATTTCTGGTCTGTCAGAGCCCTAATGGCAAAATGACATTGAGCAGAGAGCAACATTTGGCGTCAAGGGACTGATGTCTCAGGACCAGATCCACTGTCAGTCTCCTCCAATGAGAGTGAGGAAGGGTAATGGAGTAGCATTATACCCCTGCCAAACCCAGACACAGCAAAACCTCCTCTCCCCTCCACGTTTTGCTCTCTGCTTTACATTTCCGCTGACTCCTTGTTATTACACACGTTACTGATTCCACTCACTGTGTTAAATACTCGAGTGACAGTGGAGAGAGGACGAGAAATGGGGATGCAGGAGCATAGCCTTTGCATCTTTGTCTTGGTTTGGTGGTGCAGACTAGAACGCAAACAGTACAACATCGAGCCTCTAATCAATAGTGCTCCCTCCATGTGAGTTGTGCAGATTGGCTTTCGCCTACAGTTTCCAGTGTTGTCCCTATCATACACATCAGCCCTTTACTGGCTGCTTCTAGTTTTACACAATTGTTTGGCTTTTTTTCTTTCATCTGTCTGCTCTCTATTTGTAAATCTGTGGCTAAATTACAGTAAGAGCCCACAGATGTATCATAGGATAATAAGGATCAAAATTATCACAGTTAACAATTAAACAATAGGCAACCTTTTCTTTATTCTCTCTCAATGCTGACACTTTTTATGATTAAGCTGCAAAGATATTGAATGAAAAATTTGGCTTGGAAAAAAACTTAACTTGAAATGTCAATGTCAATGTAAAATCTGTCCTTTTAGTAGGCTACACTGTCAACAAGGTTGACAACAACAATAGACATTAATAAACTCACTAAGGGTATAGGGTAAGGTAAAATAACTCGGTTTCTAACAGGTGGGCTATAAATAACGTTACTCTTTATGATTAAATTGAGAATATTACTATGCAGATGTAAAATTGACAATGCAATGTACTTTCTAATTGAGTGGGTAATAATAAACAATAATAAAAAGGTAAGTTTAAATTTGATTAAATAAGAGGGAAGCGCGCGCCGGACCCTAGCTACATTAGCACCAAAAACACAACATACCTTTGCAAGTCGGCTTTAACAAAAGATTTGGAGTGAACTCATCCTCGTGGCTCCAGCAGAGGTCATATTGAGTCTTGAGTTGAGGATACTGTAAGGCCACTGAGGTGGAGGTGGGAAAAGCTCCTGGGACCGGCGAGGAGGAGACACCGTGTCGGAGGAAGGCAGCTGCAGCCAGGACAGAGGAGACAGTTGGGGCACTGGGGAGGAGGGGCTGTGTCCGTCACTACACTTCCAGGCTGGACCAGTTCAGTCCAGAGCTAAGTCTGACTGCCATCAGAGCACACTTGTTTATTTATTTTCTTATTTTTTAACTTTGTCAATACTGTGTGCACCCAAATAACCCTCCCCCCCAAATAAAGGTAAATTTGATCCCCCAAAACAGTAACGCAGATCTTTTGTTGCTACTTAGCCTGTGTGGGCCACCGAACGGTTGTGTGATAGCGCCATCTGCTGTCAACTTTTAGCAGCAGACATCTGTATGAGGTAGTTACAACCAAACTACGACACGAGAAAATGTTTTATTGATTGTAATTGCTGGTAGCATATGGTGAGTTAAGTTATTATATTAGATTCTTCTCACAAGTAAGAAATTAAATTCTCACACTGTATAGCTAGTACAAGAACAAGTAAAAAAAAAACTGCTGACAAGCTAAGGACTGTTCGTTAACATGATAATGATGGTAGCCTACACTCCTTTCCATGTAGGCCTCCATCTGCATTGTCTTTATAGCAGCCCCCCCACAGCATACTGTACTTACTTAAACATTTCTCATTAAAGATTAATTTTTGGCCCTATGCTGTAATACTCTTTTTGATATCAAACGATGTATATCCTCTTTCAATGTGAAACAATATAAGCATGACCTTTGAGGAGGTCAAGACCTTTGCAGCGGTCAAAACTATGCATCACATTTCACTGATTATCTTAACTGTTGTGAGTGAAGAGAGTGAAGGGATAAAACACTGATGAGAGAAGCAGTGCAACAAAAAACAGGAAATAAACTGAGACTACACATTTTATAAAAAACTCAAATCTTTCTATTTGCAGAAAACAGACATTGCAAACACGCAATCACTACTGACTTATTAACTTGAGTTTTATAAAATTATATAAAAATAGATGTGCGTTTCTTCTAACAGTGCCTCAGCTCTCTTACCTGGTTCTTTATCCATTTTACAGCTACACATGCATGTGCATGTTATACATAATACATGTAGTATAGGAATCACAGTAACATTTAGAAATGTGCCATCTTCAGCTCCTCTTTGTTTCCCCATGCTTCAATGGCTTTGGAGTTGCCACTGATGGTTTTGAGTGTGTAGGGGTCCTCAGGTGGGTCCGGCTCGGGTAGTTGCCATTCAATAAACACTAAGTATATTAAGGTGCCAAGTACTGCTCCAATAAGCGGGGCAACCAACGGTACCCAAAACCAGTAGTTGAAACAGCTGGAAAGAATATGGAAGAGCATTTTAAACACGTGAGGCCTACATAACAAGTTTAGATAAAATAAGGTAAGATCCAAATAAATGAATTAATAAAAAAAATAAAATAAATCAGAAACAACTTGTACAATGTGGTTGAAGTTACAATAGTAAAAAGATTTAAAAGAACTGTATCATTAAAAAAATCTTTAAAAAACAAACAAACATGGAATCGTGATCAGATAGTGGTCATTCATGTTAGTAATAATAGCTGACCCTTTGATCCTGCAGATAATGTTTCTTACTCATTTAGAAGTGCAGATAGCAATTATGGTCCCGCAATGAAAACATACATTTTTTTACATTTTTTATACAATTTTTGATAACTTCTAGCATGTTATTTTTTAGAGGAACATTAGGACCATCAAAAATAATAAAACCATGATGTTCTTTTTCAAATGCTGTACATCATATCACCAGTAACAACTAAATTGACATCACAGAGTTGGCTTGATTGTTGTACATTTTTATATTGTTACATAAATGTTGTTGTATGCAACAGAGTACTGTAGGTACTCACGTAAAGACCTCCGTTCCCCATCCTGCAGTCAGTGTAAAAAGGCGTGGCCCCAGATCTCGTGCAGGATTTATTGCTGCGCCACAGTTGGCAGACATAGACATGGATATTCCTAAGACAATCACAGCTACAATAGGAGGGGTGAGTTCCTCTGGGGCAGGGGTGTTCCTCTTTTCACCCAAACATAGGATGCACAGTAGCAGCATGCCGGTGCCCACAACCTAATAAAATTAAATGCGTATATAAAAAGAAATGTGAATTCATGTTGATAAGTGTTGCACTGCTGACCTGGTCAAGAAAGCTTCTGCTTAGAGTCATGTACTCTGATGGATAGGTGGCAAATATAGATGCTGTCTCGTTTGCACCAAGAACAGTCAGCACTCCTCCACTGAAATCCATGATGGCATCTGAGGCAAAGAATAACTATGTAGTCTTTAAAACTGTATTGGCTGTGAGTTTTTTTATAATGGATTGGATTTATATAGCACTTCTTTTGTACCCAAAGGAGCTGCCCTGGGGAAGACTGATAGAGCTGTGTGCACAGACTATCACACATTCATACCACAGACACTAGAGGCAAGGCGGGTTAAGTTTCTTGCTGAAGGACACAACGACAGGCAGCAAGGATCAAACCGCCAACCTGCCGGTAATGGGATAACCTACCTCCTGAGCCACTGTGCTTTAGCTGGATTAGTTCAATATTTTGATGTTATGTTTATGTAAATGAACGATTACAAACCATAGTAGACGAGATAGACTAGTGCTGATGCCACGTAAGCCCCCAGGAGTTGGGAGAGGAAGTAGGGCAACAGACGGTCCCAGGACACCTGCCCCAACAGACATAAACTCAGACTCACTGCTGGGTTCAGATGAGCTCCTTCAGCAAACAGGGGGATCATAATTCTGTTATTAATGATTGTTACCATCTTCACCAACTGCCTTTTGTACAGTAAGTGACAATTATGTTCAAAGAGCAGGCCATCTTGTACCTGAGATGCCTTTGGTGAGGTACATGGCAGACATGACACCTACAGAGAAGGCCATGTTGACCGACAGAAACTGGCCTTTAGTCTCTCTGCTGGTTTTCACCTGCGCTGCAGCGGAACAGCCGAAGAGCTGTGTGAGAGACATAAGTAGTTAGCTAGGTTGCTTTTTGATTATCCCTTACCTTCAATTATAAACATGAAATGAATTTCCTTTCATGAGCTCTAAAGTAGCCCTTTTCATTTATAATGGCATTTTATGATATCTGTATTATCAGTAATAAAGACTGATAACTTTTTATATGAGTTCTATTCAGGTCAGTTTTTTAAAGGCAGTACTAGTACCTTAACAAATAATTCAAAAGAACGGGTACAGTTAAATAAAGTAAATAAAAACGTATAGTTTTACAAGTACTTCCTATATTTAGCATCAAAGCAAAACACAGGACTATACATAACGTGCATATACATCATTAATGCACTGCTAATTACAAACTTACAATCTTAAAACGTTCAAATAGAAGTAAATGTCCTGTAAAGAACTTACCAGCAAAACAAAAGTCCCTAAGAACTCAGCCATGCACTCTCGCACAATAGCGCTCCGTACTCTCATGAAACGAGGCTGAAGCATAGTGTGAGCAGTAATCCCTGTTCTTGTGAAGATTCAAGAGACACCACTGAGGAGATGTGTCACCTCTCTGCCACTTTATCGTTTCTGCAACTTTATTTTATTGTCTTGTTACAAAGGGATTGGCTGGTGCAGAGAGCATAATGCAGCTCGGACATTGGAGGCTTCTTATATCAGCAATAAGGCCATAAACAGAGTACATTATGTAACAACACTAATTGCCCTCATCACAACAGTCTATACTTTATAATTTCAGGGCTCAAATACATTAGCGTCAAAAATTATTTGACACAACATATACTTCAGCCCCTAAATGTCACAATAGTGGTGCATAAAGTTATAATTAATGTTAATAATTCTCAATAGATAAACTGTAATCAATAAATGATTAGTTTGCGTGTCACTCTTCCTGGAAAGTTCAAGCAGAGCCCCTCTGATAAGATGTCACTGTAACCCCCTGAACTCTGGACAAATAGATTAATATCCTGCTGGACAAGCAAAGAGTCGCGACTGATGACACTTTGGATTTAGAGATATGACCGGTTAAGATGTTAAGCTGTTTGAAAATTATTTTAGAAACTTTTATAAATCTTGATAGAAACAACACATCACTTTATTGTTATCTTATGGAGCAAAGAGCAAAACACATGAACTGGTGTTAGAATTGATTAAAAATGAATATTAACTTCAATAATTTACAAATACATGTACAATACCAGTATTTAACAGTCTTTTATACATGTACAGGTGTCACAATAAGGGTCAGTAACTGGTTACGCAATCTTTTAAAGCATGTTTCAAGCACAAAGTATGAGAGCTTTATCAGTGCATTATCCTTCAGACTGGAAGATTAACATTGAGGTAGATTTTCTGGCACATGTTTTGGCAAAAGCTATAAGCACTTATTCACATCAAACAAAGCCGCTACAATTATTTTTCAGTAAAGAGTTTGTTCTTTCTTTACATCATAGACTATATTAACAAGACCAGTTAATACTTCATGGTTGGCTCTGTGGACATGAGTATTGACAGTGTAAACCACATCCTTGATCTTTAAGTTTTGTGTGGCTGAGGAGGTCGGCGTAGCACCACCTTAACAGGACCTGGGGGCAGTCTTTTGATGAGAGTCCAAGCCTCAAGGCGCCTCATGCCCACCAGGCTCACACCATCAATCTCCAGCACCTCATCGCCGGGAACTATCTTGTCAAAAGGACCACCTGCACAACACATAAAAACATTCTCAGTACAGCTATGATGGCTGTAGTTCAACAGTGACCTATTATCTTCATCACAATAAGCACTTTTGAGGCTAATATGAGTACCTACGAACACACCACATGACTAGAGTCAATTGTATTGTATCGTATTGTCTGGGGCTATTAAAAACACAGAATATCAAACTAACATCTCTTTCAGTCAACTCAGGAAGAAGGTTTGGGTCTTCCAGTATTTAGAGATTACTATTGGGCTGCCAACATCAGAACAATGTTATATTGGAACTGGGGCTCTACACACAATAAATCACTTTACTCTGCCCCCTTGTGGCTGAAGTTGGAACTCATGTCCTTAGTCAAACCTTATGTTTCATCACCTTTATTACTTTTTACAGGCGTGTGTATAAAACTAAAATCAGTAACTTATAGTTTAGTTGTTCAAAATTCATTAAACATTCTTAGTCAAAGCAAGCAGCTATTATTTATAGGTTTTGGTCCAGTATTTATTTATTTATTTTTCTGGTGTTTACTCTATGACACTCTCTCCAGACAGGACCTTCCTCTTGGTGTTCAAAAAGCCCTGCTCATGGGCACAATAATAGCATTCATTCAGGAAAACATCCTCATCACAATCCTTTAAAACCTTGCTTAGCAAACTGTGATCATGGGAAAGAATGGAAACATGTCTGGGGCCCTTTATTGGACTATTTTGTTTTTTTAGCAAAGAGACTGTGTTATAGACAGACACTGGGCACTTCTTGTTGTGTGTGTATGTGTGTGTGTGTGTGTGTGAAAACAAATTGGTAAAAAAGTCAAGAAACACAGGTGTGCCAACTAAGCCACTGCAATGTTTATTTAACTATTTCTATGCGTTAATGCATGTATTGCTCACCCTGGAAGATCTTTTGAACTGTTAGAGGTTTATTCCCCAGACTGGAGTCCACACCCCCCTCCAGGCTGAAGCCCAGGTCATTGTTTTTCTTTTCCAGATGCATGCTGATGCGCTGACCTAAGACAAGCCCAACACAAAAACTTATCAGTTCATGATTTCTGCATGCAGGACCAACCTCTTCTCCTGTTTACACTCACCTATTTCAGTGACTTGTGTAGGTGTCGGCCCCTGGTTAACTGTTAATGCACTCACATTTGATATTCCACTGACACTGGGCTTCTTTAGGACCACAACCCCCATCTCACGGCCCTTAGCTCGCTTTAGGACCCGCAGGGCTTCCCAGTGGGCATAACCACCCAGTGCGGTACCATTAATGGACAAGACTTGGTCCCCTTCTCTTATGGAGCCCTCCTGGGCCGCCACCCCCGAGTGAAACACCTTGTGGATCTGGGAATAAGACAAAAACAGATGAATGAAAATAGAGCATGAAATATGAGAAAAGATAAAAGGGATGCTTCAAAAGCTACAACCATATAGTCAATATAAATTAAAACACTCAAATAAGGAATATTTTCAATGATATAGTTTTTTTAAGTTAAGTCCTTACAGTGACTGGTTTGTTCTGGTCCACACCTCCAGCCAAACTAAAGCCCAATCCTACACCATTGTCCTTATGGAGAACAACCACATGCACATCCTCATAGTCCTGCAAAAAAGATCTGTTTTAACAATTGAAAATCCTGGAGGAAACAGATGGGGAAAAAAACATTGATTCAACTGAGATGATAAAGACTGTTACCTGCAGTTTATTGTCCCCCAGACTTCTGACGTCTTCTATCAGCTTGTCCAGTTCTTCAGTGGGCATCACAGACACATAAGAAAACCCAGACACATCAGAGCTCAATGAGACCGACCGCCGACCCGTCGACTGCCACTCATCGCTATCATTCTCAGATTCATACTCCACACCGGCAAAGTTACACAGGTCTGCGAGACTACAAGAGGACAGAGTTTAGTTAGAACTAAGTTAACGATTTATTTTAAAAAAAAAGACAATTTTACTAGACCCACCTGAGTGAAAAACCCTTGTTACTCATGTTACTGGTGATGGTCACTGATGACTCTCCAGAATCTGAATCATAGTTTGAGTCTTCATCTTTCTGAGTACTATCATCATCATCGTCTTTATCATCTCCCCAGTTTGTTATTTGTGGATTCAAACCAGCCAACCACGCATTTAGGTCGAGTACCCGTCTTTTCCCTTTTGTATCATCCAATGAAACAGGGTCAGGCAGGTTGCTGTTGAGGGGTTCAGAAATGCTTGAGGAGTTGCTGACAGGAGTTTTAGCTTCTTCTTTTACCACAGACTTGCTTTCATTTTCTCTGTGTTCAATGGGTGTGGTTTTCTGGAGGGGTGCGTGTGGTAATAGAAGAGGTAAACAGTTTGGGGTATTTGTTGGAGTTTTGTCATTGTCGCTGACAGGTGTAGAAGTCCCAGAACCACTTGTTTCATTCTCACCAGGAGATGCAGGGGTCACAGCCCCAGAGTTTGGCATTAGTAACCCACTGCTGGCATTGGTATTGTTCTTTCTCACTTCCTCTGAGCTTCCAGAGAAATCAGTCTCATCAATGTAGAAGTTATTAGGATTTCTTGGAGAAGGGTCTTTATTAAGTGGGAGCTCCAGTGTTGTCTTGAGTTTATTATATTTACCAAAATCCTCAAAATACTTGTCATATTGTAGTTTGTTCTCATTACCTTTCCTTACTTTATGAATTCCAGCTTCATCCACAGACAAAGACCTCAGATTCAGCTCTTTCTGTTTTGCTTTGCCCTCTTCAAGTTTTTCATCTCTTTCTGATGCAAACATTTTGGTTCCTGTGGCTGCAGCCTCCTCCCCCTTTACCTCTTTCAATCCTTGCCACCTTCCTTTCATTGCTCCTAATGCTTTAGCAGACCTGCTCTTTTGCACTCCATCATAGGGCTTGCTGAGATGTGCTGGCACTGAAAATGCTCGTCTATGAACGCTAGCTTGTGTTCTCTGCGACAGAGATTCAAACTGGTAGATTTTATTCCTCACGCTTGCAGCTGAGGGAGGAGATGGCTTGTCATTAATAAGCTTCTTCTTGGGCTGGATTTTCTCTGAGTTTGACTCAAAGACATCGTCATTTGAGGTTTCCATTTTGTCCACTGTTGCTCTTTTTCCTGTTTCTGATCAGCTTTCCTCATTGTCATCAGGCTTCTTTCCTTCAAACCTTTTCTACTAAAGTTATTCCAGTTCTTTTCCTCACTTTGGTTGGTTCCGGTTTCTCCTGACCCTAAAGAAACCTCAGATATACCCTCTAGGACAGTGGTGGACTGGGAAGGCATGGTTGTTTCTCCTGCAGTTCTGGAAGCTCTTATTTGAGTTGCTACAGTGCTCCTACTCCTGGCCCTGTCCAGAGATCTTGTGCCTGTATCAGACATTGTGCTTTGGTAAACACTCCCTTCATCAAGATGCCCTCTAATGGTCTGTCTGTGCCACTGCCCTGATGTTGATCTAGTACTACTTATCCCAGGAGTACTGGATGGTGAAGTGTCTTTGAAAGTTGTCCAGGTGAGTAATGTCCCGCTTTGACCTGAGTTTAAGCTTTGTTTCTCTCCTGATGAGAAACGCCTCGGGAATGTCCCACCCAGTGATCCTTTATGATAGGACAGCTCTGTCATGTTGTTGTTATTGTTGCTTTCATCAACATCAGAGGATCCATACAGCTTTTCAATCCGTTCCAAAATGCTCTGACCCCTTTTTGGCCCAAGGGAAGCAGACTGGGACCTTATGCTGGATGGCAACGATTGCCCTCGACTGGCTCTGTTTAATATCTTGTCTTTATCATTGCTTGCTTTTGCATCGTTATAGACTTGTACTGTAGACATGACCCTGCTTTCCTCGTGGTCAGCCCCTCTGATTTCTCCTGGTCTGCTGGCCCAGCTGTCAACTCTGAAGCTTCGCTCAGGGCTTTTAGCACCTGTACTCCAATCTAAACTCTTACTCCTGCTGGACATGTTGGGCCTCCTCCACACTGTCCTCCCTTGTCTTTCAGAGTTTTTTATTTGGTTCTCTCTTTCCAAACTTTGAGCTTTGGCACAGCTGTATGTCCTGTGCTGATAACGGGGAACTGACTTACCCTCATTCTTTACACTAGTGTCAGTTTGTATTCTATGTTTGTCTTTACTCTCAGCTTCCTCCTTCTCCTCTTGGTACCTGGACATTCTAAAGTCAGGTCTGTAAGTGAGACTGTAAGACACAGAGTTAGCTGATCGAACAGTGAAGTGTGCTCCCGTCTGAGTGTTGTACCCACTCCCTTGAGTGGGGAGCAAGTCCATTGTCCAGAAGTTAAGTTAATGTCCTTTTCTCAAGTGCCAAATCCAGAAAAAAGATCACATGGATAAACTTTTTTTTGATGGCACTATGAACACATCTTGATCAGGTGTTGCAAAGCCATTAGTGCTGGTCCTGTTGTTTATCCTCAATAGTCCTCCTTTTCCTGCATGTCCTCAGTGAACAGCCTCAGTTGCCTGCAAAGCATAAAAATTAACACATTTGGAATGTTCTGATATGTGGTTCCTCCAGGCACTCAGTCAGACAAACTCAAATAGCAGTTCAGGGCCAAAAGTAAAGAAACTCAAAGAAATTAAAAGAGTAGGCATTCAGTGGAAACAATAGGACAATAAACACAAAGAACCTGTCAGTTGTGTCATTTTGCAATGTGTCCTTACATTCTCAACATTTTCCTTGTAGTGACTCAAAGAGCCTATTCACCAAACAGGTTCACCAAATATGTACCACAATGGTTGTTTACACAAACAACATACTCGAGACAACCTGTTAGCGTCAGCTAAACTAGGAGCAAAAACTGGAAAAACTCAACCAACAACAATCCACGCATTATAAATTTTATTTTATGCTCCATCTGATAGGCAGCATAAAAAAATGAATCAAAAATTAAAAACAATCTGTTTAGAGTAATGACAAGGGACATTGATTTAAATTTAGCCAATGAGGGTTGGACAGCACTACTTTGATCATAACAGATAATACCTTTAATCATAGTTTTAATCAGGTTAGCATATTCATTCAATTCAGGTTTAAGTGTTTCACTCGGAAAGCGGTAAGGCTTCCCAAAGCAGTCAAGTGTTGTTTTACAGAGACACCTGTTCTGCCAGGTCAGAGAGCTTCCCATCTGCACAACCAGGCCAACTCATCTCCGGTTGCTTTAAGAACCAATAGGTTAGCTAGGGATGGTTAAAGATGCACACAGACATAAAGATATAAAACCTATTATATATCTGCTAACCTCATACCTTTGACTTACCTTTGTAAAATTGGTCCATTGCGTTATTAAATCCAGTGATAATATCAGCGTCTCCCCTGTTTCTCTTCTTTTATATCAGCGTTAGATGTTGGACTGTGTACAGTGACGACAACCTGCCATACTGGTTTATCCTCTCTTTTATTCCTCTCTCTCTTTGTGTCTGTAGTTTAGTCTATATCTCTCTCCTCCCCTTTCCATTGTTGTTCTCTCCTTCTTTTCCTCTTTTCACACCATGGCATTCTTTATGTTGCATCGATGTGCCACTAAACGTCTCACTCGAAACGCACACACAAGCACACCCTGTGGAATCTTCAAATCCTTGTTTCTCGGTTGACAACATGTGACATGACCATTTTGTAGCTCAAGGCAGAGGATATGAGTGGAATGTATCAGGACATGGCATTTCCCAACACTGGCTTATAATGTCACCACACCTAAGGCAACCCAATCATCTGGGGTGTACAGGTATCAGAATACATAATAACAGAGCGCCTTTAACTGGGACCAGAGACCACAGGGAGCTCATGAAAGACTCTAAAATACCAGCAGGATACTGAGCTTGTTGATAATCTTCGACTAACCCAGGATACTGATTGACCAAAATAAACCCAAAACTGTGACTCATCCTGGGACTAAACTACCATAACAAACAAAATAAAAAAATCTTATCTCTGAACTAAACCCAAAAACTACCAAAGTTGGAAGATATTTACATGCCATTTTTTACACACAACGTCACAATTAGAACTAAACTAAAGAGAAAAAAAATGTAAGGAAAAAAAATACTTACAGTTAAGGGTGCTAGTTATCTTGCTGTAGTTTTGCATACACCTGCTTCTGTTTTCAGTTCAGTCAAAGGAAACTGTGGTTACCACATGAGCATGCTCATTCTGATGGTCTGATGTCCTAGTTTGTCTGCAAAGAAAGAACGCAAGAGCCACTTCTGTCCGTCTGCAGCAATGATTCAATCAAATTCAATGAGTGTTTGTCCTCACAAACAAATGTGGTCAGGACAGAGATAACTGTTATGAGTGGGAGTAAATAGCTGCAACACCCACATTGTCCCTGATGCATTAATGGGACTCTTTGTTTCTGCAGAAAACACGCAAATCACCCTCGTCTTGTTCACTCAGATACAATTTTCAATTCAGTCTTTAGTGAGGCCACTCAAAGTCTACACAGTGTTGTGGGAAAGAGAAACACCGTTTGCTTGTAACTCTGAATAGGCTACTGAACTTTAAAATTTAGTGAACACTTAACTGTTCCATTATTTGACAGCTGAGTGGAAATGTGTAAAAAAAAAAAAGTCCACAAACAGCAGATGGCAGAGGAGGCCTGTGGAGCGTGAAAGGAGGCAGCAGAGTACGTTGGTCTGGTCTGGCGTCACTACTCCTGCTCGTACCAGTCACGTGACCAGGGCGGAAGTCAAACCTGAGCCTGCAGCAAAATGCAGCAACTCGAGGCACTTAGCGCTTCTTTATTTTTGTTTCTCCTTTTTTACTTAGTAAGATTCTAAAAAGGACGAGTGGAATACAACAAAATTCCTTAAAGTAGACAACTGTTGAATGTAGTTTGACTTGTTACGCCGCTGACATTTAGACAAAGTTCATTAGTTTCCTGAAGTTGGACGCAAGAATGCGAAGTGACGCTCCTCTCTCGAGCGTTAATGTTGTGCTTGTAATGGCATACGGAAGTTTGGTGAGTGTTTTTAATTGTGTCGTTGCTTTGTTTTTCAGTTACTCACCTACCGTACATTACACCGTTTTCATGTTTAAATATAAGTCTTGGTAACCCCAGTTTAACATTCAACTTTAGGTGTTTGTTTTGCTCTTCATCTTCATAAAAAGACAAATTATGAGATTTGCCATGAAGTCAAGAAGAGGACCCTATGTTCCTATTGGACATAATGCGCCTAAGGTAATTCTGGACAAATGTTTTTTTACTGTATATGTGTGTTAAGTGTTAAATATTAATTACACTCACTGAGATCTCTGAGGTTAGATTGTCTTCATGAGAGTGCTGTGGTTAAAACATAGTGGTCTGGGAATGTGGTTTTGGTTTGGTTAAGTTTAGCATTGTTCCCTAGGGTTATATGACACAGACTACATCACGTGTGTGTGCTCTAGGAGCTGAGACAAGAAATTGAAGCCAAACTGTGCCAGGTTCAGAAAATCCACTTTGAGCCCCGTCTGCTTTCTCCAGATGATGACAGGCTCAAGTGTGAAGAACAGCCGGGTAAGAAGACCGTGAGGGACAGCTACAGTCACATTCAGATGTAGTAGTTTTGTAATATGTGTGTACATTGCAGGTTCCTGTGACTACTTGTACAGGATGAGAGCACTAGATGCCATCAGAGACACTGGTAAGTTTATGAAGATATCCACTAGTCTTATATTGTCTTACATACTCTTAGTTAGTATTATGTCTTAATATACAAACAATGTAATAGTTATATGTTTGACAGTTGATTCTGTATGTTTGCTGTTAGATTTTCCTTTTCGAGAACTAGGTGGTTCCTCGTCTGCTGTAACAGGGAAGAGGTTTCGGACTTGGCTACTACAGCTACGGACATCCCACAGCATGTTTGAGAATAACCAAAGTTCCCTCATTGACACTGTGTTGGAAGGCTACAATAAAGCCCGCCATGGCTCAGAGGTTTATTTGATACTTTATACTGTATATATTTTTTTGATTCAACTCAACAAATGTAGTTGAGCTACTTTGAATTACATTTAAAACACCCTAGTGTTCTGAATAAAAAGAGAAACTACAAATAATCTATAACTGAGTATTTGGTATTTAGCTATACATTTTTTCTATTCTGTCTATAGGTTTTTGGGGAAGCTGAATTTCTAAAATACAAGGAAGCTCTTAATGAACTGGCCTCTGTGTGAGTATATTTTCCCTCTTGCTTTTCTTTCCAGATAATCCTTATGTGGAATGTTAAGAGAATAATCTTTTTTTTTCTGTTTCAGTGTGAAATCACACAAAAGCAGCAGTGGAACGCCGAGCCAGCACCACCAGACTGCAGCCAAAGACTTGACTAGCACAGAACCAGTAGGCTCCACATCCCCCACTCAAAACATCTACCTCGTGTCTACTCAGCAGCGTAATAAGAGGCCCAGGCATTTCCTGGAGTTAAAGAACTTTAAAGACAACTACAACACACTGGACAGTACACTTTAAAAGTAGCCTATAACTGTGCCACCCGTAAAACCTGGTGATAAGTGCCTACAGATAGTTTGAGAATAAAGAAACAGCACTGCCTTTGTATGCAACACAAATTGCCCTCTATCAGACTACTTATACAATGCTGTTCTAAACGTGGCCTACACTTGTACTGATATGTTCCTGCATGGCTATATTAATAGAAGGAAAAAGAAGCCATTGCATTATTAGAAAAATAATTGTTTGACCAAAACATATCCGAGCTCCAGCGCTACACAATGGCATTTGACAATCAGTATTTATTGCACAATATATGCCTATGCACCATTGTAACATTAACTTAGCATGTCTAAATCTTTTAATCATGTTGTTAGTGTAAGGAGTTCACAGGTATTTATGGCTCACACTGAGGAAAACACCTTAAGTTATTGTGTTTACACGTTTGTCTGTTGTAAGTGCCTGTTATTTTTGTAGCCTTAGTCTTTGTTTTACAGAAGCCATACTTGACATTCTGACATCTTTTAACATTTAACACATTTTTACCAGTGCAATGTTATTTGGCAGTATTTCCTGTTATGTGAAACACTTTGTCTATTGTATTGCTACATTACTCAGTATTACTGTACTTACTTTTTTTTGTAGTAAGGCATTACAATGTCTAAACATGTTTACACCCTGACTACAATTTGCCATCCAAGTAAAACGTCTGTCTTTTAACCGTCTAGGTGTCATATAAATAGTGTCCAGCAGAGGGTGTCCTTGTACTAATCTGTCAAGTCTTGTTTAATTATGCAGCAACACTTAGTTTCTGGGATTTATTAGTGCCAAACACACAACCTATTTGATGATACTTCATATAAAATCTTCTCTATCAAACAGCCTGACTAGAGGTTTAAGGTTATTAAATAAATACAAAGTAGCTGATAAGCAGAAATTACAATAATAAATCTTAAAGATTATTCACAAACTAATAGCATCTTAGACAGTGGCAGGAAACTGAAATGTTTTACAAGGGAAAACTGTACAAAACCACTCACATTTCATGGTTAGAAGAAGCCCTAGGGTCTTTAAACCTTAACATGTTGAGACATTAAAACTACTCAAAGTAAACAAATTCAAATTCTACATTCGGTATTTACATTACAAAGTGTCAAAATATTCGTGCTCAAAGTGAACAGTCATAGATAAGTACAAGAACATAGGAGAAGGAGGGTGTGTGTGATTTGTTACTGCTGAAATAGCTGTAATGCTACATTATTTCCCGTTTATGGGTTACTTGTAACCTGACTTGCATAATTGTGGCAAAACATCATCTTGCACTTTGCACAACAATTCTGTTTGGATAAAACAGCACTTCTCTTAAATGCAAAGGTCAAATAAGCCATCACACATGGTAGGATAGGATAGACTTTCTGAGTCAGTACACTGATATCTATGTCAAAGTTTAAAATGCACACTCACACATAATATTTTTAGGAGTGTGTGGTTTAAAAGTAGAAGTGTTGATGGAGTTGCATTGCAGAGCAACCTCATCTTAAATATTCACAGACTGAGGGTGAGGAGTAGAGCACTACTTGGCCCCATTCAACCTCCATTTGTCACTTCATGACTTGATTTCAATGACTTTGATGAAAGGGAGTGGTTTGTTGGATGAGGTTGAGGGCTTAATTGGTTTGCTAAAAGAAAGAGAAACATTGACAAATTAGTTGTGTTTACACAAAAAAACACCATCAAACTGTAATGGTTTATTAATGTCATGTGTGCACTTTTTGTAGTTGGGTTTGCCGGTAATAAGTTACCTGTAGACAATCTGTGGGTTACGCTCTGATGACAGGTAGGAATTTGACCTTTGATCCCCAAGGAAGTAGTCCATTTGGTCATGCATCTCTCGGTTCTGCACAAAAAAAGGTCAGGTCACGTAGTACCAGAAGAAAAAGTGGGCAAACTTTCTTTATCTTAGGGAAAAAAACAATAAGCAATGCTCACTTCAGCCTCCAAAAAAGCCACTTTTTCCTCCAGCTCTTTGATAACACGATCCCGTTCCTGGATCACCATGCGCGAGTTCTGGAGCTATAGACAAACAACAGACATAGATATAAGTGCTGCACAAATACAAACAGGGAGATGATGAGTTTGCATTTCAAAGCCTGTCACATGTGCGTCTCACCTGTTCAATCATGTGTCTGACTTTCCTCTGCTGACATTTCAGCATGTCATCCAGATGGTGGATCTTCTCTTTAAGAATTGCCACCTCCTTCTCCAACTGCTCTGCCCTGAAAACATAAACTCTTTTAGAAAGCTAATTTCATTAGGGAAATATTGCTAAGTTAGCTGTGAGCTGACCTCTGCTCATCTTTATGCCCCCCCTCTCTTATTTTGCGCAATTCTTGCAGTTCCGCCTCTCTGTTGTGAATAGACTCTCTCAAGGTGGCACTCTCCTGCTCCATTCCTCCCAGCAACCTTTGCAGCTCGTCAATTCGTTGGTCTTTTTTCTCACTGGCTTCCTCTGTGCTCTTTAACTTTTCATCCTGGTGACTTAGACGCTCTCTCAACTGGTTCCCTTCAGCCTGAAACAAAAAGGCAGTTTTATGTTTAATTCAAATCTAAAATACCACATACTAAGTTTAAGACTATCATTTAGTGCATCTTACATGCAGTCTTTCTTTTTCTTCTTGGTGTTTCTTCTCCGCTTCCTGAAGCTGTGCATATAAGCGTTTGCTGACTTCCCTTAGTTTGGTTCTCTCTGCTTCATCGTCCATTTCCTTTCCATAGAAAAAAAGATAATAGATGAATACTTCATTGGTTATGTAATCTATTAAATGTTTTGTTGAAAGAGAAAAAAGTCCTATGGGTTTGGCTGTCCTAATGGCAGTAGGCGTGTCCATGTGCATCACAGGCAGTTGGATCAAAACCAGTATTCCCCTTCCCTGATACAACAACACACAACTAATATGACTCACTGTTTAAAAGCTATAATTAGTGCAAAGATAATCAGGCTATACAGCGTGTTGTCATGTCTGTCGTGGTGCTAAAATGCAAACAGTAGTAGCTGCTATAAGTGGGTGGATCAAAAACAGCAACAAAACCATTAAGGATATGTAGCAGCCCAGGAATGCAGTAAACAATGAGTCCAGAACACAATAACGCACAGCCAGGAGAACAGTACGTTCACACATTTTAGTACACCCGAGGTGCTAGCAGCACTTGTTTTCTATTAGTTAAAGCTAGATTCCTGAATGTTTGTTGTAAATTTAACACCTTTCCCTGTATACTTCTAGTGAAAGGCAATGATTACTTTACAGGCTGGTTTTGTTAAATTTGTTCAGGACAAAATTAACTAAGCTATAACATGCTTTCAAAACAAAACACATACTATTTGACATAAAAGACTCAAAGTGCTTACCTTTGCCTCACTTTTGTCTTCTCCCTTGGGGATAGATGTAGTGTTCTTTTTAAATGGAGCGCTGACCCTCCACCCGTTTGACTGGACAAAAGAAAAGGAGGAAATCAGTAAATAAAACAGAAAGATGGAGATGAGAGGTAGAGGGAAATACCATGAAGTGCACAGGATGTTAAATTAACAATGGTAAAATGACAACAAAGAGGAAGCACAAATAGACATACCTTGTTTTTGGCTGCCATCTGCTCTCTCAGTGTTTTCAAGGAGTACCTCACCTATGTAGAACACAAAACAAGTTGTATGTCTAAGTTAGTACAAGTGGTCTGGTGAGAAGCTGCTAGCTGCAGGGTCTGTCTCTGAGAAGTGATCACCACCCCAAACTCAGTATCAGCTCAGAGAAAAAAAGGGCGGAGGCGCAGGGAGAGGAGCAAGAAAATTATTTACATGATGTAAACATGGTCCACATCACTGAGGCAAGACCCTAGAGAGTGCTCAACTCTCACCAGACTGACCTCTTGTATTTGTGAGACTTCATCTGACAACATCTTGAGGCTCTGCTGGTGTTTCTGCTGCTCTTGTCGGCGGGCTTCAAGATAAACCTACAGAGAAACATAAAAATGAGACAAAATTTAGATAAATACATACAAGGAAAATTATAGACCCTCACTGCAAAAGGGTAAAGACTAAAACATTACCACTTTATTGCAATTTGATGCTAAAAAATAAAGGATCTAACACTGACACAGAGAGACACCCACCTTGATGACCTCCACCTGCTCCTCTGAAGACTTAACAGGTTCTGGGGTCAGAGACGTCCTGTCAATTGGGGGCTGTACCAACGCAAATGCACGTCCAATAGGCTAAAAAATGTAGGGCAGAGGGTTTTCAGTGAAAAAAGTGTTGCATAATGCTGCAAAAAGCTATTAGAATCAATGACTTTTCTTAAATGATGCACTGTGAGAGTCGTGTCTGACTATGGTAGCCATGTCTAATCAATAAACATCTGGTTGCTCTTTTGGAAGTGGTGGACATACTTGGCTCTAAGCAGATAGCCAGAGGGAGGGCCATGCACAGAGAAAGATTATGTAACTGCGCAGCCCTGGTGGTCCTTTTTTGGTGTTGGTATTTGATAGAACAATGGTTGCCTTGAGACGCATTAAGATGCACAGACGGGGAAAAGTTGATGTGTATGTTGTATTCTAGTTGAGGCATGTCCGAGACAGTTACTTTAAACTATTGGAACCATTTATCAACAGTGTAGAAGATCTTCCAATTACCAAAACTTTGACACCACTTGTGCTCTATCTTCTGCTCCTTCTACTGTGTAGCCTAGTATTGTAACATCTGTGACCTGTGTTTTTAAGTGCAAAAAGTTCTTACCTTGTCCCGCTGGTGCTCTGCCGCCTGACTCTGGTCGTGTAGTGTGAGCCTAAGTCTCCTGCACCGGTCCTAAGAACAGAAGAAAGAGAAAATGAATGAATCCACAAAGAGACCGTTATGCGATGGAGGGTCTGGGCTATTTTGAGGAGGAGAGTCTGAGTCATAGCAGCTACACACACAGATAGTTTGGGTGAAAATGTGTGGTACAGACGTCATAGGGACATAGGCGGAAACTCTTCAACCAATTAAAAGCAGAGACTGGATTTCTGGGAAAGTGGAAAGAAAAGTGAAACAAGATGGAAGATTTTCCAACGTTAGTACACAACGTAGAGCATCAACACATAGTCTTACATTTACGTCAGAAGCAAGAGAAGTAATAGGAAAAGTCTGGACTGGGAGTGCATGTCTTGATTAAAGGAAAACCCTATACAAGATAAGGATGCATATTTATGGAAGTGTATGAGGGAGCAGGGCAGGAACATTATGTAACAAGACATCAAGTTTTGTTTAGTTTTCCATCACTATCCCGGTGTCCTCCACATCCTTCAATCAAAAGACATGGGTCTGCCTCAGAGCAGACAAACACTCACAGCATGTTACTGGTCATTTATTACACTGGCCTTATTTCTTAATAAGTAACGTTTATAGGGTTTGTGGTACAGTTTGGAATTTGGTATGTCTGCCAAAGCATTCCTCTGTTAAACTGTGTGTGACATGCACTTATTTAGACTTGTGTACTATAATGGTTTAAAGGTACAGTATAAAAGTCTACCCTGACTCTCCTGTTCTAAGCCTAAGCCTAGTTCTTCATGTCAATACATAATTCAAATAAAGAGCTTTGAGTTGCAGTGTACCTGGATAAATGTTTGACATGGTAATAACCAGAGAGCGAATAAAGGCAGTTGAGTAATATAGATAAAGAGTAGGGTGTGGTTATAAAAGTATTTATTTTACTTGTGACCTAAAGTCTTTATAGTTAGGATCAGGAAGTACACTACCATTAGAAAAAGAAACAACAGGTCAGTAAGAAAAAACAAAAGCAGTGGAAATAACACATTGTGGTTGGGGCCCTAATATATTAAACAGAAGTCAGAGCAATGAAAGCCTTGCTCTACATGGTTTCCTCTCAGATTACGGACATAAAAAAAAGTTCTAATAGTTGGGAGCCATGAAGGGGAGCAAAGCAGAGGCGGGAAAACAGAGGCAGGGTTGTTACGAAGGAATCCATCATTATACTACTTCACAAAGACTCCAGTTAATCCACCAGTCTCTCTGTTGGGCCTTTTGTATTGACACACACAAATATGCTGTTTATACCACCGTCAAAGATAACCTGTAATACAAGCCTGTCTGAGGTCCAAACAAAAAGGGACCAATAGGATGTGCTCTTAGGTGACGCACACACACACACACTGACTACAGGGCAGAAACCTGAAACTAAGCCAAACATAAGAGCCAACGTGCTGGACACTCTGACAATGGGCACAAAGCATTATGGGGTATGGCCAGGCTGAAAGGCTGAAAAGCTTAAAGGGTACAGTGCCTTTGTTTCAGAGGACAGACAGTAAATCCCAAGGACAAGCAAGTAAGTCACAGATTCTCAATAGAACAAGGGTAAAATTGTTCTATATTGGAACAGAGGTTACTGGGCAAGGTTCTTTTCACATTATTCCTGTGGCAAAACAGGTGAAAGTAGGTTAGCTTAACAGTGGTAGGTAGGTTAGAGAAACAGTGGAGTTCAGATAAAACTGCCTCCGGCCTCAACATTCCTCTAAAGATATGAGCACGATGGCATCTATTAAATTACTCCATTCCTCTCACGCTCTGCTTAATACCATACCTGCTGCACAGATGTCATTTTTGTTTTTTGTCCAACAAACCTCAAGTCAACAGGTGCGAAATGAATATGGCTGGATACGTTTTCAAAAAGGCACCGTGTATGGGTTTGTCTTCTATTGTAACTTGTTTATTTATATGATAAAATGTAGAAGAAAAGAAAAGCAAGTACATACAAAAAAATAATAAATTCAATCCACATAACTTGCCCGACTGCTCAGGCCCGAAAAGGAGTGGGACAAACGTAAACCTTATAAAAACCCCTTCATGATCT
Source organism: Perccottus glenii (assembly GCA_024416835.2). NCBI lineage: Eukaryota > Metazoa > Chordata > Actinopteri > Gobiiformes > Odontobutidae > Perccottus > Perccottus glenii. The sequence continues at coordinate 15,161,337 of CM044551.2, forward strand.
CATTTTAAAATGAGATCAGAAAGTATTTGTACATAGAAGTACTGCACCTAAAATGTGCTACTTGCCTGCAGCATATGTGATATTAAATGTATTCCACAGTCGTAGCTGATTTACAGTGTAACATATCAAGTACAATACATTGCAAGGGGTGCAGTGACTCAGAGCGATTGTCCCTCAACTGGAAGGTTGGTGGTTTGATTCCCGCTCTCCCCACAGTTCATACTGTTGTGTCCTTGGGTAAGACACTTAACCTTCCTTGCCTCCAGTGGTGTTCCAGCTGTAACACTGGTGAATGGAACCTGAATGTAAGTCGCTTTGGATAAAAGCGTCAGCTAAATGACTAAATGTGAAAATGTAAATGAATAAATGTCCTATGTGGGAAGTAACAAATGCATTTTGGATTCTAACACTTCAATCCATCATTAATGCACTTGGAAATGGCATGAAACTGAACACAATTAAAATATGAAATCTTAAATCATGTTCATCGGCTCACTGCGCAACGATGAGAAGCATCTTGCAGTGTCACAAGAGCAGTTCACAGAGAAGTGGTAAATGCTTTAGTCTGACTTTTGACTTCTGTCTGAACAAACTAAATATAAAACCCAAGCGTGAAGTGTGTATTCCCGTCATAGAGCGCTTTACCAGATAGATGCTGACGCAAACGCTCCAGTTTACATTTCAGATTACCACCTACTAGTGTTTGTTCTCCTAACATGATTCATCTTTCTTGGTTTTATGAGACAATCTGACGTCCCAAGCAGATGTGCTGTGATATTTCAGCTGTGAATTGCATGTTTTTATTTGTCTTTCTTGGCCTATTCCCAGCCACTGATGTCACACACTCTGACTGAGAAGATGGTGACTGAGGAATGAGGGAATGTGTGAAGTAATGCAATGTAGCCGAATCAAATGACTAGAACAAACACAGCTGCACTAGTAGTGTTGGTGTAAGTCAATTAAAATGTTTGTCTCCTTTTACAAGAATCACAAGATGCAACAAGTTCTTAATCAGATACTTTTTTGTTGTTCCAGGAAATAATTTGTCTTTTTTTTTCTCATCAAATAGTTCCCATTCAAATATTTTATCCTGCTTGTCATTATGGTACAGTATGAGCGAAAACCTCTCACCTGGATCAGTTATCAGATATTCAAATACTAAAGGTGTATCCTATTTGCCTATTGAGTTCATAACAATACATACTATGTATTCTGTGGTGGCTTATATTTGACCAGAGGTCTATCTGCAGAAGGCAGGTACAACTGCTGATAAGGAGAAAGTGTCATGTTTCCTTGGAACCTCATAAAGCAAAGTTTAACCGTTTGCTTATCTAGGTTAAAGATAATGATTAATCTGCTGACAGGCCTGAGCACACACTGACCAAACTCCATAAGCACTTCAAAAGAGGGAAGTGTCTGGTTTAATCCAACTTCACACACGGGTGGTGGCATATGCTGAGCTTTTAGACGTTTTTTTTTTCCTGAGCTGGCCACCAGTATCTGTCACAAATGCTCAGGTAAGCCCCCTGAATAGAGCGGCACAAGCACCTGTGACAGCCACAGATGTTCCCAGCACTAATGTCCTTCTGAGAGAGAGCTAATGCTTTAATTACTATAAGGCCCCAGACTTAATAACACAGCACTTAGAGCAGATGAGGCGACTCAGGGTAAAGATCTGCCACAGAAAATGAAACAATACAATACTCTGAACAGAACCATGGCAATAGAACTTTCAACGTTTGAAAACAAGATATATATGTTTTGGTTTATAGATTTTATCTTGATCTTACTTCTTGCAAGGTAATCATAGTCATAAAAGTCATATGTTTGGTTCTATTTACAGCTCATAAAGATTAATCTTGTGTTTATTAATGTCTTCTAGTTCAAATGTTTGTTAATTGTGATGTAGCGCTTATTTGTCATTCATTTCCACCTTTTTATTTAAATGTAGGCTAATTTATTATGGCCAATTACTAACTATTGACTGAATGTAATTTTACCACTTGGCCGACAGAGTTGATTATTTGTTAAGAAGTGGTAGAAATGCTGTTCAGTTTAGTAATTCTTTAGTCCATGATTAAAACCTTGCATTAAAGAACTGAGGGAAACACTTACCGCATAATCTTGGTTCCGGATGTCCTCAAACGTACACAAACTTCTCGTCACCCCGTTCATGTTTGACACTTATAAATAACAACGAACAACAAATAAATAATTAAATAAATAAATAAACTATCGAAGTTATGTTAATTTCTTGCTTTCAGGTGTTTGTCCGCGTCTACAGAAGCCCGCTAGTTTAACTGGTCCAGGTACACGCCGCGGTTTATGCCTCTCTCGTCTCCTCGATTTCACATAGCTTATTCTCATGACGTCAGCACGCATTCCGCACGCAACGCCACGCCCACCCGGTCACCAAACAAGCCAAATAGGGAACTAATAGGGTGTGTGTTTGTAAGGAGTAGGAGGGATGCAGGAGAATGACCTGCAGAAACAATCACGGGGGAGTTATTATTACAGTGGTGTGCCCAACGGCAGGGCAAGGAACTTTGAGAAATAGTTTTTTTAAAGGTAGCTATAACCACTGTCTAACACATGCATTTGATCAGTGCTAATTTAACCTAGACACTGCTCTGCTCAGTTTACCTCTCAATAATTTATTGAAAAAGTTAAGCTCCAGTCCTGACTGAAACAGTGTATGAAGCGTCACTTGCAAAGCAATAAAAACTGTAAAAAGTATTTTACAGACAGTAAAAGTTGGTCAAAGTGAGTTCTGACCATAGAGAGATATGTTAATGAGTGTTAGGATTATAGTAGCCTAATAAACGTTACTTTTTATCAGTATTTGTAACAGGACTATCCTTTCGTTTTTTGTTTTTACAGCTCGATTCCAATAAAAGGAACATTTCCAAGTAAAAGAAAAGGCACACTTTAACTTGTTACTTTGAATATCTTTCAAGCACTGATCGAATTCCGATTAGATAGGGACATAATTTCACATTAAAGAAAAACAAAATGATAAAGCAAAAATGTTGGAGTGTTCGCTCCTTTGGTGCCATTTGGCTGATCCACGCAGCTCTAATTGGATAAAGACTTAAATAGCATTAATGGCTGTTAGAGAAGCAAACAGCAACCTAACTGAGACAAATAAGAGATCACATTACACCAGTATAACCCTGCTGCAGATATTACATTAAACCTCTATTTGGGATGAAAAGACTGGTTGCATTGTGTTAATACACCTTCTTGACTGAAGGCAGTTTGAACTTCTGTAGGGTTAATAGGTGACCTGTTATTTTAGTAGACACAGTGAACACAAGTAATCCTTAGTGCAGTCTGTCATCATGTGGGCAGCCATAATGTGAGCCCTAAATATGTGTTTACACCACACAGCCGAACCAAAGATAGACACACTGATCCAGCGATCAGACAGTTTGTGAGATATTGAGTCAGAAATCTGCTATTTCCAACAATCATCATATGACAAAACACTAAATTACTCCAAAGTAGAGATTATTGTGTGGGAACAATGGGTGATGAAAGTATTTGATAGTAGACGATTGTTGTGTAACCTGAACTTGGCTAATGCTTATTTACTTCTATGTATTAAAACATTAAACAAACATTAAAAGCCCTTTGTGTGGGAGGTGTGGCATTTTCCAACTGTAGACAAGGAAAAGCTACAACCACACTGTAAAAGCAGAAACAACACAACATCAAAACACACCCAGCGCTTGACAAATCATTCTCTGTTGTTCTAGGAAAACTGGAATGATTTGGAAATGTAATGCCTCATATGGAAAATATGTTCATTTATAGTAGCAATACAAGTACAGTACAAAGAGCGGTGCAGGTGGAGCTGCACGGGAGGCGTAGCATCACATGGTTTTGGTTGAATATTTGTTACTAAGTCCCAAGGGGTATTTTTTTATTTTTTTTATCAAAACATTTAAGTAGCTTCTCAACAGCCGAGAAGGTTAGAGCTTCTGGGAACACAAAAGAACCGCCGGAGAAGTATGTACAGCCCAAATACATAAACTTGTAAAACATGTATTGCTTTGACTGAGAATAGTCTTGCATTGAGCCTGAAAGCATATGAACACATAAATAATCTTTGCTGGTGAAGTCTACCCTCAGGTTGCGGGCCTTCATCTAATTTCAAGTCAAAAAATATTTTGGCATGAAACATAAAAAGATGATTTATTGTGAAGTGTTCAATAGTCTGCGGCACAAATAAAGGCTTGTCTTAAATGCGTTTTTCTTCTCACGCGCCTTATCTGTTTGTTAGTTCTGTAGAAGTTTTCTTGAACACGGTTGATCCTGATCCTTCACATTCCTGACAGGCATCTTGTGGTTTTCCTGGTATCAACACAATCCGTCTTTAACAACAATGCAAAGAGACGGGTCTGTATTGCCTGTAGCTGCCCACATTACCTCATAATCCTACACAAACATTTTGAGTTTCACAGGCAGTGTTCATTTGTCTTATTGTGAGGGTGTGGTCCAGGTGAAAAGTGTCCTGAGGTGAAGAAAAGGCTAAAATGTTTTTGCCTACATTTTCTCACGAGGAATAATTGAAAATTATTTAAAAAATAAATGATTTCATGAACATGAGAAACAAGTATATGTTGACACTGCTTCTGAAGCAAAAAATAATTTGTAATCAAAATCATTTCCAGACAGTTAGAAAAAGCATGAAAACCAACTGTATCAATGGGAACCAGTGGCAAATTTCTGCAGGGCATGATGACAATTTTATAAACAAACTCAACTGTGCAAAGCGGAAGAATGGCAGTGAGATGTGGTGCACCGAGGAGGAGTATGGCTTTAAAATAGACAAGACATTTATTTTTGTATAGCCCAATATCACAACAACAGCCGCCTCAAAGGGCTTAATAGACTGCACTATCCCCTGTCCTTAGACCCTCCATCAGAGTAAGGAAAAACTCCAAAAAAACCCACCCTGGAAAAAAGAAAAACCTCAGAAAAATACACTAGCTTGTTTGTGTTGGAGGGGAAACACAAACATTTGATATATGCAGACAAATTCTGCAAATGAAGAGATTGCAACGTCTGTGGCAAATGAGATGAACTATCAGTGTATTGTTTTCACTTAATTGCCCCAATTATAACTCGGAGCTTTGTCGATGTGGCAGATTAATGATGGCTATAGCTGTGTGTTGAAAAAAATTAAAGTCTCCACCTTACATGAAAGGGGCATCAGAATTTTCTATTGAAAGCATTTGTTGTTGTCTTAATGGTTCATAGGAAAGGTTTTGATCAAACGTTTCGCTGAAACAATGACAAAACATGTGACGGTGGTTTTATTATTGCTAAATATAAATGTCATAGAAACTTTGTACGTATGTCATTAATTACAGAACAGTTCCATCTTTGAAGAAACTCATACTTAACCATCAATGTATCATTTTACAGTCTTGCTGTAAAGAAAATAAATGTGTAACTGATTGTTTAAACTGTACAAAACACTACAAATAATAAATAGAAAAAAATTACAAATTTTTTTGAAAAACATGCAAATTACAAATTAAAGTTTTAGAATCAACCAGTGCTTCATTTAGAATGCATAGAAATAGTGCAGTTTCTTCTAAACAGAGAGATTATGGTTAGTATTTAAAGCAACACCATATATTTTTTTTAGTCTGTAAACCCACTAAAAGACTAAAGGAGACAAATGCTGTGGCAAAACTCGCATGCAAACACACAAAACTATCCTAGATGTAATGTAAATCTGTGATATAACACTTGAAATTCACATTTATACAGTAGAGTACCTGTCAAACAAGGTGCACTTAGTCTAGTCTCCTTGTTTCAAACCAGGAAACCAACAAAATTAATTTGATGCGATTGCATCAATGATTTTAGTGCTTCCAAATTTTGGGTGTAATATGTTACATGGTGTTGCTTTAAAGTGAAAATTCATTTTTACTGTGACATATACATATCTTCTTCATCAAAAACATATGATTTGCAAAATCTGGGAACATCCAAATATTAAAAGTGTGTCTAAACATTTAACCCCCCCAAAAATAACATTAGGCTTGAACGGATTACAGATTATTTTTATGAAATTTTATTTTAAACAAATTATGTAAACACATAAACTGAGAATTCTTAAGTAACATAAGCTACTGTACTCTTTATTTTATATCATTCTCTTTCTGGCCATTGTAAATATATTTAAGCATATGATCCGTGGTTTCTATTACTACTTTATTAATTTGTGAGCTGAGATGAACGTACCAGATTGAGTTCAATCAAGTTTACAGCTGTGCTACAAATAAGCCATTCAAACTCTGTACACATAGAAATGATAGAAGACCCAACCAAAAATGTGCCATTTTCTTTTGCAACATAAAAGAGGTATATTTCAAATGTAATGTGCTGCCCACTTAGTTTCAAAGTGCCTTTGTTGTTTTTTGTTTTTTTTATGGATGGAATGGTATTGTTTTAGATTCACTACTACACGCGTATGTAGACTGTAGATTGAAGGAAACTGCCAATGACGCTTGGCTTCCTTCTATTCACTCTTATGTTTGAAACCCATTCTCCATTTCACCTCTACAACACTTGCCTGTACCCTTTAGTTTCTTTTTTGTGTAGTGCATACCCTAGTGCCATTAACCATAATAGACGGAGCCTTCTAATACTTCTCTCCACTGCATTTGTCCTCAACAGCAGTACTATGTTTTCCCACACTTGTCCAGTCCATAAATGCGTATTTAACAGGAGCTGGTCTGGAGGTTGCTCTCAGCGAGGATGGAGGCGATGGTGGTGGGATCGTACAGGCTGTCATCGTCATCTGAGCTGAGAGCAGACGAGTCCAGAGCGGGGCGCATTGTTGTTTTCCTCCTGCAACACATATCCAGCTTTGTCAGCCTACAGCACATATTTACTCAAAGGTTTCAATATACAGTGTAACCACAAGACTAGCCATATCAGGATTAACTGAACATTTAACCATAATTATAAATAAATGGCATTATTTTGAAGTAGCTTACTGGGATTCAATTATGTTTTTTTTAATTGCCTGAAAAACCTAGGTCAAGGGCAGTGCCATCAAAGAGTTGTAGCTACAGCACTCCTCCTAGTGGTCATAAAAGAACTGCATGTTACCATTGGGAGTGTAATTTAATTTCCCTTGTGGTACATGAGTAATGTGCCTTTTTAGTTTAATGAAATACCTTTTCACACACGGGTGATTGCAAAAATGTTTAACACACATCAATATGTGATATACAACACCTCAGGGACACTGTGCAAATCTCTGCCAGGTGTCTGTAATTGAGTGTAGCAGACAAGGAATCTGGGTTCATGGTTAATAGCGTCATTTACATGCAGCCTCATTCATGGTCTGACATAAGGAGAGGGAGACCCGAGACCCTTTCACTCCACTGTGATAATGTGGCTTGTGTCTTGCATAATTATTAGCACAGGTTATCTCATTGTTCAATGACACTGGAAAAATGACACATACTTGAGCTCAGTCTCTAGCGCTATGACTCTGGTCTGAAGGGCTTCCTTGAGCTCAATCTGCTCCTCCATCTCCCTCTGGGCCTTTCTCCTGAGGTTATCTATCCGCTCCAGCTCCGTCTCCCCTTCATCCACCTGCCTCTTCAGAGCCTTCACCTTCAGAGCAAGCTGCAACCCAAGAAAACATCAGAAGTAAGTTTTTCAAAGAAATCCAAAGCTACAAACATTGTGTAAAAAGTGGTGTTAATACCTGGTCTCTGTGTTCAGAATGATGTTGTCTCTCCTCATCCAGCGTCATGTTGAGTTCTTTTAGTTTTCGTTCCAAACGGCGTTGCGTTGCCAGCACAGAGTTCTTCTCTCTTCATTTGTGACAAGAAATAGATTGTATCATAACCTTTGTTCAGCAATAACTACAGAGTTAAAGCAGAAGCAGGATAAATACCTGTCCTCACTACGAAGACGGTCTTCCAGCTCTTGGATCTTGCTTTCCATCTGGGAGACTCCAGCAGAGGGGCGAGATTGACCCTCCATGTCTGCCACCCGACTCCTCAGCTCCTTCAGCTACAAACAGAAAAGGTTGACAATTTTTAAATGTCTTAAGTAATTTTTGTGTACTTTCATTTGTAGGCTAGAACATAGAAGGGTATGTACATGTCTCTCCATGGCATTCTTGTCAAGCTCTAGGTCCTGTTTAGATGACCTCTCCTGCATTAGTTCAGAGCGGAGCTGATCGATCTGGTCTCGGCTCCTAGACACTCGCTCAGTCAGCATTTCCACACTGCCCTTTTCCTCCTCCAGCTCCAACTCCAGGCGCTTCAGCTTGTCCTGATAAATACATTAAAATATCGACATCATTTTGTAGGATAAAAAGTATTTTAATTTAAACCAGAAAAGTCTTACTTCTAGGAGCCGGACCTCACGGCTTTTTTCATTCTGGCCGTTTTTGCTGGTCTCAAGCTCTCCCTCTAGGTGGCGCAGTCTGTTTGTCAGAAGCTCCTTGTCCAGCTGGTGGTTGTCTCTTTCCTCACATGCCAGCAGCAGCTCCTTTTTCAGTCGTGATATCTAGTTCAAATCATAATATTAGAAACACTCATGCCAGCCCTTATAATCATCAAAAGAAAAATATAATGCAGAGAATCATTCAAACATGTGCAATGGATATCATGTGTCAAAACGACTGAAAACATCCACAGTAGACCTCATTTTAATAATGGAAACAAAAACTCTGCCAAATAGGTCAGCATTCAAACAGACCTCTTCCTCCAGTCGTTTTAGATTAGTTTGGCTTCGGTCCAGTTCAGTCTGAGCATCATTTCCGTGACGCTGCACCTCCTGCATTTCTTTGCGTGCTCTCTCTCTCTGCTCTTCCAGTTGAACTTTCAGAGTCCGTGCCTCTTCTTTTGAGGACACAACCAGGGACTCATTCTGACAAAACAGGGAAATGAAGAAATGTTTAAAGGATCACAGAATGTAATTTGTAATGATTAAAAATGTTTTCATGATACCTCTTTAGTGAGTTTGTCCATGGCTCTCTCCAGTTGCTGCTTTGCATCTTCCAGCTGACTAGTGGCCTGTTTCAGTGCTTCTTTGTCTTTCTCTGTGTTTTCTAGCCGCAGACTAAGTTCGCTGCAGTCTTGGTTCAGTCTGGAGGCTTTTCTTTTGGCCTCATCCAGTTCAGCCCTCAACCCTCTGACCTCAGAGTGGAGGGCAAGTTCTGCTTCAGAGCTTTCTGTGGTACTGTTCAGCAGTTGTGCCTGGACCAGTCGCATAAGTTGGTCAATTTAAACACATTTGTTGCCCTAATGTTGTGTGTTTACGAGTGTTCGACCTACCTCCAAACGTGAAACTTTTTCTTTCAGGCGAATGTTGGCCTCCTCCTGCTCCTGCTTGGAATCTTCAACCGCTTCAAGGTTTATCTGAGTTCTCTTCAGCTGTGTCTTGCTGGCCTCCAGCTCCTTTTCAGCCAAAGAGAGCTTTTCTTTTAGTTGACTAGCTTCATTTTTTGCCTCACTAAGCGTCTGCTCCAAATCTGAGATGGTGGCTGGGTCTGGAAGCTAAAAGAAAAAAAGGAAAGTTTGGTTTTATACATGAATTCAATATATGTATAAAACTAAAACTAAATTTTATGCAGTAGGTTTCAATTATTAAAAGCTTACTCGTTTGCTCTTTTCCTGTGCCTTGTTGAAATCCTCTTTGGCCCTTTGTAACTGGTCCTTTAGCCTGTCGATTTCATACTTCAGTTCGGCCTCTAGCTCCTGGTGAGTTTTTTCAGAGCTATGACCTCCATAACCTTCTTATCAAACTGTGTCCGCTGCTTTTCTAGCTCCAGCCTAGCCTTCTGTAGGTCGGAGTTACTTCGCTGGAGCTCCTAAACAGAATTATCAGCAATTGCATGACTTTGTTTACTGTCAGCGACTTCATTTTCTTAGTCTGTTTCGTTAACTTTACCTGGTTCAGAGTTTGCGTTTGGCTGGGCTCTGGGATCTGTTGTTTTATGGAGCTCACTTTCTCTTGAAGCTCCTTCAGTTCCTCCTCAAACTCTTCTTTTTCCAATCGAGCTTGCAGAAGTCTGAACATACAAATGGTATACATAAATCCTACCATGACTTAATTACCTGATCAGCAGAAGTTGGATTGGTGTTAATTATGGCAACTGTTCTTGATTTTATTCTTTATAATAAATCTTTTAAATATAAATCAGCAAGACAATAAATCGGAGTTCCCAAATGACATACTTTTAATGATAAAAGAAAAGAGCGTTTCCTAAATATATAAAAGACCATCCACAGCACATGTTAAACAATGCTTAAACTACTGCCAATGTTCCTTAAAAGTGCTTTTCTGGGTGAAAATGCACTGGATTAGAACCTAAATGGTTGTGGATGATCTTGAAACTAGAGCGAGGCTGTTTTTATTACAGCTAACTGCTTCTACAGAACTGTACATCTAAGCACAACTGTTCTAGCTTCAGTAGTGACTCTCACGGTGTTTCAGGGCTGCTGGGTGGCTCTCTGACAGACAGAGGGAGAGACCAGGCAAGATAAAAGGAAAGAGATGGACACATTAGTAGAATTCTACATGCACAAAATGAGCAGGTGACTAGTCTGTACGTTTTGGAAAAAATGGGTTTGTAAATAATATGAATGGTCTGGTAATTACTGTCCACTGACTTACTCTTGTTTAGTTGTTCGAAGCTCATCCCTCGTATTGTGAAACTGCTCCATCCAGTGGCTGCTCTCATCTCTACAGTCTTCTAACTGCTGCTGAATCGTGCGAATAGAAGCATTGACACGCAACCGCTCTGCCTCGATGCCTGCATGAGACTACAATATAAAGACGTTACAGGAAGGTTTTGTGTAGGTAATCAGTTCTGGTTATTGTTTATCCTTGTTTTTCTCCAAGTAGCAAATACTTTTATGTCTACTTGTTATATTTAGCTTACATAGAGCCTTTGTACCTGAGACACCTGCTCCATGCTGCTCCGGAGCTTCTCCATGTCAGCACTGTACTGCTCTCGAAGTACCTCTATTTCTTTGTCATGTGACGCCACCTCCTCCTTCAGAGCTCCCTTCAGGGCAGTTAGCTCCCTCTCTCGCAGTCTCAGCATCTCCTCCAGCTTTTGTTTTGCTTGATGGATTTCTGTCATCTCTGTTTGGCAAGACATCAAGTCCTAGTCACAAGAAATAGTTCACTTCAGATGTCTGGCAGCCTGAGAATAATTCACAACATTATTTCTGTCTGCTTTTTCAAAAGATGCTATGGGGAAAAGACTTATTTTTAATGACCCAGATGGCTGTAAATGGAACTGCAGGTGTTCATGTCTTTTAGAGTCTGGAATATGCTGAGCTAACAGTTTTTATTTGATTAATTAGATAACAGACACTTGAAACAAAAGTGAATTTACTAGTGTGTTTAAGACTATTGTATTACTGTTTTGTTGTTGTTTTCTTTTCGCAGCTCATCCTGAAGCTCAGCCAGTTGGTCCTCCATGTTTCTGGCCTGTGCTTCTGCATTTTCCCTGTCCATTCGCAGCTGAGTAAGCCTGGGTGCGGAAAATAGAAACAGCCGATACAAGTTTGATTGTAAATGACTTACATATTTGTTTGAATAAGTAACAGTACCTTAACAGTATTCTTCAATAAAATAGTGACAGAGTGTAGGGTTGACAACAAGGCCTCTCTTTTCTGACTCAGATAATGGTACTATAGGCCTCTTGTTCCCCTACACTATGTGTGTCAGAGTGTGTATGCTTGTGTGTCCTCACTCGGATTGGGTTTCATTTAACTCTTTCTTCATCCGGTCCAGCATCTCCCGCAGTTGCAGATTTTCATCCAGACAGGACTCCAGCTCAGCTTTCAGAGTGGGATTGGAATTGTTAATGGACTTCTAGGCACAAACACAAATGATGAATAAATGAGAGCTGTGAAACACAAGACATCACGCAGTTGGGAAAATGGCTTTTGTAGAGTTGCTAAAGTAGGTTTGCATGTGCACCAATCAATATGCATAATGGATTAAGTTCTTAAGAGTTATTAGAGATTAGGAACTGCCCAACATCCTTAACCAACACATGAGTCTTTATTGAACCCAGATAATTGTGTGTGCACCTTTTCCCAGACCAGAGTGATTTAAGGATTAATCTGAGGATTAATCTGAGGCACGCAAAACCCCAAGCCTTTCTGTTTGAATTAGCTAAAGGAAAAGACATAAAATCAACAGTCCCCTCCTTAACCATTTTTATTTTTAAATGCATTTGCTGTTGCTTCTATTTTGCTGAGTCTGGGACAGTACTTACTAAATTGTACTGTGCATGATCTGTGTAATTAGAGCTGAGGCAAAGTGGTAGGTTACATTCTGGATGTCAGCTATTTGCAAATAGTTGTGTGCATTCACAAGGCACTGCTTTTAACAAGGCAACAAAATGAATAGCATACTATATGTTTTTTCAACACATCTGACACTTAAGATTTTTACCCTTCTTTCCTGCTGCAGATCAGACTGTAGTTCAGCCAGCTTTTTCTGAAGCACCCTCTTTTCTCTCATCCAATCACCTCTGGCTTTGTCTTTGAGCTGGTGAAGAAATATATACAGTATTGTTTAAAATAATAGCAGTAATAATAATACATTTTATTTATAATTGCTTCAGAAATAGCTTCTCAATTGGATTAAGGTCCAGGGATTAGGCTGGCCACTCCATAACATTAAGTTTGTGACTATGGAAACAACCATTTCCATAGCCATTCTAGTTATTCTTCGATCCATTTTGATGGTTGTCTTCCGTTTTCTTCCACGTCTTTTTAGGTTTGCTCGCCATTTTAAGGCATTGGAGATTATTTTAGCTTAACAGTATATAATTTTTTGCACCTCTTTATAGGTTTTCCCCTACTCCAATCAACTTTTAATCAAAGTTCACTGTTCTTCTGAACAATGTCTTAAACTACACATTTTCCTCAGTCTTTCAAATGCATGTTCAACAAGTGCTGGTGGCTTCATCCTTAAATAGGCGCCACCTGATTCACACCTGTTTTCTCACAAAATTGATAACCTCAGTGATTGAATGCCACTCTGATTTTTTTTTTTTTAACACACCCTTTTCAACTAATTGCCCAATTGCACACTTGTTTGTCACTTAGCAATTCAAAATATATTAAAAACCTGGATTATTCTGGTTAGTCACATTGTACTGCTATTATTTTGAACAATACTAAATGTAAAAGGAAACAGAACATGATAGTACTGAGAAGATACTATAATATAGTGTTCCTGCTGCAAAATAGTTTTGCGGAAAACAAACCTTGATGCTCTGAAGGATAACCTTGACTTTGTGTTGGATGACAATATCACTCTCAGTTGTCCTAATAGAAGGTAAAAAGAGATTACACAAATGCATAATTTGTCTTTTATCCAGCAAGAGAAAGCTGTACATAAACACATCTCTTCCATCAACACTTTACTGACAAACACTGAATTCTACTTCCTTTCTATCGATTCCTTCTCTTCCTTATCTAAAAAAAAAAAAAAACTGTGCTGGGTTTAAACTGACTCGTTTTTGGTGCACTTATGCTTTTTGCTGCCTTGTGTTGTTAAATTTGCTTCCATCGTTTTCCTCACTTGTAAGTCACTTTGGATAAAAGCGTCTGCTAAATGGCTAAATGTAAATGTAAAAGGTATACGTTATACCCGTTTCTTAGGATGTTGTATATGGTCTGCATCATCTGCTCCTCCTCACTGGTCATCTCTGCACTCGGACCCTGGTCCAGCAAAAGGTCAGGCGTCACCTTGACACATAGATCATAATCTTGCAAGTGCTGTGTGTGTAACTCATTAAATATCCAGGTGTAGACTTGTAATGACAGACCAGAAAAGCCCTATTCTTACTTGTGTTTCGGTGACATTAACTTGTGACGTCTTCGCAGCTGTGCTTCTCCCTGTCCACTGATTAGCAGGACTTTTGCTGACAGGACCTTGGCCACGTCCCTGGCTGGTATGTGTGGAGGGTGGAGGTGAGGTGTACGTGTTTGGGGTGACGTGAGGGGATGAAACACTGGGGTCCTGTTGTGTAGAAGAAAAGCCTCTCTGCTGGCCTCCATCAAAGTGGTTCATTAGTCTGTTAACAGGGGGTTTGTGAGAGGGCTGGAGCTCATTTGTTTGTTTGGACGGGTCCTGAAAGGCTTTCTGTGAATTATCCCACATATTCCTTTCAGTGCTCCCATTTCTACTGCTGACCCTCGCTCCTACTCCTCCATCCAGATTCCCATAGCTGCCAGACTTCCCATCTGCTGGCGGTCTAGACAGATGAAAATCCTCAATGGCTGCACCCATGTCTCCGTCCCTGTCCAGCAGTGACCCGTGTGACTGAGCACGGCGGAGTGCCCCTCCCTGGATGTCTGCATCTTCCCCAGGCGTCCTTGACTCTGTTTTGTCTCTCCTGCGTGGAAGACTGCTATACCCGGAGGGGTAGTTGGTCCTGAGCTGGACACCATACGAATCTCCTTTCTCTCTGTCTTTAAGGACCAGATATGGCTGTCCGGCAATGCCCTGTACCCTGACCGCTACGCCGTATTTGGAGTAAGATTGAGACTTGGGCCTAGACTGTTGCACTGGCTGCCCGCTGCTACCATCATGAAGGTCGTTAATGAAGCGGATCTGCACACCGTGGTCCACAGGGGTTTTACGGCCGGAGGATGTGGTCATTCTACAACAGAAGAAGAAAAAATTACATTAGGGCTTTAGATAGTGCAGTGAATAATTAGGCACCTGTTATTAGTAGCCATCTACCTGAATTGTTTTAAGTTGGAATACAGGTTATTTACAGACATTTTTTTTTTTCATCCCTTCGTGGAAATTCATTGTCAGCAGCCTCCACCAGCATGGATGTATGATGTTGATGGGGGAAACCGGAGTACCCAGAAAAACTCTCCCAATCACAGGAAGAACATGCAAACACCCAAGAGGTCCCTTCCAGCCCAGGAGTCGAACCCTGGACCTTCTCGCTGTGAGGCGACAGTGTCTAACCACTGTCAGTTTTGAGATGACATGTTAAAGAAAACGTTTACATTGAGAAATTGTGTGTGTTTCTTCTTAAAAATAAGTAAATAAACAAATGGCCAATATGACAAAACCAACTCAATTCAGTGAGTAACCCTGACAATACCTTGGACAAACACCGAGACAGAGATTTACAGGCACTTAGTTTCGGGCTAGTGACAACTAGTGTGGACTTTGCTCTCACTCCATTAGTCATTAACCTGAAAACACACACCCACATATCACTTTTCCCTTCTAACAGCCACCAACATTACAGAAAATTAAGTTTACTCAACACTGACGGCTTTGATACAATATTTGTGCCAAAGCAACTGGTCATGACCTTTTCTATCATTTTGTAATTTCTCCAGTAGTTGTATCCAACTCCCAAATCCTACCTGTTATAATCTTTGATAGGACATATTTAGTAAGACTGAAACTATGTCCATTGAAAGAGCTCACACCTATATCAAGGATGAGCAATCAGTCAATGTCAACCCTTTTCAAGATTGTTAATTATGACGTATTACAGATTCCCCATGTTTCATCAATTAAACAAAAATAAACATAGAAGGGCATATTATTTATGTCACTATGCATGTATGGTTCATTAACGTCACTTTCTTTGCCCTCTTCCCACCTCCTCTGCCTTTCACTTCCTCTCCAGTTTTCTAAGGTGAGAGACAGAAAGTGGGCAGGCTGACAAAAAGAGAAGAGTAAAAATACTTTTCTGTCCTTATCAGTGCCTTATGTGATAAACTCCAAAGTCAAGCCATGCCTGTAAACAAGCAAATGAACTGGGCAATAGACTTCACATAAAAACCTTGTCCTGGTTTTAGTTCTGTAACTTGCGCTTGTATGTTATTGCACATTTATGGACCATCTAACAATTCTGGGAAATATAGCCCAGTGCAAGATAAGCAATAGTAAGGATTAGCAAAGATATAATAATAGTTAGCTAATATGAATACAACCGCAAACAAAGGTTTTAGGGCAACATGATTTCAATGACCTTTGAGGATCTCTGTGAGCTCGCGATGTACTTGTGTACTCTGCAGACAGGCTTGTTCTAAAGTGCACTTGGTCATTTTTTTCCCACCCTCTGGGAACCGGTGAGGAAGCGCTGTGTCACAACACATTTGGCCAACGAACCATGGAGTCCACAGCCCCCCGTCTTCACACTAAGGTCAACTGTGCTGACGACTGTGCTCCCGACGATTCATATGAGCAGAGCGGCAGTCCCAGTTCTGAGAGGATCGTGGGTGAGGGGTAACCCATCCCATTGTCCACCTGATGTGGGGCAGAAAATAAGGGCAGCAATTCTGGGAATGCATCTATTGCTCACAAGCATTGCTCACTACAGTTTTCTACAGGAAAAATGTTTCATGGCTCTACATATCTCTCTCTCTCTCTCGCAGCATTTCCGATAGACAATACTAATTTTCAAAAGAATGATATTAAAGCCCTTAATCTTGTATTTTATTACTTGTAATACAAGTAATAATAACACTGTACTGTTCCCTTTATAGTAGTCCTATCCAGTGTAATTGTAGATCTGCTATTTTCCATTTTACAAACAAAAATGGGGTTAGTGTAATTGTAACTGGGTAAAAGTTCTCAAACACCTTTTTTCCAACACTAGTATCACTAACAGGATGCAAGTTCAGTTGCATATTCACTTTAACCGGCTTGTTTACCCTGTTAATATTGAAGCTGGTGGTACATAGGTATCTATTACTTGTCACGTTCCCTTGGTCTGAAGGGTCCTTTGAATCTTGTTCTTGTAAAATTCAATGTGTAAAGAAATATTAGGCAAGTGGGAGGAGAAAGATTAATCCACAGTGATGTATGAACACTGCATAAGAGAATATTAGTTGCTGTCCCATGAGACCTAACCTAAAAGTGATATGTTTATAAAGTGTTATTTGATCAGGCTGCATGTTTTGTATATATGAGAGAACCTCTGTTGTCCACAAAACATATGATTTTTCTTTTAATTTGCAGAATAACCACACAATGAATCAGCAACTGACCACCAAAACTTGAGTTACGAACAAATTTCTGTTTGTGTTTTGAGTCACTAAATAATTAACCAACAAATACAACCTCTTGGCAAGAAAGAACACGCTATAAAACTGTATTTTGTTCCTTTCTCCCAGAAGAATGGTTATAGTCAACTTGGAAATACACAGGAGTGTTTAAGTGACAGTGGAACAAAGCAGCAGTTATTACTAGTGTGCCCTTAAAGGACACTCAGCCACTCAGTGCCCGGGGTATTTTCTCCCTCTCTAGTGCATTCTTCCAGCCTTTGTCCTTCTGTCCACAAGTCAATCTCTCCCTCTCTCCCCAAACTTGCCACTGCTCCTCTTTCAGGCTCAAACAAACATCCATTTATTGTTCCATTCACATCCAAAAAACGTCATTTGCATAACAAAGAGAAGCTTCAGTGTTTCTAAATAGTACACAAATGACACCATATTAGGAGCATGATAAATATACCCCTCCCTTATCTTACATTCCAGACACTTGTTCCCCTCTGTCCTTTCCACTAACACACTTACTGCAAGTACTATATGAGGGTAAAGGTGGCTTATTTGTTGAGTTTGGTAACTTCAAATTTAGTAGGTACTGTGTCATAGAGCAATGCTGACATTATGGTTTTATGATACAACCTTCAGTCAGGCCACTCCAGACCTCCACTTTCCTTTTCACTTTTCCTTGTCACACTTTAAGTGCTAAATCATTATGGCATGTAGATGTTTTAAATATATTTCCTCAACAAATAAAATAGGTAGACTAAAGGAGCACTGACGTCTTAAACAGTTTCTACTGAGAAGTCCCACAGGAATGCCAGGCGTATCAAAACAGTAGGCTTTGTCGCACTAATGTCATTTAAAGACCACACAGATTTAAAATGTCAATACATTTAAATTTAAGACAAAGTTTTAGCAAGATACACACATCTCATGGAGCACAAAAACTCAAAGGTAAAAATGTGTCAAATATCTTGACATTTTCGCAACAATGACATTCATCCTTTCATATAAAATGTCACAAACTACATCTTATAAGGTTAGCGTCAAAGCTAATGTGGCTACAGCAACAGTGGTTACAAGACTTTCAACAAACGTCAAAAACCTTTATAAAAAGACATAAACTGCCAGAAACAATCAACTTAAAATAAATGGCAGATCTAAGCTAACGTTAACGGACTCCGCTACGTTAAGTCCAAACTCAAACTGAAATTACCTCTTTTTTCTCAAGTTCTCCCTCCCTTTTTCAGGCTTTTGTGTCCTTGGGGTCGATAAAAGTTTATTAATACTTCAAGGATAAAATCCACATCAAGAGGCTGTTGAGAGAAAACTACTTGGACACATTAACAGTGCAACAAGTTAATTCAGCAGCGACTGCAACCTGTTACCTTTGTGTGGGATTTACCGCCCCGCCCACATTGCCAAAGTGAGCGCTGTGATTGGTCTATTTTTGATACACTACGCGGGACTGCTAACAGTGACTACGTTGTCTATTGGTTAATACTTTACGTCAGTCTTTTGTTGTCTGAAACTTAAAACTTTGGATTATGAGTGAGTCACCCAAGGTTAAAGTTTGAGTTTAAACCAATTTGACAAAAACCCACCAACAAACTAATAATGTGGCCCATGTGAATAGCTTTTCAAACCCACATCACTAAATTGTCTCATGCTTTTTATGAAATCTGCCAGAAGATGGCGCAGCTACCAGCCAGTTGCCAGACTAGCCGAGTGAATGAAATGTGCCCGTATTCAGATCAATTGACGATGACATAGAAAATTGACATGACGCAAAAATCAGAATATAGGCTTAGGCTAGCTAAATAAGGCCCCTGTCTATTTGTGAATGTGTTAGATTATTTGTGAAGATGAGCCAACATTTATAGCCATGATTTACTGTTGTTGATCTTAATTTTAGTGTAGGACTAAAAATTGTTTTTTGAGGGTAGGCTATGTTTATTGCACATTTGTCTCTTTTGCTTCACTTTAGATAGGCCACCACCAAATCTTTCTTGATAGATTTTAATTTGTTGCATCAATATGCTAATCCATTTAGCAACAATCTATAGTCCGCCCCAAACCCTAGCCACTCCTCTTTATTAAGCGACATCCCACGCTCGTTGTATCGCGCACAGCTTTGCTCCAATTCTCATAATTTTTCGTTGGCCGCAGACTGAACGCATCGTCTCACTCTCCAGGAATGGGACCTTTACTGGGCACTAAGAAAAACTTTGCTTTTTTTCGAGTTTACGCTCTGAAGAAGTTTCTTTTCAAACTACAGGGATAGTTGCTACAACAGATGGATTGAGACCACAGCAAGACGCACTGGCAGATAATCTACAATAGGCGCTCCAAAAGGTTTTGAAAAAAAAAAAATCTATATGTATTATTTTTGATTTAATCTAGCCTACTTTTGAGCATTTCAAAATTAAATATTAATGTGAAAAGTTTCAACCTTAAGATTGTCACTAGTTTGATTTTATAAGACAGTCATGGCAAAGTGGTTTAAAGATTTCCCCATTAACCTGAAGAATGGAACTGAACGGGTCCGCTCCGCCTCGGAGTCTGGTCCACAGACTCGATCCAAACCCTCTTTTTCTCGTGAGAGTCTGAAAGGGACTCAGCGAAAGGATGGAGGAGTTGGGGGTTTATTGGCCGGACGAAATAGGAAAAATTCAGCTACCGAGTTGGGACGTAACAGCACTGTCTGGGATAGTCTCACATCTGGGAAAAGTCGAAAAAACTCAAAGGCTGACTCTGGGACATCGGAGGAGAACCGTCAGGTCAGAACCTGTAGTCTGGCTCAAGCATACATCAACAGAATGATAAAAGTGGACAAGCAGGACAAGACACCCAAACTCAAGGGGATAAGTGAGAAGTTTGTGGACAATGACAAGGGGAGAGCAGACATTAAAACAACGGTGAGTAATTAGAAATAAAAGGACACATAATACAAAGTTATGCATCATCAGTGATCTTTATTTAGGCTCTTCATCTTTTAATGATGAACTGTCAGAAACAGAATCCTTAAAAGTAGGCCTACAATATAGATAAAACAAATTTCTTTGTAGACTGTTTTGTGTTTTTCTCCCTCAAATCAATACACAAGCCTGTATTCAGTTACCACTGCTATCAAAGAATACAATGCAGTTTCACTACATTGTGTCACATCAAACAGGCTGCACAATGCACTGACCTCTTTGCACAAGTATTTCCGGTTGTCCTTGCATTACTGTCACTCTGTTATGGACACCACACACACACAAACACGGACACACGCACACACACGCAAACACACACACACGCACACACACACACACACACGCAAACACACACACACACACAAACACACACACACACAAACACACACACACACACACACACTTTGAGCATGAAATCTGGTTTGCCTTTATGTTTTTTCCACACAAATGTCACATCTGAATAGATATAGATACTCTGCATTGTCTCAACTTACTTTTGAAAAAATCTTTCAGCTGATTATTCTGGAGGACTATGCTGATCCTTTTGACGCAGAGAAAACCAAAGAGCAGAGAGAAGCAGAGAGAGCAGGAGTCAATGATGGTTACATGGAGCCCTATGATGCTCAGGTCATCATCACAGGTAAGGGTAGTCCTCTATATGAAAAAAAAAAAAAAAAATGAATGCTAGAATGACCTTTTGATTGCTTTCTATGAGAGTATTTATGATTAAAACATAAATGCAGCAGAATTGCCAAGTCTGGGTTCCCCTTTAGTTTGACATTCTGACATGCTTTATCCAACGCTATTCATATTCTTGCTTTAAAGGGATTTTGAGCCAAACATCATTCTTTCTCCCTGTTGCTGGCGGTTGCTATAGCAACAGTGTTGGGGACAATGGGCGCAGCTTCCTTTTCGAACTTCCTGTCTCCTGCCTGTGTTTCCTTTGCCCCATTCTCTTGATAGGAAGTTGGCCCCTGTGCACCCCACCAGCCGGCGCTCACATGCACACACACACACCAACACCGACAAATACAAACACCTTTAAGCCCCTTATGAAAGAATGTACATGTCCCCCCTCGTCAGTTTCACCCAATCATTTCCCAGCAGTCAGGAAGTCAAACCTGGTCAGTCAGCCAATCAGCAGCATTAGTGACCTTTTCTTCCTGTAGCTCCATTGTTTGGTCACACAATCGTGCAGACACAGAGGCTACCTGTCAGACGAGTGAAAAACATTGCGTGTCAAATTTCCCCGAAGGGTAGAACCTTATTCAAACAAACATAATGTTGGAAGGACAGACAAATATAAATTAAGCTTAAAAGTCAACATGTATACAAGTAGCTGGTTAAGTCTTTCAATACAACATGTAAATTAAGAAATATAGAGAATCATATCATAAAGATATTGGTAAATCACTCGGTTATTATTTTCATAGTAGCTTTTCTTTTTTTCTTTTTTTTACCTGTTATTCATTACAGCAATCAATATATTCAATAGTTAATTAATAATTAATGTCCTCAAAGTGTCAGTTGTGGCCAAGGTCTTGAGTTTGACATGTATGGTTTATGTGAAGTTTCTACAGACTAATCACATGCCCACTGTGTTGCAGAGGTCCGTCGACGAGGTTCCAAGGACCTCCTGAAAGTTTGTGTTCTTGTGGATCGGGGTCAGAGTCAGGGGAAGGCTGAGGAGGGCCAGCCCACACCCCCAAACATCTATGACACGCCATATGAGGGTGGCCTGGACGGTGACAGTGGGGGTGTGTGGATCCCTGTCTCTCGGCCAGAGTCTGATGGACGTCCCGCCGGAGAATATGAACTGCCCTGGGAGTGGAGAAAGGAGGACATTGTGCGAGCGCTGACAGGTAGAAAGAAGCAAAAAGAGGCGTGATGGGAAGGGTGGTGGTTTTTGGGTGTGGAGGAAGGATGCCAAGAGTTTGTACAATTATGCCACAACAATAGTGTTTGCTTAAAATGGGAAATAAAACAATCCCACTTATTAATTTCTAGTTGTATGTTTACCTCACATTATAATATGGATGTTTTTTCTCCTTTCTTATTTCAGCTCAGTTTGAGGCAGTGGACTGTTCAACTAGCAAAGAGAACAGTTTAACCTCTAGTCGACAGCAGCAGCAACACACCCTGAGGCAGAAAAACTGGACTAAGACGCTTGTATCCTCAAACTCATCATCCTCATTTCCCTCCTCTCCTATCCTCAAACTGTCCCCTCTAACTCCCTCACCTCCCTGTCTCCCAACTCTCAAACCTTTGCCCCTCTCACCTTCATCTAGCCCTAACAAACTTTCCCCTCCATCGCCCACATCCCCTGGACTCCCACTGGATGGGGAAACCAGAGTGGACCCCAGCTTGCCCTTAGAGAAACAGAGGTAAGGAAGGAACGCATGGTTTGACAACAGTTATGTCATTGTATTTCAATGTCTCACACAGGCTGCACTACCCCTTCATAACCTCAATTTGGATTAGTATACATAATTAAATAAAGATGATGGATGTCAAGGCTTTTAGTGTGCTCTATCTTATCTTCATTGGTGCATTGTTAGAGCTTAATGAACACAACATATTTCATTTACACTACAGATTAAATTGCACTTCCTGTCAACCTCTCTTCTTTGTTGGTATGTTTGCATTTTTTATGACATTGGGCTTGAAACATACGAATAACAGTTTAAAACTGTAAATATACATTGTGTATGCATTAAGATATATTTAAATAAAATAGTATCTTTATTTTGTAAAGATAGATCACTCAAAACACCATCTTGGGTTTGGCAGTTTATTGTAACCTGTGAAACAGATGTTCATTATTATCTAATGGGCTGACTTATCATGTCAGACAGAACAAAGGACTTAAGAGAAGATTAGGTATTGCCCTTCGGTTTAGTCAGGTGTTGCATAATAATGACAGAAGCTTGCCTTTGGGTAAAGTATGGAAGTTACTAAGTCATTGTCTGTAAAGGCTGTCTACAACACATACTGTAGAACAGAGCATGTTAGCATTTGTTACTTTCATAATGCAATGTTGTGTATTATGCCTCCAAGCATGAAGGCCACATACAGCTTGTTTCAATATGTTAATTTTCTGTAATAGCCCTGTACAGGACCATGTATTCTGACACTGCCCAACAATATACTACATTCTTGTATTGTGTCTACTATGCATATATCTCCGTTCTCTCAAACCTGTAACATTGAGTGTGTATAAGTATCTGTGAGTCTGATTTATGATGACTGTAAATCTGTGCCTGTTCTTCTTCCCCTTCTCTATTTTGCCCCCTCTCTCTCACACCATCGCTGCATATCAATTACTTGACATTTGACTTATCTCCATATGCCACTGTGCTATATGTCACTGATCTGCTGTCTCTTTCTGCCCACCCCCTTGCTCCCCTTCTCGACTCCCTCAAGCTGGTACCATGGCAGTGTGAGTCGGCAGCAGGCTGAGGCTCAGCTGCAGCGCTGCAGGGAAGCTAGCTTCCTGGTGAGAGACAGTGAATCAGGAACCAGCAAGTACTCTATTGCTCTGAAGTGAGTGTCACTCCATAATGCAATTTGTGCACATTTATTTTTAGAGCTTGTCTGATCATTTTTGCTGCATGACTAGCTGATCACGCAATTTTTCAGCCAATCAAATATGCTGTTCTGGTATTTCCAAACAAACATTTTATTGTCAGTTACTGGCAAGTCTGTATAATTCAAAATCTAGTTGACAAACCTAAAGATGGAAAACATGAGGATATATCTCATATATGAAATAGACACTACAAATAAGCCGATCCTTTAGATCTAATTTATTTAGATTAGTCTTGTGTCATTGTTTGGATGTCAGATGTTCATTTCAGTGATCCTGTTTAAACATTCAAAGCACCACTTTTTTCAGGAACATCAATTCCTCTGGCAAAACTATTATTGGGTGTATGTTAATTTGTGGTTTCTTTCTGCTTTAGAACCAGTCACAGTTGTGTACACATCATTGTGGCGCAGACTAAGAACACTAAGGGCTTAGGCTACACGCTGGATCAGAGTAGCTGTGTGTTCTCCAGTATTCCTGAGCTGGTACACCACTACTGCATGCAGAGATTGCCTTTCAACGGAGCAGAGCATATGACCCTGCGGCATCCTGTTCCCAAGCAACAATAAACATGGGGCAGTACTGAACCGACAGGAAGACAAGCACAAATTTGCACACTTATGAAAACTTCATAGAACAATCACTCACTCAAACATACAGTATGCTGCTTTAAAATGTAAGTTGTGTGATTTAGTGGACAAACACAAATCATAATAAATACATTATTAATCTAAAATATAGGTCTGCTGACCTGGCGGACCATACTCAATAGAATACCATAAAAAATGCACATAATGAATTCTAACCATGCATTCTGAATTTTGGCACAGGTTGATAACTTTATGAAATCCTATTGAGATGTCCGTACACAAAGTTGCTGATCTCATCAATTAGCAACATAGCGTTTAAAGCGAGAGCCTGGACTGTAAGATCAATACATATGATTAGAGTATATTCTTTCATCAATCAAGCCAATCATACTATTGGTCTATCCTGGAAATCAGGCTCATTTACCAACCACAGTGTCAGTCATGAGAAAGGGCTTTATTAATTTGATAACTAGTACTACTGTAGTGGCAGCGGTCAGAAAACATTATGCTGCTTGGTCAGCAAAATGGTCATTTGTTTAAATGTGCATAAAATATGTGAATATTGTAAAGTTTTCAAGGCCGTCACAATTACAATCTTATTTTACTTTGTGTAATAAATTGAGATGCCTTGCTCTAAATGTACCACTGCTTAAAGGATGTACAAAACAAAGTGGAATATTCTCTATTTTTACAATAATCACACAAAATGTGTGATGTATATTATTGCTGTAATACTTTTTCACTAAATAAAATGCAATTAATTTCACCACAATATTGTGACAGTGTGTTATTAATAGAAATACCAGCAGCAAAAGCAGATTCAAAGCACTGCAACAGATACGAGGTGCTAACTAAAGTGGATCTGTGTGCTTTTTCTCTTGTAGCTGTGAAACCATTGACCTGTGTGTGAAATCAATTACACTTAACACGCATACACATGCAACATCATGCACATGCACTCAGATTTGCAGTAAACAAATACAGTCAAACATAAGCACACAGAAATCATGGAAACAAAACAGAATGACTTATACAATCATTTTGTCTAACAGTGGCCCGTTTATATCTCAACAACACAAAATAGGCAGAAGCTTTATCCTCACTATGATGCTAGGAAATGTGCATTTGTGTTGAGGTAACCTACAAGTAAACACCCAACTATTGGCTCCATAGAGTTTAAACATTTGTGTGTGGCCGTGCATGCAAGCGTGAATTGCCCTGGTGCATCCATGTGTGCATATGTATGTGTGACAGAGATAGAGCGAGCAACTGGATTTTTCTGTACAGGGATTACCAGGTTGCCATGGTGATTAGTTAGAGTGAGGTAGGGCCATCTCTAAAGGGAATGAGGAGAAGGAGGAGAAACTGACTGCAATATAAAAAGCTATGAATAACCATGGCCATAGTAGCATTGCAGCACCCCCACAGAATTGGCCACTTGGTTTGTGAATGGACAGCAGCAACATGTCCTTTCACACAAGTGCCATAAATTAGTGTGTTATTTAAAGTGATTCAAATTTAATTCACAAAGCTGTTTTTATGTGTCTGATTATATACTGATTGTTTGACATCTTGACCTCTCCCACTGTAACGGACAGCACCAGATGTAAACGTGCTAAAGACATTGAAGTAAACAGTGTGTATGAGATGTTGAATTTTATTTCATAATATTAATGAGATTACAAAGTAGGTCAAAAGAAATGTAGCGCCTCAAGTGTCGTGAGCTTGTGATTTTTGCAGAACATGACACTTCATTTGGACAAATTGGGAATTTGTTTTTATGTGTTCAATAATAGGATAACCACTCAAATCAGAATTTTTTTTTTTTATCTTTTAAAATTCCTCAGTTACATTAATTATCAATAGACTGACCCAATTTGTTTGATTATGTATGTATAGTATGTAGGGGATGGACCACGTAGATCAATGTGCACCACTTAACACTGAGAATGGTTATACACATTATTTGGTAACTGTAATGTTTAATAAAATATTGAGTATTTTATGTTTTCTAAAAGTGTACAGCTCTATCGGCCGGAGTGCGCAACCTCCTTCCCATTGTCAAGCCAGCTATGAAATTGTAAAAAATTGCATTTTTGATGGTACTAGATATTTTACTGGATAATTGCAATCCTATGCTTAGATAGAAAATGTGAATTGCAATATCTAACTCTCATCCTTTTTACTTGACTAAATGGTCCATGATGAATTAATTTGTGTTTCTGTATCAGATGTGAACATTTACTACTTAAAGTAATTTCCAGTCAGCAAGAAATAGCCACTGCCAAAATACAAAATGACAAGCAAGAGATGAAGGGACAGAGTGAAGAAGGGAGAGGAGGAGCATGGGAGGGGGGGCACTCGTGGGGGTCCCAGCTTTTAAATAATTTAGAGAGACTCACAGCACTCAGAGCAGAGGAGGAGCACTGTCAGGTCAGCTCATTCACTGCAGAGGAGAGGCAGAAAGGGAGAAAGGAAAAAACTGTACACAGAGAGGGGATAAAGATAGCACGAGAGGCAGACATTACTGAGCGTGTGTATACCATCATCTGTGTGTGTGTGTGTGTGTGTGTGTTGTCTTTAGCCGCACAGCTATGGCGTGTGTGTGTGATTGAAGAAATAGACAAATTGAAGGAGAAACGGGTTGCTTTCTCTCTGAGATTTCTGGTTTCTCTTAGTAACCATGGCAACCGCCTCCTCCTTCCACCCTGGGCTTCCTGTTTACTTTTTAACTCTGCCTTTTCCCATCCCGTGCCCACTCCCTGCCTCCCACGCTTTTACTCTTCTCTGCTTCCCCTTGTGTGTTCCCTGTGCCCTCTTTGTGCTGCAACCCCCCGCCCTCCCCCCTGTCAACTCTACTTTGGCTGTATAGCTTTTTACACTTTCATAACGTGTACACCTATCCCACCTTTATTCCCCCTAACTGCCCCATGCATGTTTAACTTTGTGGGCGGGAAGATGAAGTCATTTCAGTGGATTTACAAACTCAAATAAAACAATGTGTTTTATTAAAGGATCTCTATTAAAGTGACCAATAGGCTACACTACCTCCACCTCTGCCTACCTATTACATTAATCTTTAGTCTAGCTGAAAACACTTTTTGCTTCCTCTATTGAATGTTTGGCCTCTTCTCTGATGTAGGCTATGAACAAGGCCCAGAATTTTGTGCAAGTGTTACAATTCCTGTTACAATGGCGCTCGACATTATAGTTTGGGAAGCACTGTTGTATTAGGGTTAGCATTTAACAATTAGGATAAGATCAACAAAGAAACGAAAGAAAACTCTAAAAATGCATTGCTAAGGGGTGTGACATTGTGCGTGGGAGAACTTTTACATGGCTTTGGGCTTTAACCAAAAGCTACGCCACGTCCCCCTCCCTCCCTCCCTCCTCATCCACCGCGCGCCTGTCGGCCCCGCCCCCTCGCCTGCCGCGCACCAAGCGGTGGCACTTCGTCACATCTTTTCGAGTCTCACGTCCAGAGCCACAGCACAGTGAGCTCACCTGGCTCCCGCAGATATATTTTATTTTCCAGTTTTCTTCTACTTGTTGGTGTTGTTGTGGGACTTGTGCAGCGACGGAGAGCCTTGACGTCACCATGCCAGGTAGAAAGTGAGATCCAGCTTCTTCATTGTGAGGAGGAGGAGGAGAGTCTCACTCACTGCGGTGGACTAGCCTTAATAGCCATAATAGTGATGATGACGGACGCATGGCTACCTCTGCTGCTGGCTCTCCTCGCCATTGCGGGAGGTAAGTAACTTGTCCGTCTGGTAGATTTCATGGATGCTTTTTTGTGTTACCTTTACAGGCCACAGCTACCGCGCACTGTGCTAAATAGCAGGGATGTAGACAGGATGAATGCGAACAGACTGCGTTTGAGCGAGAGAAACCAAAAGGGTGGGAAAATGACTCTTTTCACTGCTGTGGCACCGTGTTTCTCAAAATAACAACGAGTGTGAAGGAATGATGTAGAGGACAAACATAGTGCCCTGTGCCCAATCCTTATACACGCTACACAAATCAAAGGCTACCCCATCTAAAGAAATATAAAATGCTATGGTGAGTCTTCAATGTCACTAAAAGTGAAAGCTGTTACATACTAAATGGAACACGGCACTTTTCTAGGTAAGATAAAATAATATCTGCATGTCTAAGCAATTTTCTCAAGTCATACAACTGCTGATCATTCAAAGTCATACAAATTCTCGAAACATTAGACGATAATTTTAGCTACTCTTATTTCTCTCTCCAATAGAGAGTGAGGGGGTGAGGATTACAATTTTATCAGTCAACTATTTCTCATTAACACTGAGGTCTTGTATTGAGTGGGCGGGTTAATGAGAGGCATGTTGAGACAAAAAAAGCATCTACTTCCTGACATCAACAGACAAATGATGTGACATCCAAATGGCCATTCTTTATGGTCCACTATTTCCAGCAGTGCATCTGAAACCAAATCAGGTTTGTGTATGTGTAAAGCATTTAGTGTGTTTGGACATATTTGACCTCCTAATTGGTGGTAATTTCTGCTCAGTGAGGCAGGAAGGAACACATATTAGCTGATTGGATGAATTACGCCTGCCTTAATATTTGCAGCCAATCTATAGAAGTAACAGGATAAAAGACTGTTCAACGCCTCAAAGTGAGTAAAAACAGTTGGTCTCTGCATATGTTGACAGTGGGCTACAAATAATCGCAAACAGCTAACACACCTTAAGTTGAGTCATACACACATGCCTTAACTGTTCAACAACGCTCATGGTGACAACATGCTTCCTCTCAGCATCACACATGCTCAACATCGAGCTTTAAAATTCCAGATGCCTTTGTCATTTTAAATTACTATATACAAAAACTTGGTTCACTGAGGATCTTCACAGACAATAAAGCCAGGAAACACTATGACTTTTCAATTGTAACTCTTCAAAATGTAAAGATCCACCAAAAAGAGTAGGTAATGACTCACAAATTATATATAATGATGTAAATGTTGGAGAATACACAGAACAATAATGTAGACACAATTAATGTGATTCAACAACTATGATGTATTAGAAGTTGTGCCCTAAGCATCATTTTCCAACAAACAGATCACAGAGGAAATACTGTTGGGGGAGATGTCATAACTTAACACCTTCAGACGCATATCAATACCTTCATGCATAAGTTATTCATATAGATGGACAGATATCTGCCTTACATGAATCTGTGTGGAAGGACGCTCAAGGACATTTCCGCACCTTTTGGAGTGTGCCGTGTGGATGTGGCTGTCCCGTTGTGTGTGGAGGATGTCTCCTGTCATTTCCCCCAGCAGGCCATGCATAGTAAACAGCTCTGTGGCGCCGAGCTGACCTCAGACAGGGTTTACGAATATGGGGCACCATTTTTAAGTAATTTATCACCTGTATTTTACAATGTGGACATAATAAGTACATCTTGCTTCTCCTGTGTCTCACGTCGTAACAAATATCAGATGAGCATTGCTCCGCCACTGCTATCGTCTAGAAAGTTCTGCTCTGTCAGTTTTGCCCGTCATCACTTTTTCGCTGTGCTGTTCCAGCTCGCTGATCTCTGCAGCATCTCAACCTGCACATTTCAACTAGCCCCTATTGTCTCTCCCTCACTCTATCCATCTCTTGTTGTCACTTTCTGTCTCTATCCACTCTCAGATTTAAATGTGTGAGGAGAAATGCACACAAAAGAGGGCCATATTATACATCAGAGTGTGTGTATGTGCACAAGATTGTGCTCTTGTTTTTGAGATTGAATGTCTCAAAGCAGCAGTGAGTGTTGCTCGAGGGATTAGACTGAAGTACAGGGAGCACTGAGGTTTAATAGAAACTTAAGCACTGAGGAAGGAGATACA
Source organism: Perccottus glenii (assembly GCA_024416835.2). NCBI lineage: Eukaryota > Metazoa > Chordata > Actinopteri > Gobiiformes > Odontobutidae > Perccottus > Perccottus glenii. The sequence goes on from CM044551.2 coordinate 15,191,408, forward strand.
GATAAGGGGTATTTAGAAAATTAGGAGTTTTAATATTGACTTTGTTCATTGTATCATTGAAATGGGAAACAATGACTTTCTCTGAGAGAGCAGTTGGTAAATAAGAAGAATACACTTATAATATAAAATATAAACAACACAACTGCTGTCTCTCTGTCCATGTACTGCTTTCAGGCCCCAGCTTTTCGAGACCATGGCATTCAAGATTGATGGGATCCACAAAATGCTCAAATAATTGCTGTTATGGCTGACATAATGCAGTTTAAATGATATGTATTATTGCCATTTCTGAGTTATGAACCACTAGAAAGCCATACCGTCTTTCATGCACAAACTCTGACCATGGTGCTGTAAATAATATAAATAAAGCAGCCAGCACATCTCAAGTGGAGGAAAATGGGTAGTCAGTGCAGTCTATGATATGTAGTAAGTATTGAGTGTATTAGTGTTTGCAATGTTAAAATTCTGATATATAGACCTACTAAGGCAGGTTTGATAATATGCAGTGAGACAGTAGTATACAACAGAAGGAGCTATGCGGGTAATAGCTGTCACCGATGGCCTGTTACAACTATATACCACTTCTAAACGGAGTATTGTGCTCTCAATGCTCACCCCTAATTCAGATACAATACATGAGGCTCCTTTGACTCAGTATCTTAGAACGTCTTGTCTTTGGACAGGTTTTCCCAGTGAGCACCATGAAATGCCTCTTTTGATTGTAAGAGTTCAGCAGCCGCTTGGTTGAAACTTGAGAGAGATATGTTTTGCACAACACTGTCGTCATGTGTCAGTAAAAGTAGAAACTCTAATCTCTTTGAATGTTTCTTTAGAAAAATTGAATTTGTGTCATAGATCTCATTATTCTTAAGTTGACTTACATGATTTGTATTATTATCATCTGCATGCTATTCCAAGCTTTCATGACCATGACTTCTTGAAATGGCAACATCAAAGCGTGTGCTGTCAGTTAGTCCACAGTGGGATGGCTTTGTTTTCGAAGTACTATAACATTGCAGCTGGTTAGAGAATCAATATTAATATCTCAGTTCTATGAGCACTACAGAGCCAATTGGGTGTTGCCAGTAGATCAATGGATCCCTCCATTATTGATGTAAGAATATTTCAGCATTAAAGCCCTCAGATGCATCCAAAAAGCCTCTTTGGCAGACCAACTAGAAAGCACTATTCCCCAACCTCCTGTATTTGAGCAAGTAATATAAATAGAGTTGTATAAATGCATTGTATATATAGAGATTAGAGACTATAATAGTTTTAGCTGCATAGTTCAATTTAGTTTCTGTGTTTCCTTCATTTTCTCCACATTTATCTTAACGCTGTGTGTGGACCACGGACTCTGAGAAGCAGTGTCAACTGCGGACTGCAGATATCTAATGACCAATGCTTTTACATGATTAAACAAGTTGCCATAAGTCAAGTTACCTATGATCTCATACCAGTCACAAGCCAGACGTTCTAAGATGCAAACTTGAATGCACTGAACATGGTCTTTGTCCTATCTGCTGCCGTTTCTTGGAGATGTTGTTGAGCCCATGTATGTTTGTGTGTGCATGGCTGTGTGTAACTTCCCTAGCTCTAAGGTTTAATCGGGAGCCCTCTGAAATATTCATGGTGTCACATTAAGTTTGCAATATTTGCAATGAAAAACAACCAGACTAGACCTTAACTACCAGTAAACACAAATCCTCCTCTCTGACACAGTGTGACGTTTGGAGGCAGGAGCTGTTTTTGGATCAGACGTTTGGATGAGCTAAAAATGAGCAGTTAGGGTAATATGTTAATTTAGTTAAATGCTGCACATAAAAAAATAACGCTCACAGGACATCAACTTTGTCTCATTGGTACAAAATATTAGTTTGAATCTTTAACCAGAAGCCACCTAAAAATAGCAGGAGTGTTGATTGTGTATGTTGGGTTCAGACTGTTATTACATAATGAGCATTGCTGGTAGATGACTCTAGACTGCACAAACATGTCATACTTCTCTTGTTTGTATTTATTCTTCCATTAGTTCCTTTTATTTCATTGAAGTGATTCAGTTTAGCCTTGGACTGAAGGCATGTTGGTTTGTTTTTCAGCACTAAACACCCTCAGGATAAATCATTCTCTCAATAAATACTTGTGTTTTTATGATGGTTGGATTAGCATCTGTTTTATAATGATCTATTATTACAACCTTTTATTTGACTAAATATGTTAGCTTTTATGCTGTAAGTGTGCTGATGAAGAAAAGGGAACATAATTATGTATAAGCTTCAGCCCGACCTTCGGGTTGTCAGTTAGTTTCAACATTTTATTAGTGTTTACATTATAAGCACAGCTCACAAAAATGTGGATGTTTTATGCTTCATCATTGTTTAAGTAAACTGTATTAGCTTTCTGTCTCATCCGCCAGCATTATTGCCTTGAGCTTCTGGGAATAATATACATTACTCATATGGTCTTGGCTCAGTCAGTAATGCTTATTTCCCTCATGTACTGTGGCATAAAAAAGAAAGAGGCCCGTGTACCCATCAAAACACCATAAACAAGACCAGTGTTGCACACACATGCTGACAGGATGTGTGTTGATGATGGTGGATTAGTGAGGGACAGGAAAATCAATGGGCAGTGGCTGTCAGCGTCAGGGAGCTGGAGATAACGAGAGAGCGAGAAGAAAGGAGACAGTCAGGGGAGAGATTGGCAATGGAAAATGGAGAAAGTGTCAGAGAATATGAGAACAGGAGAGATGGGACACATGAAGCAGACTGTAACAAAAGAGAAAGCGTGAAATGGTGTGTTGAGTAGGGTGCATGAATTGTGTCCTCATTGATCCGGAGACAGAGGGCATCATTCCTGTTCAGTGAGCTACAGGACACAGGGGGGACTAAGAAGGTGGAAACAGTGGGAATACTGTGTTATAGGTGAGCTGACACATACTGTAGAACCAATGAGTTGATACAAGAACACAGAAAAGCACTTGAGTGACGCATGTTTGAATGCATCTATATCTTTATATTTATATTCTCTTAAGTAATAACCAGTGATGCTAATAACATTTAGTTTGTTCGGGATTGACACCCAATGTAGGAGCATTTAGAAAAAATGCACATTTTGTAATGGCCTTGGATTATCTTTATATGCATCCATATTCACACTAACAAAGACATAAAAACAGCTTGTGCTTTAGAAAAGTCAGACTATAATTGAGCTAAATAAACCTGGAAATGAAGTACAACATAACTGAGTCACATGATCTCACATCAACAATTAAATGAATTTTACCCCAAATAATGAATAATTCATTTCTTTAATTAATTAATTACTTGAAGTCCCTGATAAGGTTTGCTCAACTTTTAAATGGCGGCTTTGTATATAATAAAAGAGGCAATAACATGTCCCTCCTAACACGTTTGAAAAAGTTACTGAAATAACTACTACTCTCATTGGCCAAGATTATGTTGAAGCGTGTTGAAATCTTTAAACATTTTGAGTGGTCACATCTGCTTGTGCTTGTTTGTTGCGTGCACCTTTAGCAGTGCCTTAAATAGCATCAACATTGGTACCAGGTTAGCGGCAAGCAGTCTGTATTTATCTTCTGGGATAAAAGATGCAGCAGATGTTAAAGATACAGCAGCAGAGAGGATCAGTTGCTTTTTTCTCCTCGAGCCTTGTGTCTTGATAAAACGCTCCTTCTTGTGCGTGTGTTATTGTGACAGCTCAGCCTGAATCCCAGCGCTTTACTGTTATAACTGCAGTCTGCTACAGATGGAAAAATGGCAGGCAGGAAGGAAAGAGAGAGACAGAGTGAAAATAACCCAGAGCCACAAAAAATAGCAGAAGAATGCTGAGGAGAATAAATAAAGACAGCGCCAGGACATGAAGAGAGTGATTGAGACAGATAGGATAGCAATGGTGAAATTCAAACTGGTTGAATCACTCGTATGATGTCACATTGTATATGAAAGTGCATCTCAAGCTGCGTTGACATGCTCCAGCCAGCACTGATGTATAATTCCATGGTTCAGTGGGTTTGTGCTCTCAATACACGTCACTAAGGACTCTAATTCCTGTACTTCTCCTATTGTATCTTCATATTCTTATCAGGCTTGAAAAAAAGACTCACTTCTGATATGTTCTTATTACAGGTGGCTTTGGGGCAGACACAGAGGAGCGGTTAGTGGAGCACCTCCTAAACCCAGCCCACTACAACAAACTGATCCGTCCTGCCACGAACGGCTCTGAATTGGTCACTGTGCAGCTCATGGTGTCCCTGGCCCAACTCATCAGTGTGGTAAGCTTCAGTTTGCCTCACTGTGTACCTGCCTGTGTCACGGCACCATCAGGATGAGCTATTACTACTGTCAATTCATGAGTATACACACAAGTATAGACAGTACATTGAGGGGGGTACTTTTTAGATGGTGTAGAAATTGCACTAAGGTTAATAAGTTCATGTTTTCACTTAAATTGATTTTCTGACTCTCCTGAGGGTTTTTATTAAAGCCCCTACTTTTATTACATCAGAGGGTTAGTCACTTCAATGTATGACTCACAGCTGAAGTTGAATCATGCTTGGCCCTGGTGTCAGAATATCATGGCCCCTGCTGAATAGATTTTGGTACTCTGACCACTATTATGCATCACAGGTTTTACTTAAGTGTAATATTGTCGGTTAAAGGCGACAGAATAAGGATTAGAAACAGATGTTCTGCTGACATTTCTTAATCTTGAGTTTATTGAATTAGAATATATTCTTGTTGAGGTGGTCCAAAAACAAAAACTGACACAATACATTACACACAACACATAAGATAATACAACTTGCTCACTGAAACTGTGAAAGAGAAATACTGAGTGTCTAAATCAATATGTAGATTGTAATGTAAAATAAAATGTAAAATTGTTAAATATGTGTAAAATGTATTGCACAAAGGAAGTGATGTCCTATTTTTAAAATATAAATCCTCTTTTTAGCATGAAAGAGAGCAGGTGATGACCACCAACGTCTGGCTCACACAGGTAAGACAGTTTATGTGCTTCATCGCATGAAACATCCAACAAAATCTTTTTAAAAACCTTTGCTTATGAGTAAAACTGCAGTTATCAAATGGAGGTGATATGTCTTTTATATTTGGTATGTGTCAGTCGGCTCAGCTTGGCTGGTTCACTCTAATCCTGCTGCTCATGTAGAGCGGCTGCTCTGGGACCTGACAAGACTGAAGTGTCAAAAGAAACACACAGTGAGGGAATCAACAAACAGTGCATGTACTTAAGAGCCCAAATCTGACAATTGGGATGTGACAAGTTAGCCCTTTTCGCATTCACATTCTTCTCCGTATCACAAAACACTGACAGTATGAGGGCACACAGCCTTTATTTGCCACTAGGTTAGGTGTGAGGGTAAATTCTGCTACCTGCACCTTGTAGAACTGATAATGTGGCTCTAAGAAAGCAGCAACCCTCTTCTACATCACTGCCTCTTTGAATGCATACAGCTGGGGCCTATAACATGCTAGGACAAGTAAGTAAACCTAATTAGAATCTAGTATATAATATGCCCTTTTTAATACGTTATGACTGTGTGTAGTTTGTGTGTTTAATTGGATTACAGATGTATAATTATAGACATAAATTATGGTCAGTGGTCAAGGTCTCACAGACACATGTACAATGTTGTAGCATGGAGCATTACCTTGGTTAGGTGGTTTATAGCAGCTCCTTCAGTGGCAGACCGAGACACCCTCAGTGCAAGAAGGAGCGCTATTGCAGGTCCTTCCAACCTACTGCAGTTACACTTTATAATTCACATGTGTAACAATAACCCAGGATACTGTGCAATGTCCATTTCTCCCTCCCTAACTCTGTAAATATGTATAAAGATAGCTTTTGTTTTTGTTAAATTAACATTTAGCATTTTAAATTGAATATTTTATTATATTTAAAATGGTCCTGAGATTGTACATACATTTTTTATTCATTTGCATGCACACCTTTCTTTTACTTTTTGCACTTAAACAGCTGCTGTACAAGTGAATTTATCCTCTGTGGCATCAATAAAGTCCTATCTTATCTTATAGTTTGATATATATTATTGACCGTTTACACGTACAAACTTGCACCTGAGCTGAGTTAGATTTACAACATGTAACAGAGCATGGAATGGCAATCAGCACACTATAGATCCCCCGCTGTTTGGATGAATCCAAGGACAGTCATCCCAAGCTGACACTAACAGTAATGGCCACAATGCTTCATTGTTACAACACACAGCCTAGCATAATAATCCAACGTGGCTGAGCTACTGCTAGTAGGTCACACTTGTCAGTAGTATAGCAATGTTAGTGATAATGCCAGAGATTTAATAAAGGTCACACAGAGAACTGTGCTGCTCATGCACACACACAACAGCAGCTTTATGGTAGATTCCATTTCATAAATCTTCATTAGTACATTAATATATTAATTATTAAAGGACATTTAGGGTCATGGTTCACATGGGTAGTCCCCTCTCTTAATTTAGCTCAATTTTCTTATATTGATTGAGATGTGTTGTATTGACCACAGTTTGACCTACAGAGAGATAAACAGCAATGGTTCACTTCACCTAATATTTCTCCTAATTGTGGTGTAAATGTTGTATAAGTGATTAAGATTCTTGTTCTACAGGAGTGGCAGGACTATCGCCTAACATGGGTACCAGAAGAGTTCGATGGGATGCTGAAGGTCAGGCTGCCCTCAAAACACATCTGGCTGCCGGATGTGGTGCTTTACAACAAGTGAGTCATTCAGATGTACTCTTCAAAAGGCTCCCAGAAGATACATGCACACCAAGGCTCACAAAAGCACACAAACATTACACACTCACTGCTAAGTGTGAAGCCTTTGCTTAGAGCTTTCTCAGCAGTATAATGCATCTACCACCACTGGAAGTCACTTTGAATCAGATAACATCTTTAATATTCTGGACCTTTAACACCTACAGGGCACTTACACATGACTAGATTTGTCCACAGAAATGTACTCTTATAGCTCATGCTATTTTAGTATCTATAGTTAACACACAAATAACTTAACTTAGCAGTTTTACAGTTTTTTTCAATTAGTTACATTTGAATTATAAAATATGCATAGATGCACATACGGTATAAAACTATAAACTCTTTGCATCACACTTTTAGTACAACAAAAGTATTTTACAAAATCTTTAAAAGAAATGTAAAAAAGTGTTTTTAATTTCTCACTGCAGTGTGTTCATGGACAGATTTATTGGTGACTGTGTGTGAAATTTTGATGAGAAAGTGGTATTTTACAAGATTATGTAAAGATTTCATATAGTCTTTTGTGTATATAGTTTTAGAGTTTCCCCACAACTTGCTCAGAAAACGTGCCTCAGCAATAATGAAAAACTGCATTTCAATAATGTACTTCAATAACACCTCGCTGTCTATATTGCATTTTTAGACTAATGTATAATACAACCCTGTTTCCCTGGAGGTACAAGTTGCAATGGAAACTGTGTGTCAGACTACTATATGTAAATCAGAGTAGAGTGATCAGCCTGGCCGTCTCCTCTTTCTTTTCCTGCTTCAGTCATGGCTCTAGTGATCTCTGACCCACCTCACCCATGATAAAATGATCTTTTTTGTGGCATAGTGAGGTCAGTGTGTTCTTACCTCTGGAGGACTTTAAGGTAGTACAAGTTGTTGCTTCAAACACATTAACGTAATATTGGGGGCAAAAATTGCTGTCAGAAGTAAGAAGCACCTTCATTAGTGTTCAGTTTGAGCTGTTCAACTTGACCCTGTCTGACCTGTCAGCCCTTGTCTAGACCGCAAGTTCATTTGATCCAGCTTCCCTCATTCTTGTATTGGAATGAGCATGTCCTCCTTCTGCCCTGAGCACATTCAGTTCTTTGCACTGTTCAACCCAAACTCTACACAGATACAACAATACACTGTGTGCACAATTATTAGGCAAGTGATTATTTTGACCATATCATCATTTTATCCATAATTTCCAACTCCAAGCTGTACAAACTTGAATCCTTATTGGATTTAATGCATATCAGGTGATGTGTATTTGTGTAACGAGGGAGGTTGTGGCCTAAGGAGATCCACACCCTATATCAAGGTGTGCATAATTATTAGGCAGATACTTTTCCTCAGGAAAAATGAGCCAAAAAAGAGATTTAACTGACTCTGAAAAGTCAAAAATTGTAAAAAGTCTTTCACAGGGATGCAGCACTCTTGAAATATCTAAGATATTGGGCCGTGATCACAGAACCATCAAACGTTTTGTAGCAAATAGTCAACAGAGAATAAAAAACGTGTCGAGAAGAAAAGACGCAACTTAACCACCAAAGATTTGCAAAGAATCAAACGTGAAGCTACCAGGAACCCATTATCCTCCAGAGCTGCCATATTCCACAACTGCAACTCTCAGACCTACTGCCAATTTTTAGATGACACTTTCTTCAAACAGTGGTTCAGGAAACTGACTGACTCTGTAAATGGAAGGATTGTGACTGTTATCGAAAAGAAGGGTGGCTATATTGCTCACTGAGTTTTTTTATTTTTATTTTGTGTGTTGATTGTTTATTATTCTCACTTTAACAGATGAAAATAAACAAGTGAAATGGAAAAACCTTTGTTTTTCATTTAGTTGCATAATAATTCTGCACACTAATAGTTGTCTAATAATGGTGTACATGTAGATATTCTCTTAAGAAAGCCAAAACTTCACTTTTACTACTTAAATGTTCAGGTTTGAGGGTTTGTTAACATGTTGGATTGACCAAAAGCACTGTAGTTGTACAATAACAAAATTAATCCTCAAAACTACAACTTGCCTAATAATTGTGAACACAGTGCAGTGTATATTACTGAACCAAGAGTTACAGATTTGAATGGACCATAGACATATGGCATCTCTGGGAAAGCATGAGGGTTCTTTTGTGAAAGGGTATTGCATAATAAAATGTGTCATGCTCCACATTTGATGAAACTCAGGGGAAACAGACACTATACTTGTTTGTCAAAAAATATTTATCAAATCTCATTATTAAAAAGCTAATGACTAACAAGACTCTCCTTTCCATTGCAGTGCCGATGGAGTTTACGAAGTGTCATTCTACTCAAATGCAGTGGTCTCCTATGATGGCAGCATCTTTTGGTTGCCCCCGGCGATTTATAAGTCAGCCTGTAAGATCGAGGTCAAGCACTTTCCATTTGACCAGCAGAACTGCACGCTGCGATTCCGCTCCTGGACCTACGACCGCACAGAGATTGATCTGGTGTTGCGCGCCGATGTGGCCAGCATGGATGACTTTACACCCAGTGGGGAGTGGGACATCATTGCACTCCCAGGGCGAAGGAATGAGAACCCAGCTGACCCCACCTATGTTGACATCACCTATGACTTCATCATCCGCAGGAAACCTCTTTTTTATACCATTAACCTCATCATCCCCTGTGTACTTATCACGTCTCTGGCCATCTTGGTCTTTTACCTTCCATCGGACTGCGGCGAGAAGATGACATTGTGCATCTCCGTGCTTTTGGCCCTCACTGTGTTCCTGCTACTGATCTCTAAGATTGTCCCGCCCACCTCTCTAGATGTCCCTCTGGTGGGGAAGTACCTCATGTTCACCATGGTCCTAGTCACTTTCTCTATTGTCACTAGTGTGTGTGTGCTCAACGTACATCACCGCTCGCCCACCACACACACCATGCCCCCCTGGGTCAAGCTGGTCTTCCTAAACAAGCTCCCCGCTCTTCTCTTCATGCGGCAGCCGAGGAATAGCTGTGAGCGCCAGCGGCTACGCCAAAGACGGAGAGCCCAGGAGCAGAAGGAAGGGGGCCGCAGTGGAGAGGCCGGGGGATTGATGGTGGGTCTTGGTTTGGGCAATGCTGGTGGGAGCGGAGGGTCTACTTCCTCTGGAGTGTTCGGCAAGGAAGACAGTGACCCTTGTACATGCTATGTGAACCGGGCCACTGTCAAACAGTTTGGAGGAGAACTGGGTGGGGCAGGAGGGGGGTCTTTGGAGGGTCTGAACAGAGTGAGAGAGGGTAGAGAAGCCGGCGCGGGAAATATGCCACGAGGGAAGCAAGCGGCAGGAGGTCCCGCTCTCACTCAGGCAATACTGGCTCAAGCTTGCCCAGGCTTTGAGGAGGCAGTGGAGGGAGTACGCTTCATTGCCAACCACATGAAGAGCGAGGATGATGACCAGAGCGTAAGTGTCAAACTTTGGTATATTTATGTTTGAACAACAACAGGGACACAAACATTTGTGTAAGTGTACAGAAATCACACGTCCCATATAATGGTTTAATAATTAGAATATGCTGGGAGTTATAGGCATCATGCTGCATTAGGCATGTTATAATTATTTACACTGTGCTAAACAGAGAAACAAGCAGCTTGTTAAAAAGCAGAAAAACAGTGTGCGAGTTATCAAACTAACAACTTCTAATTTACTTTAATATACATTTTGAATTATATAGCCACGTTTAAGGCTGACAAGTGATCGGTAAGTTAGTGTCGAAAATGGCTGACCAAGCTAGTAAATCTCTGGATTTTTTCAAGCTACTTTTGTACTGGATGTGAAATTCCTGTTTGCACTCTTATTTTACATCTACACTTTTCTAATTTGTGCATTTGTTATTTTAATTTACAAGGTTAGGAAAGTATTGTTCATGTAGAGTCTGATGCCATGAACAGGGATGCACACAGTGTTTTAGGTAATCTAGCACTAAAGATTTCACTGAAGTATCGGATCGGTACTCGGTATCAGCCAATACCCAATCTCAGGTATCGGGAGCATTCCCACTTAAGTTGAAAAGTATGAAAGGTGTGGTCTTGAATAATGTATTATGTTGATTTAGGACCACCATGTCTAATCATGTTTCTAAACCTGTTGCAGGTAATATTGGCCTGCTGTCATACCATTCTAAGGCTCATTTCACATTTGAATATTATATCATCATTTTGTGTATGGATAAGATCTGTTAATTTCCGTTTGAACATTGAGCAGCTCAGATCTGTATTTTCATTGCTGTATCATGCAGCCATTTCAAATGCATGGGGACTACACCAGAGCATAAGCAAGGGAGACAGATCTGGTGACGCAATCATAGCCCTCTGAATATTCAGCCTAGACATGTAATTATAGAAGCAGCATAGTGGCGTGTGCACAGTGGAGCGTGAGTGGTAAAGAGCCGAGATAGCTCAGGAGAAACTCCACTACACTTCTGAAATGAAACAAAATGATGTAAAAATTTAAAGTCCTCTTAAATGTGTCCATTATGGCTGTAGATACCATGCCGACCACTTAAAAATCTCCTCCCCGGCACAATGGGCTTTTCCTGTGCTCCTTCCTCACCTAGCCATCAACACAAGGGTTACAATGTCAGCACGGCATCTCGTTCCCTGCCTCCCACGTCCTTCCCCTCGTCTTTGAATTGTCAGACCTCATCAGTGCTGTGTGGCAGAACGAGCCTCTGCTCACATTAAGCCTTCACCTCCATTAACCCTCCACAAAGGCAGCGGGTGGACAGGCAGAGAGAGAGTATGATAGCATATGAAATCAGCAGCACGCTCCTTAATTTGTTTCTTTTCCCATCCACAGGTTAGTGAAGACTGGAAGTACGTTGCCATGGTAATTGACCGCCTCTTCCTATGGATCTTTGTGTTCGTCTGCGTCTTTGGAACGTTGGGCATGTTCCTCCAACCACTATTCCAGAATTACACAGCCAAGACCATCACCAGCACGCCAGGCTGATCACACCCATGCCACTAACAGGCCGACGGGCAGATCCCCTGTCCCTTTGACCTTACAGCCCAGGACAAGATAAGGCTGGTGGCAGAGAGAGGGGGGAGTGGCTCGGGCTTTTATTGTGTCTTTTTTGGAACTGGGAATAAACTGGAAACAGTAATCATGCCCGTTATACCTTTATAGTAAAGTTTTTTGCAATGGCGCGTTTTTCTTGTATGAAGAAAAAAGGAAACACAGTCATACTCTTAACCTGCAGTTTTTGTCCAGATACTTAATGGACTGACCTCCCCTTTCTGGTAGAAAGACTCTCCCAGCATCCCTCCTCAGGTTGTCAGGGAGCAGGGAATCCCTGGTTTGTTCCTTATCAAACCTTAATGCCAGTCAACTTTATCTGCCTAACACTGACTGCGTAACTTTCACATGACCTGTCTGCATTCAAAGTCTAAGAGACTGTTAAAGTGAAGCTAGTCAGAAAGGGAAGGGAGGTTCATATCTTCAAGTCTTCTAATACATTTATTTATTTTTTCAGAAATCCACTGTCAGAAAACTGATCTTTTTTTTTCATAGCATAGCCGCTTACCACACTATAGCATTCAGAATCTATTATTAAGATTTCTCTATATAATAGCTCATGCAAGGATCTGTTGTTGATAGAAAAGCTGTGATTGTATAGATTAAACAAGAATGTGCTATAAACTGGACACAGCTTGTTATGCACACACAAACACAGGATGTGGACGAGCAGCAGATTAGGAAATGAGTTAAATGAAAAAACTAATAATTTATCTATATATATATATATACAAGCATATAAAGGAGGTTATTAGATGAAAGATAATAAGTGATAGATTATGCATGGACAACTTTCTCTTTCGACAGTAATATGTAGAGCAGTGCCAGAGGGCACAGCTAGAAGGAGGTGATTTTATCTATGAGCAGATAAATCTTCCTATTCTGTATTATGGACTATGAATATCAGAAGAATACTAGGTAAGAAACTGAAATAATTTGAATGGGAAATGGCAATATGATCATTTAAGCTATTGTGTGTATTAATATGTGATTCACATTTTCAACAGTATGTCACCTGTCCCTCACTCCCTCATTTTCTCCAGTTGATGTGTTCATTCATGTCCTTCTTGGTGTAGTATGTTCCCAGTGTGTGGGTGTACAGTATGTGGCCTATGCTCATTCTTCAACAGAAAGCATATGTGGGTCAGTCTTGTATTAACCCCTCTCAATCACCCAGGTCTTCCATGGATAAATACATCTCATTTTGTCCACATATTCTAATCATAGCCTTCAGCTGTCAGTCAACGAGGGTCTTCTCAGGCTCACACATTAAAGCGAATGAAGAAGGATCACAATGTATAAGTCGATAAAAAGGATGCATAACAAAATGTGCAAATGGCAGTTCAAAGAGATGTAGTGAGATTTTATTGCAACTCTCGAACAACTGAAACACTGCAAGAGCACAATCCAGACGAAGAATATGGTCAAAAAGACGGTTGTCAAGAAAGCCACTATGAATCTGTTTAATCCTCAGTCACTGTCACTCTGCGTGAGTCTCCCTGTCATTTTGCAGTCACGTGGCCAAGTTCATCTCAGTTCTGGACTGGGAGCTGTCTGCTTCCTTTTTTATATATATATATATATTATTTTATTTATTTGTTTGTCTGTCTCTGGAGGATGGGATTACCCAAGGAATCCCCAATAGTAATAGGCCTTTCACCGAGACGTGTGAAAAGCCTTTCAGAGACCTGTGAAAAAACCTGCACATGGACAGCATTGACTACTCTCTCTCATGACCACTTGCTGTCCTTCTCCTGTCGCTCCCACACACATTATACCCTCCTTTTCACCTTCTCAGATCTGCTCCTGTGCACACCTCAATCCGTCCAATAAAGGTTGTAGGTTCAGATGAATCAAACTGTGTGTCTGTGGTGCATATTTTTACTCTTGCGCCCATTAATATATCCTGTTAGTCTTACACTACAACTGAGAATAAGTAGAAAGATATTTCCTGTCATTCTAATAGACACTTCCTTTTGTATACCCATTCAATCACCACCAGGTATCAGCACAAGAGAATTGTTTTACTAGGACATGTTTCTTAGAAAAAGTCATGGGGGGTCCGGGCAAGGTCACCTTAAACTCCCATGATTCCACAGAAGAATGTTGACTATGAACTCCTGTTTTGTTGGAGACATTACAAAGCCTTCTGTAGGAACGATAAACTTCTTCTTTTTAGTAAGCCGTTTGCATTGAAGACCTACAATAATCTACGTACTTGTTTTCATTGAGAGCTTGTGCTGCCTCCTGGTGGCCATTTTGCGGCGTTTCATTTCTTCTCATTCGTAAATGAAAACCAGAGAGCTTTTTGATCCAAGAGCACATTTATTCTTTCCAGGGGTACAAAATACACAACCCAACAAGAGAGATATCTACACATCCAACAATGACAGGTGACAGCACTCTCCAGGTTGTGATATGCACACAAATACAAAAACACATACACGCACTACTCAATCTAATATGTTTTTGCTGTGTTTGTGTGTGTGTGTATTTGTGCAACAACAGGACGTCCTCTGCATGTCTTCTTCCCCGTCCCAGTCACCATTCCTCCCTGGAGCACGTGGTTTGCAGAGTGATGGGCATGTTCCTACTGGGAGCAGCTTCACTTCTTCTTCTCTTGTTTTTCGTTGTATTCCAAGAAGAAGTCGTTGCAGGCCACGGTGAGAGCGCCGACCAGGATGATGAACTCGGTGAAGTCTACCTCTCCGTCATTGTTGGAGTCTAGGTCTCCCATGACTTTATCCACAGCCTCTTTATCCTGAGCATTCTGTGTGTGTGACATGAGCAGCATTAACACTCACTTGTTTTGCTACAGTACTGAATGTGTGCTCCTTACCCCCAGGTAGTTGCCCAGCTCTGCAGTGAGCATCTCTTTGAGCTCAGCCCTGCTAAGTGTGTATTTGTCCCCCTCGTTTCCAGAGTACTTGTGGAAGGTTTGGATCATGAGTTGCATGGCGCTCTCCAGAGTAGAGGCATTCTCTAAGTTAGGCATAGACATTCTGGGAAAGAAAGTAGAACAGAAGAAAAACTGTGGAAGATGCATCTGCACAAGGTGGTAATGGTATTCCAAAGCGTCACTGTCACAAAACCACAAACAGACTTGTAGATGATTATACAGGTAGACTTACAAAGTGGAATTATTGGGAGTGAACACTGCTAAAGATGGTTCATCTTGTCCAATAAAAGACAGCAGAGATGGAAACGGTGACTTTAAAAGTTCATTGGCAGTGTTTCCTGACAGATTTTGATAACACAGATAAACTCATCCCACTGTTTGTTGTCCTGCCCTAAAGAGAAAATCTCTGGGAGGGAGTAGGTCATTGGCCTTGGCCGGACATGTGAGCCAGCTGTTAAGTGAAACCCAAAGAGATGTGAAAAGGACACGTAGAAGCAATGCGATAGGCTTCGGCTGATGGCACAAACAACCAGAGAAAGCTGTAGGTGCTTGTCTTTCCTGAACCTCTGAACTGTGACGACTCCCTGTCACTCACATTTTACACCACATTTGAGCATCATGCTCTGGATAATAATCAGAAAGACAGGTTTGTTTTTAGAAACACTAAATCGATCTTGTGGAAACACCTTCCTCCAAAGTTCTTCTTGTTTCAAAAGTGTAAAAAGAGTGTAGCCTTGGGAGCTTTAGAAAAATGCACACGTTTTTCACAAACTTTCTTACCTGAGTGATGGATGAGTGCTGGCCTCGCGGTCAAAGCTGACAAGAGAGAGGCAAAAGCGACTGTTGTTAAGCACAAGCAGGGAGGATGTCTTAAATACACCCTTCACCCCTCCCATCCCACCTGAACCACCCCCTCTCCTCCTCACACCTGCTGCTCCTCTTTTGTCCCATACCCCCCTTCTTCTGTGTGTCCTCAACCCCATCTTCTCTGCTTACACATCAGACACCTGTTATCTCTTCTAGTAATCCTGCTGTTGTCCGCCCGGGGAGGACATATTGACTAAAACACTAATGAAACTGAAAATACAAGAGGGCATTAAGCAAATTGGAAAAACCCATAATATGTCTGAAACTCAGTCTAAATGGTCTTGTGTGATTTAGATGACAAGGGTTAACTCTTTGACCAAAAATGTACTATTATGACGCTGTAAGGGGTCAATGCATCGGAGGCTGCTGAGTTTGAGTTGTCAGGGGTGACCATTTAGAATATGTTATCGGTCATAGTTAAACAGTGGATTATACCACATTGGACTTCATTAAAACACAAAGAGAATGACGAGGCAATGGGTTTTAATATAAAGCATTTATTGTCTTGAAAATACAATCGATCTCCTTTGCATGTTGTTATAAAAAAAGACACACGCAGCTCAGAGTCCTTCAATCCTTCAAGGTCTGTAAGTTGTGACTTGAACAGTAACAGATGTTAAGGTGTATTTCGGAGCATCGGCAGCGGAAGTAGAAGGTACTAGTGACTGAATGAGAGAACTATGATGATGAGATTGAAATAGACGAGACAGGTTTGTTGGTATATATCTTGCTGAGGCTCATGAGATGGGTTGACTGTTGTAGAGGACTCTATGATGCAGGCCCAGGGGACTCGCACTGCTTCTCACTCATGGAGTTGGCCAGGTAGCCAATCAGATTTAGGTATTCATGGAAGCTGACCTTTCCATCGCTGTTTTCGTCTAGTCCTGTCTGCATCTCCTTTACTGCAGTTGAACTGTTAGCATCCTGAGCAAAACATGGAACAGCAGATATACTTAATACCAGCTCAATTTATTACATTGTTTGTAATATCTAGAGTAATGCATAGGTACATACCTCCATGATGCCACTAAGCTGCTTGCTTACAAGGTTACCGAAGGATTTGGCATCAAGGCTTTCCTTCCCTTTGGAAGATTTGATATATGTCATCACCACTGTCTTAATGGCTGCCTCCATATCTAAAGAGAACCAGACAAGGACAAAAAAGAGAGGAAGTGAGTACATTTTTTATTAATGCAATAATGCAAATGAATGGTAAACGGATTAGCATAACATTTCAACAGTCAATATGTCTACTGTGTGTGTACATCTCTGATATATTGTGCAGTAGAAGACATGGTGAATAAGAATGAAAATGTCAATGATTATATGTCAATGAGACCCATCGTTGTTTGAGTGTGTATTTGAACAAAGTCAGATAAAAAGCATGTGATTTGGCTCAGAGCAAGACAAGGAGGCCCTCTGAGGTAAGCAGCGCAGTGGAGGCAGTGATGGCAGACTCAAGAGGAAGGGAGACTCTGAAGTAAACATAATGGAAGCTGTGATCTCTGACGACAGACATCTGATCTTTGAAAAAGCCAGCAGGAGGCCAACAGGTTCAGATTACTGCAAGCTGCCCGCATGCCACACAAGACTTCCCTAAACATGGCAGCAATACATCAAACACACACACACACACAAAAAATAGCACTAAACAGATCGCCCACGGATTAACCAAACATGATCGTAAACACAGCTGGTCACCAAACCCACCCCTAAATTACAATGCATATGTATGTAGGACTTTAGTTTATTGCTATTTAAACTAATATTACTGGAAAAAATGAAAGGGGCTAGGAGTTGTATAAAGGTTTTAGGATATTGTTCCATCCTGATTTGAAATAATCTAAATTAAACTTCAGTCTCTAATCTTAGTGACTACTACACGCTTGGGGTAGCCTATCTAGGTGTGTGAGAGTTGAAACAGCAGTGGAGTGTGTAATAGTCTGATTCTGTTAAAAAGGGTTAATTACATGTTTGTTTGGACGCTATGACAGCATCTACCTGACGTCACCTGTGGCTCTTTGAGCGTTTCTGTTTTCTTAAGAATACTGAGATGGCAGCTCTCGGAAACCTTAAGGCACGATGTAGCCACAGTAGACATTGAAGGAGCATTGATAAGTATCACTCATTAGCCACATAGCAGTGCAGGGTGAGGCCTCGACACATGGGCTGCGGGATTTCCAGTGAGTAGTGGAAACTGTAACAGGACAGAGGCTAATGATGATGGATGCCTGGGGTTATGTTGTTGGGGTAACTGTAGAAGCTGGTCCCATCTAATGCCACACCTTCATGCACCCACACACACTATGACTGACACACAAAGACAAACAGACTGACAGAGACATGCTGATAACTAAAGCAGGACAACGCCAATTAGGACTTTGTTGCATTAACCTAATTAGTGTGTGAGTGAGAGCAGGATACACTGCTGGTCAAGCACCCAAAGCTGGGCTTGTGTTTCATGTCTCCCTGCCATGCCTCCACACACACACACACACACACACACACACACACACACACACACACACACACACACACACACACACACACACACACACACACACACACACACACACACACACACACACACACATTCACGTACGAGTGATCATCTGTCATCATCTTCTTGCTCTTCATCATTATTTAATAGGTTACTATAATTATCCTGACACCTATCCTCTACTGCTCTACAGCACCAAGAACCAGTGTGTCCCCATTCAGTGTGTTTGAGGACAATTTATCATAACCACTGACAGACCACCATCCATTAGTGTCCCACCCCGAACGAAATGAGA
The DNA here is from genome assembly GCA_024416835.2 of Perccottus glenii. Taxonomy (NCBI): domain Eukaryota; kingdom Metazoa; phylum Chordata; class Actinopteri; order Gobiiformes; family Odontobutidae; genus Perccottus; species Perccottus glenii. Next base: position 15,209,817 of record CM044551.2, read on the forward strand.
TGAACATGAGAACAACTAAGCCTCACTCTGTGGGAGACATCATGGCCACACTGGAAAAAATGGGTTTCATTTGGCAAGGCTTTCCTCATTCTATAGCATTAACAGAATTGAGATTTGTGTTTGAACGTGGATGAAAATACAACACAGTTACAGTATTTAAAGTAATCTAAGTCAAATACATTATAATATGTCACAGATGTAAGGTTCTCTATCAGTTCTTTGTTTCAGTGCCTGAAATATCTCCCCAAAGCATCCACACACACTTTCGTTCTTACTTTCACACCAGTGTTTTATCAGAAACTTGTAACGTACATTTTACTTTATGCTGCTTAGGGCAGTAAATGACGGCTTCATTTCAATACTATACAGTGCTTAAAGTAAACCCAACAGTATTAATGATTGTGTTCAGACAAACTCCCATATTGTCCCATTGTTCCAACATATTAGTTACACATATATTAATACATTTTTCTATACTGTATTTACAAAGTTGAATAAAAGAATGATGCAATGTAACATGTGCACACACTACATTGCATGGAATATTAGGTAACAAAGGGTTGCATTATCAAAGAATTTGTAACAGTGCCCGCTCACATGACCTCACATGGTTATAAGCTTTTTATTCTTCTGCATCAAAGTAGTTTCTTATACTTTTTATTGTTTCTAATTAAATTTTCCGTTGCAGAAATAACTTCATTTTCAGTTTGCAGTAAAAGCAATTGTATAATACAACAGTCTGTGCACCATTCATGCCTACCCAGTAATTTGTATGCTTTACACAAATCTTCTAAATGATCCTTTTATACCAGCAGAAATGTGCCACTATTTAAACAGTCTGACAAAAAGGCCTGCGGTTCAGGAGCTTAATAATGGAATCAGCATAATTACTTCAGGAGTCAGGCTATGTGTGCATTACATTGCTAAAGAGGGAATGCAGTATTTTTCCTGGTCAGAAGTTTATTTAAGAGACTTTGTGGTTCATATTTGCACTAAACTGGTCTGAGGCCATGAGACGTGGACGTGTAGGCTACAAGCTCGTACAGGTACGTCAGGTAGGGCCAGCCCGCCTTATGACAACATAATGACTTCACATTCTCGTTTCCAGACTATATGAGGGAAGGAGGGGGTTTGGGAGGGGCAAGGGAGCCCGATGAAAATGCCTTTACTGTTCGTATCTAGCCACGGCTCAAGGGACGCGATAGCAGCCGTGCCAGAGCTCCACCCTGCTCGTAGTGTGTGCGCGGCGGGACTGACTCACTTCCATGTTACCTGTCATCGACTTGGTCACTTGTTCTCCCCCTCACTGATTTTTTTCTCTGCTCTATCAGAGTCTTATCGTGACACGGCGTGAATAATTCAAGCAGATAAAAATTCAGTCTGACCAACAGCCTACTGTTTCCCTCGAGATAACGGGTCTGGGTGCGTAAGACAAAACTGGAGCAGAATGAGAAAAATGAGATGTGGGGCTTGCCCGCCCATGCCGTGTCCTACATTTGCTTTTAGCCCTAACTAATATTGACAACTTGTAGGGGGACCTGGGAGCACACTAACACAGCAGATGAATAAGTAAACGTGCTGCGGGAATTAGGTTTCTGAGGAAGTGTAAAGAACTCCGGGTTACATTACCAACAAGGTAACAAGGAAAACCTGATCCCCACTGCCACTAATACGCACACTCCCTGAACATGCAACATTTATCACAGGCTTTGGATTAGGAGGATTTTCTAGTCAGCTCTAAAACTAACAACAGTCAAAGTGAGCATTAACAAAGAATAAAACTTACTGTTTGGGAATCTAGTCTTCTTCTTCTTCTTCTTCTTTTCTTCTACTGCTTCTGTCCCACAGATCCTCCTCCCTTAGTCCTCCTCTAGATTAACCAGCAACACATATCTTTTCCGTGATTTAACTACTCACTCCAGCCAACTTTTTTTCATTGTCACAGGGCGTGTGCCTAAGAGAGAAGGAATGCGCAAAGAGGCGCAGCTTGTGCAACTGCGCTTTTAAACAAATAGTTGGTTACAAACACCCCCCTCTGTGTTTAAATCAACCCAGCAAGTTTAAACAATCATTCTATTAATCTTTGTATCTTTTAAAGCGATTATCCGTTTATGACTACTTTGTGCTTGGGTCGTGGGACCTGTTGACGTGTGGAAACTTGTGTGTATCCTAACATGATGTAGCCAGGTCACACCCTGAAACTTCCAAAGAAAGAATCTAAAGATAACAACCTCTAAAAGTGTAGGCTATTTGAAATGACCATGGTTTGACAAACAAATACAAGGCTTTCATTTGAGGTTTATTTGCATGCTTTGACAGTAACGGATTATCCAGAGTGCACAACAGCCCTGTTTGTGCGATACGTGCCAAACAGCAAGACATTCCAAGAAAGAAAACAAGAATACGCTGTTGTTACAGGCTTGTGAGCACAAGCATCTGGGACAGCGTGTGCACTCGAAAACAGCTAGACTGGTTTTACTATTGCTCAAAATGCTGAACAGTATCCAGTGAGACTGCGTAATCTTTAAGATTTGTGTGAGAAACAGTGAGAAGAAGATTAGACTTTAAAGATACATGTCTGAACATTTCTCATTAAAAGCAAGCAAAGGTTGGGTTGGGTATGCGCTATTGGTTGGATCTGCCATGCTTGTCAGCGAGTTGTCCAATCAGCTGCCAGAACTCTAAGAAGTTGAGTTCTCCATCATTGTTTTTATCCAGAGATTTCATGAGCTGGTCAATGGCAGCTGCGTCATTGGTGTTCTGAAAGATAACAGTACTTCTATTAGAAAATACAAACTGAGAATGACTTTAATGTAGACTGAATACTTTTATGGTTCGGTTCAAGTGAGGACAGGAGAGAAACGTAAAAAAAGAAGTGAGCACAGGGTTTGGCACAGGGTCCACAGCTCGGTTGCCATCTAGTGGTCTCAGTAGTGGGAGCGAGGAGGGAATTTTCCACAGCAGATTTTCACAAGAGCTCTGGAACATTTAAACTGGGCAAAGTGTAGGTTTAAACAGTGCTTTCTATGTCAGAGGATGTGGAGAAATAAATAAGTCTTTTTGCTTAAACACTGTCACAAAATCAGAGAGTTAGGGTAAACTGAACCACACTGCCCACATAAAAACAAAAGGAAGGCAAGTATGAGTAACACCTAATTATACCATGTACACTGGGCCAATGTGGTGCCCAGATGAAGCCTTTTACCACAACTGCATTTTTGAGACAGCTTTTCTCCTCAAAAACATTTCTGGCTCAAGTGACATTCTCTCTGTTTGTCCTCCAGCAGTGTTGTTCTGCACAGTTTCAAAGCTTGTGCCTCATTTTGAAAAACAGAATTACCCCAAAGAGTAAGGTAAATAAAATAAAGTAATTATAGATTCTGCTGTGGTATTTCTAATAGCAATACTTACCTCGACTAAGTTGGGGAGCTCACAAGAGACAAGTCTGTGGAACTCATCTTTGCTGAGTGTGCTGGGCGAGCCCTCACTGCCTGCATAGGATTTGTACTTGGACACGAGTACACGGATGGCAGACTCCATTATGGGCAGAGACAAAAAAAAACTGGTCTTGCAGGCTAAGGAAAGAATTGACTTAGTATCAATGATGTATTTGTTTAGGTAAATCTATTGAACTAAATGTGAACTAAAACATACACACTTACCTGCTCTCGTCTTTGAAGTGGGAAGCTGGGATGACAAGAGAGCTCCTTTTGTAGTCTGAGAGGCAATGGTTTACTTATTTCTATCAATATATGTAGACATTGTTTTTCCTGCAGGCTGTTGTTGTAGCCAGTGATAATGTAACCCCTGTTTCCATTACATTTTTCCATTATGACACTTCGCATGCACTTTTTGTGAGCCTTATCTTGAGGAGTAGTTAATAATCACAGTTAATGACCCCTAGAAAAGTCAGCTGCCTTAGGGGTTATTTAAAAAATCAATGCAGATGTGCAAATCTCAGACAAAAACAGAATGGTGTTATTCTGCTAGTCCAGTTTTTGCCCTCTGTACTCCTGTACAGAAAAACAGCAGTTATGACACAGATAACACTAGAAAACCCAAGCTATAAAAAGTTGTATTGCATTTATTCAATTCTCATGCAGGCCAGGCAAAATTGTCATATTACACCGGCTGTTAACCATTTCATCCTCTGGATATCCTCACATTCATCTCATTTGTGCAGAAATAAAACATCAGTTCAATGTAATGTAAATCATTATTTTTAATTTCAAAATAATTCTTTATCTCAAAAGTCTTGCATCTACCTTAACAATTTGAATGTGTATTATGAATGTGTTCATAATGCAACTTATTGCACTGCTGTTGAGTACATTCTCCTTTACCTGCATGTCTGTGTGGTCTTTTATCTTTACTTGAAATGGTTTGTGGTAGTGAACTAGAGTAGTTATAAATGGCTTGGCTAAGCTATGATTTTATCCCTCAGAAGGTCATGAGTTTGAAACCACTAAGCAGTAGAAAATTAATGAAATCATTTTTTTTCAAAAGACAAAAGGTTGGTTATACTATAACCACACTGACTAACCACCAATGACTGAACTATTATAGCTACCAGAAACCCTCAGTGACAAACACTTTCAAATACAGTTAAAATAACCTGTATCTATTTATATTCACTCTCTCTCTATAGATATATATACATAGATATACAGCTCTGGAAAAAATTAACAGACCACTTCAAAATGATCAGTTTCTCTGGTTTTACTGTTTTTGAGTAAAATTAACATTTTTGTTTTATTCTATGAACTACTAACATTTTTCCCAAATTGCAAATATATATTGTAATTTAAAGCATTTATTTGCAAGAGGATAGTGATGACTTACTAAATAAGATTTGGTTCAGGTGATTTAGTAGAATGAGGTGTGCCTGTGTTGGGATTCAACAGACATTGGAATGGAATGGCTTCCATACTTGTAGAGATGCTGATTGCTAGAAAAGAAATTGCAGTGGTCACTTAATTTTTTCCAGAGCTGTATGTAGATATATAGATATATCTATAGATATATCTACATCTATTGATCATTGATATATATTTTGATATAGATCGATCGATAGATATGGATAGTAATCAAAGTTTTTAATTTATTAAACACTGCTGTTAAATAATTATTTGCAGCCAAAAAAGTGGTTCTGTTTGGATTTAATTTTTTTCAACAGCAAACCCAGAATAAACATGTGCTTGTAAGTTACAGTTAACAGTGTACCGACTAAATGTAAAATCATTGAAGACATTTTAGTGCACAGCACAGGTTTTTTACCTCAAAACACATACATGCTTAACATGTCATTATTTTATGTACCCACAATTATTTAAATTATGAACTTTAAACATCTATAAAATAAGTTAAATACAATCAGCAACTTAGCATAGACCTTTAAACATGTTTAATGCCATATGTAGAAAGATTCAAAACAAAATCAAATTGTAATCTTATGTCTATGATAACTTAACTTTCTCATAATGTATGCCTTGGGAATCACAAACTCTGTCCTTAGAGCCAGGCTAAAGCAGCACTTTACAATTAAACGTGTACAGACGTCAACAGCAAGATGTTTAGAAAATGCACGATAAAAAAGAGGAACTCAGAAAAAAACTCAGAAACAGAAAAGAAGAAATGAAAACTGACACTTCTACCTAATGTTAACTGCAGGTGCTTAGACAAAAATAAATCCCCAGGTGTGGTGTAAGTACTTTGTGCTTTGCATCTTACTTATCACTGAAATATTTTTGAAGAACTAGGTACACAATTCCCTTGTGTACAAAAAACTGAAACAAAATGATAATGCATCTCACTGGTACAGCAGGAAGAGGTAAAATAAAAGAGGTCACACGGCAGAATGATAAATGTGTTGTAAGCATTTGTGGTCCATTATTAAGTGTTCCCTTTTGAATAACCTCTCATCTGTCATGCCTTGGCTTAGCTTCCTGCAATAGATTACTCACTTCCTTCACTTCAGCCATGTCCTCTCCCACTTTCCTTCCTCCATTCTTCTTTAACTCTCCCCTGTTTACCAGATTCTGACAACATAAACTTCTGCATGACCTCTCTTTCAAATCCCTCCATCTCATCCTCTAAGGCACTATCCTGGTCCACATCACTTTCTTCCCCTTCAACCAGGTCTTCCAAAATGTCTCCCAAATCTTCCACATAATCTCGGAAGCTCATCTGGTCATGAACAAACGCACCATTCATAAAAGACTCTGTGGCTAGCTTTCGAAGCTCATCTATTTGAGAATCATCCACTCCTGCAGTTTGGGCTTTAGATAAGTATGTTTGGAGAATGTCCTCAAACTCAGTAAAAAGGACAGGACGGACTCCCTCAGCCTGGGCACAGGCATCCAGTGAGTTACAGAGCTGCAGTGGTCTGGTGCTGTGCTGTAGGCGGTCTCTCTGATGGACCCAGTACTCAGGTTGTTGTGGGGAAGGTTTGCGGTGTGAGTGAGTGGGATTCCTCTCGGCCCACTTATGATCTTTGCGGTCACTCCCCATGTGTTTGTGTTTATCAGAGCTTGATTTATCTTCATGCCATTCTTCCATGCGCTTCTTCTCTTTGTAATCTCCTTTCCACACTTCCTCGTTATTACCCAACAGCTTTCTGTCATTCCTTTTTTTCCACTTCTTCTCGTCTTTGTTGTTTTCGCTCCACTGTTTCCTTTCCCCATTTTCTTTGCCATTTTTACTTTTCCACTCTTTATCTTTCCGCCATTCTTTTTTCTCACCTCTCCCTTTCCAATCCTCTCTCTCATATTTATCTTTAGCATCTTCGTGTCCATCTGTTTCCTTTCTCCACTGCTTCTCTTTGTTTCCTTTGTGCCATTCTCCGTGGTGCTTTCCCTCTTTCAAATCTCTCTTTTCCTCCTTACTTCTCCGTTGTCTATCGTCATTAAAGTGATCATGCTTAGACTTTTTATCACTTTTATCTGTCAACTCTTTTGTTTTATTCTTGACTTCCCTGGGCACCCCATCTTCACCTGTCTTTGACTTTTCTTTTTTCCACTCTTTTGGCTCCTCACTGGGCTTCTTGTGCTTTCCACCCTCACGTCGCTCCTTAGGTTTGTCTTTTTTCCGCTCATTGTCTTTGCTTTCCATTTTACCTCCGTCTTTGAGGTGCTTCTTTTCTTTTGTCCTTTCAGATTTTGCTACATCTTTCCACTCACCCATGTCATGTTTATCCTTCTTTTGCCCCTGATCATTTTGCATTTGTCTGTTGTCTCCAGTTTGGCCACTAGAGGATGATGAAGCAGCTGCTGTAAAAAAGGGAACAAGGTGGTCAGTACAGATACTAGTGAAAGAGTCATACATTAAAAAAGGTCAAGGTTATGTTTCTTCCCCTCATTGACCAATATTTGTGTCCAGGCCGAGCGCATTCAAACAAGGACCATTTATGTGATGGAGTGAGATTGAGTAATTTGACTTAAAAAAATTAAAAACAATTAGCTTTAAGAGGGCATCTCTATATAAAAATAAAAAAATAGGGAGGAAAACATAATAAAGGGCCTTTAATTTTAGACAAAAAGAAAGGAAATTATACTTTACTAACCGCCTAACTTCTATCTAGCGTTTACTCCATTGTTTCAAGCCTCACTGTCTATTTGTACCTGGAGAGAGTTTTAACTCGGTCACAGTGGACCTCAGAGTCTCTAGTTCTTTCTGTAGGACCGCAACCGACTCCAGCTCTCTCTTCAACTTCTCCACCTCTTTTTGAAGAACAGGCTGCTGCAGCAGCTCCACTGTTCCCTCTGCTGCTTGTCCCTTGGCTACTTTTAGCTCATCATTCTGTGCCTTTGGAAAGAAGGGGTACTTTAATATGAACCAAATTGCACACGCAAAGTAAAGTTGAGAGACAGAATATATTCACACCTGAAGTTGGGCTTCTAGCATAGCAATTTGTTCATTCCCTTTGGCCAACTTGTTTAAGAGTTCTGCAGTAACAGCATCTGCCGCGGGAGGAGCAACATCTGGATTAAGCCACTCCTGTCATATTGAAAAAAACAAAAGACACATTATTTAATTATTTACATACTATTGAGAAGGTTCAGGGCCCTGTACTACGTGAACCTACCCTGGATATGCGTCTCATGCCAAGTTAGACAAAACCTAATTATACCATAACGCTCCAATGCCATCCACGTCTTTAAACCTAACCTAAGATACAATATTACTTTACAGTGTCTCTAGTTCACTGTACATTTGTGCTCCAGTTACTCTGTAGCATCCTTCCCCTCCTCCTCAACACCAGCAGCTTTCACATTGCTGATTGGTCAGTGTGTTTCTATTTTCTATCTTGATCTTCGAGTGAGTTTCCATAGAGATTTACATACCTCACTAGAAAGTGAACCAGCTTAATTAAACCAAAAACTGAAGGTTTCCTAAAAATACCTCCTAAGGGCCCAGGTCTGTGTAAAAACAGTTTTAATTTGCGCACCTTGTTACGTGAGCAAAAAATATTTTTAAATTAAACAGACATCAGAAATTTCAGACTAACCTGTTTTACTGGTGCCTCAGAATCATTCAGCTCCCTTGTAGCATAGTCGCTCTCTGGAAATTAGAACACAAACGTTCAGGTATTGGAAGCTACAACATATACAATGGCAAATGCACCAGTCCAGACATTGTATTAGCAGAACACATAAAGCACTTCACATTTCTTTAGGAACAATATCTGTTTGAAAACCTTGTAACCTGACAATTTGGAGTAGTTTATCATGTTTTAAAATTACATATTACTTGTATAACTATTCAGAATAGAGTTGGACAGTTAAAATGGAAATGTGGTGAGGATACGTCACCTGATGGTACAAGGTTTTCTTTTCACAAGAGCAAATAAATGCAACTATAAAAGTGTGCAAAAAAGTGAATAATCACCAAGCAAGCAAGACTTTGCATGTTTGTATTTTTTGCATGCACTTCAGACACATCTGTGCAACAACAGACATGAGCAACACATATGTACCAACAGATGTGCCTACCCTCATCCAGATCCATAAAGACACCTGCAGGTACAATAAACCTCAATCTCAGACCAACCTTTATCAACTGCTGCCACTCAATACTGCAGCAGAACCTTGACATGATTCATATAAACCATTTACATAGACAACATTGATGTTTACCTGAAAAGAAAATAGTGCCAAGGCCCAACAGAATAACAGCACCAAGAATACACTTGTTCAGAGTTAAGCCAGTGTCCTCCTCCCTCTGGGGCAGTTGAAAGTCTTCTTCAGCCTCCTCTTCCTCATCAGTTCTCCCAATCTGCTCCAGAGCTGCTAACAGAGACCTCCTCCTCCTCACTTCAGACTCTCCCTCTGATGCTGTTGTCTCAGTCTTATCCAGGACCACCTCGGTTTCCACAGTGGATTCTGCAGAAGCACAGCAGAGGGATAAGAACAACTGTAGCAGGACATTTTACACACTGCACTTTACAGATTTAGTTTATGTTCATGTCCAAGGCATAAAAAATTAAAACAAAACATCATATACTTTTATTTATGCATCAGAAAGTAGCATCTACTGTATAGTTTGACATATTTACACATTCGGAAAAGAAAACTGGCAAATATAAAAAAAAAAACAGAAAACAAAAATACACAGTTGCAGAAAAGCAATAGTTTTGTAACCGTTTGATATTTGATAACACCCCATGGGACACTAGACATACATAAATACATTTAATTGGTCTGCTACAGTGACATTCTAATGTTCCCTAAACTACATAAAAAGGCAATTAGGTGGCTTGGAATGTGCAGTAAATGCAATTCTTTGCTTCTTTTAGCAACAAAGTGCCACGAGCACTTCACAGACTGTAAAAGAACTAATTCAAGTGAACTTTAAGATGTAATCCAAAAGAAGCAAATGCACAGCAGAGCAAAAATAATGAGTAATTTTTATAAAGTAACATGGCAGATTAACAACACCACAAAGTAAAAACTAAACAAAAACTACACTCCCTGTGAGCAATCTTACTTATGTATCATGCAGACTGAGACTTGGTTCTGTCAGATAATATCAGTCAGCCCCATACAAAAAAAAACAACATTATTCTATTTTATGTTTGAAACAATTGACACATTTTAGTTGGAAAAAAAGGTAACATACTATATGTGTTCTAACTTCAAATGCTGCTTGCTGCAGCAGTTTCATACCTTGGGTCTTTTCTAGGTGAGGTAGGTCTGACTCCTCCCCTCCCTGTTGAAACTCCTGCTCAAGAGTTTGAAGCTGTGTGTCATCGTCTGGCCCCATGACTAAGTCTAAATGGCCCAACGTCTCTGTGGTCAAAGGTGAAGCTGGGTTCTCATCAGGAGAGGGGCTTAAGTGGGTGTAGGAGTCAGAGAATGAGTCAGGCTCAGAGCTGCACTGTGCCGGGTCCACAGGCTGGGCTTCTGGTTGACCATATGGGACAGCGCTGCTAGTGACTTTTGATGAAGTGGGAATGTGGAAGCCAGGGGCACAGCCATCGTGGTCTTCACTTTGCTTAGTTGTATTTTCTTCTGACATCTATAAAGTCAACAACAAAAGTCAACAAAATATGGTAGCAAGTCAGGAATAAGTGTTCCGTTTTGTTTTTATTTAACACACAGTCATGCAAAATAAAATAAAATAAAATAAAATAAAATAGGTCTGAGTTTCACAATAGTGTAAAAACATACATAAAACTGATTATAGTGGATCCAGTGAATAATCAATTAACAATCAGCAGGTGCCCAGACTTTGCTAAAAGCATAGGTTTTTACAGTTTTAATGTTTAATTACCGAGTGGTCCTCTACAGACTGCCCTTCAGCACCATCAGTTGGTTTTGCCCCAAACCCTAATTCAATAAGATTCAAAAGAAAAAATATTAGACTGACTTCAATGCAAATTTATTTGGAATTGAAAAAATAAAAAAGTTACAAAAGAATAATAATTGGTACACTAAAAACAAATGTAATAATGCAATAAAAATAAAAAGACTTAAATACCTTCTGTGGGTGCACGGTGTTCATCCTTGTGCTCTGTTCCCTCGGCGAGTGGCCCCAGGGTTTCAGCAGCAGTCTCCTGATACAAAGCAATGAAACACTAATATAATAATAATTTACACAAGTAGACCAGGACAAAAAGGTATCTCTGAGTAGTCGCTAGTAACAGAAGGAAGGATAAACAACTCATTCATTTTCTACCGCTTTGTCCCGTTAGGGGTCGCGGGGGACTGGAGGGACCTCACTGGCTGTGAGGCAGGAGTGCTAACCACTCTGCCACGTGCACCCCAGGATAAACAATGACAGGGTTATTTCATTAATAGCCTTGTTTTCATTTCATATGCAATAAACCCAAGAATTTTTTTATAAAGAAATTATTCTTTTTAAGTGTTACCTCTGAAGTGAGAATGGTCCAATTGTTGTTAGTGCTGCTGCCAGACATGGCCCCCTGTAGGCTTGGCCTGTCTTCTGCAACACAAGACAGAAAAAAACACAGCCTCCATTAGTGCATGGAGAATGTGCCATAAACTGCAGTAGAACTTTTGGCCAACACATTTTTACACTTATTTACTCCACTGGGAGTCGATCACACGTTCAGGCTTAATGAGGTTGTGGCTTGGAAATTTACATCTTCTGCTTACACATGCTCAACATTTGAATACATGTTTTTTTCTTTTTAAGCCTAACTAATAAAAGGACCTACAGTAAGGTGCTTTGAAACATTGCAGTAGGTGCCCAGGAAGTTTAATTCACTGGAAGGATTTAGGTCTTCATTAGTAGTTTGTGCATGTCTTGGGCCTTTGGTCTCCCTGGCTTTTGACTGGCGGAGAAATATTTGGTAGAAAGACTAGTAACTAAGGCCAGCTCTATTCAAGGAGATACACACTGCAAAGTGGGCTAATAGCTACAAAGCTGCTTGTCTGTACAGATGTCTACAGCTATTTATTTTCAACTGCTGGAGAAACTATTTAAGATCTAGTGGTGAAAACTAATCTGTAAAATGTATGTTTTTATTGAAGTATCTCTGCATCTCTTTTCAGCACAAAATAATACAATCCTTTTGTCATGTGCTTTTCTTCTTTTAAGTGTGGGATAAAACAAACTCCATACTGTCTGGAGAATGACACACTTCACTTACCAAATTCAATTCTCTCTCTGCTTTGCAATTTAGGTCTTCTAATCAAGTGCCTCCCAGGAGAAGTCTACTGAATCCAGCCTCAGGCCCAAGGAGCATTGTCAAGCATATAGTGGGGTGGCTTAAATAGGCACTGGCTAAATATAGCTAACGTCAAATGGACTACAGACAAGAGAAAGCATGTAGATGGCCATGGGGAACAAAACAGTAATAAGATGGGATGGGGTAGTTTTAAAAGATTTTCATGTTGCATCCATATGTTTTCACATTAAGTAGTCTACTTTATGGATAGTCCCATTTACTCATCTGCAATTTTAACAAATATATCCGATTGTTTGCAAGTCCTAATCTCATTACCATTTTGTTTCAGCTGGAAATATGACCAAAAAAGGACAAAACAATAAAAACAACAGTAAAGTGACTGCAGGATGCTAATATGGTTGGAATGCAAGCTGAGTATCACCAACAAATGAAGAACTTAACTATAAGCAATATGTAAGTTAAATGTGGAGAAGTCACCGTTGACAGGAAACACCATATGGCTACGCTTTCACAAAATATAGCTACGTCAAAGTTATTTAAAGCTGCCAAATTTAATTAACAAGTTGAGCAGGGACATGAACATGGTACTTATTTTAAAATAGCTGCCATTGGTAAATCTTTTGCTTCGACCTTTACAGCACGAACAAGAACCAGGAAAAGTAGGCCAAACGACGCCACAGTAGAGCAGCACATAAAAAAAGATTAGCTGTTACAAAGTCCACACACGCAACTTAAATAATAAATTACCTTAGTAAATAGTTTTCTTTAATGGATAACAGCGCCCACCATCAACAGCAGTCACTTCCCCGTCTTTCATCCAACTTGGGAACTCTGAACGTGTCTCCCGAACTTGAGTGTCAGTAGTGTCGACCAATCACAAGTCGGTTTTGCTATGATCCCGCCTTTCCTTTTTCACTTTGACCAATAGTAACGCAGCTTTTGCTCAATTCGCAGTCAATTTTCCAAAACAAATTGATTGGCACACGCAGGTGATGAGAGGCAGGCATAAAGACTACTGTACTTTCCTTTATTAACAATAGTTACTAATTGATAATTAGTATAGAATAGTCACGTTTGTGTTCAATTAATTATAATTTAAAACATGTTTGGATATTTTTTAAATGTATGCTGAGGCTACCCCATAAGCACTAAAAAAACTACATAAAATTTTAGCAAGTGTACCTGCACAACATAAAAAAGACACACAAAAGACAAGGTTGTTGAGTTTAAGTCATTTTTTATTGCTTGCACTACTTTGTCCTACAAAAGAAACATTCATTTTGGGTGCCATGTTTGAGAGCAAACCACTTGCATCCGTCTTTCTCTAAAATCCCAAGAGGACAATCCTGTAGATATGAAAGTGGAGAAAATATTGAGTATTTTAAGTAAATTTAAACAGTAGACATAGAAATAGAAAAGACATAGCCTACTTGCCTATGCGTTGTCAGGTCTGTCTGATGATTAAACAATGCATTTCTGATGTAAGAAAAGCTTGTTGAAGGAGGAGCCAAAGGAGTCAATAAAAAAACAAAGAAGCAAGAGAACAAAATCAATGTTTGCCCAGTTTCTATTTTCTTACTCTGTCAGTCCATGATCTCTTTGATGCACCAACAACAGAGGAGAAAATACATGCACTCTTTGAAAGACTGAAAACAACCATGGGCAACTTTTCCACCGAGAACTTTCTTTCCTTGCCCCAGACCCATGGCCGAGTCCTGGAAGCGCTGTCCCAGAGAGGGGGACGGCATAGTCTGGGGAAGTGGGCGCTGAGGTTGCATTGCTTCACAGGACTGAGATCAGACAGAGGCAACAAGCAGTGATAAAAAGTGATAGGTAAAGTCTTTTAATCCAGACTGGCAGCCTCAGAGCTCTGATACATGTTAGAGGCCCAGTTAGCTCATCTTCTTATAACCTCCTGTACGAACCGTGGCCTGCCCTCGATCACATCCTGCTTCTTCTCTACTCTTCCATGGTGTCAAACATGTGCTGAGTGATTAAAAGCCTTGTTTACTTTGGCTGTGCACTAGTCCATTCTGCTGTACATAAACTGCCTACACTGTTTCTCCATGGGCATGTATAATCCCTGAATCAGCCCAATACTGTCAGTCACAGGCTTCGTCTATTCACAGTAAAGACCATTCCAGCAGCTTCAGCATGTCCCCCCTGCAACACCCACAGTGGACAGTAGGAGACAGGCAGTTTGTCATTCCTTCTCCTACAGGACATGCATTGTTCTAAAATATATTTTTGTTCAAAAATATATTTTTTTGTTTTAACATGCAAGTAGTTACAACATGATGATTTAAATACTCTAACCTTTTTTTCAAGATGACCTGGATGACTGAGAACCTTCAGACTTAATGACGGTACTCTTCATACAAAAAAAAGTTTTGGTAAGATATTACCTGCAGCATACCCTCTATATAGATAGTGCTTTTACTATCACACGCTACATTTAACTACACTGGTGTACTTTAATGCTCAACATTGCTTTAGCACAGCAACCCTGGCATCTAAAAGCGGGCCTTATGATCTAAATAAACAAATGACTGAGGTCACTGGTTCCTATAGTTCTGGCCCATACAGCCAGTCGCTCACTGACCAGGTTAGTTCTTATTTGTGGGCAATGCATTTAAAAGCTATGTGGTACTTGATTAGCATGTACCTTGACAACAAGAATTATAAAACTCAAAACGTATACACAAAAGTAACCCTCCTTGCCTCCAGTGCCACCGCACTGGTGTATGAATGTGTGAGAATGTTTGGTGATGGTCAAAGGTGCAAAATAGCTGCCTTGTCTGTCAGTCTGCCCCAGAGCAGCTGTGGCTACAGATGTAGTTTACCACCACCAGTGTGTGACTGTGGAGTGAAAGAATATTAATGGACTATGTAAAGCGTCTTTGGGTATCTTGAAAAGCGCTATACAAGTACTATGCATTTTATTATTATTAAAAGACACATTTATCGTATCAGTAAAAGAAAGCCCCAAAAGAGAAATGGATAGTACAATGTATTTATATTTGCAATCTATTTTCAGATACACACATTTTTTCCCTAAAAACAGAAAAAGGTATTAAAACATTAACATATGCAGTAAAAATCAATAATTGTGCACATAATTTGAAAGTAACCTTTGGCTTTCAAATACAAATAAAAAAAAATACAACAGCGTTATAGACAACACCACCACCAACTACAACAATTACAAGGAAATTCCAAAAAGATTTTCATGCAACAAAGGCAACTGTGATAAACAATGGTAACACTATGATAGTCCCTAATGAGGCAAAGACATGTGGGTCCATTTCAATAGACACATGGTAATGGCAGTCTGTTTAACATTTGATTGCTCATCTTACCAAGATGCACTGCAAGTGTGTGTGTGTGGCTAACCCACAAGTGTGGATGTTGGATTACATCTGAAAACTAAAGATCCCTTCTCAAGACTTTGTCCTCTATCTTACACACTTTGACATTTATGTTGGCTTTAAGAGTTACCTTAATGCTGTGGTGTCTTGCTCTGTTTCACTTTTAAATATTTAACCGTAAAAAACAACACTCCTAAACAGTTACAAAGCAGACCAAAAATATATATTTACAATTTTTTATGGAAATAACCCTCCAACAATGACATCAAGTATCTGTGGTTTTATGCCGAATGCAATAATGTGCACCTGACGAGATTGCCGTCACTGAAACTAGTTTTGTTTATTGGTGTTATTTTTTTTTCAAGTTGTGGTTTGACCAAGAGGCTTCTCCTGCAGAAAACCACTTTGAATAAAGTACATAAGGTGACTGCATTTAAGAAAAAAGGCACAATTAAAAAGGATATGCAAACAACATAATGACTCAGGAAAAAAAAAAATAGATTAGAAGCTATAGTAAGCTTCTTCTACACAGATCCCAAACAGTTATATTTTATTTATTTAATTTTTGGTTTGTACGGCCACAAACTCAGAGACAGTTTCAAGATTGATAAAGAACCTCATGGCCACACTGAGGAGCAACATTTGGCAATGAATTATGTCATTAGCATGCTCCAAACATATTTACAGTATGTCCTTATGTTTATGAACTCAAAGCACATTCATTGATAAAATTTCAAAAGCTTAAAATTCCCCTTATGTGAAGAAAATGTAAATCATAAACCACAATACACAGTAACTACTTAACTGTTGCTATGGCATAGTTTGCACCATTTTTGCAAAGGGATAATCATTGTTTAGACTTTAAAAAACGTCTTATTATTTTTACAATAATATTTCAATGTTCTGTACAAATAATCTGTTAAAGATATAACCAAAAGATTGTCAACGCAAACACATACAAAGAATCACAGAGGTTAAAATGCATGTTTGTTGGTGACATCAATGGATAAATAAAGTTTAACATTATTTTTGAAGATGTGAAGACAGCTCCTCTGTAACACACTAAATCTTTGCATTCACTTTTTCTCTTCATATCTAAGCAGGTAACTGGTGATAATGGTCCCTGCCTACTTTGCATTAAGGATTCATATTCTTTGGCATGACCAATGATGCAGACAGGTGTGTTCTGTGTCTGTGTTTACAGAGTGAGTTTGGATTGAAAACATTAAATGTTTGATGGGTCCCAAGTAACAACAGAAAAAATTATGTGTATGATTGTTATTGGCATAGCACTTCCCACTTTGCATAAAGGTTTCGCTCTAAACCAGGTTATCGTTCCATGGGTCAAAGTTCAACAGTCCATAAAATGGGAGTGTTTTGGAGTAGAGGGCACTCCCGGTTAAATTGGAAGCAAACACATAAATGCATACTCACCAGGCATTTTTTTATCTGTCTGGTTCAGTCTTTAAAATAACCATTTTTTTTGCCTGATACTCTCCAGCAACAATCTGCAGAAAACATTTCCTCCAATAAAAGCATGTCCATGTCCTTTTCTTATTCCTATAATTTCTTGAACACAAATACTTCTCAGGAAATTTTGAAAGAATTGCATTCATTTTCTGTTTTCTGCTCGGTAGTGAATTCTGCAAAGGCCTCCTCTCTGCTTCACAGTAGGCTGATGAGAAATTGCAGCAGTGCTTCCACACTGTGGAGGGCTTGTATGATGACTGCAGATCACAGTTTGGCTTTAAGTAAAGACATGGATGTGTAGCAACAGCAGCAAGTGAAAGTTTTGCAGAAAAGAATGTGTCTTTTTTTGGCCTTCTTTGCTGTGGTCTGTGGAGATGTGTTTATGTTTTAGCGTAGTGTTGCTAAGGGCTCATAGCACAGGAAGATGCACTGCTTGTGTGTATTTATGGTGAGATTAGGCTCTGCGCTCCACTGGCTGTTGCAGACACACTTCGCTACCAGCTGATACAATGGGGAGTCTGTTGTCCATGTGGTAACTGATCAAGTGACTCACACTTTCAAACCGGCGGTCTTTAGTGCGGACCTAGACAAAAATCAAAAAGAAGGTCAACCACATGTTAAAAGGTAAATTTTCTTTGATGCCTCTTTGCTTCCAGGACTCACCACTCCTTCTGGGTCAACCAAAAGAAGGTGCTTGGGCTGCCCCCCCTGTTGTCCCGTGAGGACATACTGCCCAGGCGTTGTCCCAGACTCACGAACCAAAAAGTCTCCATCATGGGTCAGCAGCCGCTCAGCTTCCCGGCGACTCAAACTCCCATGAAACCAGGACTCACACTGCAGCTGCTCCACCAGAGGGGGTGCTGCTACTGTACTTGGACAACTGTGTCCAGAGACACCCAAGGCATCGTCAAACGGCTCTGTAAAAATGATAGGTTTATAATAGTTTCCAAAATTTGGGATTCTTATAAACTAGGTTGCTCTGGCTAGAAAGCATTGATGTTTTAAGCATTTTACTGAATGTTCCATAAAATGGACCCCATAATGGACAAAGTCACTCTAATTCCCTTATCTCTCTCCAAGCTGGGCTTCAGTGTACAGCTTTGCTCTTCAGTCAAGCATGTTAATTAGTCATATAGACTGTTCTGTACGCACACTCTGCCCAATTACCCAGTCCACATGAGAAAACCAATACAAAACGGAATATGTCATGCAGTATATAGTATTTTAAATACAATGTAGACACCTCAAACAAAATGCAATTATATCCCTCTTACAGTAATGTGATTTCTGATCGGGCAACCTTACAATTTCTTTTCACATGGACTGCTCAGTTTGTATGATGTTCTAAACAAAATCATTTAAAACACAACAATGGTAACTTACTCATGTCAAATGCATCTCTGTGTGTGTTCCCATTAGCTGCAACTGCAGGATAGGGTTTATTTACATTGACGTATGAGGCGTCATCAAAGAGTCCTCCTTCCATGGCACCTACTATAAAAACAACCAGAAGTTACCTCAAGCCATTTGCTGTGAGCTGTGCACATTCATTTGAATAATATCAGTAGAGGAAGAAAAAATGTGTGACTAGATTGTTTGTTGGAAATTAATTTATTGATGCATTACGATTAAGGTTAAAAATAACATTTTAATTTAGGAGCTTAAAACAATTATTCCACTTTTTGATTGGTGTTTATTCCCTACTAATTCTTGTGTTATTCTGAGTCAGTCATCAGAGTTAATAACAGAAAGCTGTAGCTTGGTAACACAGAAGCCTGTTGTTAAAAGTAAGCAACAGAAAGAGTAGGGCAGAAGTGAGAACACGCAGAAAAGAACAGACTGTACCTGGTAGAGGTGGAAGAGGCTGCTTGTGAATGTCTGACTGACCTTGCTGTCCATAAGGCTGTAAACACAAAAGCATAAGAAAAATACAACAGCAACAAATGGCATTCATTAAATCTAATTTATTTTAAAATGTATTAGATCCTTTGCATTATCAAGAGTATTTTCTTTTATTTGCTACATTTACTGGATGATGATCCAGATGATAGATTAGCAGCAAAATCTTTAGTTGCCTGGATGTGTTGGGTGTATTGTTCTAATTAATAGCAGTAGAATGTGACTAACCAGAATAATCTAGGTTTTAATTATTTTTTTTATTGCTAAGTGGCAAACAAGTTACCAGTAGGTGCAGTAGATTCTCAGAAAACAAACAAGACCCAGCATTCATGATATGCACGCTCTTAAGGCTGTGCAATTGGGCAATTAGTTGAAAGGGGTGTGTTCAAAGAAATAGCAGTGTGGCATTCAATCACTGAGGTCATTAATTTTGTGAAAAAACAGGTGTGAATCAGGTGGCCCCTATTTAAGGATGAAGCCACCAGCACTTGTTGAACATGCATTTGAAAGCCTGAGGAAAATGGGTCGTTTAAGACATTGTTCAGAAGAACAGCGAACTTTTATTAAAAAGTTAATTGGAGTAGGGGAAAACCTTCAAAAAAGGTGCAAAAATTATAGGCTGTTCAGCTAAAATGATCTCCAATGCCTTAAAATGGATCAAAGAATAACCAGAATGGCAAAGGCTCAGCCAATGATCAGCTCCAGGATGATCAAAGACAGTCTGGAGTTACCTGTAAGTACTGTGACAATTAGAAGACGTCTGTGTGAAGCTAATCTATTTTCAAGACTCCCCCGCAAAGTCCCTCTGTTAAAAAAAAGGCATGCGCAGGTGAGGTTACAATTTGCCAAAGAACACATCAACTTGCCTAAAGAGAAATGGAAGAACATTTTTGGACTGATGAGAGTAAAATTGTTCTTTTTGGGTCCAAGGGCCACAGACAGTTTGTGAGACGACCCCCAAACTCTGAATTCAAGCCACAGTGAAGACAGTGAAGCAAGCATCATGATATGGTCATGTTTCTCCTACTATGGTGTTGGGCCTATTTATCGCATACCAGGGATCATGGATCAGTTTGCATTTGTCAAAATACTTGAAGAGGTCATGTAGCCTTATGCTGAAGAGGACATGCCCTTGAAATGTTTGAAATGCTAAATGCTAATGTTATGGAGTGGCCAGCCCAATCCCCGGACCTGAATCCAATCGAGAAGCTGTTTCTGAAGCAAAACCAAGAAATGTAAAGGAATTGTGGAATGTTGTTAAAGAATCATGGAGTGGAATAACAGCTGAGAGGTGCCACAACTTGGTGCCACACAGACGTGAAGCAGTTTTAAAAAACTGTCGTCATACAACAAAATATTAGTTTAGTGATTAACAGGATTGCTAAATCCTAGAAACAAAAACGTTTGTACAAAATAGTTTTGAGTTTGTACAGTCAATGGCAGACAGTGTTATTTTTTTTAAACACACCCCTTTCAACTCTGCCCAATTACACAGCTTTAAGAGAGTACATATCATGAATGCTGGGTCTTGTTTGTTTTCTGAGAATCTACTGCACTGGTGACTTGTTTGCCACTTAGCAATAAAACATATACTAAAAACCTGGATTATTCTGGTTAGTCACATTGTACTGCTATTATTTTGAACAATACTCACCAGTGTGGGACGCGTCCTCATGTCAATCAGTCCACCAAAGGGAGGCTGTTTGCCAGGAAAGTTGTTATAGTAAGGGGCATCAGGCTTGTCCTTGGCTTGGTCCTCATCTTCATCCTCCCATAATGAGCTGTTTGATGGAGCCATTCTGATGGGCAAACAACATCTATTTGTGATAACATTAAGTAAAAAAAATATATAATTATACATTTATAATAGTTTACCTGTCATGAGGAGTGACAAGCTGAGGAGGATTCTTTAGGTACTGTTTAAAGCGCAGTTCAAAGGCCTGACCGATGGTGCTGATGACTTCTTGGGCTAAACCCTCAGAGCATTCCAAGATGTGACATGCTGCAGGAAAAAAAACATCAATGACTAATCAAACAACAGCAGGCATTCTTTATAAAAGAACAGCAGTAGCCGAAGCAACAGAGACAATTATTTCAAAATGAAGTTTAATTTTAAATTATAGTAAACATGGCTCTTTAAAAATAAAAATTTAAAATCACATGTTTGCAATAAAATTAACAAACGTAATCTTAACATTGGACAATCTTTACAGTTATTTTGAATGTCTGCCCACCTCGCTGGTTGACTGGGTCTTTGGCCACGTACGCTACGTATTCAGCTGTATCCTTAGGGAGACACCGGAAAACAGTTAGAGGAGGGCAAGAGGAAAAATCTATAGCAGGAATAAGGTTAATAAGGTCATGTGCAAGGTTAGAATAGGAAAACTGATAGCGCAAAAGGTACAAGAATTTTAGACACAATGGAAGTTGAGGCAAAGTATTGTCGGAAAGAGAGACCTCTAGCAGTAATAAGATCATGCTTGACAGTGAAAGTAAAGCTGCAACAGAGTGAGTGGTATTCTTAGAAACAGACAATGACAGAAGACAGGAAGGAAGTAAGAAGGCAAGAAAGATGGATCAAGGCCAGAGGAAGGCTTGAGTGACTCACTGGGTCTCCTCCAGAGGCGAAGGAGATGGACTGCATGTGATGATTGGCGATTATCTGTGGAGAAAGACAGAAAAGCAGAGGGAGAGAGAGAGAGAGCACATGGGTGACATGAAGTATGTGGGAAGTGAGATGAAACCATGTAGACGGAGGGACAAACTTAAAATAGTAAATGACACATGGTTGTTTTTTGTTTGTCCAGCACGCTCCATCAGATGTAGCAGAGATAAACACTGGATAAAACACCTTTTTAACGACAACAGCCCTCTGAGGAATCAGTAAGGGCATCAGCAAATGCACAACGGGTGGTCTATATTTGAGGATGGTTTTGTGAATGGGTTTTGAGTACTGTGCAGCGTGTTTCTCTGTGCTTTGCGTTAATGTGTAGGCTGCACAGCACACTGTATATCATCTCCCCAAAGAAATATAGATCGTTCAGCAGCTATTAACTCATTAGAGGTCTAGCAGGAGGATCACGTTGTGCCCCATGGCAATACAGGGATGAAGATAATGGTATCTGTGCTGCATCAAACCAAAGTAAATCAGGCAAACAACAGTTGAGTAGCTCTAAGTTTATCTCAGTACTCTTTAGACATCCTAAAGCACATAAATAATATGGTAAAATGATCTAATAAAAACATGGCTACATGTAAAAGCAATGGTCAAAGGATCATAAATTCTACCTTGTCATCAACTTTTTTATATGCTGCCTGCCAAAGGAGTTCAGATAAGCACTTAAAATAGCTGCTTTTCAGTCTAACCTGTTTGCAGTCGGAGGCCAGCAGGTTGAGGCTGCTGGTGGAGATGGTCAGGTTGATTGTCATGCCAGCAAACTGCAGGTTGCTCTTCCCCAGAATGGACGAAAGGCAACGAGAAGAAGGCTAACAATAAAATAAATAAATAAATAAATTATTAGGGACTTGATCTAAGGATATAAAATCAACTACATGCAATCAAACAGTAAACTACAAGGTATTTTTGAAAACCTAAACAAGAACAGTGCACTGAGAGCACCTTAGCTTTAACTACTGGGTGTATGTGTGGAAATGCCTTTGTGTGGGGGAGTGGGAGAACAGCTGCATTTGTGAAAGCAATCTTTTCTCCAAGGCCAACTGTGACCAATGAGAAGTAGACTGGACAGTTCACACTGATAACCGCCTGCCTGTGTATGCTAACCACCTTCCTGGTTCTCCTGGCTTGAATCCATATCTGCTCTCATTTAAAATACATTGTGAGAACATCAGCATCAAGAAAGGAATTATCCATGCCACATTAACTTTAGTCTGGCTAAATCAGAAGGACTAGACAAATGTGATCTATTTTAGTTTAGGACTGTATTTTGTCTAGTGCGCTGTACTGCCAGACATTCCATGGTCAAACCCTGCAATAGCAGCAGCTTTCTCAATTTAGCCACCTGTTTTATGGACTGTTTGGGTGGATGTTTTGGGTTTTACAGGAATATTGTGCATGGGTCGTCTTAAAAATGGCAGTCTGGCAGCTATGCCTGCTAATCTACAGTGCTCTTCGGCCGGACTTTGGCTCCACACAAATGAGTACTCCATGTCTTAAGCCTCCCTTGTGACAACAAGGAGGGGAAAAAAAGAGATGAGAGAGTGATTGGTAATTACCTGCAAATAGCCAACTAACCACAGAAGAGCACAATCTACCTCAATCAAGATGTGAGTTGTGTGTTGGTGTGTGTGTGTTTGCAAAAAACACAGTGTGACTTAATAGCCAATTGACCACAAAATGGATAATCAAACTAAATCCAGCTCTTATGCGTAAAACCTTTTCCACTACTGCCCACTTAAAGTGTATGAATAAATAATGCAGTGTTGCTTGTAAGGCAGTGTGTGTAGGTCTTAGTGTGTATGTACCTTTCTTCTGCGCTGGGCTCCTTTGGCTCCGGGCACTGCCTCACACACCACAGAGATGGCCTCTCTGAAAGATTCAAACACTCAGAGTTTGTAATAACACATTACTAACCTTCTCTGGCTAACAATTATTTGTATTAAATGAGAATGGGCGGCAAATTATTACATTTATTGTCCCTGACATTTGTCCCTATCACAGAGACTAACATCACTATGGAAACCAGTTGGAAAAACCACACGGATTCCAGAATGTTCTAATTTAGGACATGTATGCAAAACACACACACGCGCACACACAAATGTTCACACGAGGGCTTTGTAAAACAGAGTGAAAAGTTGGGGCCAGATAGAAAAGAAAAGAAAGAGGAAGTGGGAAGGACGGACAGCAAACAGTTTTACATTGTACTGGTGAGAGTATGCGGCTTGCGTTTCTCTCACTCCAACCACACTTTAACCGTCTCACACCCACATGCGTATACAGGAGCTAAGTAGAGCGCTGCATGTGAGCACTGTGCAGTTTCACCTTGTGACCTGTGTTCTGGTGTTGAAGTCCAGCGCTCGCATTGATTGAAGCACTTCCACGCAGCCCATGTACTGTATCAGGAAACAGGAAGATGACACATTAATACCAGACATTTCCTACATGAGCTACAGTATGTCCCTGGACACATGAGACACAGTATGGAGACAGAAAAAAACAGCAGTGAAAGGCTGTGTATATCAATCCCACGCTACTTCTATAGCTAACACTTTACTCTGCAGTTCGGGAGATATTAGTTGTACATATTTGATTAGCTTTAAAATAACCAGGGTAGATTCAAAAGTAGCAGGAGAAATGATAAAGACTAAAGGATTAAAAGTACAGTTATTGCTTAAGAGTCTCTGCTTTAACTAAATTCTATAAAATATATAACTTGACAATCCATTGTTGCAGAAAGTAGTAGATAGTTGTCCACACAGCTTTAGATAAACTACATACATACAAACATTTTCTTCCTCAAAAGTTGTAGCTCAAGTGGGAGCATGTGCCAGGCCCTTACCCGTACAGTGTAGGACACACCAGTTGTGGTGATGACAGTGTCGGAGTGCAGCCAGCCGCGGGTGGGCTTGTTGACAAAGGAGCCATGGCGCGTCCACTCATCTCCACCCAACTGCCCTCCTTCCACCCGTGCCCGCCTGGACGCCACTCCCAGCCGGTTCATGTCCTGCAAAGGGGGTCGAGGAGGAGGAGAAGGAGCAGTTAGAACTGGGACAGAGAGGTGAGGGGGTGGGGAGGAGCCTGGACTGCTCCTGTCATCCCCTGGAGACTCAACAGGTGCTCGAGGGGGCGGGAGTGTCTGAGGCCTGCTCGAGGCCTTAAGTCCTGGGAGTAAAGTGGCAGAGACACCCAGACGCAGAGAGCCCATCCTGGGGAAAAAGGAGCACAACGTAGTAGGGCTGTTCTCAGCTTGGCGGGGAGATGCTGGAGGCAGAATGGGCGTGAGAGAGGAGGAAGAAAGAGAAGATGGCAGCCCAGGGGTGGGAGTGAGAGGAGTGGTAGGACTGGAAGGAGGAAACGATGATGGATTGGAGTTGGTTTCATCGGTGGAGCTCAGAGATTCACTGCGAAAGTGGGTGTACTTGGTTTTTGGAACAAGCTCCATTGTGAATCTTCAGTGTCAGTTTTTCTATTCATATATGTCCACAGAGGTGCTAATCAAAGTTTTGTTTGTATTAAAAGTTTCTCTCAAGAAAGATGCTCATCCATCTGTCGGAACTCCTCAGCACAAGAGACACATCTGTCTGTCTCTTTTCTGCTCATTATTGGGCAACCAAAACGTGTAACCTGCTTTAAAAACAGTCGTGTCCACAATAAAAACAGGATAAGACAAGGCGCAGGTGAAAGTAGGGTGTCCCAGTTAATGGTAAAATACAGATGGAGAACGTTTAGTGCAACAGTGCTGAACATGTTGTCATCAGTTCAGTCAACATCAAGGTTGGTTGTGTTCCAGGGGAATGTCGACGTCTTAGCTCCCACAAAATGCACATTTTGGTGTGGTGTTTTTGCCATAATGTAAAACAATATCTGAAAAGTATATCACTTCAACAGCCTCATAGTGAGAATCAGTTGACGCAGCTGTCATCAGCACCATGGAGAATCAACATAAGTGATTGTCTCTCAAAGCCCCCACATGCGCTCATCGAAGGGGTGTGCACTTGTATGTGATGTGTCTACATGTGTAGAGCAATATTCCCTGCCAACAATGCCACTTGGATTATCTGTGCCAGTGTGTGTTGGCATGTGTGCACCAATGCACCAGTGCAATTGCCAGCTCTATCCTGCTTGACACAGCCCCATAAAAATCCTATTAGCAGCCGCCGACAAGATCTCACAGAGGCTGCGCACACTAACAACACCTAGCAACACACACAATACACAGTACCAATTGGTTGATATTATAGTGAGCACCTGCAGAGTTCAATGGAACTCAGGCATTCTGATGTATGGCTACTCTTCACTGTCAGGTAGTCAACGTGTTCCAAATCTTTTTTTGTGTTTTTACTCCCTCTCTCGCTTCCTCCACACTATTTCATGCCCTCGCTGAATGGCCCTCTCGCTGCACTCCTCCTCGTCTCTCCTCTTCCAGATTACTTCTGGCTCTGGCTCCTTGCCATTCGCTACACCTCCCTTCTCTCTGTCTGCTCGCTTTTCTTGGAAGTCCTCTCTTTTTCTCCACACAATATACTCGGCCAGCCTCTGCCTCTCCAGTGCCTCAGCCTTCTCCCTTGCCACCACTTCCTCTCTCCTCTTCCAGATAATCTCTCGTTCCCCCTCTCCCCCTCCCTCGTCTGCTCGCCCGTTCTCCAGACTGTCCTGTTTAACAGTCCCAATGTCCAGTAAAATAAGTGTTAGTAGAAGTCTTATGTTGAGATTCTAGATGACTAGAGGCTGGACATTGTCACCTTTTTTTAAACACTATTAGAAAAAAGAGAGTAAAAAGTTGGTTAAGACTGTCCCAAACAGTGTTGGGCACTTTCCTGACTAAAGTTCTTGATATGGCTAAAACAAGCGAGGCTGTTGTGATTCAAGTGAATTCTCTAAAAGTGGCTATTGCGGTCAGAGCACCATTAGAAAATCTTAAGCCTGTGTCTGGTATACTGACACTGCAGTAGCACGGTGGTGATGCAACACTAAAAATGTAGGTCATTGGCTGACAACTACCAGTGGGCGGGTTGTGATGGTTATGAGACTTGATTAGTCCAGTTTGAACTAACAACCCATGGTTCCCTGAACATTGCCGGAGACACTTCAAAGTGAATGTGATGCCACTCACATAGCAGGAAATGCTCTATTGAAACTACCGTTATGATTTGATTTAATCTTTCTGTTACCTTTTACTGCCTTGTTAACACTGAGCTATAGTTCCCTATAGTCGGTATCCTGAGAGAAGAGCATTGACTCAGCCCCATGTGATATGAACAAGGGTTTCATTTACAGAAATGCTTCCTTCCTTATCTGGTAAGGCCAAACTTTTTATACATCAAGTCAGCTCTTAGATCTACTACAAACTACTAGACAAACCATGAGACTTCTCATATTCTGCATAGTCCAACCTAGAAGCCAAACAAGAGTCTGTTTACTCTAACAGTCACTTGCAACCTAAAGTCCCACAAAAAACTGCCTATAGCAGTTTGACCTCAGTACAAGGCAAGGCTACACTTAAAGCTCTACAATAAGCAAAAAGCCCACATCTCGGTGTCATTTACAATGTCTCTGACCTTTACTCCCTCAAAGTGAGCACACACCTTGCTTATGAGACCTATACAAGGTTGCAAATTTGGCACTAGTGTTCCAGAAATGCCAAAGGAAGTAAAGCTCCCCACACTCAGCTGTCTGAATGGGCAGTACACAGCTTGTAGTGGGTGTTGAATTTATGATAAAGGAACAGTCGCCTACACCAGTCTAGCACCACAGACAGACAGTCTAGCAATTCTAGCTAGAGGTCCATCTGTTCTTGGCCATAAAGCACCATAAAGCATCCAGTCATACTCAGGCACGGCCAGACAGGCTGTGAAAATCTCCAGAAAGCTGTCAAGAAGTATGTCTGGAAAAGTCACAAAAGAAACCCCGAATTTGAACAATCAAAGAGCATGCAACAAACCAAACATCCACACACTTAATACAAGTTAAGTTTTTATAATAAAAAATCCAAAAGATCAAACATGCATAAATGTATGAACTCCAGGTGTGTTTGTAAACACTATTAGCAGTCTCGCTGCCCTGGATGTTAGTGCACATAAAACAGTATAGGTCCAGTGCCTGTAGAGACAATGACCATCTGTATGAGATGAACTCACCTACACTCACTACACAATAAATAAACAATCAGCTGCACAAAGTGATATGTACAAGTGAGTCCAGTAGCAGAACCAAATTTATCCAGTCCTTCCCGATCTGAACATCAGTTTGACTGATAAAGACAGTTATTTTGAGGGATGGGAGGGGGAGACAGGTGACCTGAAACAACCCTGAATCTTGGAGACTGCTGCGCTCCGTAAAGACAAAGACAAGAATCACATCATAGAAACACAAATAGAACTCTGATCCAGTCGACTGAGGTCAGACTGTTTAGTATATACAATTATCTAATAGAACAGCACCAGTATGAAAAAAGATTAAATCATCTTTACATCTTTTTTTCTCTGCTGTTGCTGGTCATTGCTATAGCAACAGACAATAAAAAGAGATGCCTGCAGAGGATATATACAAAGAAGTCCAAGACAACAGTAGAGATAACGGTTCAATTAAAGTGGCAGCCGTAAGCTTCAGCAGAAAAAAACTCCACAT
Organism: Perccottus glenii; assembly: GCA_024416835.2. NCBI lineage: Eukaryota > Metazoa > Chordata > Actinopteri > Gobiiformes > Odontobutidae > Perccottus > Perccottus glenii. Next base: position 15,238,012 of record CM044551.2, read on the forward strand.
TAAACCTTGTTCTCTTCAATAGGAGGAAAAACGACCGGCTCCTACAGCAATCAGTAGGATAGCGGAAATTACAAAAGTTTGACCAGCATCGCAGAAGCCATAAAGCCCAATCACTGTTGACATCCCATGTTGGACTTCAACTAGAGCATGTAAAATGAGATAATAACTACATCTGCTAATGACAGCACAAATCAGCTACTTCTAGATGACAAAGCTATGTATTTTTTTTTATTGCATAAATCAGCCTGAATTTTGTGTAGCCCACAAGCAATGAAAACAGTATATAATTGTAAAGAGTTCAAGTTGTAGTTTAAAGAGAATATAAAAACCATTAAGTCTATATTTACAAATATATAAAAAAAAAAAAAAAAAACTTTTGAATAAAGGTAATCTATTTTTTTTCCTTTGAAATGAATGGCAGCTCAAAAAGAGTTCATTTTTGGTTTAAAAAGCATACAGTTGATAATCCATGGTGATCATTCAGCTGGGTTCAATATTGACAAAAGAACCACATTAATGTTTAAACAGGCACGGACAGTCCGGTCACTCGTCCTCAGCTTCCGCTTTCTGGCTCTCAGCGTGTCCCTCCACTCCCAGTAAAACGTGCTTCTCCTCTGATCGTCTCTTCCGCTCGATTAATTCACAAAGTCACTGCCGGCACCTCTTCATCTACTCTCTGGTGTCAGGCTGCCTCCTCTCTCTTCCTCAGCAGATGGTGAAATGGCAGCGCTGCCAAGACGGACAATGGCACTCCTTCATTGTGCTCCTCTTCTGCCCTCACGTCTGTCTCCCAGTTCCACTTTCCTTCCACCTCTTGTTTGTTGAAGGGATGAACCCACTGTCTGTCCTCCCCTCCTTCCTGTCTGCTGGGTGATGCTGCCTCCCATTTTCTCTCTCTCTCTCTCACAAACACAGATGAGCGGCTGCTGCTGCCTCTGCTCTCCCCACCTCCTTTCCTACCATCATAGCTCCTTCCTGTTTGCTCCCCTTCCCCCTCTTCTTCTCTGCAGCCATGCTCATTTGGCATTGTATAAGTGCATGCCTGCATGCTGCGGCACTCCTGCACTTAAATACACACTGCGAGAGAAGAAGAAGGGAAGGATGAGGATAAAGGGATGGAGGAACAGACAGAGGACTGGGTGGGGGCAATGAGGGCAGTCCATGTTGCTTTATCAACGCTCCTCCTTTATTCATGTTGGGTAACCTGAGAAACAACGAGAAAAGGCAGGAGAGGGATATGGACAATCCCTGTAGGGAAGTGTCTATATAACTTTCATGATTAGAGAAATACATATCCCCTGTGCTGCTAGAACTCTAGAGCTTGTTGCCAGGCAGTGACAATAATTACAGTGATTTTAAAGAAGCAGACATGAAGCAGAAATCCCAGTGACTGACCCAGGCACATGGAGCCAAAAGCAGTGTTGCGGAAAGTGAAGAAAAGTACTTGTACAGTGTCACAAATAGAATCAGCCGAGTGGATAACAACAAGTCCTTAAATGACACCCCAACAAAGCGTACTGCAGTACTTCGTCTGGCCACTGTAGTCTAGCGCTGTGTTTGAGGATGTAGAGGATCCCAATCACAGCACTGCAGACCTGGGGTGTTATTTGAGGTAAAACCCAAACAGGCTGAGTAGAAGTGAATGGAAAAAGGTGCTCTGAGTACATGGCCCCCTCCACCACCACTAGTCTACATCAAACTAGAGAAACACACAACACAAGTGGCTCAGGGTTGCACAGATAATATAAAATACTTTTGGGTGATGATTCATCATTCATCATAGACTGAGTTTATTAGATTTTTTATTTAAGGTTTGCTTAGGCACAAGTTTCTACAGGCAATTTTCTGTGACTTGCTCAAAATACTTCTTTGTTTCAAAAATGTCCTATGCAATCTAAGGTCTAAGCCAAAATTGTTAATGTAGCATATCATCAGACTACTACTTTTTAAGCAGGTTTGGAACTGTTTCTTCAGCATAGATTGTGAGGAGTCCAATAAAGCACAGCTCAATTTAATTTTTTTACCCTAATAAAACAGAGGGTGACGTTCACTGTAGTCTGTCGAGGCAACAGAGCGTGCTTTTAAATGTTAACTAAAAAGTGCAGTCTTAAAATCCAGGAAATACATTTTGAGTGGAGGTAGAACATACGGATCAATTAACTGAATAATTGTTGGCGATTATAAAAATGACCATATCATTTGATCAATCTACTGTATAGAAATCTTTCCCCAGGTTTACTGGTGATTAGAAATAAAGCAGCATCTCTTAATATTGTTTTATCATTTATAATGAGATATAGTCCATCTAAGCCACTAGTTTGATTTTTTACTTCACATCATCCAATTTGGCCAAATTACTATTTCAGTTCTTTCCTTTTAAACCCCTATTTTTAGATATTAACAAGTGCTAAACGCTACTCTAGGAAATTATATACATATAAGGGAATATGGGAATTTTTAGATTATGTTGTAGTATAAAGTAGCCAACCTTTTGCCACTGTGTCACCGTGCTTGTTTAGACAGTTGTATCATTTCATTGTCTTACCACATATTCCATTGGCTGCCTGTGAGTCTGTTAGCCTAAAAACACCAAAGTGCACATCAACACAACACATGGACACAATCACAGCGAACTCAGATGCTGTCCTCGCAGCTACTTGACTCCCAGCATGCTCTGCTCCCTGGATCAGCTGTGGGGAGGGTCATGGGACCTAGTTGATCAAGCGCACACACAGACACAACACTGATGCGAGGCATAAGCAGAGCAGAACTGAGCAGAGAAAAAAACAATAAAAAACTTGTTAGAGATTTAGAGTAACAAAAAGAAAAGGTCTGATCTTGTGCATGTTCAAACACACTCTTTGGAATGACAGGAATTGTCTCAAAGTACTGCATGTGTTGGATGTTTGTGTCTTGGCTTGCCCACTCCAAGTCAGTGTGCTTTACAGCAGTTGAAGTAACAGCTCATTTTAGAGGGCTTCTGCTTATCAGTATTTATTGCCATATCTGCCTTCTGGTTTCAACTGTGTTTAAATAGTTGCAGTCAGATTTGACCTCGATTCTCAGCCCTAGCAAAGACTACGGTAAACAATGAGCAATAACAAAGCAAGCATGTCAACTAACCTTTTTGGTGCTTGAGTACCCTGCCTAATTATTGTTTATTGACATTGATGATAGCACTGAAGAATTAGTGAAAACTGAAAAGATGTACAAACAGGACAATCAATTTAGCAAAAATTAAGATTAAAGGAAACATTAGATTAGCCAGACATTCAGCAGGAGGCCTTTCTGACAGTTTCAATGCTCATCCCACATACAGCCGTATGGTCGTGCCAGCCCCTTTGAGCCACACCACCAACCACACTCCAACTTCTCAATCTACTTTTGTCATTGTCTTCCTGCCACCATATTCTGCCTTCCCCATACAACTTCCTTTTTACTCTATTAGATCCTATTTTGCAAATACAGTTATCGGAATATGATTTTAAATATGCTGAAACTTTCCGTCTGTGCGCAAAAGGTATTAATTTCACGCAAGACAAGTGCCAAACGTTAAAAATAAAGCATTAACGTCCTGGAAGGCTTGTTTAATAAACCACAAAATTAAATTGATTGCATCACAAAAAAATCAGTCTATGTGGCAGATGAAAACAAACAGTCTAAAGAACAAAGTAAAAAAGTTGGGACACTAGAGCTGTAAATTATAACAAAGATATGCAATATCATTGTTCAACACAACTTGCAATATAATTTGTTAACTTAAAATGATGGACTTTTCCATTGTAAAAAAAAGACACTACAGCATTGTTCCTTTTACTTTGGAGTGCGAGTCTTTAAATGACACCTCGGGCATAGCGTTCCTGCAGTACTTTGCTTGGCCACTGTAGTCTAGCAATGCGTTTGAGGACGATCCAAATCACAGCACTGCAAAGCTGAGGTGTCACTTTAGGTAAAACCCACACCAGCTGAGTAGAAGTGAATAGAAAAAGATTATCCAGTTTGCAATATACTGAAATGCCCTGCCATTGATATATAGTATAGGCTATTCTCCTTGACAATTACATCATTATTTTAAAGTGTCTAATCTAATCTAAAGTAATCAGAACCTTTAATACCACACTTATTTCTGATATACTTATGACAGCACCACAAAAAGAGAGGGGTTGGTTTTCCTGACAATGTGGCAACACAAAACGTTCAGGCTTTTTAAACAACTGCATATGCTTACTTTCTATTAGGCATTTGTAGTTTTTTTTTTTTTTACTAAAAAGGACTGACCAGGACCAGAAAAACTCTGACGCAAACTTTAGCTCAAAACTAGTTGGAAATTCAATCATGCTTATGACACACTGTACATAAATCACACTGAAAAAAAATGTAACAACAACAGTAAAAAGGTACAGTTTAACTGTTTTAAGATTATAGCCATAATGCACTGTGTCAAGCATTGCTGGAGGAAACACAGCCGAGACAGCTTAGTTCTATTGTATTGTGTAAAGGTAGAGAAGGACAACCACATGCTATGACCTCAAAAACAAACTCCCACCGTTTGTTTCCAGAGCACAGACAAACAACAGTCACAAAAATATAGACAAACATGTCCTCACACAGACAATCCGACCCACATTGCAGACATTCACACTAAACTAAATTTTGTCCTTTCAGCGCAGATATATTTATACTAGATTAGCAAGTAATTGTTGCGTTTTAATAATAGCTTTGATATTACTTTGATTCAAAAGGTTCCCTGAATATCAAAGCTATTGTTCAGTATGAATGTGGGTATGACTACATGCACAAATGCACACAGCTGTCACAGTGAAGCTACAAAAACCACAAGTGTCGCTCAGTGACATCATTCAGGACTCAAGCTTCACTGCTGAGTGACATGGTCAGAGCAGGATTGGACACATCCGAATTTAATCAAGTGAACGTGATGGACTGACAGACTAAGTCACATACTGTCACTGCTTGTGTCAGTAAATGTGTGTGTATAGGTGTCTCACTGCTGCCACTATTGTGAATGTGAATCTTTTTTGATCAGTTGTTGATTGGACCTTCTTCCAGCCTTCATTTCATCAGCAGCAATACTTTCACCATATAATATGTCAGCAGCCACAGGTCTGACCGGTGTGGTTGACCCCGATAAGACTGAACCCACAACTTCACACATACCTCATCCTCATCATACTGTCTCAATCTGTTAATAGCCTGTGCTGCTGGTCCTTCATTTGTTCCCAGTTCACTCTGTCACAGTGATACTTTTTCAACACATTGAAGTGCGTTTAGCTTATCAGTTTCATGGGAACTCTTGACGCAGAAAAACTAGTGAAAAATAAACCTGTTTACTGAATGACTGTAATATACAGTCATACAAAAGAAATGATTCATTCAAAGACATAACCACTGATAATTCCACTGTTTGGATGCCTGAGTGCTTGTGTGTGTGAATGGAAGAATGATGTAAAGAGCCTTGGGTGCCCAAGAAGGGCACAAAAAAAGCGCAACATGAATCTATGCCATTTACCATAATTCTATACAACACTCTTTTCTACTGTGACACTGCTGAAAACGTTTTCTTGATCTAAGCAAACACACAACATATTAGGCTACATAAAAATAAAATAAATATTATTGCTGATTGAACACATAATTGTGTGTTAAAATAGAATTGTAACCTATGAGACTTATTAGTTGCCTAATTTTATTAAATTACAGTAGGGCCAATAACTAACAACCGTACCCGACTTGAATAGACCTTTTACCTGGCAACGACTAGGCAACTTTAAATAACTTTTAGAAGTTCTAAAAAAAATAAAATAAATAATAACATCTAGTCGCGATCAATTAAAGGGCGTAAAGACCTGTGAGATCCTACAAAACTTCTTAACGTGTCACTGCACGAACACAGAACAATGCATTACTGACAAAATATTGCACACAACTCTTTGAGCTGTTGTGTGTACCATAACTGTAAAATAGGCTAAAGACGTGCAGCAAGGCACAGAAATCCAAACCATGCCCCCCGTAAAGTGTGGTCAACTTAGACAAGGAACTTACCAGCTTTTCCTTTCCCTCGAGTCGCCCCTCCTGCCCGCCAAACTCTAACTATAAAAACTCAGGCTTGGTTTCATCTAACGGACTATACACTCGGTGCTTTTGTCGGTCGGACGTTTAATACTTGTGAGAACTTTAGAAAGCTGAGTCTAAACTTCTTCTTCCTCCTGTCTTTCCTTCCCTTCCTCCTCCCCCTGCCTCCCCTCCACGGTCACGACACCAGCCACTTCCGCGAACAAATGGCAACGTCATCTGGCGGCCGCACGGCTGTGTGTGCGTTGAAGTTGGCCCAGCCTTGCACCTGGCCTATTCCGAGCACATTGCGCAAACGTTAAGATTGACACCAGATTGACAGAGAAAAACAAGCGGATTAGGCCTACCGTAAATGAATGCCATGCAAACAAGTTTTGTTTTCTTATTTAGTAAGCCTACCTAAACATGTAAAGTGGCCTCGTATCTTTGCTTTAAACACAACATAATACTTACTGTCATATACTGGCAACCTTACAAAGACGATTGTGTTGTGATTAAATGGCATTGTAGGATATGTGGGTCTGGAGGCCAATTATACAGGAACAAACGTTGACCTTTCTTGGCCCCGAGTGTCATCAAATAAATTACACAAAAATGGGGTCAATCATATAAATCGACACAAAGCTGTTGAGTAGCAGCAGAATCAAATCACTTTTTCTCCACAAGTCAAAATGCGTCCCCCGCAGGCTGCTGAAGTAACAGCGGCTCACATTTGTCTTGTTTTATTATCATCCAGCCAGTGGAGGCAGGCGAGTTACTACAACCCCATAGCCGATGGTAAGATGCTGTAAAACGGCTGCTCGAACAGACAGACTGCTCTTACCCACTACATAGCTCTACCGAGTCACATATCCGCTTCAAATTGACATGTATATTATTTTTGTAAACCCATGTTTCCTGGCGTAAAATGCATTTTACTGTCACTTCCGTGTTCATAAAAAAATACAAAATTCCTCGCCCTGATTGGATATCTCGCCTCTCAATAAAAGGATTCTCGTATGTTATTGGTCAATGATGGTTGTGTCTTCCGTATGGCATTCAGTCAACAACCATGGGTTACAACTACAACCGCTGTGTAGCCTTAGTAGCAACAAACGAAGGCTTATGAGTACCAAGTGGTTTTGGGGTTTGTGCAATTTCAATTTGGTAACAAAGTTTCATAGCTGTCTGTAATTATAACATAACAAACAGGACAAGGTTACCGAATGCCAGGTGCACCATAAAGAAAGTCTTGTCATGTTTACCACCAAGAGGCATTGACACTAGACTTAGAACATTTTTGACGTAGTTATTGATTAGGCTTTTAATGACGAACATACGCATGTTTTAACATATCCTGCAGTTTAAATTTGATTTAAAAGGAGGGACTTTATCTTACACACCGACATTTGTAATACCTACGTTAATGTAAACTGTACAAAGCTAGATGTTTTACCGGATGATAGGAGTTACTATGGTAACAAATGTGTAATAAACTGCTACCATCTCAGTTTTATGTTCGTGTTTCCTCGTTCATATGGCCATATTGAAAGACAGATAGTTGTTGCCTTTTATGTGTGACCAAAAGACTATTTTTCTTTGTTTACACATTATTGCACTTCTTTTCTGTGTTGTTTTTTTCCTTCTATTTTCTTAATGTGATCATCTACTAATAGGACATAAAATGGTATAAAGCTGTTACAGGCCTTGGCTCCGAGGATATTGTGTTCTGGATCCACCAAATGGAATCTTAATGTTGATGTAAGGTTTAAAATGAGCTGCAATTCTTACATTCATTGAAATCTATTTAAAAATATAAAAGCAAACAGTCTACTATCTGTTTATTACAAAAAAAGTAAAGTAACTTTAAATACAGAGATCTGTGCATATTTCAATACAAAAAAGTGCTTATTGAACTGTTGTCTAAGTATGCTCTTTGTCTTCTAGTGTGGGTTTTCCCAATTTGAGTAGAGCAGCAGTGCGTGTGAGGAGACTGGCAGCTCAGTTCTGCAGAGCAGCTATGACCACAACAAATGACAGCTCCAGTCTGTCTTCAGTGGCCAACGGGAATTCACCCACTGCAGCCATCGTCATCATTGGAGATGAAATCCTCAAGGTAATAGATACTTTTCATTTGTGTAACATTTAAGATGTGAAGGGCAATTGCACATCACCACAAATCCTTGAAAGTTTTTGGAGCATTTTTGCCTCACACAGCTGATTCAATATTCAGCTCAATATCCACAAGTCACATCTCGGAGAACAGCCTTGTGACTGTTATTTGATGTGACAGCTGTGCTTGGTATTAAAACAATAAAACAAATATTTCTTGGCAACACATAGTAATGATTTACATATCACCCCCTTGGCTTGTCCATGTCACATTTGAACAGCATGTCCTGCCTTGAGACACTGGCTTCACAAAGGCCTTGAAGTCCTTACCAAGTTCTTGAATCTGATGTCTAAGTAAGAAAAGGAATTAGGAGTTGAAAGTGTCTGTATATATTATTTTTGATCTTTTTATTGTTCAGGGTCACACTGTTGACACCAACAGTGCCTTTCTGACACGCAGTCTAAGGAAACTTGGAGTTTCTGTACAGCGCATAACAGTCATACCAGATATCCAGGAGGTCATTTCCAAAGAGGTAGCGCTGCTTTCACCTCAGTATACACATGTGATCACTTCAGGGGGCATAGGCCCCACTCATGACGACATCACGTTTGAAAGCATTGCCATGGCGTTTCAAGAGGAGCTGTATCCACACCCCGAGCTCAGCCAGCTTGTCAAAGAATTCTTTGGGACTGTAGATAAAAAGAGTGCTGCTATGAAACTGGCAATGGTGCCTCGGTCAGCCAAACTAAATTATGGGACTGACCCTCAAACTGGAAAACCTCTTCGCTATCCACTTGTAAGTATACTTAAGACAACATATTAACATACATCAGAACAAATTAAATTAATGTTTGCAGTGTAAGCTTGTAAAATGTACAGATACATGTTTAGAAAGACTGTTTATGTAAAGTCATTGTTAGGCCTCTTGACATATCCCATTCAGGATTTAAATAACCCAACACTTCAGTGGCTTAACTGTCGTAGTGCATCAGATTGTCAGTTTAATGTACCCTTATATGACTTCTCTTTTCTTTCAGGTCAGTGTGCATAATGTTTATATTTTTCCTGGAATTCCATCTCTCATGGAGAGAGCTTTTAATGGTTTGGAGCATCTTTTTGCTAGTTCAGGGACCACTTTTCACACTCGAGAGGTAAAACAACCATAACTATCTATTGTTTTTTCTATCCTTGGTAGTTTCAGTATACTGTAATACCATATTTATGTAACAAGATTATTTTTGATGTAGGTGTTTATAGATGCAGATGAAGCAGAGATTGCCCCTGTCTTGACCAAACTTCAGGCTGATTGGGGCCGGACGGTGGCTCTTGGCTCCTACCCTGACTGGCTGAGCAACTATCACAGAGTCAGGCTGGTCCTGGACTCTAACAGCTCAGGGGCGGTGGACAAAGCACGGACTCAGCTGCTAGATGCACTGCCAAAGGGTAGCGTGGTGCACCTAGTCACTGACCCTGTATCCATTGCAACAGCTGACGTGTACTCATTGGCCAGCAATGGTAAGGACACAGAAAAATATTAAACTACACCAGGAGGTTCCAGAGAATTAGTTTTATTCATGGTCTGGGGGCTATATATTAAAAGTTGAGAAAGTTAAATAATAATCTAACTGACTGGAGCTTTCTCCCACCGCCTGAAGACATGCTTGTATAGGAAAATTAGCAACAATGAATTGTGTCTGTGTTAGCCCTGCAATTAACTGAGTGTTCCCCACCTCATGGCCAGGTTAGCTGTGTTCAGCTTTTCCCAAAAATGTATGAATTAATAAATGCAGAAGTTGACTCGAGTTTTTCAATTATGTTCAGTATAAAGTGCTGTGAATTTCTCTTCTCACAGGTACACCTTTAGGTAAAAAAGTCATGTCTGCACTAAAGACCATAGAGGCTGCACTGGATCAGTATTCAATAGAGGAGGTCTGTGTCGGCTTCAATGGAGGCAAAGACTGCACAGCGCTGCTTCACCTCTACTACGCAGCACTAAAACGGTAAGTGAAAGCAAGAAGATAAATGGGAAATAGAAAAGAGATTTAGAAATTTGATGATGTGCTAATCATTTGTAAAATCCAGTTTCTCTTTTGTACACCACAGGCGTTATCCAGATGGTAAAGACAAAGTGAAAGCTCTGTATATCCGTATTGTCTCCCCATTCCCAGAAATGGAGAGATTCCTTCAAGATACAATAAAAAGGTGAGCTACAATATCTAAAACTCTATATATGAACTTATCACTAAAATGTCTTCTTATAGGTATGACTTGGACCTATTTTCTGTGGAGGGCAGTATTCGGCAGGCGTTGAGTGATGTACAAGAGAGGAGACCAGAGCTGAGAGCAGTCCTGATGGGCACCAGGATGAGTGACCCTTACTCACACACACTTACGGCCATGTGTCCCACTGACCCGGGATGGCCAAGCTACATGAGGGTCAACCCATTACTAGTAAGACTTACACACACAACAAAGGATTGTAACATAGTCTGACTGAGTAGGAGAGTTATTAAGCAGCTTTGTGGTAATATGTTCCAATTTAGTCAACACATGACCCCTTCATATCTTGCATTTCAATCAACTTGTTGCAGAGCAGATATTCTAACCTGATATTTATTGTACACGCGTCTTAGTGAAACCACATTAGATCAGTCACTTTCTTGCTTTACTTTGCAAAACTGCACTGCCTTTTGATTTGTTAAAACAGCACTTTTCTGATGCTTTACGATTAACGATTTCCACTGATGACTCTGATTACATATGTGAACATTATTACTCTGGCTTTCAGTGCGTGTCAGACACAGCCATTCAAAGCTCTACAAAGATCTAAACTTATTCAAATACAGTGGGAAGATGGACGCCCAAGTTTTCAGTTTTTTATTTGTTAAAAAAATTTGAAATATCCAATAAATTTTGTTCCACTTCATGATTGTGTCCCACTTGTTGTTGATTCTTCACAAAAATTACAGTTTCATATCTTTATGTTTGAAGCCTGAAATGTGGCAAAAGGTCACAAAGTTCAAGGGGGCCGAATACTTTCGCAAGGCACTGTATATGTGAGCCAGGCCTCCTTGACGTACATCCTCAGATATGATCTTCTTGCAATAAGGCACATGACTTTGGTTCCTTCTCATGCATGTAAATTCTTCTTCTTTACTTCTTCAGTCTTTTCAGTAAATTTTTCATGTATGTTATCTGAAGTGAATGTGGTGTGATGTGAACAAACTTTCATTACATAACCAGTATAAGTGCAATTTTGTCCCTCTTTCGTAATGGTACATTGGTGAACATTAATTCGACACAGGAAGTGGTTTCTTCTTCAGATTAATGTTTTTAAGTGAAGTTGAATGATCAATGTTGATGCTGATGTTTTGATTAACTTACAGGACTGGACGTATCATGACATCTGGGCTTTCTTACGAACATTATATGTGCCATACTGTATCCTCTATGACAAAGGGTAAGCTAGATGAACATTGGGACTACAGTACATCTAACATATTTGCGCACTTGTTGAACAATACTGTAAAATTAACAGAGCTATACTCTTACCTTAAACACATTGCTCCAGTGCCTCCATGTACTTTCATATAGTTCATGTCTGTGTTCCTGATGTTCTTATTATTCCATAGTCTAAACTTGCCTAAACTGGCACAACATATTCTCATAGTTTAATACTCTGTTTTACAGCTTGTATGTTCGAGGTGGGTGGAATGTGTTTATAGTATTATTATTAGTAGTATTATTAATATTCTGTTAATATATCAGCTAAAACAGGGCTGTACTTATTGGTAATGAACATGTGAGTAAAAGATGGCCAATAACAAAATATTGCTTTCACTTTAATCTATTTATTGTTATAGCATTTTTTAGCTATTTAGCTCTTTTATGTGGAACAGGTGGTTCTGTTGCAGCATAGACATAAATAAACAAACCCCGGCTTCACAAAGATTTTATAAAAGTTTATAACTGTGATTGGGATATGTGTTACCGCAAGCTTACACAAATAAAGCCTCACTTTGTAGTGCACTCAGAAGACTATCTGTGTGTCTTTTGACTGGCAGGTACACTTCACTTGGCAGTATGGACAACACCTGTCGAAACCAGGCCCTCCAGGTTGTGGACGGACGGGGTATAACACGATACAAGCCAGCCTACCTCCTTGAAAATGAAGAAGAGGAGAGAAATTCTCGTGCCTGATGTTGTCTCTTGTCTCTGTGTATTTACTTGTTGCTGTTAGAGCCCTATTTCAAATGTAGAGACATCAAGTCTCTGCAACATTTGTACCTGACCTGATTGCAGAATAAAACTGTGAGCAATGTTTTTTCTGAGTCTGTGTTACTTCTGCGTACAGTCACTATCTTTTATGTTTTAAGTAAAGGCTCGATTCTCTTGAATAAAACATCAAACCATGACATTTTTTCTGTGTTGTTGTCAAGCGGTTTCATCCAGATGGAAGAACGAATGGCGGACAATAGGATCACTGAACGATCAATGTTATTCATGAGACATTTGTTTTCTTGGTTGCAAATCTAATCAATCCTCAGTCAAAGTCTAAAATGCAGGTTCTTGACAAATGTGAGGAAAGCAATGTGAAAGTGCTACTCGGCAGACTGAAGGTCAATCAAGAAGCTGATCCATCCATGTCTCCAGTGGAGGATATGGACAAACTGCAGCCACTGAAAAGCTGCTCTCTGATGTAGTTCTCTTTGTGGACCTCACGGGCGCGTTGTTCTCACGTTTTCCATTTTGCAATCGTGATTACAATAAATTACATTCCCTGTTTCCAGACATGATGGGATCCAGGCGTATTGCACCCCCCCTCCCCCTTCCTCCCGTTTGGAGATTAGTGAACGTCTCGCAGCGTGGATCGATACGGGCCGATCTAATAAAGCGGGTCGTTTACGAGGCCACCGCGGGGCTGCACACACTGTTACACCGGCAATTACCATCTCCAGCCCGGTCCCACACCCACTAACTTATCTGTCCGGGCTCCACGCCTTGCCTGATTTATTAATGATAACAGTAACCTAATAAAGGAGGCAGCAAACAGTGGCTTCATAATCAAAGCACTGATTTTATGCCGTTGAGACTGAGAACACCCAGAGACTTTAGAGAAATTATTCCAATCTAAGTGAAATTCCCATGAACTGAAACACCCCAGTCAAGTAGGCTTGTGCAATTCATACAAATGTGAAAAGTGAAAATGGCAAATTTGAGCCTTGACAAAATTGTAAACCCTACTGTTTTGGCCAATAGGTAAAAAATAAAAATAGCTATTCTGTATTCTATTGTTATAACAGGGTCAGTTTTCTACTTACGTTTTGTCCCACACACTTTTTGTCAAATTGACATATGTATCTTAAGCACATTCTTCGTAAGTGTGTGACTTAATTTACAAATCTCAGGTTTATTTGAGTTTTAGTATTGTCCTTCCTTTAATTCATTCTGATAGATTTACCTTTAAAGTGCAGCTCCGACCACAAAACGTCCTTCTTGTTGCCTTAAAACAAGGATTTCATTTGGACCTGTCTTCCAGTCTGTGTTGAAATAGTCGGCAGATATGTGCACAGACATGTCAAACTATTTTAGTCTTTACTTTTTAATAACGTTCATTTTAGCTAGTATCGTCTGAAAACTACAAAAAGCACTAACAATATATACAAATAGGATACATAATACCACAACTTTAGAGTCATCAGATTCTGTGCGGTAAATGAATTGTGCCTGTTTTATTGCCATGAGGAGATCAGAGCCACTGTAGGTCCTTGCTTTACCGATAAACAAGTGTTTCTCTCCATCTGCTTTAACAATGTGTGATATGCAGCCAGCCTGATTTAATATTACTGCCACACACCTGGCATGACTTTAGAAAAACACAAGATGTGCTTTGATATCAGAGTGAGCCTCCTTTGGTGACTCTGATGCTTTCTCTAAAGATATGCTCCTAATCCAATTCCTCAGCAGTTCCTGCGGTGTAAAACGAGACTTCAAGCAGCATGAGACAGCAGTTCAGGCAATGTCTTAGGAGGGATGTCAGAAAGTATCTGGCAAAGTTTGGTAAGGAACTGAGACCTTTTGAGTGTATGCAAATGATTTACCTATCTGCATGTAAAGCCAACGCTCCAGAACAAATGGAAATAGGATGTTCAGTATCAAAGTGTCACACATTAAAAGACGTGGATGTAGGTAAGATAAAAATAAAATATTAAAAGGAGGAGGGAGTGGGAGGTGAAATGAAAAAAGGGAGACTTTGTCATGTGAAGTGTGACTGACTTGGCTTGTTTGGTGTGTTCATATAAAAAGCAGCCTCATAATGCTGAGTTTGTCACAGCTTGCAGTCCGGTACACACAATCAGAACGCCCTGCCTGTATGCACACACATGGGACGCATTCTGAAAAGCCTTTCACACAGCAGGCTCGCTTTAATGTAAAGGGTCTGTGAAGCTTCAAGCAGCAGTCTGGAGAGTGATGAGAAAATTCAGCTCAGCTCAGATCGACTGGAGGTTGCCCAACTGCCATAACTTTAACACAGCGCTGAATATTGTCCAAGAATACAGTCCAAAAAGGTCATATTAGTCCTGTTTTAAACAAAAGGACATCCTATTTTTAATATAAATAGAGATTTTCTTTGCTTTTTTTCTGATTACAGAAGGCTTTGTTAATCAGTGATGCCATATTTTATCATATAAATGAACATTTTTATCTTTACTTTTGCTGAAGCTTCTGTGCTATTGTGAAGTGTGCTACAATATTGATCAACTCAGCTGTGAAGGCCGCTAGAAGTCTTTGTAAAGAAGATCAGTCAAGTATAACCTCAAGCATAAATAAGGCTAAGAGAAGACTTTTGAATTTAAGGAGTTTAAGTAGAAGATCTTCTTGTTATGGAGCACATCTAAGTCAGTTGGACTCTCCAGTGCATGAAGGGTCAAATATTCATCCTGCAAAATATATACTGTTTCTGGTCATAAAATATTAAACAAGCAAACGCAATGTGTGCAAAAGATTTCACTTTTGTCAGACTTTTAACAAAGTGCTTGATCTTTGAGGTGGTAACTCATTGAAACATTACCTGGAACAGAAAAAAAAAAAGGTTTAATGCTGCTGAGGGAAAACCAGGCAAGAAAACACACAATATGATCCAATATGTCCATTTATGTTGTTGCACTGAGAAGGAAGTGTGAGTCAGTCCAGCATCCTGATGTAACAAATACTTTTCTTTGGAATGTGACCGAGATGACAAGATTAGATTCGATTGGTGATCTGGAAAGATTTAAGACATAAGGTTTTGGCACCCATGAAATAACAACTACATTTAAGAAAAGTCTCTTTGAAAAGATTCAAACCAGTGCTACAGTAGTTGAACTATGTCTAACTGCATACTTTTATAGCTACAGATTTAACCCCTTTTCAAACCAGAAAGTTATTGTGCATAACTTGCTGCAATGCGTGTCAGTAAGTTACACATTATTTAGTAATAACTTAAAAAGGGAGGCGCTATCACATGGATGTTGGTAATTCAGCAAGGAAATGAAGAAATGTTTGTTTCTAATAATAGACTGTGTTTTATATTTCTGAAGCTGTAATGAACACGAGAAATCTGAGCTTTAAATATTCATCCAGGGCCTAATTAAATATAAAACTAACTTGTGGCAACAGAAACATGCTGTGTTGAAATTTGATACAGTGCAATTACTCTGGCGTTTGTGGAGACGGCTAAGGAGATATAATATTCTCCATACAGATAGTTAAAACTAAATTTGTCATCCAGAAGATTTTTATGAACAATACAGTGCCAAAAAAAAAGTTGGCTTTTGCAATCTGAATGTTGACAACTTTGTGGGATTTAAAGGACAATCATCAACATATTGAGAGTTCATTATTTAACAGTTTCACTCTCAACTGTAAATTATAACTCTCCTAACTCAATCTTAGTTTAACATTTCAGTTTCACGTGATTATCATCCTGCACTTAGTTCCCAATAAAATCAGTAACAAGGCTTTGTAAATGTATAACCTTGAATATGTGGCCGAACCAAAGGCACTTTCTCACAGCATGTCCTAACAGTGCCAAACATGTCATCAGAAGAGATCATAAACCATGAAATAGAAGCATTAGCTCTTATTATCCAGAAAATTGCCTGTCTGGCTTCACAAGAGCCTCTACATCGTAGCCTATATAAATGGAAATGCATTTACAGCTTTAAAGTGTGTCCATATTTAAAACACAACAACAAAAATAACTCCACTTTCTCTGCCTGTGTCCAGTGATTAGTGGGAATCAATGCAGTGAATATCTGAAGTTGTCGATGTATTGGCTGCAGTGTTCAGAGGTTTATTAATACCAGCAGTGGACTGGTGATGAGTCTTATCAGTTTTGGGTCAGCCACAGATAAAACTATGCTCAATATTCCACAAGGTTACTCACAATACAATGGCCTCTTGCACCACAAGGTCACATCCAGTCTCTGAAGTGTCCTTATCGCTACACTCCCGCTCTGTGGGCTACAAATAGACTTGATTATTCAATCTGTGGTCTCCAAAAATATCAATACTTTCCAAAGTTTAATGACCAGCAACTCCAGGCAATTTAATGCAATCATATTTATTTTGTTTCTTGTCATTTAACAAGAGGCTCAGATTGCAGATAGCTCTTCACAGAAGAAGCTACAGACGTCACAAAAATGTGAACGTGTAACACACAACACGAAAAAACAACACCCCTAAAAATAATAAAAATCTGACCACAAAAACGATAGTATGCATCACTAAAAATAAAAATGGAGAATGTGAACACAATGATTTACACGGACACCAGATAGTTTAGAAAAAAAAACATTAAGTGCTAAAAACGTTCTTTAAAAAAATAAACAGATTTTAACAGACAAAATCAATTTCGTATCCTTTAATTTCAATATATATATATATATATATATATATATATATATGATTTAAAATTGCATTCATTACAAATAAAAAAAATATCAGGGACAATACAAAATTATACGAATTAACAATAACTGTCAATCATGGTTTAATTTTTTTGTCTATTTTTAAATGGTATTTAATTTTTTTTATGTCATTTATAAATTCCGTAATTTGTCAGTTTGGCCCCGGGAAAACACAAATTTAAATTTAACAAAAATATAGCAGCAGGATTTAAACTGTAGTTGTATCATTTGACTTACAGATTTATTTGATGCCGTAACTAAAATATTTATTGAATATTTTTTACAAAAAAGGCTAAAGTCAATGATCATGTATAAAAAATGACATAAAAATTGATTATAAAAAATTTATAAAATAGCTTAAACCCTGTGCATAAGTGCACGCCATGATGCTAAATACAAGCATGAGTCTGTGCAGTTTTTGTCCTGAGGAGCGACATGAACTGATACGGTTCATTGGCCATTCCTTTGTTTCACCAGGCTCCTTGGAAAAGGTGATTAAATGTGTGGTCCAACCAAAAAAAGGACAAAAATCTGTCCTGTCTCCCATAATTAACACACTGAGTAGTGTCCAGTTTTTACGGTAAAAAACAACCCAGTCCAACTCCAGTCTGACCAGTTCAATCCCAGTAGAGGGCGCAGCACAACTATTCCGCAGTATTCCTCCACAAACACCATGATTTCCCAAAAGTTGAACATATCCATCATGTTTAGACACAAATGAGTTGGGTTTGGAGCAGCAGCTTGTGTTAACACTTTCTGACCTGAGATACAGAGGTGCAGGATGTGGACTGAGAAACACATGAAAAAGAAAGAAAAGTTTCCTCAACTTATTTTTGACACGTTCATTGGTCTTTTGGCACAAGTGTCACGTGACGAGGCCTTTGCTGTATATGTCATTTTCTCTGCTCCTCATAATACAACAACTGAAGAAAATAACGCTTGAATCATTTTGTTGGTCCCCGAGTCACAGTCACAAGTCATTTCTTGTTCAGCTGTAACTGCATAAAGCACTGATTGTAATGACGTCTGCGTTATCGTTCCTTATTTCATAAAGAACTCTGCAGGTTGCTGAGGAGGTCATGTGATGAGCAGGAGGAGCACAGGAATCAGGAGTAGGTATAGAGTTGTTCTCACTGAGCAGGCTTTATTCTGACGTACATGACCTGAAAGAGAACAGAGACTGTGCATCATGTTATGCAAGGTATAACGGAAATTGTAACTCATTATGGAAAATACTACAGTAACATTATATTATGATCGTATAGTGTTTCCCAAACTGTGTGTCAGAACCTAAGTGTGCACAAAGAACACCAAAAAGCCTTAATTAGAAAATGATAATAAAAGTTAACAGGAAATGCACTGGTTGTGACAAATGTGAAGGTCCCAGTGGTCCCCTTTTTTTTTTAAACATATCAACAAAATGCTGCTTTAGGTTATCACATTTCTGTCTGGTGCTTTGGTAGACAGGTGTTATCCATGACACTCGTCGTAATGTTATGGCTGCTCCGGTTAAATGTCCAAAACTGTAAATGCATACCAGGAAAGTCAGCTGTTCTATTTATAATTATGATAGAATGTTGTTCTTACCTTGTTTTTGTGTTGAGCCCTCTGAAGCTGTAACAGAAAGAGAGAGCAGAGGTCCACGTAAAAGTTTAGGGAAAGAAACAAGCTGATTAGTCATTTCTGTGCATAACTTTCTCAATAAAACTTGTGCCTTATAGAACAGAAAGAGCAAAGAACAGACAAATGACCAGGTAACGGTATTTACCATTACTCAAAGCCTAACGCCATGAAAAATTAGTCCTGACTGGCCGTGCAACCCTAAATATGTCCCCTATGCAAATTCTCTTAAAGGTCGGATAAAAAAAGAGCTTAAGAAGCATGGCGACAGGAAAAGATAGTGTTATGGAAATGAGGAAGAGTAAGAATGATCAAGATTCTACCGAATGGGATACAGGAAATGAAACGGAGAGGCGGAAAGATGCAGGAAAATTCAAAACGACAGAGCGAAACCAAGAAGTGGACATGAGATAAAAGGAGTAAAAAAAAAGTATAGTGAGAAAAAAGAAGGTATGAAAGATTGAAACAAGGTCAGACGGAGAGAGGGGAGCGGGACAGAGGGAGACGGCGGAGGGGGTTTGTGTCTGGGCGTCATTTTGACAGCGGGAGGCACACTCAAAGGAAATAATGGAGGGAAAGATGGAGGGACAGGGAGGGTACATAAACAGGAGTAGGATACAGGTGGAAGAAGAATGATTCAAACTTTTGTCCAAGAGCTTTGCCTTTAACAGAGGTGAGAGGGGTCACAATGGGGGTGAGCAGATTTGTTGTGACTAGAGCAGAAGGATAAGTGCTTAAAAATGTGCACAACCAAAAATGGGGAAATGTTCTAAACACAACAAACACTAGGAAAATATTCCCTGCATTTAACAACAAGTCACCAGTGGAGGAAGGAAAACCCTGTTTGTGTGTAATTACAATCTTGTAGCAACATGTTTGTTCACCTACGACATGACGCGCTAAATAAATCTCAGGTTGTGTACAACTAACAGCCATGAGGGGGTTAACGAAGCATTAAATAAAACGTGCTGCAGAGTGTGGGAGAAACAAAGCAGAGAGCCAAGCAAACGGGAAAGTTCTTCTGTTACTACTCTTACAAGAAACGAGGATATATTGTAATCATTTTCTGTGCTGTCAAAGTAAAGAACCTGTTTAAATGTAGCGGCTTAGTTGTACCAGCAATAATAAAACAACCCCTGTTATTTATTTAGAAATGATGAATGTACAGTCTTTAAGGGAGTTCACTGGTCAACAAGCAAAACCTAATGTTTTTCTTCAGCAACTAATCAGAGAAAATATTGTTTTTGGGGCTTCTATTTCACTCTGTCTCTCTGAATATACATATTTTACCGCTATAAATGAAAGACGAAAATGTGATTGGAACTTGTTTAAATAAATAATAGCAGCAGCCTGTTGTTTTGTGAAATGCCATTCGCTCCATTGCGCTTGTGTCGAATGCCTGCTGTTTACTCGTCTGTGCGATGACTGTGTTTTGATCTGGCCTTAATCACATTGTCATCAACACAAACTTAACCCGAGGACACACTTGTTTGTGTCCTCATGATAATTTTGTCACCACAAAATGGCGTCCACGGTGGCGTGACTGGGAGTCTGGCGTGGTCTCTGCACTGCAGTGAGCTTGTGCCATTGGATGTGCACTAGCATAGACATGTGTGTGTTTAGTAGAACGCCTCACTGCAGAGGCTGTTCCACCATCCCGCCTCTCCTCGCGTGCCGCCATTTTACTCACGCAAGAGCTACGGCTAAACCACTCCAAAAACTTACAGCGATTACTCAAAGTGCAAAAACAAACGTAAAGCTGCAAAAGTTTTCAAGTTCCAGATCTGAGAGAGCTTGACGGGGCAATAGGCGTGTGCGCGTTTGTGTTCGAGTTCGTGCACCAGGGTTCAGAGGGTACAAAGGTTTTTGGGGAGAGAACGGAGGGGGTAAAGGAGGGCATCCATGTACGAAATTTCCCCCTGAAAAAACTTGAAGAAAAAAAAAACACAGAATGTAAGGAAAATGCTGAAGCTCTCTAAACTGAAATGAATGCAATGGACTGCTCACAGCAGGAGAACGACAGAGAAGAGGAAGGAGAATGGAGAGAGGGAAAAGGAATCAATTAGGGAGAGGGAGAAGTTGCTCTGTAATGGTTTCTCACAGTAGGACGGCAGCACACGAGAATGGCAGAACGACAAGAGAGGTAAACACAACAGCAGCGGTAAAGAAGAAGGTGCGTTTCAAAATAAATAAATAAATAAAACGAAAGCATGGGCTGAGATGCTGCTGAGCGAGCTGCTGAAAGATTCAATAGATGGCTGCAGGGCGGCTGCAATTTCATATGACACCAGTCGGCTCACGCCTGTTCTCTGCTTGTATTCTGATGCAACACAGGCTCAAGCACCTTTTAGCACAAGCCTTACTCTGGCACAGCTTTGTATGAAGGACTTTCACAGCAGCACATGTGAAATGTAACCAAAAAAATTATATATAAGCTACAAGTGCAAGAAAGAGTGGTACCACTTTACAAAGAGAATACATTACTAAGGATTTATATAAATGCTTAAGTTCTTTTGTGTTGCAAATACTTCATAAATAGTTATTATGTCATGTATTTGGAACTGTGGCATGCTATTTGGCAACACTAACAAATGGTGATGTGTTTTAGAACAAACATGGCATACTGATGATAAACAAGCAGCATTTGTTTATGGAAGAACACACAATGTTAGGGTTAGGTAACTACTGTAGCAGAACCACAAAAGGTCTGCATGATGTTAATAGTCAAGTCAATGGTCACACACTACCTTAAAAGGTACGAAGGTTTAAGAAATTTCGAGCAACACTTCAGGTGTGGCAGTTGCAGCCTGCTTCATTCTTTTTGGAAGCTCATACACGCAAGTCAACAACCGGCAGAGACTGCAGCACACAGTAACAAAAAAGTACAAATCTGCAAGTTTATTGTTACAGTAAAACGTTTATTATATATTTATTTATTATCAGTAGCTAAGGTCCGCCGAAAAGTAAAACAATTAAACGAGGCAATCCTCTACATAGTCTTAACCATGTTCCTTTTTTATATACAGAAATAAACACTATGGTCAATGCGAGGCTAAACATTGCACTCAAAGTGCTGCTTTGGAAATACATTCATGTAATTAAGACTTGTTAACTTTATCACATCTTAAAAGAGTCAGGATCACAATGCAGTCATGATATTTACAGTACCATGTGAAATGTTTTTTGGCCGGCTGTGATGTAGCAGTTACATTTGGTTTGCAGATGAAATAGTCTACAACTCTGTCTCACTTCTTTAGTAAAAAAAGAAGCCAATCAGGAGTCATTGTTTATACCTAACACTGATCTGAGCTGCCTCCACGGCTCAAATGCAAGAAACAAATTGACTCTTTGTCTTTGTCTCGTCTTTTTCCCATTGTTCCCAAAAACTTGTTGTGGTTTTTAAGTTTGCAAGGAGAGTCCGTGGGTGTTTGCGTTGTGCCGGAGGCTGGTTGCTTCTCTCCGACCTCAGAATCCATCTCAACCAACACTTCACATGTGATAACATCGTGCTGTTTACATCCATTAAGTAGCGTGAGCGCGCATTACGTCACATCCGTATATTTTTTGCGGGGAAATTTGAACCTGAATGTGCAAATGAAATTGCTAATTCAGGCAACCACGGAGCAGTAATTGTGTCATTTACCAATCTCATTGCGATGGGTTTTTGAATAAGTCAAAAAGGAACACATAGCAAGCTTTTTATTTATTTTGCCTTAAAGTTACACATAGTACCTTTAACCTCTATACCTGTTTCTATTTTCTAAACGTAATTGCAAAAGTCAAATGCAAACTTTGTTTTGAGATACCAACTTAAGTCCCTCGTAGTCTCCTGGCTTTTCTGTCCATTTCACCATTTCTACTCATTTTGTTATTATTATGTTAACCTAAATCAGGTGACACACAATGTGACATTGCACATATTTTCAAATGTTGATCGTCGACTACCCAATAAAGAAATAAAATAGTTATTTGTAAGTTTGCGCTGAAGGTTTCATAATTTAATAAACAAGTCCTTATTGTTAAAGTGGAAGCAGCAGATAACAAGACATCATTTCCATTTGCATGTGGGGGCAGTAGATCTGTGCATCACACACTGTCCTCTTGCCTCATTGTGTTCTTGGGTTAAATTAAGGCGCTAAACACACACGTTCACACAGGAGACCGAGGGACTGCTGAATGGTGGCTGACCTTGGCGCAATGACAGGATACCTGCCGGACCCTCTCACTGTCACCACTGTCCTTCATACCACTCTGAGGTGTTGGTGTGGGGCGCTGGTAATTAATTCAAACAGCCACCCACAACAGGGCATCCCCACATGGAACTGCCTTTTTAATCACATGGTGGAAAAGGGAAAGTTTGGAAAGACAGGAGGTTTGAAGCTGAGACCCCAGCTGAAGGACAAGAGCTGAGGGCCCACGCCGGCGCACACTGTGCCCTACTGCCATGCTACCTGTCAGATAAAAGGGAGGTGTTACCACAGAGAGGAACACAACAACAGCTGTGGTAAAGTGCTACTAATGGTCATCCATCTCTACCCGAATCCTCATCCCGACGCACAGCACGGCGCGGAGCAAACATGGAGAAGACAGTCGGTTACAACAAAAGAGAGACCGTAAGTGGAGGGGGCGGAGTCAACGGGAGGAAGTGCGAGAGACTGCCATGGACGCTGCCTAGATTAGTTTTGCACCAGTAGCGAAAGATCATAAAAAGGAGGGAGGGAGGACAGAGTTGAGGAGAAAAAGGAGAAGGGAAGGATTAGTGCCACTTCAGGAAGGACAGAAGAGTAGGAAAAAGTGGTCTTGAAATTTAGCTGGGATTAGTTTTGGTGAAGGATAAGAGAGAAGAGAGAGAAAATTAAAGTAGTCTTTTACAGTAATGGATTTTCAAGTGCATCTAGGTGATTTCAAAATATTTGGATTATTCCTGGCTTGCACATGGTCTGTGTGGGAATTCTGTCAGAAGGTCAAGACTACATTAGAATTTTCTCACCA
Organism: Perccottus glenii; assembly: GCA_024416835.2. Lineage (NCBI taxonomy): Eukaryota > Metazoa > Chordata > Actinopteri > Gobiiformes > Odontobutidae > Perccottus > Perccottus glenii. Next base: position 15,261,757 of record CM044551.2, read on the forward strand.
AACACCTACCTGTGCTATTTCTAATTAATGATAATTAACATATAAAAAAGCCATCAGCCTTCACTGTGGTAATAACACAGCAAATTACCCATCATCTTGTGCCGGAACAATGCTGGCATTTAAGAATTCATTTGAGAACAATTTTTTTCCTGTATGCCAAATTGCCGCCAATTTAATCAAGGCTCCATGATTGGAAAGTGTTGGACACACAAACAAACACAAACACACACTAGTTGCTAACAGTTTCTCTAGAGAAAAAAAGTATGTAGAGGCTGGGATACGCACTACAAGCCCCCTGTAGATAGAGCCGGGATGGGAACTGGGACAGACGTCTCAGACACGCAAAGGAGGACCCACACGCATAACTAGACAAATTAGAACACATGCAAGGTCCTTTAACAGTGCAGAAGAAGATCTAAACAAAAGACGACAAGTGCGCAACAGAAAAACAGGGGTGAACATCACAAAAAAAAATTTGTTGTCACACGAACAAGCAACTGTACAAGGATTCCCACAGTGACCAGGGCAAGATTCCCAACCGGAATAGGCAGCTCACTGGACTGGAAGACTAACATTACTCCAGGCGGGCTCTGGATTAGATCAACTCTGGGAATTTCACACTGGGACAAGAGACATGTAGAGGGAAAGAATGAAGAGGCAAGGACGTTGGGAGGAGGATTCAGAGCGAACTAATGCCGAAAAATCCCCAATCCAATTAGGCTTAAAAGGCGACAGATAGAGGAGTTTAGGTTCATTCAGTTTTTAAGTAAAGACTCTCATTGCACAAGGGTTGACGGAATAAAAGGGAACTTTTGATGACAAATGTCATTCTAGGGATGAATGGGGAATACCAGTGATACTGCAAAACATGGTGCAACACAAATCAAATAGTGATAGAAGTGTGAGGCGGAGAGGTGACAGAGTGGTGTTAAAAGGGAAGGATGAAAGGATGGAGTGGAGTGTACTTACTGGACTCGCAGCACACAGTCACACGCAACTTCATACACGGAAGGGGAGGGCCTTCATCTGCGGGCAGTGCTGCAAAGACACAAACTTTTTAAAATGGGGCCAAAAAAAAGGATACAAGTTATAATCTAACTACATTTGAGAGTTTGGATCATACAAAATGTCAGCTTTTACATCAATACAATTATGGCTCACAGGAATGCAGGCAAACAGCAGACGTATAACCTGTCCCTTTAGCATCACTTTCACACAAACAAATCTGTCTGGAAGTGCAGTTAAAGGGCTTTATATATTTGAATAATTTACAAACAGCTGCTAACTCAACAGGGTCCTGCCGCACACGCTGAGTCTATGATCACTAACAGTCTGCCTCACTTTGAAACCAGGTTTTGGACAGAAAAAGAGATGGCAGAATAAAAACAGCACTAGGGATAGAGTACTGTGGCAAAGTAGCACAGACAATGGGAAAAAATATAAGAACCTGTAAACAAATAAAGAAACAGTTCATTCACAGTAAAGCCTCTTCATTTAAGCTGTGAAAACATTATACATTATGTGCTTTCAAACAAGTAAATGATCAGCATTAGACAGAAGAATGGTGGACTAATACAATGTGACACCAGCCAAATAAACCACACATACTGATGCTAAAGGCCATTAAACGAATTACTGTCACTGTAGAGGTACACTATTTACTGTCTGCTACCTCAATGTCAATCTGTTATGCAATGTTTTGGATGTTTAAATGAAAGATGTTCCATTCATTTGTGTGATTATTCATTCATTCATTTTTGAATCATTTTGGATTCATTTTTGATCCAATGCATCTGTCTCCATATTATAGTCAGGCAGCTATCAGAGGATGTCAAGGTGTTTCCTGTTTTCATCCAAGTCTAAGTGTCCAGTTGTTGTTTGAGAGGGGCACGGACAGTTTCATAGTCTGTGGGAGAAGAGAGGAGTTTAGCCCCGCTCAGACTGTGCCAACTAATGCCATTAGTGCTTCAGATACTATTGTGGTGTTCTCCCAGGCTAATGCCATTATGCTGTCTCCAGTGCTTGGCCTTCATTCAGCTCTCAGACCCCAGGGCTAGACATTTGGACCAACTTTACGCCTTATCTTTGATGTGGACAAAACACTTACAATCGCTGGGAGCCCGACATGGCCCTGGACGGGGGGGTGAAGGCCATTGTTGCTTTTCTCTGAAGCGGCCCGAGCTGCCACAATGGCCCAGTGTGTGTGCGTGTTCATACATACATGTGTGTGTATGGAAGCGTTTTCTCATGTGCTCACAATGCGTCTTTGTCCTGGGGACCACAACAGTAATTTATGTAAAGATTCTTTCTCTTTTGTTGCTTTCACTTTTTTCCCTCCGTGTGGATGGATCCTCCCCCTTCTGTACTGTCAGACTGTGTCCATCTTTTTGCTCTCTGTCCCCACTTGTACACGCTTCTCTTCAGTAGGTCTTTTTGTTTCTCCCCTATTGATCAGTGTTAATTCCTCCTACACTGTCCAGTCTGTCTTTCTCTTCGTTCTCACCGTACAACACCTTACCCTCACTTGAGTCTTTCACTGAACAACTTGTTTCATGTCTTCCATCTTCTCTTTCTTCCTCTTTTTAGTTGGACCAAAAGTAGTAAAAGGAACATTTTACAGTTACTGAGAAAAATAAAAATAGATAAAAAATTTTTTTAAATAAGTAGCTGTATGCTGATTATGTTGACCTTGGTATGTTGCCATTCTGTTCCAAATGGATTTTCTGGAAACAGTTGAGTTGGCACTTGTGAAATGATTATAGCATATCTCAGGACAATTACTGAAATACTAAAACTAAGGATGTTGCCATGCTTGATTTGTTTGTTGTTGTTTCTTGTTTTTTATATATATGAATATGTTGTTGCCATAAGAATTGTTCCTTGTTATTTCTTGTCATTGGTTCTTGTATACTTGACCTTGACCCTGATCTTGACTTGGTTTTAATATTGACTACGTCTCAGTCCGTAAAGGTCTGGGTAAAGTCTTGATCCATTGTGGTTCTAGTATAACAATGACCCCTAGTGGTACCTAATGAGTCTCCAAATCCCATCTAAATGAACACAGGCTGTACTCACAGCTGTAGTAGTAGTGGTGCCCTGGCAGGAACTCAAACCCCAGTGAAAAAGGGGTAAACCTCTGGATCTTCTCTGAGAAGCGCACAGGTCCAAATGGAGCGTAGGGGGTGTTGCACTCCCACCTCTTGATGGCCCCTCTGGTCTCTACACAGCCCTGGAATGAGGCCTGTCCTATCAGGTACAGGGCCAGGGTCTCTGGCTGATGGGGCCCCACTGTCTCCTTGTTGGCATAATGAGGGCAGTAGATGTCCAAGTAGTCATTGAGGTTCACTTGGATGGACAGATCACCAGATGTTAATCTGAAAGATAGAAAGAGTCTATTAGCATCCACATAAAGGACAAGGAGATAGTTTTGTTTCTGATTCTAGCAGCTGGACAGTTTTATCAATATCACACGTAAAGATGGCACTGGGTGAATAGTAAACTTGTGCAGAGAATATTTAGAGACTTGATTTATCATAATGATTTACACTTATTGAATTTTCATGGGAATTATGACTTGAGCCGTAGAGATGATAGAGACAACAACTCCTCATGCCCTTATTAAAATTATTGAGCGAGTCCACTATAAGATGAAGTGAGTCTCTCCTGAGCAGTTCAGATTGTACAAACTTGTGCTGACGTGCACGTGCATGCACAAGCACATCTTTTCGTCAAGGTTGACTGGCTTTACACATGAAAATGACTCTGGACAAGACAGCATCATTAGAACAGAGAGCTGAATAATGTGCACTGCTTAAGGCGGCATATTCCAACTTCCTGTCAATGGCACTATGAAAACTTACAAAGGAATTCAGAGTGGCAAAATGAGGACAAAGTAAGGTAAACTTGTAGGAATCATAACAGCAAGAAAAGAGGGTGACAAATGGTGAAAGAGTGACGGAGCGACATGACACGGGACCCAGAGAATGACAAAAGAATACTCATGAAAGGAAAACAGGATGAAACAAAAACTGAAGTTAAAAACTTGCATGAACAGGTGAAAAAAGTGCAGAAAAGAAAGTAAAGTGTTTTAATTAGTGACCCCAGAGAGTCTGAGTGCAGACACATTTTGAGGAAGAGGAGACAAGCTTTAATTGGACTCTTCCTCAGAAGAGAGGGGGAGAATGTGGCTTGGGCCGAAGGTTCAGGTCCGTCAGTGGGGGTCTTTATAGAGGGGTGACAGAGCGAAGGAGAGAGGAAGAACGGACTGCTGGGATTCAGCGGAGGAGAACGTAGGAGGAGACAGAGGAATGGGGAAGGGGGTCGAGAACTGAACAGTGAGAACAGGGCCTAGCAACATCTAAGACTAAGGAAAACAGGAGGGAATGAAACTGAAGTCACATCTAAGTTCCTTTAACATAATATTTGTGGTAATTTGTCCCACACTTATGCAGTCTGTCGCATTGGATTCTGTGAAAGGGCATGCTGATCTCTTATTTGCATAAAGCTAGACAAATACAACACAAGCGAATCCAATTTGTATTCTTATACCAAGTAACATTCATCAAATTTCCTATCTGTGCTTATGACTCCCTTTGGAGGAATGGCACATAAAAACTCTGAAGTCAGCATCACGGACCTGCTCAGCATTACAGAAATATTACATATTTGTGTGTATGTATGGGACTAAAAACTTTATTTATTGTGTGTAATATGCCATATATTGGTCATCTATGCAAACTGGCCATGCACTTTTTTTGGGTTTCAGGTATTTTAAAAGCACTGAGTTTTTATTTTTGTCTTTTTATGGTAAGACCTCATGAAATATTCTATTTGCAGAGTCTCTCAGCGCCCGCTTAGAGCAAGTGTAACATAGGCATAGTTTTTAGAGACTTAAAAGCCAAAATATATTAACAAATATATACTGTGGTGCCAAATTACTAAGAGAAAGCTGCGCGAAAGAGCTAGAAAACCAACAGAAAAAAAGAATGTCCAGCAAATGAAGACAGTGGCAAAGTTGGAACATAAACAGAGACAAAATCTTTCAGTGGTGAACCTGAACTCGAGTGCTCCTACAAGAGGAAGATAATGTAGCAGAAAGGAAGCAGCCAAGTGTGTGTGTGTGTGTGTCAGGGGAATCAGGTGAGCCCCCAGAGGCAGGACTCACCCAAGCTCTCTTCTGCTCAACAGCTAGCTCGCAGAATTGGCGATCTATCAACCAGACAGGACACCATCGATCACAACCTCTCGCTTCAGGACACACACACCTTGATCAATACCCACTCCGTGAAAAGTGTGTGTCGCCACGTCCGATTGCTCTATTACCTGTGCCGGGGCTAATTACAGCAGAACAAAAGCTCTTGATTGTCTGGTTACAAGGACAACAAAAGGCTCTAAGTTGCCAAAACAGTCTAACTGTGGTTCCTTCTAAGGCTTTTCCGAGCCAAACGGATATTCACCTAAGAGCACCAGCTGTGTGAGTGTACTGCAGTCATGTATGTAATAATAGACGTGTGCTTTGTCAACATACTGCCCACCCTGCAATCAGATTTGTCAGAGGTGCTTACTGCGTTTCTCCTCCCTGTTTATGATAAATATTTGATCATTGGTTCAGGCAAACTATCTGAAATACAATGTTTATTAATAGAGTATTGCAGACCATGAAAGTTGAATATGTAACACACATTTGCAAACCAGAATGAGGGTTAAATCACCTGCTTTGTACCCACCACTGCTGCTCAATAGGAATAGGTTGCAGATATGAAACTTAATGGCACAAGTAGTTTTTGAACAGCTGGTGTACAAAAACTTTAATTCCAGGCCTCTGTCTGGTTGACACCTCTCACACCACTTCAGAAGCTACATCTCCCTGCGCGCTCCAATCCCTGCCTCCGCTCTACAGCCCCCTAACACTTCCTCTCATGAGCCTACGCCATATGCACACCGGCAATTATTGAGCCTGTGTGCTCGACTGATGTCAAACTGTCAGCCCTCTATCCTCCTTTCCCTCAGTCCTTCCTTTGCTTCCTACTTGGCCCCGTTGTAGCCTTGGATATGCCCTAATTACACCCAGCATCCTAACCTCCTAACGGTGACAGCGCAAGGGAATCATGGGAGGACTGTGAGGAGAGTATGTCAGCCTATCACAGTCAGTCTTCTGCAGAGGTAGCAGAGGATTGGTGTGTCGGAGGGGCGAGGTCAAAGGAATAGTTCACACTCTCAGATGGGTGTGGCCTGTTCACACATCAAGACTTGAAAGTGGTGGAGAATAAAACACGCTCCATCCCGCTCACGCCAGAGGGTGATCATTGAGACCCTTCGGAGGACTGAGCAAGCTCTTGACTGATAAACTCTCACAGAGGAGCCAAATCAAAAAGAACATGCTGGGAGAACTTAAAAAGGCCAGCGTTTATTCTTTTTTGCAATTAAAGGAAATCAGATTTCCAACTGAAAATTGGACATCCAACGTGTCCATGTAAATGAGCGCCAGATACAGTGTATCTGTATGTGGAGATAATGAAATGCAGGGGTTTGACTGAGGCACAGACCTTTGATCCTTTCATATGAGAGAATAATTAAAGGGGCAACAATCCCACAACACAGCTTTGGGAATACAGAACAGATACGAGATCATGCATGGCAGCTGCACACTAAACATACTGAATGTATGTCTGTCGCGGACCTAGTATAAGGCTGAAAGGCTTAGTAGAATTTCAGTAGGCATTCAATGCAAAATGACCAATAATGTCACACAGACTGAGCAAGAGAGCCCACTGTGGCCATGCTGCCTTGCTGGACATATGGCTTAACTGGTCAGCTTCATGCAAGGATTATTGCTGCAGTGGTAGACTTACAACCAGCAGGTTTGGTCTGGCATGTCCTCAAATTGAATTTTTCAAAATTGAATTAACAACTGCATTTACACAAAATTCAGAAGGCCTTTCATTATATTACAACACTCTCTAAAAGTGTTTACATCAAAAGTCATAAATAATCCCTGAACATACAGTTGTGCTCATAAATTACCCTGGCAGAATTTGTAATTTTTTGGCCATTTTCCAGGAAAAATCTATGATGACACAAAACCTTTCATTCGCGCATAGTTAGTGGTTGGGTGAAGCCATTTATTGTCAAACAATTGTATTTACTCTTAACTCTCTGTTTAATCATAATGACAACAGAAACTACCCAAATGAACCTGATAAAAAGTTTACATACCCCAGTTCTTAATACCGTGTATTGCCACCTTTGACTTCAATGACAGCTTGAAGTCTTTTGTGGTAGTTGTGGATGAGGCTCTTTATTTTATCAGATGGTAAAGCTGCTCATTCTTCTTGGCAAAAAAGCCTCTAGTTCCTGTAAATTCTTGGGCTGTCTTGCATGAACTGCACGTTTGAGATCTCCCCAGAGTGGCTCAATGATATTGAGGTCAGGAGACTGAGATGGACAGTCCAGAACCTTCACTTTAGCCAATGACAAATGTTCCTGCAGTATTTTCTGATAACATGCTGCATTCCCTGTGCCTTTGTAGCTCACACAAACTATAAGTTTAGCAATCCACCTGCATGTTTCACAGTAGGAATGGTGTACCTTTCATCATAGGCCTTGTTGACTTCTCTCCAAATGTAACGTTTATGGTTGTGGCCAAAAAGTTAAATTTTGGTCACTTACCGTATTTTTCGCACCATAAGACGCACTTTTTCTTCACCAAATAGTGGGAGGAAAAGTGCCTGCGTCTTATGGTCCGCAGGCACTTTTTTATGGTCCGCACGCTGCCGCTCTGCAACATAAGACGAGTTGCAGAGCGGCAGCGGGTGAGGGAGGACCCGTTGCCGCTCTGCAACTCGTCTTATGGTCCGAGTTGCAGAGCGGCAGCGGGTCCCCCGGGACCTTCCGTGTCCCTGGAAACTGCATCATCCCTCCCCCGTATGATATTGGAGGATAGCAAGTAGTAGGCGGTGTTACAGTACACAGCAGTGCGCATGCCCTTCACTCCAGTCATATAATTCAAATATTATTCTGTTATACTTTATTAAATATTTTATTACACTATTTGGTTCAGAATATTTTTTTTCCTATTTTTCTCCTCTAAAAACTAGGTGCGTCTTATGGTCGGGTGCGTCTTATGGTGCGAAAAATACGGTAATTTTAATCACTTAAAATTACTTTTTTGAAGTTTTTGAGACTTGTCTCTGTGCTGTTTGGTGTATTGTAGGCGGGATGCTTTGTGGCATTTGTGTAGTAATGGCTTTCTTCTGGCGACTCGACCATGAAGCCCATTTTTTCTTCAAGTGCCTCCTTATTGTGCATCTTGAAACAGCCACACCACTTTTTAATCAGAGATTCAGGTATTTCAGCTGAAGTTATTTGTGGGTTTTTCTTTGCATCCAGAACAATTTTCCTGGCAGTTGTGTCTGACATTTTTGGTTCTTGGTTTGGTTTCAACAGAATCCCTCATTTTCCACTTAATTAGAGTTTGAACACTGCTGATTGGCATTCTCAATTACTTGGATATCTTCTTATATCCCTTTTCTGTTTTATACAGTTCAATTACCTTTTCCCGCAGATCCTTTGTCAATTCTTTTGCTTTTACCATGACTCAGAATACAGAAACATCAGTGCAGCACTGGATGAAAGATGCAAGAGTCTGTCTGGAGCCAGAAACTCACTGACCTTTCATAAACACACACTGATTACAAGCAAACAAATTACAGGTGAGGATGGTTACCTTTAGTAGTTATTCAGACCTGTTTGTGTCAACTTGTGTGAATGTTATTAGGCCAAAAATCACCAAGGTATGTACATTTTCAATCAAGGTCATTGGGGTAGTTTCTGTTGTCATTATAATTTAAAAAGAGTAAACACAGTCGTTTGACAATAAATGGCTTCACCCAACCACTAACTTGGCCGGGGCGGCAGTGGCTCAGTGGTAGAGCGGTCGTCCTTTAACTGAAAGGTAGGCGGTTCGATTCCCGCTCTACCCACAGTTCATACTGTCGTTGTGTCCTTGGGCAAGACACTCAACCCAGCTTGTCTACAGTGGTGTTCCAGCTGTAACACTGGAGAATGGAACCTTAATGTAAGTCGCTTTGAATGAAAGCGTCAACTGTAAATGTAACACTGGTGAATGTAAGTCGCTTTGGATAAAAGCATCTGCTAAATGACTAAATGTAAATGTAAACTATGAGTGAAAGAAAGGTTTTTGTGTTATCATTTAGATTCTCTGAAAAAAAAAAAATAAATCAAATTCTGCCAGGGTTACTGCTTATGAGCACAACTGTATTGCCCTTTATAGTAAGTGCTTGGTGACATTGAAGACATAAATCTTTCTTAACCGACAGGACCTTTGACAGACTCATGGCTCAGTGAGGATGAAGATATTTGTGAATGGCTTTCATAAATGAAGACGTTATTATTTCTATGCGCTTCACCTCAGGCTTGTGATGGCTGTGTGTGAGAATATTTGAAATATGAATCTTGCATGCTGTGGGCTTGTAATTCATTGTTTTTATTTTGCTGGACAACTGTCGGTAACAGAAGTTGCCTCATGGGAATGTGGAAGTTCCACTGTTCTGCATAAGTCACAGCTTATACTGTAGTAGCACTACTAGAATGTACAGAGGGCAGGCCTACTGACAAAATAGACAAGGGTTTCAGCCTCATACTAATTATTAACAAATTATCACTAATTTAAAGTCAAATCAAATGTTAGTCTGTCTTTTAAATAGGGCTGGGACTCGATTAAAAAAAATAATCTAATTAATTAGAGGCTTTGTAATTAATTAATCAAGATTAATCGCATTTTAATTGCATATAAATATTTGACCTGAGAACAGTGAGAAGTCATTTTTCACATGGATTTTTAGTTTACCATTGAATAATTAACGCGTTAAAGTCCCGGCCCTACTTTTAAATAAACTACAACGACCTTTCATACAGAGCAATTGCTGTATTTTCTTGTCTTTTCTAAGCTGTGATTGGGTGAGATTTCTTTGTTCTATAAAGCAGTCGTCTTTCAACCAGAAGGTAGGTGGTTCGATTCCCGCTCTCCCCACAGCTCATACTGTCGTTGTGTCCTTGGGCAAGACACTTAACCCACCTTGCCTCCAGTGGCTGTAACACTGGTAATTACATTAGAACAATGTAAGTCGCTGGATAAAAGCGTCAGCTAAATGAATAAATGTAAATGTATCGGTCTTTGATGATCAAGCTGTAATGTTATAAAACCGAGAGAACTATTCATGGTAACTAAAGGATGTACTGCAGTAGCAAGATGGGAAAAAAAGTTCAGGACAAAGGGGGCCTAAAGACACGAGAACAGGTAAAAAGCCTGACCCTGAGACACACTCTTTCCTTTAGATCTCCAAAGCATCAACAACCTCTGGTCTGGGGGTTATGCTGTTATCAGAGGAAAAGACAGGGAATGAGAGTCACATATCCAGGCTGCGGTACCCTTTAGTCAAAACTAAGGGAAAAAAACATGCCGTATGATAAGATTCTGCATTGCTAAATCCTTTTGAACGCTATTTTGACCACTTGCGTACTTACCCTACCAAGAGGCTGACTGTAAACCAGAATGAGGACATGCCCACCCCCCTCCACTCCCACACAAAGTCATGCTGCGCACAGAGCCCAAACATCAGTGTTGTGTCTATCCTGGTGCTTACTCCCCTTAATGCGCACAAACAGGGACTTCACCCCCCACCTCTGACCATCTGGAGCCCCCCTACCATGGCCGCCTTAAACCAGCTGGCCAAAACATCCCTGGCCACTGCCTCCTACCCCCCTCATACACCAAACACCCTCCAAAACACTGTATGGACTGTCACCCATTGCTGCTCGCTGAGGGGGACCGGGGACTTTGAGGAAACAAGCTGTAATGTGCTCTTTCCTGTTTGGTATGCCTATGCAAGTGTATCTGGGTTTGCTTCCTTCAAGGTCAGCGCTGCCTTTTCAATGACTCCTTATCTCCAAAAGTGAAAAAATGTGTGAACTTTACACTTCTTTTCTACCATTCATTTTTTATCTAATGTATTATGTGGGTCTCCTTTTCATGCAACCTCAAAGAATATCCGTAAAAATGCATCTGTGATTTTAGAAAGCAAATCTTCTAAATCGAATATGAGTTGTATTGTGTTTTTCAACACTTTGAGGTGTTTTATCAAAAGAAGTGAAGTTAATGACAGGCGAGAAGCAAGAACAGCAGTTGGTTGAGGTTAGGTACACATTTTCAAAACGAGGTTAACTGATTAAAACTGAAATTGGCTGAAATTTTGCAGTCTTTGGGAGTTCATAGTGAAGTTGTGTCAGGAATACAAACTATAGTCTTCATGTCCTATCCACCACCCCAACCTAGCTCTTTCCTAAATGACCAAATCAAAGTAAAAAAAGTCATTTTCTGTCTTGAGGGGAAACCCTTCATTCGTCCTCAGAAAGATACAAACAATGCAGCCACACATTCTTTTGATATGAATTTGGTGCATAAAACACCCGACTAGAGCTTGGTGAAGTGATTGGTTGCACCTTTCTTGCCCTGAAGGCTCCAATAAATGACCAGCAGGCAGGAGCCATCCAGACCACTCCACTCGGCTCTCAAACTGAGCAGATCAGCAGGCTGCCTCCTGGACTCACGTCCCCTATCAATTTACACACATGCATGGCGCTCTGGGCCTTTCACATTCTCAGCCTCAGGTAAAGACAGAGCCTATTTTCTGCCTGTTATGGCTTAGGTTCTCCATTGAGTGAGTGTGTATTTGGGTCCATTCTGTGGGACTCAGCAGCTCAACAGGATGTACAGCCTTGGCCGTCAGAGCCGAGGAAAATTGCTCCATTCAAGCCCCGAGGACCCATCAGAATCATAAAAAAAATAAAATAAAATCCATCGGAACCATTTTGATGCGGCTACAGGTTTGCACAAGCTACAGCCCCCCTTATAGTTAATTGTGTGTAGGGAGCACCATGTGGTCCAGTAGATCCAAGAATGGACCTTCCTGTGACTTTTCTGCGAGGTATGAAATTACTGGATGCAATGTAAATGGGCAAAGCTAGCAGCAGTGTCTTTAATTTTCCCTGTTTGATCAAAGATCCCTCATTGTAAAATCTCTCTCACTAACACAGTGGTGACTAAAATCAAAGCCTTCAGCTAAAGTGAAACTAAAATGAAACATCCTATCTCCAGTAAAAAGTAGGGACTGCTGCAAAGAAGTAGGGCCAAGATGTATGTTCTGCAAGGGTGTATGAAGGGGTAAATAAGGTCAGACGTGCTGTTGCCAGGACAACAACCAATCCAAAGCTGGGCCTTGTGCCAAGCCAACACCCCACCCATCCATCCATCCATCCATCCATCCATCCATCCATCCATCGGTCCGTTCGAGTATTCTACCCTATGTCTTTCTTTTGGAGAGCCTAAACCTCAGAGTAATGAGTGCTCTCTGCTCCTCCGTCTAAATGGAGCTGCAGAGTAAACACGGCCTGATTTGTCCAGGTGCCATGCCTGGAGAGTGGATACATAAACCTGACTTAAGCTACAGTAGCAGTCACTGACAGTTATGAAGGGTGGACACGCTGCCTGATTCAAACTCTTTATAAAATCTATCAATGTGCGTATAGCTACAAAGTGGCAGTTATGCAGATCCGCTGTGTCAACATCATTTGTCTAGTGTTTATGTCCAATCCAGGCTGTTCGCTCTGCACACTAGCGCTGTGGGGAAATTATAGGGTTTAGGCAAATAATGTGAACTTTGAAGTAAACAGAGGTTAGACAGGTTGGGTTTATGCCAAGAAAGCTGGTGGGGCAGAAAGCGGTTTGGTGGTAGTTTCGATGCTTTGACCTGATCATGAACCTTTGAATCAGAAATGTGTTGACCTTAAACTTAAAGTGCTTCATGTATCTATAGCTTAATTAAATCAAAGAAATGTTCCAAAGTTGTTTTTGTGAACAGTTTGTAATTACCAGGTTTGCTGTTATTGCTGACATTACCTCATAAAATAATATTATTATTATTCTTTCAAAAAGGTACAAAGGGTAGACCTAAAGAAAATATAGTTTAAAGAATACTGTATATATTAGCAAGTATTTTGGGCATTTTCTCACCCGACTGCACTAAGAACTCACAAATTTGTATGCAGTATTTATTAGATTCTGTGATTTTTAAAAGTAAAACGGACTTTCAACTTGACGCCGTGATTACTGTCGTCATGACAACAGGGTGTGTGCCTCCTGTAGACATGCTTTTACTGCGGTAAATGTGTTTTCTCTTGAGCAGCTCATTTAATGAGAGAAATACAATAATTCGATGGGACAAGATCCTATAAATACCATGTTAATATTAATATAGAATAAATACAATTAACAGTTACACTATAACATAACAACTCATTAGGAAACAGTGTAGCAAGAAAAATAGAGCCATACAAAACATTAAATAGCGGAATCGATGTGTTTTATGTGTTTTTAAACCCAAACAATATCTGTTTAGTCCGTTTCCATCCTTCGTTTGCTCTTCTTCAAGTGTTTAATTAGCCCCGACTTTGTACATTTAGTCCAAACTATCGTCAAACGTGCTTTCACACTACAAACAAACCTGAACCTGGTTCAGTTTGGTCTGGAACAACACCACCAAAGAGCAGCTGTTTGGTCCAAACCAGTCCGCTGAAGATTTGGTTTGAATCAAACAGGAAAGTCCGGACCAAACGTTAACTTTCCCTGAGTGCTACTCTCTTGCACTATATAATGTAGACTCTCATTTATTACATTAACTTTACTTTAATACACTTATCTGTGTCCCTCAGCGAGGCCCACCTGTGTAAGTGGGTTACGGAGGACATCCAACCAACAGCCCCGCGTTTACTAAGATTTTCTGTAATGAAAAGGGCGCTCGCAAAGAAAATAGACTTAGCCAATAAATCAGACTGGGCCTTAAGAATCCATCATTGACTAAGTGGGTCACACTTCTGATGCCGTAGACACTCTTTCCTCCCCGCTGTTTGTGTGTGAAGGTCAGCAGTGGACAGGCAGCACACCATATTCATCCCAGGCACTGGACGAGCCCTGTGCGTCTGATTATGAGGTGACGGTGAGCACGGTTGGTCTGGAAAGCTAAAAGTGTCCTTGTGTCTGTCTGTCTGTCTGTCTGTCACAAAAATCACATCCAGTAGAAAGAGCAACCATTTAAGACATGCCAAGAAAACCTGGCCTAATACAGCCTGCAGAACTGAATTATTTAAAGCCTAGGAAGGAGTAGATAGGGAGAAAGAGATTGGAGAAGCACAGGAGTTAAAAAGTAAATAGAGTAAAGCTGGCCCCTCGACTCCTGACAAACTTATTTTAAAAGTTCTATTCTCCGTCTTACTCCCATCTGCTTTCTTTCACCCCATCCTCAGAAGGTCTCATTTCCTTCCCCTGTCGAAGGCCTGTAGCGGGCATTACACCTTCTCATCCTCTTCACCCCCCTCCTCCCCCCTCGGTCTTTCTCTCTGTTTATCTAAGCACTTTCACGGTCACTGCTTTGGAATCCCAGGAGTCTAAACCGGCCCTTCCCTCTCCCCTTGTTTTTTTTGCAGCCGATCCACGCTCCTTACTCCCGCTCCATCTTTCTCCGTCACAACGGTTAAGATTCATATCTGTGCGTGCTCATCGCGACTCTGAAAGGTCCCCCTTATTCCCCCTCCAGGCAACCAGCTTTGTCCTGTTCTAGTCACGCACAGCTGCCCCTCCCTCACACCCAGAGCCACACATCACACAAGAGAGGTCGCTCGCTCAGACTGCACTTATTGCATTATGACCAGCAGCATTTAAAACAATACTATTATTTACTCAGCTTCATAAAGCTCTGGGGCACACTTGAGTCATAAGGTTTTCATTTTTGCAAAATAAAGTGATTGACTTGGAGAAAAGTGTAGCTATTACTTAACAGGCCATCTGAACCCATGGTTAGATTTAGTAAACTGTGTTATGATCTTATCATCATCGTCTAAAATGTTGATAAAGTATCACTGAATCAAAATCTTGTTTGGACATTGTACAGTATGTGTTAAACATTAGGAAATATCAGCTTGTACACTGCTGATGGCAGCTGCTATTGACAGAGTAAGGTCACTTGAGGTCATGTTATATTATCACCGACTGATTTGTTGATGAGTCAACGGGCATGATTTTGGTCCACCAAGTTTGTTTGAGTACAAAGAGTTCTATGAGTAGATTAAGGTTGTTCAGTTTATGGCTATATTACTGGCTCTAAAATGCTTCAGTTTCTTGTCAAACCTTATGAAATGTGTTGCAGTTTAATTGATTTTTTTTTAATAGATTTGACAATATACAAGTATGAATACGTTTTATTTACAATTTTTATATTGTCTTAACTTGTGCATTTTTGGCAAACAGCTCTGAAACATTTCAGCTGTAAGTTTGAGCCCTCTAGTAGTCCTGGTAAAATGCTACATTTGGGTTGGTGTTGGTGTGCCTCGAGGCCGGATGCCTCTGACTTTTTTTCTTGGAGAGGCCAGCAGAGTTCCAAAACACTGATGAAGGGTTTGGACACAATGCGAGGGAAGGAGCGGAGGAAGGAAGTGGCGAGGGTCAAGACAAAACACACACACACCAGTCACCACTCACACACAGCGCCGCACAACAGCCCGGACAGCGCGGACAGGGATTATCTGATTAATTTGGGATTAAACATGACTGGCCATGACTTTAAGTAATGAACCACAATGACCCAATATTAAAAGATTAACAGCCAGGAGGCGCATTGTGTCAAGGAAGGGTTTATTTATTTCTCTTGGCAGTAATGCACAACAGCAAAGTAAGCAAATACAACAAAAGTGGAATACAAATATGTTTAACCTCTGATGGAGACAATTTTTAAAAAGGAAAACCTACAGGGAAGCTTCTTGAATGTAAAAAAATGTTGAGACTAAGGGCTTTTCTTTGACTTGCATGACTAGGCATTTGTCACTAGGTGTATTTTAGGAGAACACACAGATTAATGCTATACAATCATAAACACACAGCGGCAGAGAACTCCATTTCCAGCTGACTAGGAGAGCAATGAGATTCATGAGTTCTCCTGCTAAAAGGCCAAAGCTATGGAGATTTGGGACAAGGCTATTTCCCCCCTTCTTCCAGTCGGCACAAAACACAAAAGCACTCCACAGAGAGGACAAGCAGCTGATCATTTTAGACCAATATGACTAGTCAGAAATCCCAGTGTATATGTTCACACGATGTATGACGGAGCCTAGATGTTACTTAGGCACCCTACACACACAATTATCTACGCACCATACTAGGAAAATCGCTGGATACATATTGCAAAGGTAAAGAGATATTACTCATCCACCCATGCAGCTACCGAGTGATCAAAGCGCTAATTCAAATGAAAGCTATAAATAAATACAAATGCATGGGAATAAAATGGTAAAAGAAAGAACTAGCAGGAGACAGAAATCAAGCTGTGCGTTTACTTCATTGCGCCCCTCAATATCATGTGGTCCTGGTTATTTCTGCAAGAAAAACACAACCGTATTCGCATATACACAAAAGATCTTTCATCGTCGTAACGCAAGCCTGGAAAAATATGAGTGCGGGCTTGTTTGAAGAAGCATATGAAACCACATTCCAGTCATATTTGGTCCAGGAAGCCAGACGAGGTGGGACAGTTACATCATGCATGACCATAGAAACATGTTTGCCTAGTCAGCACAGACGCCCACACGAACCAGGAAGCAGCAGCCATTGCCTACCCCAGTTCTCCTTATGGTCTATGGAGCAGAAGCACCTAGTGTATAGTGTACATGAGTGTATTAGCATTGAGGGTGGGGGCTTCCTTCCTGACAGTGATAGTAACACCTGCTGACACTCTTTCTTCCCTCTTTCCCTCTCCTCATCCCTCCATTCCCAGGGGTTTCCTGAGCTGTTTTGGGAGTAAAAATCTGTTGAGTGCATTCTCCATCCACTGCAGGTCTAATGTTTTTACCATCTCTTGGGGCTGATGAGAAAATGCACTACTCATATGCATGTGTTTGCGTGTGGCGAAGGAGAAATGTGTGTTGTACATCACTGGGGGCAGAAAAAGTAGGCTGCGCTGCTATACTTCTGGGAGGCAATGCCAAAATAATATTAGTTTTTGTAGCACAATGAATAAAAAAATAAAAAACTCCCCAAATCATGCAAATTATTTCGAAACTCTACAACAGTTGTCATGTGATCCCATCCCTCTGGAAAACAAAGCATAGGATTAAAGGGGTTTTTAGGAACAGGGAATATGGCTGACACAAATGGTTACTTCAAGTAGCATCAGCAAAGCATTCACATTCATTTAAAAAAAGTCAGTCAACGCACACACAATACTCTTTGTGTGTTTAGATAAAGTGTAGACAAGCGGACCTGTCCTTCTTGGTAGGTTTATTACTCAATAAACTTAAGTGTGCAGACAAGCTTCAGCCAGTATACTGTCAAGCAAAAGATGAGATAACCTTTCAGAAATATGCCAAATGTGAACAAAATTCATAGTTATAGCAGTGACATAGCGCTGATTAAAATTCAGTAGACAGTAGATTATATGATATGGTAATATGGTATTTTTAATAAAAGTCAAAATAATAAAAAGGAACCTTAATTTAATTTTGCCA
Source organism: Perccottus glenii (assembly GCA_024416835.2). NCBI lineage: Eukaryota > Metazoa > Chordata > Actinopteri > Gobiiformes > Odontobutidae > Perccottus > Perccottus glenii. The sequence goes on from CM044551.2 coordinate 15,279,385, forward strand.
TTATAAATATAAAGCCTTTTCACGCAGCCCTCAATGGGACCTGGACTTTTGCAGAGTACCAACTCAAATTTAAAACCAGTCTGGTGCTGTAGTGTCAACAAATAGGCCACCAAATCCAAAAGTATAGACTTGGCAGTTTGAGAAAAAAAAAAAAAAAAACAGTTTGGTCCAGGTTATAAATATCTCTGCACAGCTTTGCGTGCAGACGAGTTGAAGTTTGCTGGTAAAATGTGTCAGTGTCCTCTTGGCAGCAAGGACCTTGTACGGTACAATAATCCAGGTTCCTGCAACAGCCTTTTGCTCTGCCTGGGTCAATACTAATTCAATTTCTGTCTCAGGGAATTCCCAGGTCGCCTCTTGGCAGAATTTCTGAGCTGAAGCGGGGGAAGCATTGTGTGAGCTTATATGGACACGTCTGTCTATCTGTGCCAGCGCATGTGAAGGCACTGTGGTCTATATTAAGACAATATTTTTTTTCCATAACTTGTGTTTATAAGTCAAGTGGATGAATAAGTGCAACATTCACCATAACCAGAATAATCCACTTCACATATACACAACATGGCGGCCATTTTGTGCCAAAAACCAGTCGGTGCTGTGCCGAGGAGAGGCAGACACACCTCATTTCATTCCACAGCTGTTCCACCCCACTCGCAGACAACCGCACAATACGACTTATTATAGCTTAATGCGTTCTAATACTGATGTATGTGTGTACACAGAAAAACACGGACAGAGAAATTGGGAACGAGATGGGTCCATATGCAGTCTGGTGATAATGCGAGACGGCTGCGATAATATCTCGCGGTTAAATTGGTATCGATTGACTAAACATCCTGACCAGGAGGGGAGAAACTCACCCCTTTTATGCCTGTACAGCTCGTCTGCTCCGACCGCTCCGAGCTGCACTGTGGATATCTGATCCATTTGAACACACAGGCCTCAGCTCAAACCTCATTCCCAACACAGTGTGCACGACACTTCCATGTGCATATCGCAGTCGAAGATTTTTTCCATTGTTGTGTTTACTGCATTGCTAAACAGCACAAACAGAGTCACGGATACAAGAAAACCTAAAATTATTACTCTAAAGCAAATTACTGGAAATAATTCACAAAATGAGGCTGCATGAGACTTTGGAGGTTGCACAATGCCATATCTACGCACCCCACCTTCGGAAAACTACGCATCAAGAAGCATGGGTGCTCCAGTCACACCTAAAATCCACTAGAAACCAAACAATGACCTATTTAAACCATGTGGTTGGTAAATGTTAGCAGAGTTGCACATACCAATGAGTGGAACTGAAGGATTTTTTCCACTTTCCAAGTCGGCGAATCATGAATCATGTGGTGACTAAAGCAGAAATGTTTGAAAGAACTGGTTTTCTACTGCATGCCTGGGTTTAATTAATTTCCAGAAGTTACACTTATCACACAACATCTGTCTTCCCCAAAACTCCTTGTTTTACCAACTATTGTTCTACTCAAACCAACCAACAACAATGTGCAACAAAGTGTCAATTCTCAACCGACAAATGAGAAGAAATCACTGCTTGGCATTGTTTGGTGACAGAGATGAAGAGGCTCAAGTGTACATTGGCAGATAATACACTCAATAGCACAAACAAACAGACAAAGCAGCAGATAAGACTCGTGTGGATATGCACAAACACACAATGGGCATTGACAGGGGGAAGGGGACACTGATACACCGAGATGACAGATGAGGCGTGTGAGAGATTGTGTTGGGGCAGGGAATGAAGTGGTAATTACCTCACTGTGAGTTTGCTGAATATAGTTCAGTCAGGTTTTATGTTAATCATTTAGCAAGGGAGGACAAAGCTTAGCGGTGAGACAATAACCGAAAGGTGAGATAGCAGATAATAACACTTATTTGCATTCACACACCAAATAGAAAAGGGTTAACAAAGACAAAAAGTACAGAAATAATAATGAAAGTGCAATCATGTTTGTGACAATTACACAGGCTGTACTGTATGTGCTGTATGTCTGTGTGTGGTATGGTATATGCACAATGTGATTTCCTCTGATTAAGTAGATAATTCACACACAGAGGGAAATGATGCATAAACACATTGGAGATTACACAGCAGAGTTACGAGAGACCGCTTTCAATAAAGATACAGAGAAGGAAGTACGAATATTCATCTCCTCGCACACCGTTTAAACATGCCTCAGTGGTTCGGAGCCAACCTCAGCCTTATAATGAAGGAGCGGCAGGAAGTTCAAGTGGTCAGGATTAGGCTTGTGTTTTTAGTTTTAGAAATGCATGAATTAAATAACATTCCACTGACACTGAGTCTGAGCTGAAACAAAAAGAACTATGGCCTTTGGAGCTACAATCTTTTACAGAATATGGTAACTTTTATTGTTAAACAAATTTCATTTGATGAGCATACTGTGTGGAACTGAGATGAGTTGCAAAGTAGTGTAATAAACAATCAAAGGTAAATGCTGCTACTCTAGCCTTGGATTTGGCTCACCGACAGACATTTAGTTTAATAAAATGTAAATGGTAACACTTACTGTAGTTCCATATTTAGAGAAGAAGTTTGTGTGCATGAAACAATGAGCTTGAGGGGAGGGGGTGATTGAATGGAAAAGCAGACATGTTTGTGAACCAGCTACAAATTGGCATTAGCATAAGCAAAGATCGATCGCTAAATCTATATGAATTCTGGGAATTATAAACAGATAAAGAAAAGCCAAGGTTGAAGTTTTAACCTTGTTTGGCAGCTGGAGCAGCAGAGGAATGAGGGCCTCGGTAACTAAAGTACGTCAGCATGAGGAAATGGAACAGCTGATATATTGCATTGCTTGTGAATGACACTTTTTGCTGATAGAGATATATGAGGAGTCGATATATAGATGTTAAAAGGCTTTTTTCGGCGCCATATCCCACAAAGAAATAGGTAATTCAAAAAGTTGGGTAGGTCTCAGTAAAGTTCCAGAGTGGATTTATGAGGATGAATGCAGAGACAGAGGCACACAGTTGTTGTGTCAGCAAGGCTGGTCCACTTGTTTGGTTCGACAGGTTTTAAAGCACATAAAGGGGGGCTGAATGGACCATTAAAAGGAAAAGCGGAGGTCTAAAAACAAAAGCACACTCTTAGAGCAAAGTGCATATAATATTCTACTAACATTTAACTGCTCCAGGAAGTGCAAAATAATTTCACTTCTAATAAGGAACTACCACGCAGTGATAAAACGATCATAAACTCTGTTCATATAATCATAAAACAGGCCAATGGAAGCACTCCAGTCCCACAATAAAAAGCTCTGGGCATGATTCGACAATGTTCGGTGCTGACCCTGTGCTCCGTCAATCACTTTCATTTCAGAGCTCCATTTTTCAATCTGGAGGGTGCTAAACGCACAGTAGTTAAAGTGTTTGACTGCCCCTTTGTTACAAGCATATTAGCCAGCGAGAAGTCTCCGCTTGACTGCCCCTGCTTCATTAAAACCATAAATCTAGATGTCAAAAGGAAAGGTGATGCCACACAATATCAGTGTCACTAGAGGGACACTGTTTTCTATAAAATAAGACGTTCCCAAAAGCTGCCATATTCTTGGAAGAAAAAGGGTATAATTAAAGAATAGGTTTGATTTTTTAGCATTCAACTGTGAAAGCAATTTTAAATAAGGTAACATTTTCACTAATTACAAAAAGCAGCATCATTGGTCTTTGTGCTAAAGAGAGTCCAAAAAGCTTCATCCATGCACTGGTTCCCCCCCTCCAGACGGCTTTTACAGGCCCTAGGACAACGCACTGCTTGGTTGCCAGCTAATAGAAAATACGGTATGGGAAGATGACTGAAGCTCAACTAATCACAGTGCCAATATCCATCAGTGGGCAGGAGGGAGTCGTGAGAGATAAATGAGAGGGAGACATAAATGAAAAGGGGAGCGGGATGTAACAATGCAGGTAATGAAGAGTAAGGAGACGAGGAGAGGAACTGTGCGCGGCCAGTAAACCCAGGGGATTGAGGAGCGAGTGCAGCATGGCGGCTTTGCTGATAGCTTTGTGATTGGGTGGTGCTGCTGATGAGAGTGATTCTGTGCCACAGTGGGTTACCCTCCGCCATGATGCTGATGGCATTGTGATTGTGTGGTGTTACAGCCGGCTGTGTGGCCTGCCACAGGCTGTGACCATTCATCCCTGACTCTCTTGGGAGAAAGGAGGTGCTTCCTAATCCTTCCAGTGTTCCTCCTCAGCTCAGTTCTAGTTGGAACCCAATTACAGCGCAGGTTTTTAGTTGCCTGGACACACTGCATGTAACCTTGGTCGACTCAAGTACAAGATGGGTCCTGCAGACCTGACAAAAGGGCCCTCTGGGAATTATACGTCTCATGAGCCATATTTCTGTCACATTTTATGTATCCACAAATGTAAAATACAGGATAACGACAAAGTGAGCGACAAAGCAGTCTCTACGGCCAGCAGCCATTAAGTAAAAAGGTCATTCATCTGAAGGAGCGTTTAGGGAATGGGCTTTAAGGAGAGCGAGAGTCTAAATAAGCAGGTGAGAGTGTTATTTTGGTTGTAACCCTACTGGCCCTGCGGGTCTCCAGGCTCAACCCTTCAATTAGCCACAATAACATTTTGGAACACCTGGATGAGCAGGTGAGGCTCTGTACCTCACTAATAGACCAAATCAAGCCATTACACACAGTCACAAACATACCCCTCCCCATTAACCAGCTCCATATTCACTTGAGCAAATCCAACTAATACACACCTGTGTGCTCCCAGTGCTGTCTGGGGCACCATTAAGAACTAACAGCCTCACTTCTACAAAAGGCCACAGCACAGGGAAAGCCAGTGTAACAAACAAGAGGGCACAGGCCACTGGCTCCAGAGTTCTCTTATTAAAGTCAAATAACAGTGTGATTGCTTAAAGGTTAGAGGAGCTTTAGATGAGCCCCATCTATTACGTGCACAGGACGTAATGTGCTGCATAGCTGAGATTCTTCAAACCTACTAAAGCCTGACTCATTAGGCTGGAATTACTGTGATCATTGAGCAACAGTAGCTACGGCGCGACAAGCACAGACGTGTTAGTCTAAAGCATCTAAATTGAAATTTCCTGTTAATGAAGTGTAGCTGAAACTTGGGTGTAGTTTAGTTTCATGAGTGTTTCCGCACCTTGTGTTTGTTGAGTTCCAATACACGGCGTGCCTCTTGGCCAAAGCTGCGGGAATTATGTTGCAGAGGAGAACCGTAAGTCTCCAAGCCCCCAGTGTCCTCTTAAAGGAGTCCATCCTCTAGCCTCAGAGCCACACAGAGCAGCCACAACGCCAACGAGCTGCGAGCAAACAGGTGAGTGTCCAACACCAGCTCTGGACCAGGGTCTACAGATGTCCCGTGCGTGCACTCTGAAACAGTTATTGACGAGCTCAAACTCCTAAGTCATCTGAGGTTGTAGTTTTTTTACAGTGCGCGTATGAAGCCGCTGGAAATCTTCAGTCACAGTCTGCAGAGTGGAAGGCATCATTACTTACAATCCAGGCCAGTTGCTGGTTGTTGTTGGGAAATGTCCATGGTCCTCAAAGTGGTGCTTTTCTGAAAATTATGTTATATAAAAAAAATCAATTCTAACCTGTAAAATGGGCAGCATCTCGTTTACTGTAATGAGTCACTGAATTATTTGAAGCGCAGTGGGTTTGGCAGCAACAGGCAGCGCGGTGCCAAGGGCGGCTCCGCTTACACTGAGGGTGGGACCAGAAACTTTGAGCCAATCAGGTTACAAGGGTGTGGTAACTGCCGCGCCACAGAGCTCAGTGAAAACCTTGGGAGGTGCGCCCACTGGTGTGTGCTGGAGACAGCTGTCACTGGGCCAGTTCTACAGGAAAGTCCGGACCGCTTCTGCTCCACCTGACCTGGCGCGTTCAAGGATTAAAAGTTAAAAACCTTTGACATGCACGCTGTTTTCACTGAGGACCTGCTCTATTGGTTGTCACTTAGTTGCTCTAATGCTCAAGTAGGCTAGAGGTAAAATAAGACTGGTGAAATAATATGTCTGAAAGTAAAAATAGTTAACAGCAAAAATTCGTCATTTACCCTTAACTTTTCTCCATTGTGCTGCTTGCTGTGGAAGCAAATAAAAGGTATAGGTATGTGGTGTGCCATGCCAAACAAATGTTTTAGGCAAGTTTGAAGACAAGACTTGAAGAATAAACTAAGAATGTGTCTGTTTTCATGAAGAGAAGGATCTGAGGAGACTCCGCCCACATAAGAGCTGTGGGTTTTCTCCAACCTGCTGAATTTCCTCAAACTGTGCAAGTGAACATAGAAAAACTAATGCTGTTTTTAAAACAAAGGGTGCTCACACTAAGATTACAGATTTTCTTTTTGTTTTTAGTTTGCCTGAAGTTTTGCAGAGTACTGTACATTAAGGGTCAACTAAGATGCTATGATGTACAAGTGTAATGCTCAATTATTTAGTTGTCTTCATCACCTGCCCTTAACCAACAAACCAGCTTTCTGAATGTACCAGTCTCATTGTTGTTTTGTTTCATTCTTCCAAAGTGATTGGAGATTTCAGAGAAAGGGAAGTGTTTCATTTTAATGAGTCTGAATTTAAATGTTAAGTCTTTATTACAGTTTACTTAACCTGTAAACACCAGTGGTTTCTTTCTGTTCCAAGTAGGGCAGCATTACATGATAAAATGTCAGCCAACACAAAAGGCATCGAACAGGAGTCACAGCACCACTTTGACTCTGTTTTGGTCTGTGTGAGTGTGTGTGTAAGTATTAATTGTCTAGTTGTTGTCAGACGCCCCGGGGGAGGCTGTAGTGACAGTAATCACTACTGCTCCATGGGCAAAAGCCACTGGTGGTCCTCTCTAATGTGTAACAGCCAGTACTATCACTCATCCACAGACAAAGTTCCACTGATAGCTCGCTGTTATTAGCTACAACTGCGTCTTAGGCTCTCTTCTTTCTCAGGGATTTCTTCTATCTTTTATCCTGTGTATATGTGCACGCGTGTGGCACTATAGGACTCATTAGCTCACTTCCCGGAGGTCCCGATCATTAATTTCCCATGATGCCTTGGTGCTCCTGTGTGGCTAATTCGTCCCTAGTGAGAAAGCGCTCCCTCAGACATGGAGCGGACCACAGAGGAGTAACTCACTCTATGGGGGTTTCTCTTTCTCTCTGTTATTTTGACTGATCTTCACAAGACAGTGTCTCCCAGTGCCAGTGGTGACTAAAGCTTTATGAAAAACTCACTCTGTTTAAACTTCTAGCCTGAACAGAACAGTTTAAGTATTTAATGACCCTGGAGCTTGTGAACAGTTGGAGCAGTTCCCCTCTTCACTCAGATGGGATGGAGAGAAAAGTGGTCTCATTTACCTCATGGGAGCTCCAATTGAAGTATGTACTTGTGATTCAGCAAATTAAGAGGCCTGTTGATTGCAAAGCTGATGGATTTGGACTAATCAGCCCTGAAAAGCAATCTACTCCACTGCATTCACCAAAAAAAAACATTTTCTCTGTCTGCAGTTAGTCATAATCAGCAAAAAAAAAAATATAGCACCTTTCTTTCTTTGGACTACTTTTGTTATCTATCTTCATCTTCATTTTTATTGATTCTGTCATTACTGGTCAAATATGTTTCCCCCACCTCCTCTTTCCACAGTGCTGTTTAGATTACAGTCACTAGATTCCTTCTACCTAATTTGCACTTAGTAATATTTCTGTCAGCATGAATTCAAATTATTTTTACACCCGTCACCCAAAGGATGGATTTTCATTCCACAAAGTTGGGAGATGTGCAGACACATTCATCATAATGTTGCATTTGAACACTGCAGTAAAGCACTTTGCCATTGACCCACTCTAATAGAGACATTTAGGGTCAAAGGCTTATAAACAGCAGCTAATGTGAGACTCTCCCCAGAGAACATGGCACACTGGTGCTACTCAAATACATCATATTGATAGTACAGAGAGAGGGCACGCACACTATTGGAAAGGGACTCATTACAGTGTTCTCAGTCAGAGATAATAAAAAAGATCGTCCTTGGTTTGGTTTGAAGCAGAAGACAAGGCCTCACTGTAAACGCACATTCCATCTCCGCTGCCACAAGGAAGAACACTGGGACAGCATCATGAATATTGAACACAAATATAACAAAACAACATTTGGGCAAAATAGTCAACAGTCTTATGACTCAAGTGGCAGCAACAAAGAAGGCTAAGATACTGCTTGTAATTTATTCAACCAATAGAACGACAAGTCACTAAATTACCAGGAGCATAATATGTAAAGGGTAAATGTGAACACTTGAATGTTGTTCAGTAACCTTGCACTGCAGCTGGAGTTTACAAACTCACACAAACCTATCTTGAACTGCTCCAAGAAAAGTATTCAGTCCAAACCCTGGCCAAAGCAGCCTGTTGTGACCAAACAATGATGTGGCAGGTTGTGGGCGTGTTTTGGGTTTGAAGATGTACTAACTGTTTTACCGTTACGAGCATTAACAACATTGTGCTGCTCTGATTGGATATACAACTGCGGATGATAAATCCAATTACTGACCAGGTATTCATTGAAAGTACCTGTCCTTTTGCAAACACTTTCAACGGGATCCCTCCCAGATGGTTCTGTGGAACGGACTATTGATCAGGCAGAGTCAGGTTAGTTACGTGCCAAAATAAGATCATGGCTAACTATAGTGAACCTAATGTCATGTGACCCAACATACCACCTTTATGTTGGCTACAATGTTCTCAACAACATACAACTTACATTATTTGCCTCAAATATGAAAGCAGTTGCAGACAGTCCAACATAACAGTTTTGTACAACCATACGTAAAAAAAACAACAATAAACTCTAAAATGCTGAACAATAAAGGACAAGTGTGGTCAATGATTTAAAATGTTTCTCCAGAAAAGAATCAAGGAAAAATATTAGCATGAGCTCCACAAACAGACACAGCAGGTCCTGACCCAAAACAGAGTTACAAACAAACACCATATTTTTTTGGGCCCTTGTTTTACACATACTGTATTGCACGGATGTATTGCGTAACAGCATGTACACAGAGAATATAAAGACCTCCATTGTAACGTTCCTTTACATTTCCTTCTTGCTCTTGTCTTCCCAGCGCTCGTCTCTGCTCTTACAGTGCTTTTGTACAGTAGTGTCAGTAGCCTCTTAATCCTGTTATCTGCACATATCCAGGCTGACAGTGAGCCACTGGGCCACAGCTCCAATCAACCAGCCCTTAGACGTGCTCCTCTACTTCTCCACACTGGCCGTCCCTGTAATCCTGACTTTTCACTGTTTTTGCCGAGGACCGTCAGTCGTAATGCCTCACATTATGGTCCACTTTATCACCAAGTTGTTAGCTTTGGCTTAATGATGGGGCTAAAATGTCACCTTAATGCACTTAAATACACACTTCAACCGAGATAAAAGCTATTCATATGCTCTTTATTTTGTCCTCTTTTCAAGCACCTTTTCCTTGCCTTTCTTGCTCACGCCCACTTCATACGTTCACAACAGTGCTGTTTTACGGGGTCAACACTTTGTGTGTTTTTTGTCCTCAACCTCTTTGTAAAAGTACATTGTGTGTTGTTGTTATGTTTTTTTTTCTTCATTGTGTGCGGACCACCTCCACTTTCTTTGCCTTGCTGTGTCTCAGTTCCATAATTACTGCTCAGGACTCAAGCAGCGGCGGTAAATGCTTTTCTATTCCCCTTCTCTCTATCACTCTCTATCATTCCCCTTTCTCACCAAGCAAATCACATCTCTGTTACTATAGAGACATGTTTATTGAATGCTTTTTTGCCGCACTTTTAACGTCCCCCCAAGCCCCCCTTTGCCTCCAACTTCCACCCACACATTGCTGTATTGATGGTCATCTCAGTCTTATTGTGTGAACTCCCTTATTTCTGTGCTAACTAATATTTAGTATTTGTAGGGAAAAGATGAATATTGATAGCTAGGACCATTGTGTTGTTTCCTTGTGGTGTATGCAGTAGATGAAGAGGCAACTGTTCGTGTTATTCATTACTATTGACCTCAGAAGTGGCCTCTTCAGAATACATTGAATGCATTTCTTTTCTTACATTAGTCTGTATTTCTATCTTCTTCTGAGGTTTTGTAAAATTGTTCTAATATAATATCTTATTAGTTTGGGTAACTGGTAAAGAAGTATAAGAAATCATCAGGTGTAATTGTTTTGGTGTAATAATAATCATTTTAACATACTGTTAATGTAAATCACTTTGTGGATAAGTATTCTATGCTCAAAGGATTTAGTTGTATTTTAAAAATGCAGTGCAGTGGCTTTAGTCTGATCACTTCAACAGTGAGTGAGTTGTCGAGCTCTCACAGCATTTGAAGGAAAGCTTACAGAAAAACAAAACATAAAATGGAAAAAACATGGCTCCACACAGATAAAAGTCAGTTTAAAATGTATAACACCGACGTGAATCGTACAGTCTGCATTTTTTCTTAATTGCCAAATAACAAATTGTACTAGTTAAGGTCTGTGTAATAATGGTCTGTGAAGATAAGAATATGTTTTGGCCGAGCACAGCGTAAGAAAAGGAGTGTTTAATTATAGCAACTATTCACACAAACAATAACACACTTGCCCGAGGACACTTTGACAGTACGAGTGGGAGGACTGGGGATCAAACCATCAACCTTTCAACCTCCCACCTGAACTGCTGTTGCCTCATATTTGTTGGCTCATTCTTTTAAAAGCCTTTTCTCCAGATGCAGAAACAGAACACTGTCCTTCTGTTCCCTCTGCAGTCCTGCCTCTCTGCACCATGTGCCAGTTGTCCCGTCCTGAAACATCCTCACAATTCATCCTGCCCTCTCCCTGTATGTGCCCCGTATATACTTCACCGTATCAGTCTCCCCCCCCTGTCCCAGATGGAGCCACTGAACCCTCTGTAGTCAAATTAACTTTGAGACCCACACACGCAGAAGGATGGTCTGCCAAAGAGAGACACACGAGGCTGCGTCTCGGTCTGTTTTTGCTGCCAACAAACGAGGCTTTTGTGACTCTCAGCTGCTCGGTTTACGCTCTAATATAGAAAAATAAACAAGCTTGTTTGGTGCCAAAAACGGATTTCCTTTTGAACCCAGCCAAAGAGCACAGACCATGGTAACCGTCCCATTAGAAGATTTCTAAACTATTAAAGTATCTTCAAAGATTCCTAATTGACAAATACCAACAGATGCTTGTTGTTCATATAACTGCCTTTAAAATCCCAAAGCCACAGTTGAGTAGTTTTCTCTTAAAAATCGTGATGTTGGTTATGCTGCCTGAAGTGCTGTTACACAGAGCGAGCTAAGCAACACAGCTGTCCTCTAAGGAGGGCATGGTACCCAAAATGAGAAGCCAAAATGTCTCAGCAAGCAAGGTATAATTACAAACTTTGCAAAAGTTGACAGATCATTGACATGTCAGAGCTGACATATGTAAGTGTTTGAAACAGAAGCTATTTAAAAGTAGGCACTATTAAAAATCATGAATAGAAAGTTTTTATTTACTTTCCTGCTCTGAAAAGACTGGAGGAGAGGTAATATCCGAGAACAAATGAATCAAAGCAGATGAAGCGCTCTCATTGCTTAGCTTTCTTCGTTACACAAATGTTCTAGTTTGGTTGTTATCTGGCAGACATGCTTATGTAGTAGGAACTAAAAGCAAGTTAATTGTTCCCTTAGGAAAACAGGCCGCGGTCCACTTAAAATTATGGGCTGGAGATAAAAATGCAAATTCTTTTCCCATCTCCTTTTCCCTGTCAATGGCTTTTTCCTCATCAACGATTTTTTTTTCCTGCGAGTTATTACTGCACTATCAAACTTTGGTTCTGTGTGTAAGATGTCATCCAGAGGCCTGTTCTGACATGACACTTTGACAGGCTTACAGTGAAAACCTGTAAACATTTAATTAGCCTCAAAGTAGATATTTTCAACATTAAGCTTTTGAAACCAATACCTACAGTAGGTCACTTATGTACACATGTTTGCACAGTACATCTGCTCTTTTGCTCTGCGTGTGAGCAAAACATGCTTTGTATATGAGACAAGTGTTCATTTTCTTGAGTTTTAACAATGGAGACAATTCCTCTGACATTTTTCATGTGTTCTCGATCCCTGTCTGCTACATGTGAAGAGTTTGTCCTGTTCTGCCAAAATAGTTTGCATGTGGTCATGTGACTGGATGGCTACGTCTTGATTGTTGAAACCGGTTGAAATGTCTTTGGCAAAAATAAGTGGCTGGCTGTGGAATAGACCTTCACATTGTTCTTTGTGTTCTCACGTATATTTTGTGCAGACTACAGTATGACTGTATGACCTTTCTTGCAAAAGTCAAGCGACATGAAGACATCTGGATTTCTCTCACTGTGCTCTTTACCCCGCTCACCTCAGAAACCATTTCAAACCATCAATACAAAATAACATCTGAAGTCAAATTTTGTGTGTTTCATGTCATCTTCAAGTTTATTCATAAATATCCTTTAAAGTGACCCAGTTATTAAAATTCAGCTGCAGGCCGCACCTCTTCACTTACCTATATCCACCTCATCTCAGGCTCTTTTTACTTTGTGGATTGAATTATTAATTGCTGCTCATTGCCTTGTCGCTTTGAGGATATGATAATTCTGGTCATTGTTGTTCTTTCCCTCATCAGAAGATGGCTGAAAGTGATATCTTTTAATGATTGCCCCCCTTTCTGCTTTGCACACTGTCTTTCAGTAAATGAGGGAAAGTGATATGGTGCTCTAATGACCAGTGTGAATAATCACCATCTATATAAAGGCTCTGGTTGGTGCTCGAAACTCTCTCCCACTCTGTCCCTCCCTGTCCTTCTCCCATTATCTGATAAACATACTTTTCCTGTATTATCACTGGTACCTCGTCTTTTATCACTGATCCAATTTCTAGCACCATGCCCTGTCCGTTTCTATCCGCTGCCTGCTTTTCACATCCTCACTCCATTACGGCAGTGCACAGATCAGAGAAGGGGCTCAAATTGACATCCATTTCAGCTGCATGTTTAGCTTTTATATCCCGGGCTCGAGCAAACAGTGAGAGGAAGCGGAAGACATGAAAGAGCCGAAGAGTGCCGGAGATAAAAGAAAAGCACCAGAGAAAGCTCCTCGCTGCCTGTCTGTCGGCTGTACGTTTATTTTGTGCTTACTAAAGTTCTTCTTCTTCTCTCTCTCGTTTGGGCTGAGGAGGAGCTGAGTTATTAAAACGCCAACCTTTCCAACAAGAGGCAATAAATCAAACTAAATATCCAAGGGAGAGAAAAGGAAGGTGAAAATGAAAAATAGGGAATGCACAAGTCGAGGAGGGGGATTTGATGAGCAGAAGGCTTGGGAAAACGGAGAGCAGTGTTATAGGCTAAATGGGTGGAAGAGATGAGAGGAAGACCAATAATGAGAGGCTCATCTGATTTCTCATCCGCGTTGATTACAGACAGGCAGAAACAGCCAATCAGCTCCATTCTTCAGTGCCCGGAAAAATCTGTCCCAAATTGACACCAGTGAGTCCTCACTCTTTGCCAACGCAGAGTCATGTTAGTCGTAATGGTGTAAGGACTGAGGAAAGGATGGATGGGAAAGGTCACTCGGGCTTCAGAGAGGAACACAAGACAGAGATGGTGAAAAATACAAATAGTCAGTTAAAATATTCCACTTTATTCTTGACTGATAATCCAATCAAATAAATAAAAAGAAAAAAAGTCAAAACAAAACAGAAAATAGTTACATTTAAAAAAGTGTCTCCATTACTGTGATTGGTTGTATTGAACTGATACATGAGATTTTGTAACACACATTGTAAAGTGCTCCTTTGTCACAGGGTAGACCTTCCTGAAGTGAACTTAATTTCTGAATACTCCTAGTACAAAAGTGCTATGTCATATTAAAAAAAAAAGAATACTGACAAATCTAATGTGGGCGCATGAATCACTGGACATAAAGCAACTCTACCTCCATGTCTTTAACTAAGCAGAAAATAAGCGACCACTCAGAAGAGCCTGTAAGTGAAGAAAGCAATCTGCTCTGCTGGTAACAAGACTAGCAGACAGTAGAACATTCAGCTACACATTTTTATCCCAATAAGAAAAGTTCCCTCTTGTTTATAGACTACTTCAATCAATCTGATTTCATTGTACATTATTATACTTCACATAAAATCCATAATGAACCTTTAGTTGGTGGTGATTAAATTTGCCGTAAAGGTGTGACATTGAGGGTTAAACGCTTTGATCCTTGTCACAGACTACTACAGTTTCTTTTCGTTGTCCCCTGATCGTTCTCTTCCCCCCCCCCCATTCGTCTTTAACAGTCTGATCCGAGGACAGACACATCAATCACCCACACATTCGCTCATTAGTGCTCTCAGATGGTGGACATCACCTCACGCTCTCAGATGGACACTGTTTTTGCAGACTGTGTTGTTGGTGGAGGATTTTTGTAGTTAATAGAGAGATCCAGAAAAGCGTGAAAGAAGGATGGAGCAAGAAGCACTAACGCTCCTCCATCTTGTTCCTCACTGGACCGTGAGATGTGCTGGATTTCCCCACACTGCAGCGAAATTATCTCACGGCAGGTCTAAGAATAATTATGTCAGGCTCTCCCAAAGGGTGCTAGTTTTTTGTTTTGCAAATGTGAGTTTTTTTTCTTTCTTTTTTTTTCATTTAAGATTTGACTTTATAAAATGTGAGAATAAGTATTTCCCTGTGGGGAGTTCATTTAGAGTCTTGTTTTGAGATTATGACTGCTTTCTTAATCACAGTTTAAGTCATTCAAAATAATGTAAAATAGATTGGTTGATTTAAAAGTCACACCTGAACTAGCTTCATTGTTTTATTGCTCTCATGTTTTGGGCTTGTGTTTTTACTGAGGGCTGTTCATGCAAGACTTGGCCTTTCTAAGTGGACTTAAAAAGACAGTGGCATCTTTCTAGTGCTGTGAGCATTAAAAACAAGACTGAGTGCACGAAAAACACATTGATAAATAATGGAGAAGCAAACAGAAATCATTTGAAGAGAACAATCGCTTGAGAGTGTAGGGTTAGGGCTATTGTTGGCTCATGGCTCTTGTGTCATCAACCAAAAGTGCAGCACTTGAATGTATTTCTCTTCCTAATTTTTTTAAAGGGCCTGTGAAATGTAGCATGAATACATTAATAAATGGTTCATGAGTGGACTTGAAGTGCTCCTCACACGTCACACACAAGAGGTGGCTGCCACTAATTGAATCACGTCTTACATTTCCACAAGGATTAGTTTAGCCTGAGAGCGTTGTGTTTGTGTGTGCGTCAGGTGTATTCATCGCCATTAGAGAGGCTGCATATCAATTATTCATCCTGTGTTCAGCTCAATCAGATACTTAGGAATCCATCTCTCCGTGTTTCTCACCTGCAGGGATTAGAGAGGAGCTGGTTGGGACACGCCGCTGTGGCTGCACACTGGATTAGCATGCTGCTGGAGCGAGGACTCCTCAAGGTGCCACTGATGGAGCACACACACACTGTCCAGCCGCAATACCAGTCGCACTAGAGGCCCGCAGGATGCACAACAGTTGCCCCATCACAAACCGATATCAGACTATATGAATTATAAAAGTGAGCCTTGGAGGGAAACGGTTTTGTTTGTATCAGAGCCCACACAAGAGCTGTGGGTTATTTGATTTAGAGAAGGGTCTTACAAAGTAACCCACAGTGATTAGAAATCGATTTGACTTGTATTAGGCTTTTACCCTCAACAGTCATGTATATAAACAAATGACTTTTCCATTTACCATGGTAAAAAGTGGGTTTTATTAAGGGAGGGAAAAAATATTATAATTTTTTTAATTACACAAGATAATAAAGAGTTTAGGAGCTATACCTGTTATAATAAAAATAAAAATAATACAAAAAACAAC
This sequence comes from Perccottus glenii, assembly GCA_024416835.2. Lineage (NCBI taxonomy): Eukaryota > Metazoa > Chordata > Actinopteri > Gobiiformes > Odontobutidae > Perccottus > Perccottus glenii. The sequence continues at coordinate 15,295,324 of CM044551.2, forward strand.
ACAGCTTTGAGATTCTGTGAGGAAAACAGTTCTCAGATTGTGGATTTCCAAAGACAGCACAGTGGACTGGTACAAGAACAGGTCTATAAATGAGAGTCGCAGCTGACTTAATCTATTTGTTTTTTATTTGGTTATGAGTGTTTATTTTCTTTTTTTTATTACTATTGCCTGCTGTTTGTGAGTGTTGTTCATGTTTGTTTAATAAAAAAGGGTCTATGATATAAAAAGATTTATAAAAAAAAGACAACACCACACTGCCTGCTTTTATTTGGTCTGTTAGAACTTTTATGATGTGGTCCTTTCATTACCTGCCCCTGAACAATGCTCTGCTGAGTTAGTATCTCATTTGTGAGCTTGTGTACGTGAGCTCCATGATGATGATAACGCTAAAGGCACTGTGACCACATGGTGAACAGCAGCTTGTTAGCAGCTCCCAACTGTGAACACACCTTCACCTTTGACCTCAGTGCGTGGAGCTGTACACCGGAGAAGTCTGACTCAACTCCCTCAGTCTGTGACCCCAGCAAGGGTCAAAGGGCATGCAGTTAAATGTATATAATTCGCATTAATAGAGAAATGAGATAATAGAACATTAATAGTTGTGCTTATGTTGGCTGACATTGGACAGACAATGATTTGAACATGAAGAATTCACACAGGACACTGCTAAGGTGGGGGTGTGGTTAATAGTGGAGTGCAACGTCCGTGCGGCGCACCTGCAGTCGTCTGATTGGATGATCCTGTCACAGCTGTGGAGCTAATCAGCCGTATTGCTGCCAGCTGAGGCCCATCAGTGGCTATGAGCTTTCCATGAGCTCAGCCTCAGTGTCCTTCGTCAACTGTCACTGTCTCCTCACATCCTGCAGCTATTATCAGACCAAAGGTGAGTATGACATGTGGCTGCCATTTTGGGATGTGGACTTTGACTTTCTCTGCCGCTTATTTGTTGTGAATCTATAAATGTGGTATGATCTTTTTCGAATGTTTTATTCAAGCCTTATTCAACAGGAATCTGTAATATCCTGTTGTTGAAAGTGGACTATATGCTTGATATTAGCGTTGTAAACGTGTAATGGGCCTGCAGTGTCATCAAAAACAGCTGTCAGAGATTTTGCAGTCAAAAGTGATTACCATATTCAGTAAATGGTTTGGGAAGCCTGAAGCATAGCGCAACTGAAGCACAATTTGTCCCAGGCAACAACAAGGCCAGCGTCCTACAAAGTACATAAGAAACGTCTTATCTTTAAAACTTAGCTTGTTACGTTTTGAAGTCTGTTTTGAACTATATTAGCTACAAGAAAAGGTTAAAGCAGAGGCATCTGGACTTAGTTTTCAAGGTGACCCTGAAAACTAAGTTCAGATGACCTGGATGACTGAGAACCTACACAGACTATATGTGCTTCTTTTATTCATTTTTTTCATTCATTAATTTTCTTGTGAGGGGTTGCAGGAAACTTCAACTTTGGGCCTTAGACAGTCCACCCTGGACAGTAGCCAGCTAGTCGACTTTGACGGACAACCATCCCCTCTCATTCACTAAGGATAATTTAGAGTTCCCAGTTGACTTCTCACAGAAAGGTCAAGGTTTGAACTCATGACCTTCTTGCTGTAAGGCAGGAGCGCTAACCACCGTGCTTGTCTCTTAGAATTTTATTTATATAGGTACTGACAACAGAGGGCTAGAAAACAGGAAACACACTCGAATTGCATGAAACTAAAACCTGTGTCCTTGTTGAATGACTCCCATACACAGAAAAGTATAAAAGTGTATAAAAGAGTATAATAGCTGTCCATTGGCCTGTCTCCAGTCAGAATCATCAAACACTGCCGCCTGTCCTAACCTCGAGTTCACTTAATCACGGGCCATTTTTCACCCATCCCATGCACTTAGGGTTCTGTCTGACAGCCGGGCCTTTAGCCTCCAATGTTAAAGCACTTAGACGCTCTGATAAGTGCTGCTTGTGAACAGTGGCCACTTAGAAGCACATTACCACCAGACTTAAAACAAACAAGACCTGGAGCCTGTAGTCACACATTGGCATCTCTGTGAGGAGTAAAGCCTGAAGAAACCTGTTAAATAGATAGTCTGACAAAGTAATCTTTTTGACCTGATGAGCAGTCAATAAGCGTCTTTATCCTTTGAGAAGTATTAAACTCAATAACAGAGTCTGGACTAGCTGCATTATGTCTACTGTGTATTTGACATGGTATAAGACAGGAGCCAAAAAAAACAGGGCTGGCACGCAACACCCTGCGCACCATCCAAACGTATCCCTCGTTATTTCATCATGCCTCTTTGTCCCGTGGGATAACAGGGATGTACATGACAGTGAGATGTGTACCTTTGAAGAGCAACAGAGAAGCGAGGATGGCAAATACAAGTGGGTAGGTAAGAATTGTATAGAGCAACGTGTGCGCTCCATGTAGGAGGATGGGAGAGGATGCAAGACAAGAGGATACATTGAGTAGCTTTGTGAGACAATAAAAATAGTGCTGACATGGTACAGCAAATGTGTGCGCTTGTCAGCAAGCGGGGAAGTAAGAGGAGAGAGGTATCCTTCCCGGAGAGGTGATAAAACAAAAAAGAAAGATGACAAAACTAATAGTAGGGATCAAAGTGAATAGAAGTTCAGGTGGATACGATTCCCAATGTTAAACGCTGCCTATTTAGTAAACTGCTGATCAGGTCGATGAGAAACTTGAGTAGAGGGATATAGTGTTTGCATGGCTGTTGTGAGGAAACATGGCTGCCATACAGTGAATATACAATGCAATGGAGAAGAAGGGGAGAAGAAAGAGGGATGGAGCACTGGGATGATGGATGTACTGCTCTCGTTTTGTGCCCCCTAACGAAGACTCTAATTAGTGTTTGTGTAATTCCACACTGTCTCCTCCGCCTGCTCATCTTAATTAACTACATTCATCTTCCCCTCCCTCCATCCATCCCGTCCTCCTTCCCCTCCCTCACTCTGCCCTCCTAAAATAACACACTGACTGTCTGAACCCCACCTGGACCAGACCTGCTTTTACTGATTCACTGTGTCGTGTCTTTTCCTTTTGCCACCCGCTTTTCACTCCTCCTCCCGCACCATTCTTCTTCTCCTTCTTTGCAGTCGCTAATCTGCTTTCTCTCACCTCAAAAAAACTTATTTTCCATTTTGTGGCTCTTTTTGCAGCTGATGGTGTAGGAGCTTGGCCGATGTAAATGCTGGCCACCCTGCGAGTCCCCAGAGCAATACGGTGACGGCCCATTTAGTCCCCCCCTCATTAATTTCATCGAGTAGTGGCGACAGAAACATGCAGCTTCTCCGAGTCGTACATTAGAGCAAACAATACATTTAACTGTGACTCTGACACAGATTGAGGACAACCAGAATAAAATAATACAATTATTTTATCAAGTATGTCAACACACAATAGAAACACCAAGCCACATGTTCCTGTCCTGTTTGGGTCATAGCAGCTACAATTATAATATATATAAGTATAAATTACATGAATAGTATGCATTATAAATAACATATTAACCCAAACATAGCTGCATTCTTTTGGGATTGTTATATATTGCAAATAATTGGATTCAAGACTAAATTGGCCTTGGCCTGAAAGAAATCCTGTCCAACATGCTTTTCAAGTGGTTACGAACAAATTGAATCTGGATAACATTTGGGCCAATAAAAACGTGGATTTGGGCAGCAGTCTGGGTGCAGCCTTACCCAAGTGTTTGAATGGCAGTTGGAGGCAGAGTGCCATGTAAAGTGCATTTACAGATGGAGATGACAGAGTCGGTGATGGCTGGCCAGTATTTTGTTATTGTAGATGGAAGCGAGTACCTGCCATCATTTAGCCTCACAGTCTCAAATAGCTTTCCCGCTCCCAGCCTTTCAGCAGTCAGTCAGAGTGACAAAGGACTGCTGGGAGTCAGAGTTTCACAGCGGACGTCTCTTCGACACACATGAGCGATAACGCACACACATGCACACACAGTGGTAAATATTCTGCACACACGAGTGCCCATGCACGCAATCAATCAGACAAGCCGCAGAGGAGGGCTGTGAGCACCCACTCAAGCCCACTCGGGGTGTCATTCAAAGTCAGAACACAAGACTGAATGTATATGTATTCTGGTGAGGTATACTGTTTACTGTATACTGTCTACTGTCTCTGTGTGTGTGTTTACATGTTTGAGTGAGCTCTGGACACAGCAGTAAGCTTCTGTTTGCTGACAGCAGCAGAAATGGGTTTTTGTCCTTTTTGGTATGGACACCAAAGACCCAGTTTTACCCATAATGCACCATCACAACACTGAATGCTTTTTACCATTTAAATGTGCCGACTGCCTGTTCTGGGCCAAACCGTCATCTTACTTTCCAATTGGAGCAAGAAACATGTTTATACACACACACACTGCCACCACATACACACAGACACTGATAGCAATTACAAGTCAATTGGTCCTACCTCCTTGGAGGGGTCAGAGGTTAATCTAGCAGCGTCTCACCTGACAGCACTTCTTCACAGCCAGCAGGCAGTGCAAGGCAGAGGCAGCTAAGAGCTATGGGTAAATAGAGACAGAGCGACAAGGGAGGAAGCTGGGAGCACTAGGGTGACAGAGATAGTAGTGATACCGAAATAAGCGATTGAGATAGAATGACAAAGTTATGGGCAAGAAAATCCCAGAGTAATGGACAGAAAGGGCAGAAGGACAGAAACACAGGATTTAGGATGCTGTATGTCTATCGTACGCGTGAAATGACTGTCCTCTTAGTTCCTGCACACTTCTTTGAGATATGTCCCCACCAGCAGCTCCTACAGGGAGAAAGATGCCTCCAGGCATTGATCTCAGATCGGCTTAGCCACTGGAATAACTAACCTTTAACAATAAAAGGAAAATGCAAATCTGACCTTAGATGACAGTGTAAGTTAAAGCTCTTCCCAGTCTCCTAATCTCAGGGCCTGCTGGGCGCCATAACCCGAGCTGCTGCTGCCACCGGTGCCGCTGATGAAATGTAGATGTTAGAAAGAGGGGTTGGCAGCTGGCTGTTTCAAGCTGCACCTGTTCCTTCCCGGTGCATGTGTGCCAGTCTGTGTATCTGTGTAGACCAGTGGCTGCATGTGCATGTATGCAGTGGCCTGTGTGCGTGTAGCTGCAGTGTTCTGTGTTTCTGTGCTGTCTGCAGAAGGGCACTCATGGGGATGATACAGTACGGAGACTTGTGATATATGAGCTGTCAGGAACATTCTGGTAAAGAGCTCCAAAGTCTGACCACTTTAGCATAAAAGGTACCTGTTTTAGACCATCTACTGGTCTGACTGGGCTGGAAGTTTAGTTTGAATAACTGAGGAAATGCGACGCATCTGTTAGGCATTTAACATCATGTTGCAGGATGTTGCACCTTTTAACTCAATGTGACATGAATTGAATCTGTCACAGTCTTCAGTCATTTTAATTAATATATATAGCCCTTTAGCTATTTTATTTATAACCAACTATTACTGATGTCTTTAGATTGCAATGAGTACAAAGCTCAAATATAGTCACAAACGTTGTACAGCCTAAAACACATCTTATGAACTGGGGCCCATTTATCCCCAGCTTGTGTAGGATTCATCTTTCACATTACTGCGCTGTCTGATTTATGTCCAGATGCTTAGAGAAAAATGCCAAGCGAACACTGTTTTTGGGAGTGATAAAAAGATTTACTATTTTGCAGTGCGCTCTGTGTGATCCCAGTGAGATATTTGTGAAAGAAACGTAGACCTCTCAGACTTGAATAGAAATGAACATTCCCTGCCGGGCTGCGCAGCCGGAGTTAATTAAAAAAAATACACTTATTTATTCAAAAAGAGGCATAAAATCAAGTGCAGACAGTTTGAAAAGGCTGGGAAGAGACTGTTGACTCATCACTCTTAAGAGTTATTGTGCCGTCAATCTAAATGTCAGACTTTTTCAATCAACTTGTAAATAAAAGCTTAATGTTCTTTTTCCATAAAAGTCCACAAGAATTTGCATAAAAATGGTAAACTCAGCAGATTCCAGGTTGGAACAAATTAGGAATCTGCTTCTTATAAATGACATTGACTTGTGACGTCGAAGTTAAATAAATAAAATCACCTGTCTGTGGTAATTTTCATCAAAGCTGCCAAACATAGCCTAAATATTTGACATGGAAGGAGAGATCAGTGAGGAGTAAGATCAAAGTGGGGCTGTGTGCGTCAGTGTGGCACGAGCAGTGATGAAACGCGCCCCGCACTGTGATATTTTCCAACACCAAATTCCCCTCCATCTCCTGCGCGAGTGGGACTAATGGAACTCCGAGCTCCCTTCTGTGTTTGTCTCCAGCCACCAGCCACTATTCTTCACTTTCCTGTCATCCTCTCTCCAAAGCCAAACACACATATTCCTGTTTCTTATGAAGACCACTGTTTAGCTCATTACTTATGGGGACTACCTCCGGTGTTCTAGAGATATGAGAAAATGAAGAAAACCAACCATTGTACTGGCACAAAGAGTTTATGGAACGATAAAACAAGAGACCGTTGAAAAGGCACTTTCGGAGAACTTCAGACTTGTGTTGTGGTGCAAATAAAGTGTGAGTCTTTGATTCCAGACCTTGTGACATAATTGTATTGTGATATTGTGACTTTAACTGTGAGATGTCATTCACAGAATACAGTTTATATATCAACACCAGAGTCACAATTACTTTTCATCTAGACTTTTCTATGACAATAAGGAAGAGTTATTTCTACCAAGTGTCCTCAGCCACTAAACTTTAATGTTAATTTAACCAGCTTTTTTCCAACTTTTCCACTCACTGTCCAAACCATGAAGGTCGTGCTTTAACAGTGCTGACGTGCGCTTTAGCACCTTTTGTGTTCGTGGAAGAGATGCACTATTAATCCAACGTTGGTCTGTTATGTTTTAGGAATGAGCCCTGGTGAAGGTGTAAAGAAAAGAATGCACCTCTGAAATGTACACACAAACAACTGTTTTATTTCTCTTTATCGCTCTCTCTTTTTCCCCTCCCTTCCTTGTGTTCAGTCTCCTCCGTTCAATATTTCATGTCGTTGAGAGCATAGCTATTCTGAGCTCAGTCTTTTCCTCCCATCTTCTCAGAAAAACCCTCTCTGCACACATCACTCTTGCTGTCCTCTGCCTCTTTCTGTTCCTCTATAAATCTCTTTCTCCCCCACACTCTCTATATCTCATTGCGCTCCTAATGTTCTGTGCCCCATCTAACTCTTTCTCCCCAGCACTGACTTCACTCTCTCCCCGTTGTACACTTTCATTTCCTCCTCTGCTCTGTCCTCTCCCTCCCTCTTTCTTCGCGTGACTGTTCAAAAGTCTCAGCTCCTGCTCGCCTTAACTCCTTCCCCTCCTCACTGTTCCCCTTGGATTCAACACAAAACATGGAGAAAGCCCTGATCTCTCTTTTTGCACCTCTTCCATACTTCCCTCCCCTGCCCCGCTGCCACCTCTCTGTTCCTTTCATCCCATCCCTCCTGCAAGCGTTCCACCAACCGTCGCCTCCCTCTGTGCCCCCCGGCCCCCGTACAGTGTTGTTTTAGGCACAGCAGTGAAAGGTAAACAGAGAAATTGAAAATTCGTGTCAGTCAGCCGGGTGAGAGAGGGATGGGGTGGTGGGGGGGCGGAGGGAGTGTCAGTACAATTTACTAACACAACAGTGAACAGCGAAGCAGGCCAAGACTCGAGCAGAGCAGCGGAGTGAGGCAGAAGAATAGCATTGCCATTGAAATGCAGCAAACATACAAGTGCAGGAAAAATCAGGTATTCACACAGACATATATGAGGGTCCCAGGGAGTCACGGTTTATCTACTGGAGCCCACAGCCGGATGGGAGGCTCATAGAAGCCCAACATCCAATTATTAGAGCTATGAGAAAGCTCAGATTAGATTTGGAGGTTGCAAAAAGGAGCACTTGACAGATGTGTTGTTGGCCGGCATCGGGTTGGAAATGTCATAAGAGCCTCAATGTCACCACATCCAGTCAGCCTCGAGGTCGTTTCTCATAATAACCCCAATACAAAAGTAATCCAATAGCACAGCAACCCAAGTCTGGGAAATCCAACCTGGGTGATGAGAATTTACAGTTGTACGTATGTATTTGGTGAAACACAACTTGTCACTGTTGTTGCAAAGACACAAAATGGAAAATCATGATGGGTTATTTTAAAAAATATACTGTCTCTACTTCACATCATTTCTCTTATAGCAGCTACTTTGCAGCTTTGAGGTGTAACCATACAGGAGATTTACACATGGCCCCTGGGTAACCCCTGAGCAGTCAGTCATCATGTGTGGGGTCATATATAAACCCAACACATCTCTTCACTTACACATACAGCCTAGTTCAATCGTAATTTGTTTTTGTTTGTTAACTCTTTATCATTTATCATTTTGGCTGTATTGTGTGTATGTAACCTCTCCAAATTAAAATGACTGCTGTTATTGAACCCTTTGGAATTTAAATACAAGTGTGGGCTCTTTGAAAAGGTAACAACCTCTAGTTTCACCCACAACAGTCAGAATCTCTCTAAGTACTACTAATACAATTTTATACACTTTGGAACACACAGAGAAAATTATTTTTTGTGTTCTCGCCTGAAATATTTAGTGAAAATAAAGGTGTAAAAGGCTTCAGCAGGTAGTTGAGGACTAAAACACACTATGGGCCAAAATAATAACTTGATGACTACTCACATTTCAAACTTGAAAAGAATATTTGTAAAAATGAATTTTATACAATTTTTTTTATGTTGGTACGTCCATGCGTTTTCTAGAGGAACCATAGTTTATCCAAAATTTATCCAAATTGGAGACATTTGGAAAACGTATGAAAAAGTGCAATAAGTTCTGAATGCTTCAACCCACAGGCATCAATGAGGGCTCTACTGAAAGCTTACATCTAGAGGAATCTGTATTTACAAACATAATCACTCTATTAGTTATGAAAATTAATATTCCATAATAATAACACAATAAAATTGACATATTTACATAAAAAATTAGTCAAAATGAGTGTTATGGGCCAAAATATATATTTTTGAATACTATCCACACATAATAAACATACTGCAAACTATATACATAGGTTATAAAACAGTTGGTCAATGTTGCAAAATATGTGTCAATGTTACAATATATGTGTCAATGTTCAAAATATATGTGTCAATGTTACAATATATGTGTCAATGTTCCAATATATGTGTCAATGTTACAACATATGTGTCAATGTTCCAATATATGTGTCAATGTTACAACATATGTGTCAATGTTACAATATATGTGTCAATGTTACAATATATGTGTCAATGTTCAAAATATATGTGTCAATGTTACAATATATGTGTCAATGTTCAAAATATATGTGTCAATGTTACAATATATGTGTCAATGTTCCAATATATGTGTCAATGTTACAACATATGTGTCAATGTTCCAATATATGTGTCAATGTTACAACATATGTGTCAATGTTACAATATATGTGTCAATGTTACAACATATGTGTCAATGTTACAATATATGTGTCAATGTTACAATATATGTGTCAATGTTCCAATATATGTGTCAATGTTACAATATATGTGTCAATGTTCAAAATATATGTGTCAATGTTACAATATATGTGTCAATGTTCCAACATATGTGTCAATGTTACAACATATGTGTCAATGTTACAATATATGTGTCAATGTTACAACATATGTGTCAATGTTACAATATATGTGTCAATGTTACAATATATGTGTCAATGTTACAATATATGTGTCAATGTTACAATATATGTGTCAATGTTACAACATATGTGTCAATGTTACAATATATGTGTCAATGTTACAACATATGTGTCAATGTTACAATATATGTGTCAATGTTACAATATATGTGTCAATGTTACAATATATGTGTCAATGTTACAATATATGTGTCAATGTTACAATATATGTGTCAATGTTACAATATGTGTCAATGTTACAACATATGTGTCAATGTTACAATATATGTGTCAATGTTACAACATATGTGTCAATGTTACACAATATGTGTCAATGTTGCAAAACATGTGTCAATGTTGCAAAATATGTGTTAATGTTGCAAAATATAAAAAAGTCTCTTCTTAGCAGAAAGCACCAGATCATGTCACATGTGGATCATTTTACTGGGGTTTTTCTTGGTGTTTACTGCACCTCTGTGAAAGGACAAAGAAAAGGTGTGATATCTTGATCTTCACATCAGACCCCACCCCCCCAAAATGATGAGACTTTAAGCTTTAATTTGGTATATATATTGTTGGGGTTTGCATGACAAGGTGTTAGCACAAAAAAGACGCTTTTTTGGAGCGTGTTTGCGTCCCGGTACCGGGACGCTGCGAGATATCAGTTAATATGACTTGCACAAAAATGACATGATTTTTCTGGTATCCAATAAAGTCAAATCAATCAGTGTATAAATAATAAATTTGAAATAAATCAGTTGAAATGCTGCCAAGGAACAAATCTTGTCACGTTTTATTTCAATGTAATACTACTGTTATGCATATTATTATTACTTATTTTTCACTATCAGCTTGTAGATGTGCCACAAGGTCGCCTTGTTACCATTGCAGTGCAAGTTTAAACACACACCTACAGTATATAGCCGTGTGCAGCCTCCAGTCAGCTGTAATAACATAGTGATAAACAGAGAGCCGTGAACAGAAAGAGGTGGGGATGATGGACAGAGCAGAAATGAACAGAGGCAAAAGAGAAGTGCTCATTAAAAAGTTGCATGGCTGCTGTGAGAGAGAAGAGAGGCAGAGCAGACAGGTAGCCCACCAGAGACAGTGCTAACAAAAGGCAGGGCTAAAATAGTGGACTGGATGGAGTGTGCAACGTTTGCATTGGAAACGGATGACAGAGGTGAAGGGAGGAGAGGGACAGGAGGGAGGTGAAATGGACAGCTTATGTGAGGGGTGCAGGACCGCAGAAGACACAGGGACTCCCCCATGGCAGCTCATCTCTCTATGTTTCTTGCTCTTCTTCTCCCCATTTCCCTCCCTTTTCTCCCAATAAATCATTCTGACTTCTTCTTAACCAACACATTCCCAGCAGGCAACAAGAAAACTGTAACAATCCCTTTCCAGCTGCAATCTCTCTCTTTTCTGGTTTTCTCTCTGTCCTCTCGTCTCATACTCTGTCTGCCCTTTTCCCTATTTCACACATCGGCTGAAATGCACCAGCGTGGTTTAAAACTAAGTCTTAAACTCTAAAATTCAGAACTATGTTTGAAAGTGGGATCCAAGTTTAGAAACCAACCCGGAGGAGGTTTAACTTCTAAAATACTATTTTTTAAGATGAAGTAGACTTGTGACCATAAGGAATATGCGTTAAAGTGGACCAAACAAATAATTCTGTATGTATGCAGTTTAAAATACAGTATAGGAGACCCCTTTATTCTGTTCTGTAAAAATATGGATAAAGGTGTCAGGCAGGAATGTTTAGTGCGACTGTAAAGAGTTCATTGTGAGGACAGGAATGCATCAACTTCAGTCATAAAGACTCAACACAGGCAATAACGAGAGGCTAAAGTGACAGTATGATATACAGAAATACAGCACTAAAGGGGCTAGCAATTGCATTAGTGTAAAAGAAAACTAAATAACCTGCTGTTGATATTTATATTGTCACTGGAAACAAACAAATCAAACCCAAAACAGTCTCTCAGAAACATTTAATAGACAAGAATATTGCAGTGCAGTGTGCGTTCTGCATTTATATAGCATTTTCTGTCCATCCTGGTGCTCAAAGTGCATTATATTTACACACTCAAGCACACTCACAAGTTGGGTTCAGTGTTTTGCCCAGACACTTGAAAAATGTGAAGAGAAGGAGCAGGGGTCAAACCAGAAACATCCTGGACAACGGATGAGATACCTCCCGAGCTACAGCCGCACATCAGGAAAAGAGTAAAACTATCTTTCTGCATGTGTTCTAGTGGCCACTTACATTCTTGACCCCTGCAGAGAGGGTCTCTTGAGTCTCTGCTCAGCTCTGAGTGTATTTAACTAGAGCGTCAATGTCCAGTTGTGAAAAAAAAAAGAAAAAAAAAGGAAGTGGGATCACAGCAAAAAAGTCTGTTCATCAGGGTGAAAAAGTGTTTAAGAACGTAAGGTTTGAAGATGACAATGCAGTGGATGACAGAGGGCTTTAACAGTGGTATTACTCCAGAAGCTCCTTAATATAGACCTTTAGGGTTCCCTGTTTGTTTGTTTGCTCTTGAATAATATACCACATATTAATAGAAGCTGCAAAAACCTTTTGGACACTGGCAGCTGCAATATCTTAGGCCTCAAGGGAGGCCCCCTCCTCCCCAGGCACCTCCTCCAGCTCTTCCGGCTGACACCGAGGCGTTCCCAGGCCAGCCGAAAGACATAGTTCCTCCAGCGTGTCCTAGATCTTCCCCGGGGTCTCCTCCCGGTGGGACATGCCCGGAACACCTCCCCAGGTAGGTGTCCAGGAGGCATCCGGGACAGATGCCCGAGCCACCTCAGGTGGCTCCTCTGGATCTCAAGTGTCTAATTGAAACCATAACTGTTTTCTTATGACCCTTAACTTAAATCTGTGTCAAAGTGTCTTAGTGTTAGATCTTAGGCTACCCAAAACTTCCATGAGAAAAGTTTCTTACTTAAGTGACAACTGTAAACGAGAGGACCTGCATTACCTCACGTGTAAGTGTGTGTGTGTAAGACACATGGACCTGTAATAGTGCATTAGACTTACGCTATCTTGACAGAGCAAGAATGGAACAGGCTACATGTAAAAATGCAAAACAAACAAATAAATAAAAAAACAGGGTTAGGGTAGGCGTGCGTGTGCGTGCGTGTGCGTGCGTGGGTGCTACACGTGGTGCTACATTAACAGATATAGGCTGCGGATTTGGTGACTACAGACTTATGTGTCAGGAAGGGCATTCAAGGCTTTTATTTTTTACTTCTTCCCAACTGCAGTTGAGTAAAAAACTTGAAGCGCCACAGTGATGCCACAATATCGGAGGAATGCTCTTTTGTCGCTCGCAGGGGGTGGAGTTAGAAAGTGAACGAGGGCTGCCTACCAAACAGACAGAGAAGAGAAAGAGGAGGCAGGGAGAAAAGAGACTGGTGGGTAGTGCTCCTCATCGTAACGATGGTTGTCGGTCAGAGTCTTGAAGACCTAGTGAAACTGGCTGCTTGAATTGTTTCGTAGAGCCTGTGGTGTCGCGACATACTTTGCATGATTTTATTCAGCAGCGGGAGAGAGAGACACCGCAGCACTTCGTTTAACATTTACTTGGACTTATTTTCCCCACGCATAACTACTACTACTGTTTTTTATTATTAGCACGCAACTCCTTAAAAAAGAAAAAGAAACTAGGATAAAGGACGTTTGATGCGAGCAGCACAAGCGAGGGCGCGCTTGGACCCAGTGCCGGCCTGGTGCACTCCTGTGGCGGGCTCAGAGGAAGCACACTTCCCGGTGAGAAGGACCAGCTCGGCCAGCAAGGGGACTTGTGACAAGGACTTCTGTTTGCAGCGCAAGGATGTGTTTAAGGGGCTACACAGGGGGTTCATAATGTTGTGGGGGATGGGGTAGCCTACCTTGTAGTCAGGGTAGCCTGTAACACAATAGTTTTACAGCACTTATTAACCAAGTCTTGAAAAGTGCATTGTATTCATGCGAGCCTTTGTCTTCCCCCTGTCCCGTGTCATAGGCTTGTGCTGGGATGTTTGAGAGGCGTTGTTTGGTGGTGGGGTGAGTGCAGGGACCGAGACTCAAGCAAGAGAGTGGCCGCAGGAGAGTGCTCGAGGGACGGAGGCCGAGAGAGTCCGAGCGCGGCGTGGAGAGGAGCAGGGAGCATGGCTCTGGCAGCGCTGTCTCTCTTGGTGCTAACGAGTCTAACCTGGGCCAACCCGCTCCAGGGGGCAGCCAACAGGCACTCGGTGTACTGGAACAGCTCCAATATACAGTAAGACCACATGTTCCTATATCTAAGAGTGAGTGGCAGTGTGCTGTGGACAATACCTTAGCTTACACCTGTTTTATGAAGGTTCTCATTTCATTACATTTGTGGTTTTGGACTGTGTCACCCCATTCCTTACATCATTTTCTCAGTCTATTTATAAAGTGTGATTTTTTTTTTTTTTTAAATCCCACGTGGTGCACCCTCTGTTCGTTTATAAAAAAAGAAGTTAAGAGACTCTTTGGAACTTTCCTGAGTCAATTGCTCAGACCAATTTAGTGGCTGACCCATGCTGCACTGCTAATCTCTATCCCACTCACAGTGTGTTGGCCCCTTCCCAGCACGCACCTCTAGCCTCTGCTATGCAGGGCTGCTAAGTGAACTCCAACCCACCCTGTGATTCTTGTGCTTGCCTCTCTTTGTCATGTGGTTCTCTAGCCTCTCTCAGTCTTCCAAGCCCTGGCTGTCTTCTTCGCCGCTATCTGGTTCAATTAGGAGCACTTCTTCATCCTGACCCCATTGTGTTGGAGCAGTGTCACTATTCAATCTCTCCTTCTCACTCCCTCTCAGCCCGCTCCTCTCTAGTGCGTTTCTATCCTTCTCTAACTCCTTTTCTTGTTTACACTCAGTCCGCTGGCCTTTTTGGTTATCCCTCTAATCCCTCACTCCTTGCCCCATCGTGATTCAAGTGAAAAAGCTACTCTTTCTTTTTTTAGCTGAAAGCTGCCTTGCTAATATTGTCCTCATAAGTCCAGGGATATTCTGCTGGAGCCTTATGTCTGGAGAAGCTAAGCTGCAATAGCACACTACAGTTCACATACTAATACATTTGAGTTGGGAAGCTGTTTTTTAAAATCTTTTTTGGAAGTGTATGTATATCCAGTGAAATTCAAAATATTGTTGTAAAAATTCTAATGTTGATATTTAGCTGGGGCGACAATATAAGCAGGTCTCAGTTTAGTGCAGTTTTTCTTACATAGCAACCATAGCAGCAAGTGATCCACCTACATTTGAAGATGTGAAGGGTGCTGAAGAGCGCATGCTTCACTGTAAGCCACCTTCCTAGGCATTCTCCATCTTGCGGTGCCTATGTGTGTATTTCTATTTTATGTCTTAGCAATCAAGCCTCCCACACAGATGTCATTACAACATTTTATGACTTTTATTTAAGACATTAAGAAAACCAAATGCCACAAAATATGGCACGTTCTTTTCTTTCTTTCAGGAGAAATGTAAGCTGTAATTTTTATAGTGTAGGATGCATAAACAAAAGAAATTATGAGTAGCTAGTGAATTTATGTCTCACAACAGAACTATTCTACATAAAATACTGTGCAAAGTAATGAAGCCGTAAAATAGAGGGTTATTGGTTTTGGTTGGGTACTGTAAACAATATTAGTTTTCCTGAATGTGAGAAAATTGTTTCTTCACATTTTAGAGAAGCTCATATTGCATTCAGGCCCGCGACTAATACATTTTTCAGCTGATATTTTATACTTTTAATACAGAGGCATCTCATGTTATGGTCCAGACTTTTTGCTGCGTACTAATCTGATAATAAATGCTAATGAAATTCAACCTTCGGTTTTTATATTCAGTTTTCTTATCAAAGACAGTTGATTTTGATCAAATATGGAGAAAAGGCTTGAAGGCATTAAGGCAAAGAGCACGTACAAGTGCCCTGACTAGCATACTTAATTTAAACTTTGTTGAAATGGATCTCTTAACTATTTTTACAATGCTGTGGGTAAAAAATATGGTGTTATTTTCTGACATAGCAAAGGGAGCAGTGAAGCAGTGTGAAGCAGCACAACCTTTAACCCGACCTGAGTGCTGCAGAGCTCTGCAATCTCCTGTCTCACTGCCAATGCTGCCTCCATCCCAGCGGCAGAATATTCTTAGCCCCTGCAGTCTGAGCCTTGGTGTGTGTGTCTTATAAAAGACTGTGGTTAATTAAAGAACAGTGCATCTCAGTGGACCTGCTCATGCCTGATCCTCCCATCTATTTCTCTCTTCCTTGCTCTTCCTTCCACAGAGCACACAGTGACAGTGTATGAGCGGTGAAGAGGGATAACTTTTTCAATTCACCCTATTTAGTGAGACGCAGCGTGGACTAGGGGTGGGACAATATAAGATTATATCACAGTAAAGATTAATTGAGCTTGACAATTTTTTATCATCGGTATAATTGTTTATCGAGATTATTGCCAGCTGTTTTTTTCTGTCATTTGGACATATTTGTTTAGGCCTTAAGACCATGATCACAATGGTGATTTAAGAAATTAATATTCAAATGCTGCATTGCACTGTCCTGCTCAGTTATTGCTTTTTCTTTTTTGCTCTGTCGCTGTGGCCCACTATGTTCTGCGCAAGTTTAAAGCGAAGGTTTCACTAAAATGAAACTTCAGTCTGTGTCCAGCAGAGAACAGGACTGTAGACGATAGTTTGTTAAATAATAGTTAGCAAAGCAGCTTTATTTGCCTCGAGGCTGTGTTGATTCAGGAGCAGCGCTGTCTGACAGATACACTGAACATGAGCGTCATGCAGCAGGGCCGAAACAAGGAATGTGGGGCCTATGGGCTAAAACTCTATTTAGGCCCCGTTCGGAAGGGGGGTTTGGGGGGGGGGCGAACAACAGGACTATTTTTAGACGCTACATGTTTATTACTTTTAATTATTTTCTGAACTTAAAATGAAATTAAGCTTTCTCTAAATGAATGAGGCTGAGGCAGAGCAGACTATTGCAAAATTGCCTAAATAATTTAATAAGTTGAATTTATATTGTCCATGCCTAGCGTGTACACTGGTGCACAAAAGACATAATGTGTAATCTATGACTACATACACAATCCAGACATCTTTCAGAAGCACACACCAGTTTTGCTCAATTTATTTTAATGTCTCTGCTGTAAAACTCCCAGCATCCAACATTTGTAGAGTTGGCTTGCGTATCTCTAGCCGTTGGCAATGGGCCTCTCTGGAGTTTTCACTAACTTGTAGTGCAGTGTGCAGGTTTACAGGGGCCAATAATAAGCTGTAGTATTGCTGTCAGTGTGAGTAGTAAACACATTGTAAAGCCTGAGGATTGTGCAGTTTCTCAACCAGCCTCTGACCCCGAGCCACTCATCAACCTCTAAAGGCGGACAGAGAGTGTTACTAAGGATTAGTTGCTCCTATTGCACATTGGAACATTTATATTCATGATTATCTGTGTAAAAAGTCCTCACATCCTTGCTGTCATTTTTTACTAGTGACATGATGAATGGTTTCCTATATTTATCTCTCACACAATGGCTGTTACCACTGCCTATCAGTCAGTTGTCATTGATATCCTCGGGTATAATGTGTGTAATGCTGTGTGTGCTTTTATTTGGGTGTACGATAAGTGTATGTGTGTTTGCCCTGTTACAGATGTCTCTGTTCATCGATGGGTGACTGAAACAAAAACACATCCATCAGCCCGTTAAATCACACATTATCTCCCACCACCTGGCAATTAACCATCTCTGTGAGTGTAGCAGTGCACGCAAATACTTGTGCGCGTGTGTAATCTAATATCGCTGCAGTTTACTGATTTGCATAATAAATGTCAGTGATATCTCTTAATTTATCAGTTGTATATTCATAAGTGATTAGATTGAAAACAAACACATAAACATCTCTAGGTAGAGCGTTGTGAGTTTGTATGACACTGTCACCTCAGCGAGTGAAATAGAGCCAGCTGTTGCAAACACAAAATTTGCTCCTCATACAAATGCACATGCGTATGTGTGGTAATCAGCGCTGAGGTGGAACATGTTTTATATTCATCCAGCTTGTCAAAAGGCACAGCACACGTTATGCAGGGCAGTAGAGAGAAATGCTATGAGAAGGCAGATGGAGAGAGATAGTAGGAGAGAAATACTATGGGGCTGGTTAGAGGGAAAAAAGAGTCAAGAAGCATACAAATGGATTTTGTGTTGAATTATAATGGAGCACTGGAACAGGGTCATCATAATAATGATAATAATGCCTGTCCGGGGCCTTGATCCACGCACACAGTTTTACATTAGACACTTAAGCCCACTCTGTGTATGTGTGCGTGTGAGCTAGAGAAAAAGGCAGACAGACATGAGAATTAAACAGGCCAATCAACCATCCCCTTGACAGCAACATAAACCTATCTATCTCCCAGCTGCACTTAGAACAACAACATTTACATTTCTGAATATCTGCACAAAAGACAGTCTTACTCACCCATTATCACAGTGCACTGTGTGTGTGTTCATCTGAGCACCCCATCCATCATTGATGTGTGCGTTGTATGTCACCTACCACTAAGGTGCGTATTAACATGCACAGACACTTACATGTAGTATAGGACCGCATACTCCATGCAGCTTTATAAAAAGCCTTGTTATTAGTGATTGATAACTGCAGCTTTCACCCACACACGTGCTTTATGTTTTTTCAGTCTGTAGTCTGCTGTAGACACTGCACACAACTGACCTAAACTTTACTGTTTGTCCATGAGAGTATAGCCTTGTTTCCACTGGAACAGTACAGTACAAGACTGTGGGCCACTTTCCTTTGTACTGTGGTACAGTTACTAAAAAAAAGTCCAGATGCCTTAACTTTAACATTTGCTTCAAGATGTCCTGTATGACTGAGAACCTTCACAAACAATGATTGCTATTTTTTATTAAGAGCTTTTTATATCCCTGGAAAAGATGTGAGAAAATAATAATACAGTTTTTCTCGATTGCTTAAACTCTTTTGCCCACTCTGACATCACATTTTCAAAACTGTTAACACACAGGATAAAACTGAAGCTCAATGGCCAAAATGAGTCATTTTGTTAGCAAAATGCTCTAACACTCACAAAACATTAAAAACATGCAACATAAGCAAATATTTCCATCAAACACCACAACTTGTGGTCAAATTAATTTATTCTTTCAATCAATCATTACACAATGGACAACAAAATACAAAATGCAGCCATCATTATGAAATATGATACTTTACAAACTCAAATGGATACTGGAAAAAAAAGCTACCAAAGGAAACTTATGGATGGAAATACCTTTAAAAAAAAAAAAGAAAAAAAGAAAGATATATATATATATTCCAGTCACATGTAACTATGGTAAACAAGGTATTCCAAGACAAATCTGTACCTGCACATACTGGAATCGTGCCTCCTTTACCATGTCAGAGTTTCTTTGAAATGGAACTCTGTACAGCTGCTTCATTCTGACATGGTTTTGTTTAAGGACTCGATCTATAGTTGCCAAATTCACACTGTTTATATTTAGAAATGCTCCCTGATCTGCAATTACTGCTGCCTGGATTTCACGCAGTCTGATTGCATTGTTTGCCACTACCATATCTACAATGGCAGACTCCTGTTCAATACTAAATATCTTTCCTCTGCCACCAGTGTGTGGCAATGTGTGGATTCTATAAAGTAAAAGCAAAAAGCATGTCAAAATTGACATTACTGTATGACAGTCACATAAATGGGATTGATAAAACATCTGCATTCATTTGAAACTTGAGCTCGATTTTGTCCTCTTGCTGCTGCAGCTCCTCCACCACGCATACAGACTCGTCTTCCTCGGGCCCCTCTGCCATGGCCTCTTCTCCTTCCGTGCCTATGGCCTCTTTGATCCATGCTTGCAAATAGCAACACAGAGGTGGCATCTTTTATAGATGGATGAGGACTGATTGCTGATTGAAGAGTTGTGCTAATGAGTTTCACACAGGTGCATAGAGATTTATAATTATGCAAGTAGTTTCTATCAGCTGTGAATAGATTTTTTTCTTTTGTTCAACACAGTGAATCCAATAGAGTTTGGGGCCTTTCAATGAGATCTGTGGTAACTGTTTTGAAAAAGGGTGTGAAAAATGTGTGAAACAAATGAAAAAGTGTTAAAACATTTGCAAGAGAAGACTTCTGCTGTGCTAATAATGTGATTATGAAGATCAAGCGGATCCCAGTTTCATTTAGTGTGTCTTAGCAAATGAGAAAAACTGTAATACAATGCCTTGAGTTTCTTATAGAGTGGGAATGTAAAAAAAAACGCAAGGCCACAAGTTAATTTCTGTGTGGCCATGTGATATTAACTCGAGGCCACAAGTTCATTTTTAGATGGCCTTGTGATGATTAATTAATTTATGGGAAAGACAAAACAGTACCAAACGATGCCATACCAACCCATATAGTACCACTGTATGGACTCATGCCCCACTTATACTAAAGTGTGACCGTGTGTCTGTCTTTTACTTAGTTTTAATGTGAAAAAAGAAGGTATGGCTGATGACACATACTGCAGCCTCACAGTTAGACTATTCCATTTTGAATGTGGAAGGCAAGGCAAAAGAACTTAAAAGTATTTGAAGTTCCATGTAAAAGCATAGAGCAGTCAGAGTATTCACACAGTTGTTCAGGTTAAAAATGGATTCTCATACAAGAGCGCACACGTGTATGCACAAACAAACCTCAACCAGGCTCAGTGATCATCTTAACAGTTGTAGAGATTCAGTGATCTGCCTGTTCATTAGTAAGGAATAATAAGGCCCGTAGTGTTTGGTGGAAGGATTCAGGTTCGTTGATGTCTAGTGGGTTTGAGAGTGTGCACATTCTCGTACAGAGTTGTCATTAATTAAAAGCAATAGGGAACACGTGTGTGATGGATGAGGACTGTTTGCATAATAAGATCCAATGGTGTTCTCTCTCTCTGGTGCTATAACTGTGTACGTGAGTAGGAGTAAATACATTTTTCTGATTGGAGGCCTATTGTCTACAAGGTAAGCAGAGCAATAAATGACATGTACAAGAAAGGAGGAAAGCAATGAATTATCCTCCATTCTCCATGTTATTTCTCTTTGGGGATGAGCTAGATTTCAGTAGTGCTCTCCTACCTCTCTCTTCTTTCCCCCTCTTCTTCTGTTGCCTGATAGGAATGCACTCCTGGGGTGGTGGTATTTTGGGAGCTGTGTGGTTTAATGTGATGACTGTGAGACTCTTTCTCTGTCAAATTAACTCAGGCTAAATCTTTCCAGCGCTACATTGTATGGTCCTTTGCTTTGAGGTCTCGCCTCTTCACCTCAGTTCACCCACACTTTTTTTTGTCCTTTTTCTTTGCTTTGCTTCTACACACTTTGAGTTATTGACCAAAGCCGCTTCTCACGCTGCATCACTCGTCATCTTTTTACACGCATACACAGACTAAACATTCACGATTGATCTCTTGGAAAAGTGTAGCTTGAAAAAGCGAACATAGCCTTTACAATGCATCTCTTGATTGGGTCTTTCATATCTTCAAACTTACATGATTAGCTAATCTGGACCATTGCTGTGAAAATGGAGTATTGATGCGTAACTGTAGAGCTAGTTTGGTCTTGTATCAAACACTTAATGTTCATAGTAATGGAAGGACTCAAAAGTTTTTTTTTTTTAAGTTAGAAGATTTATACACTAGAAGGTTTATAGAGATTTGATGGATGTAAGCCAGCTTTTATTAAAAGGCTCTTTTGAGGTGTTTAGGCTTTATTTAACAAGTTCAGATTCTGTGCTATAAATCACATTTGATCACAAAACGTAAAAGAAAAGTGTACATACAAAAATAGGTCAGAAAAGCATCTCTACATTCATAACTTAATAATGTGTTAGGGTAAAAAAATTGGTGTTTCAGCACATTAAGACAACAGTCACCTGATCCACATGTAGTAAATTAATAAAAAATAACACCGAAGGTAGCATCCCTTCCTGTGTTTCCCACTAGAGGAGAAATTATTTTTGGTGTTTCAACCTCAGGGGAAGTGGAGGAGTAGTGAGGTGGGCTGCTCTTAATTCACCAGCCACACGCACAAGTGGTCTTCTGCCAGACTTTGTAACGGGATTCCTTCTGTATTTCCACATGAAAATTAACAGCAGGAAGTCCTAGACATGAAATTATAATATAGTTATAATTAGTGAGTAGGCAAATCTATTTAGTTGGGCCACTCAATTTAGCTTTTTTTAGCAGAACATTGACTTATACAGCGAGCGTGCAAACTGCTTTTGTCCATATGTTGTTGTCAAAGATTCCAAATGATATCATCTCTATTAGTATAATAACTGGACACAACACTTATTTAAAATGTATTTTTTAAAATGTCTGTCAAATGTTAATACGCATTTGTATGTTATTCAGTGTCAGTCATGAAACATGGGTTTGTACATTAAACTGTCATGGCTCATATAGAAGACTAGGTGAATTACAAATATGCTGTTATTTATTTGGCCTAATGCTTCACAAAGTATTCTGGGCCATGACATCTAACAGATTAGATCATTAGGCATGACATGTTCTTGTTTGTCTTTCTGTATTTAGTATCATTAGAATACAAGTTTGCCTGGACAATGTGACGGTATGAAGGCAAGTGTGAGTGATGATCTTTATTAGGCCTGTAAAAAGTGCTGCCTGGACAGTCTGCAGGTGATGAAAAGCTGCCCGCTCAGATGTTTGGGTAAGGTTGCCTGTTCTGCCTAATTATTATCCCGTTCCAACTGTAACAATCTGTCAGCTACACCTGTGTTGTGCTGATATTGGCCAGGTGCACATAATGGACAGAGCTTGGAATGTCGGGCCACTTCTCATCTCCACATTCCTACTTTTAACTCTTGATGACCTGGTTTCAGACTTCTTCTGTGTTGGCAAAGTTCAATGGTGCAACCGTATTGACATGACCCAGAAGGACACACAGAAGACACAACATGCAGAAATGATGCTGCAAATCCCAAACCAAACACAACTTAAATATTATTAAAATGTTTATTAAATTATATGCTCTACTATACTATATGCTCCTTAGCTCCTGTGACTTTTTTGTTGCTACTAGTGTTTCTTTTGGCACTATTTCAGGACACCTTTTTATAACATAAAGAGACAAATTAAATCATTCTGCTACAAGTAAACATATTTTTAGGACCGCGGCTATGGATAACAATGTGGCATTCAATTTTAATCAGATAAAGATGAAATAATAGAAGAGCAAGAGAGTTGCACAGCATTTGTGATGATGAAGGTTTGGCCATGCAATAGAATTGCCATACAAATTATTTAGCTCCCTTCCATGGTTATAGATATAAGCAGAATGGCTTTGTGAAACTAAAATTTATCTTTCCCACCAATGTGTTTTGAACAAATCCCTCGGGCTGGAGGCAAAACACTCACACACAGTCAGTGGTGTTGTGGATATAAAAATTATACTGTAAGCTATTGCCTTAGCTCCAATGGTGTGATCAGTTGCTAATAACATGGCTGCGATGTTTACAAGCCATTTCAAAGCTCTTTATATATCAGTGAGTGTAAGTATTCTCTATGTGATGTTGAGTCTATTTCCCATCGGCGCTATTGGGCTTTGGCGGCAGGCTAATAATGCAGGCTGTCAGCGCACACAGCAGATGTGCATATGGTGTGTCTGTGACGTGGCTAATGATAGCAGCATAGCGACAGTCTGAGGCCATATGCTGAGTCTGATCTCAACAGAGCACAGTGGTCTAGTATTAATAAACTCAACAGACGTGACAATTAGGAACCCTCAGTGCAAAGACAATACTGTAGCAAATGAAAATGCAGCGGTTTCCATCGAACCCACGCGGCAGGAGCCAGCTGTCAGCAGCCTGGACAGAGGAGCAGCAGGGAACAGAGCTGCGCAGTGACAGAGCTCACCAGCCATACCCATTGTAATTAATTACAAACATTGTTATCTGATAAAAGTGTAAATAACTACAGTCTCCATGATCAAATGTATGCAATGATGAGGTTTCATTGTGTAAATGGGATTGGCTTCACAGTAACAGGTTTTGATTAGAAACAATTAGAGAAGCAGTCTTAATTTTGAAGGTTTGATGTAGGAAGCAGCAGGAGAAATGGAAAAACAGGGCACGCTCGTCACCAAACTGCAGAGGGCCCGGGAATATGCTTATTCAGTCCTCACAGTGAGCCAGAGAGTGAGACAGTCTTTAATTGAGGTTTTATCCATTTAAGCTGTCACTAACAGGCCAACTTTGAAACCTTTTAACCACTCTCCTCTCAGTAATGACACAAATCAGAGTCATGTGTTTGTGTGTGAGCTCCTCCGCGCGTGTGTAGCCGCGTGTGTGATCGCGCGTGTTACTGCTTGTGAAGCAGAAGGGTAATTATGCGGAAATTGGGAAATGGCTAAGTGAATTATGACCTTGTTTCAGCAGAAGGCTTTAATCATTTGGTGGCAGGGCAGGGAGGGAGCACAGTGTTCCCTGAAGAAGCACTGTGCCCCTGACGGCCACATCAACTAGCCACAAGTGTCTGTCTGTCAGTCAGCTGCCTGATACACTGCTGTAAAGCCCCAGCTCACAGGAGTCACTTTGAGAAGCACCTGCACACAGTCAAGTGTCAAGAGCCAGAAAGGGATTCACCACACATGCGCCGCTAAGTCTTGTAATATTGGACCAAACATTAACATAAACGCTTTGAAGGATGTTGTAACATTCTGTAAGCTTTTGGTATACAAGTTTAAATATACAACATACATCAATTTTTATTTAATTTCTAAAAAAAAATGTTTGTATTTTTTTAATATAATTTAGCTTTTGTATCTAGGATTGGAGCCAAGAAATAGCCACTGTCTGAGTGACAGAAATAGTGAGTAGTAATATGTAGAGTAATATATAGTAATATGTGTTGCCCATTAAAAGTAATGCACACACTTAATCAACCTAATTTGTTCTTAAACTGGACTAACGTGAGCTTGTTGTGTTGGTCTGTATCTTTCTAAGATGTGTGTAGGGTCAGCGTCCTGCTGTGTACCTCTGTGTCTCACAGTGTCCCGCCGCTCGGTTCTGCTCTGCTTGTCTGTTTGTGTTGGATCGATGGCGTCCCACAGACACTGTGCTGAATGCTTCACACTTGTTTCTGCTTCTTGGCCCCCCCTCTCCTTCATCTACTTCCCTCCCGTTGGCTCAGCATTGTTGGCATCACTTGCTCTTCGTCCTCGTAGTCCTCCTCCTCATCATCATACTACTCTACTCTCCTCACACACTGCAACCCAGCGTTGACGTGGAGTTAAATTTGTGCTATTTTTGGCTGCTGCTTCATATATGCTTCCTGTTCTTGACTACATGCCTTGGACAGAGTGTGTTTGCTATATTTTCCATTGTTTTGCAGATTTGTTGGGAGCTAAGTACAATTTGCAGAAACCCACTTGAATAAAATATTTTCAAATACAAAAAATTATTACGCTGGGATTTTGGCAAAAATCACACTAATGGTAAGCCATTTTTTATACCAAGCAACTAAAACACTTAGAAAAAACTTAGAACACTTAGAAACAATAAGCATTTTTGAAAAATTCTCTAAAAGTCTTAAAGCTATACTGGCAAAACATCATAGGGTCTCACTCAAGCATTGTCTGCCTAATCTTTTTCCCTTTTTTGTTTATTTTTATTTTTATTTTCTGCTAAGACTCAATGGGAATGTGCAGAACATTTTGCACATCTTCAGTCTGACAAAGCTCTACACTTTCAGCTGGAGTGTGAAAAGGAACTGTAGATCTATGGATGTTCATGCAACAAACCCCTGATTAACCCCTTTTACACAATATGCACTATCCTCCAGATTCTTGTCCTTTGTTTGTGTTTGTATGAACACAACACAATCCACTCTATTTTTTATGTGGAGTATGCCCTATAATGTAGGAATGGCATGTTGTTGGTGCTTGTGTTTGGGTAATACTCTAAAACTGGCGTCGTGGCCGATGCGTAACATCCTCATACTACCACAGCAAGAAAATTGTTTAAATACACATAATAGTATTATTACTACCATCGCTGCAAAAGAGTCAGCACTTTTGTCTTTGTGCTTTTGTTATGTAGGATTTTGGCTGCAGTACACTTTTCTTCTTTTATGATTTCTTTCCTTGTCAGAGCTGATGTAGCCAAAGCTGAAATAGTCACTTTTCTATGCAGAAGTCACCATTCATTCATTGTTTACAAACCGAGTAGACCAACAGCCAATGGGAGTGGCCCGGTGCAGAAGCAGACGAGCAGACCTGAATGTGTGCAATCATTTTGAATGGCCAAAGCTTGCACCTGCGCTGAACATTCTGATCTTTTAAAATCTGTGATAATAAATTCTAGATATGGCTAAACAATTAGTCACATTTGCAAATAAATCGCAATATTAAAAAACAAATGGCCATCATGTGACATGTTTTGCTAAAAATGCAACTATATTTGCTCCGAGGCTGTCTTGGTTCTTGAGCAGCTTGTTTAAAAGATGTGCTGTTTTTTCTGAACATAAGCGTTCTGCAGGGTCAAATCTAGGAACGTAGTGGCCCTAGGGCTACAACCATATTTAGGGCCCCCTCTGGGGAGGTCTGGGGGGGTTCCCACTCTCATGAAGTCTGTGAGACTCCTACAGCTTTCTCTCAAAGACTGGAGCTAAAGCAGAACAAAACTAAGACACCGTCAATGCATTTTATCTGCCATTTGAAGATAATCACTCTCAGAGAAAAATAAAGTACACCAGAAGACAGAACATAGACCACAGTTTAATTTCTAGAGCCAAGAGCCAAATCCAGTCCTATGATTTAAATTAAATTAATTTTAAATGGCTAAATAAAAAATATGTAATTTGTATAATTGTAAGCAACTAATAATAACATATAAGCCTGGCCAAAAGGAAACATGACTTTGTTAAGCTAAGTATCAAGCTTACTTATTGATAGTTGGTATGTAAATAACAAAAATTAAATTGCAATATTGATGGAAAAAAAAAATTACAATTAGATTATTTTCCAAACTTGTTCAGCTCTAATCCTGATGATTTTTATTCCACATATCATGTCTGTACTAGTAAGAAAACTGTTTTCCACAAATGCAAGAATAAAAATCTGTTCCTTTTTAGAGTTCTCCAGTATGTTACACTTGTGTTTGAGTGGCCCTATGTTTCTAGCCAAGAGGAAGCGAGCACTGTGTATTTATGTAAATGTGCAGAATGAATCTACACACAGCTGTCCCTCATGTCAATGGCAGGAGGCTGCAAGTGAACATGTAGCTTGTGGTGCTGGATAGCTATGGTGCTGACACCCACGCTGTCTGCAGGCCTCGCGTTCTGCTCCTACGCTTTGAGGCGCAGGGATGCCTCTGTAGTACCGGCCGCATATGAATGAGCGCTCACTATCTCAGCCAACTCCGTGGTCCTTTTAATGAAAGTCCAGGACGTCTGCTGGAGGTGGATCCTCTGTCTCTATGTGACTGTAATGATAGTGGAAAAGAGCGCGGCAGCGGCTGGTGGTGGAGGATGTGGGGGTGGTAGGGTAGTTGTAATGAATGTACCGCAGTTAAAAAAGAATTCTGTCACTCCCCGAGAGGGAGACAGAGAAATAAAGGGGCGGAGGGGTAGAAGGAGAAGTGGGAGGAGATGTTGTGAAATAGTATGTGTTGTATTGATGGAGTTTTCTTTACAACTAGGAAAACTCTCCTCCCATTCTGGTATATATTGATGTGTGCCCTACAGCCTGTAAATGTACCACTTACACACATTACCCACATGCATTGAACCCGTACATACCTTCTTCACCTCCTAACATTTCTTTCCCTGGGTATTCAACATCATTTCCCTTTAATACACACACACAAGTAAAAAGCCTTTCTCGGTAACAAAAACACTGTTATTCTCTTTCAAATTTTGTCAAAAAAGTACATTAGTATAAAAAAACAAAACAAATGCAATATACTCTTCTATCTACCAGAAGATGACACCCGTCCACCCACTCCAAGTGCGTTCTAAACTGTGGTACATGCGAGTGATGTGCTTCCCTGTGAGGAATTGTAAATGTGTGTCTATGTATTGCATGTGTCACAATTGTTCGTATCAGCAGAGATAATCAAAGGCTCCATGATATCCACACACCGCAAGATGATGTAGCTGGTGAGATAAACGGAGAGGCCACTTCGACTCTTAAGCATCTGTTCTATCCGTTGTTGGAAGGAGAAAAAGAGACACAAGGAAGGCCAGACAGAGAAAAAAAAATCATTGGTGGAGGGTGAAGGGAAAGTAAGGGTGGGCCCCCAAGAATAGAAAAAAGGAGGGGTCCTGCAGAACAGTACTGCCAAAACCGGGGTCAATTGTGATGAAAATGGCTGTTCACATGACCACAATAGCAGCTGAGTGACAGCACTAAAGCGGCATAGACTGGCTTATCCTGATCACTCAGGGGCTCGACTGGGAATATCACAATGCCCTGGAGATGTGTCCTTTCTGGGCTCCGAGGATCACAGAGCGCCCACGGTCCCAAGCCTTGGTCCCGAAATGTCCCCTGCATTAGCATATCAATACCGGCCCGGCTACTGGGCCAAGGAGCAGGGCGCCTCGCGATAGTACCTCACTGGTTAGCATCAGCCAGTTCCTTCACAAAGCTATTCAGCAGGGAGTCAATGTTAAGTCAATGCTATAGGTGAACAGCAGGAAGTGTAAGATTGTCTGAAGCATGGACCCATGTCTGGTGGTGAATGAAGAACCATGGTCTTTCCTCTTTTTTCGTCTGTCTATGTTTTAAATTTATGTTTTTTGTACATCAGATTTACTCCTTCACAGACTACAGGATTAGAAAGAGGAGTGTGAAATATAAATTCAATCTGGTTTGGGTCACATTTGGAAGAAGGTCCTGGGTTTGATTCCCATCCAGGGTCTTTCTGTGTGGAGTTTGCATGTACCCCCCGTGTCTGTGTAGGTTTCCCCTACCACTAAAAGACATGTATAATACTTCCACTCCACGTGGGGCCAGGACTCCCCTGCAAAAGAGGATTTGTAATCTCAGTAGGACTTTCCTGGATAAACAAAGATTAGATTAAAAATAATAATACTTTGGATGTAGCTTTTGTTGCCACAAATGTTTAAAGTTGCATAGTCATCATGTTATGCGCCTTGTCAAATTGTGCTAAAAGGTGTTGTCAGTGTCACTTGAGGATGAGCGCTGTGATCAACAGTTGGTAGCCAAACATAGATAAAGCCTTTATAGCAGGCTTTTTGTGTTCATAGTTCTTTCTGCATGATCTCTTAAGTAGCTGATAACCACTACTTTTTTAACACAGGAACATAAAAAGGGGTAATAGGGACATTTTCCTTTCTGATTATGTTTGTCTAATTTCCTTGACTAGCAAAGCTTTTATGCAGAAGTCACATATACTGTTTTTATTTCCCGTGCTCGCAGCTGTCCACTCCCTTCTTAACTCGGGGAAACAAAAGCATAACTGTGGAAGTGGAAGAGCGTGATGTGAGAGCAGGTTACTGGCTTCTGAGGATACAATATCAAATGACACTCACAGTAGATGGCCTTTGATAACATTACAATGTAATTAGAGATATTACACCGAGGCTGTACAAGCCACAACTGAGTGTTAACCTTGTTATTACGCAATAGGAGGAAATGGATTATCTGGAGACCAAGGGCGGCAAGTTTTTAAAGGCTGAGAATGAGATGGAGGTGGAAGAAGGGAAGAGGAAAGGAAGGAAGTAGAAAATCGATGGCTGAAAGTAAAGGATGTGAAAGTAAAAGGGCAGTGAAGAGTGGAGGATGGAAAAAGACAGGTGAGGTATTGGCCAGAGAGTTCTTGCTTTGTCATTGGAAATCAGAGCCGTGGGGCAGGACACTGTTTGATTTGGTGTTCTTGTTTTAATGTGTCAGTCAGAGCACACTCTCATCGAGCGTCTGGCAGCCCTTGGTCTGCCACTAAGTATCGGCAGACAGCTGAGAGGTTATCATGCGTCGTCAGGTGCCAGACTGACTCTTGGTAGCAGGTTTGTCATTTGTAATTAGAGAGAAAGGAAGAGCTGCCTTGTCTTTTTTTTAGTTTTTTTCTTATTATGTGGCTGAAGGCTGTCTCTGGGTATGACAGACAAGTGACGAGGCTTACACACGAGAGCACACCCACAAATACATGCACTGACACACGTTTGATGGGCCAAGTTTAATTCCATTAGGTGGAGTTTGTCAGTTAGTCAGTGGAGTGTTGGGTTGAATGTTGATGTCCATGCAGCAAGACTCAAAGAGCAAAACAAGATCTGAAGCAGGCTGCCAAGACGCTAAATTACACTGGGGGTGACTGAGCTTGGCCAGCCCTAACTATGACTATTTTATGTCAGTCACAGACAGTCTGTCCGGTGTGGCTATGTGAGTTCTGGTCACGGTTAAAGAGGCTTCCTTCTGGGGAGGTTGGGGTCGAGTCTTAAGACGGCGAGGGGGAGGAATAAGAGGAGCGGGAGATAATAGGAGAAGGCGAGCAGTGGGGGTGGTGGGTTTGGATGGAACCAGTGAAAAGAGGAAGATAGAGGCTGAAGGTGGGTTTCTCGGGAGTATGAAAGCCTGCGTGCCTCCATTCCGGTGCCATTGATGTATTCTAATGCTAAGTGTGTAATGCCGGGCCTCGACTGGTCTCAGGGAGAGGCAAAGCTTTGATAGCTTGCACAACCAAGCTCTGGGACGGATCTCTCGCATGCTATTCATATGCATATCTGTGTGTGTACAAATGTGGGAGTGCATGTATACTGTGTGTGTTTTTTGAGCCATTTAAGTAACTGTTTTTAGCCATTGGTGCCAGAAGTAGATTGCTCTCATTTCCATATCAATGCACTCATATTTTAAACTGTTTTTACTATCACTAACCTAATCCTAAGTGACCCCCCCCACACCCTTTGAGCATGCTAGTTTTTATGTCATATGACTTTATGTGTGTGCTCTAATCATAAAGGGAGGATTTATAAACAGGTTGAGTTTCATGCGTGGCATCAAAATCTGTGATTACATGAGGATTTTTTAATTGTTGTTTACATGGACAATCAGTCTTCTGAGAATATGAAGCGTTTGCATATTCTGCATGTGCAATGAGATTTAAAACAACTTAAAAGTAAAACCAACGGTAAGAAAAAATGTCACTCCTTATTTGAACAATATGTGTGCTTAAACAGTTTTTTTTTCTCTGATTGGTTTCTGTTGTTCCCAAAAACTACAAGTCACATGCCCTGAAGCCAAGACCACAGATAACATGAACCATAATATGGCTGAACTTCATTTATTGGTTTGATTATTAAAGGCAGAAACTTTAAATGGAAACTAAATCTATTGCCAAGTGAGCCATTCTCTTTCAATATATCAAATGAGCTTTTTTATCTCAGTAAAAGTTTTTCATTTGAATTATTCCTGGAAAAACTAGGCATATATAAAACACTTAACTTACTGAATCGAACACCTGCTGATAAAAAGACCATCTGTTGAAGAGGCCAAAGAGCACAATAGTGAAGCTGATTATATCTCACCAGCTTGTTCAGAAGGTGCATGATACATATGTGTAAGAAGTATGAAGTGATGACGTGTTTTTTCGTACTGCTTTGTTGGTGATGCGTTCCGGTCCCCAACCCTGATTAAAGCATGAAATTCTTCCCACATTGTATAGCGCTGGGGTGTCTCATGTGGACAAATGCACACAAATAACCGCACACACACAATGATGGACCAAAGCGAGAAGTCACAGAGGCCTGTTAATAAGTTCCGGGGCCAGAAAGGAGGCTCCGACCGCAGAGCACTGTGGAGGTGTCAAGAGCTTTGTGACAGATGCTGGTTGTAAAATGCCTTCCACACAGGTTTATTGTTATGAAGAAAAGCAGTGGTCAGATTCGGCAAGATTGATTATGCTACTTTCTTTTCTGTTTCATACACACACAGACGTTAATCCCTAGTGAGCCTTAACGTGTCTCCCATCGGTGCAACCTCCTCCACCCCCACCCACCCTTCTCTGCCGCTTAGATTTGTTCTGGAGCATCCTCTGCTGCTTGTTCACCTCCACTCGCCGGCATGCTTCACAGAGCACCGTGGAAAGTGCACGCCACCACGCTCGTGAACGTATATATGTGTTTTTCCAAGCAATAGGAGGTTGGAGTGTGTCAAAGAGCACTCGACTTTATACTTTCATTCTGCTCAAGAATATGATGGATGTTTCAAAACAGAGTGAAGCCTGAATATCAGTGCCAGCCGCTGATGTTGCTCTCACCTCTCAGTGTGTAGACCTGTGTGTGTGTGACTGTGCTTAGAGGCACTGGAGGTTATTTGATCTCATTGTGTTGTTGGAGAGGAGCCTGCTCTCTTGTTTTATGACCAGCGCTGTAGGGAGATATTCAGCTTCACCTGCCGCTCCTCAGCAATCCATCATCGCTCTCTCCAATGCACTCTACTCCTCTTATTACTTCATCTTGCACTCACCGAAACATTTAAGCCTTTCTTACATGTGATGCATATATCTGACTTTCTTCAGGTTGTCTCATAAAGTAAAACACAAGTGTCATTCACAGAAACAGTAAAAGACTAATGGAGCTGTAAACTGTGACATTGCTTTACTTATATTGAGAATGAGCCTGCAACGCCTTGAGAGAGTCTTGAGAGAAGAGTTTGGAACCTAGAGTTCAAGGAGAGGGATTCACGAAGGTCACAAAGTTAGCTGTAGTCTTTGTTGCGTAATGCTAACACAAGTACAGAGCGTTAGTGAAACACATTGTGGAAGTTTTGGCAAACCAAATACTATGCACAGTCTTAGTAGAGCATTCTTAGTAAAACTCTTAAGCCTAAAATAAAGCTTTGGCCGAATGCTAGCCTTTTTGGAGCCAACCCTCACTACTTGCATCAGTGGCTGATCCTTTGGTCCATTATTGTTGCACTGTGGTAATGTACATACTTTAAACGAGTGACAAAGTGACTTTATAATTCTATAATGCCAGTGTTTCTGCAAATGATTAGAAGAGTGTGAAAGCAATGCGGCTCCTTCGTTAAGATGTTAAGTGTGTGGTAAACCAAACGGGAACAAGGACTCAGCTAATGACTGTTTCTGCACACTTCATCAGATTGCTTGCTCGCAATATTGCCTCATATCACTCCCTGGCACCATTGGTGCTTAATAGCGTGTGTACATTTGATAGTGTTTGTGTGAGTGTGTGCATACGTCTGATCACGTATTACTTTGTAGAGCCATTTGAGTTTAATAGGCATAGTAGAAAGCGCACAGCGGTAATGCTCCAGCAACATGGAGTAATGACACAATAAAACAATTAAATATGGTGGCGGAGAATTACTTTTAGAACAAGCTGCACTGAGAAGCAATTTGGACTGAGTTGAAATAAACAGAAAGTAGGCTTATTAGGCGCAGAGAGCAAGCTCTACCTCAGGCTTTGCCACTGTAAATCTGCTGATTCATAGACTGCACAATCAAAGACAAGTTCTTTTTCAAATTAGAGACATTACTGAGTGAATATGTGCATGAGAGTGATGTGCTTGACTCTAGCTCTAAAGTACTTTTTAGGCTGTTCATTTTCCCATCTTATCTAAAACTGTCAAGACTGTTCTGAATCTGACGTTTATGCAAGGCAGAGATAAATAATTTAGCAGATTGGAAGTCTCGGGCAAAGGACAATAGTGGAAGAAGTTAAGTTCCCCAGTAACCTCTTGCACTTGATTTTCTGAATCTTGGTAGACCAAATACATACATTTTATTTTATTCAAGTGCTGAATTTGTCAGTCTGCAGTCATAGTCAATATGTTTGTGAAAATCTTAATAATACTTAATCGTATGCAGTATCTACTTTGGCCTACCTTTTCATATTGTCTCCAAGATAGATTAGATAATAATAGTTTGTTGGCCTGCTAATACACTGAATCATATACCATTTCCTTTCTATTGAAAGTACATTGCATCCTTTGTGAGAGTCACCACCACTTGCATTGGTGGAGTCTGGAGCCTAATGCATTGTGAAAAAACCCTTCTGCAATAATTAAGGACTATACTTGGCCAGACCTTGAAGTATGGGAAACATTTGGTTTTATATGTTTACATGTGTTAAGTGTAGGAGTCTGTGTGATTACAAATCTACAGACCGGACTGAGTAGCTACAGGGAACACCCAAGGTGAAACTGTGTAGGTGTACATCCCAGTAATTGTCTTCTGCTGTGTCTCGCTCTGTTCATTTTTAGCCACTCATGTGAATTTATGTACTCATTTATAAGGATCTGTTGAGAATTAGAGATCGAAACCCATTTGTAGAGGTTACATATGTACAGTCAGCCCGTTTGCTTTGAAATTGAAACCTTACCCTTTTGCCTCTCCCTGCTTCTTACCTGCTCCTGTCTTCTGTCTCTACTACAGGCTCCGCCTCAACCCCTCGTTCCTGGGGGTTCACAGTTCCACAGTGACTGGTCGATAAGAGGGGAGATAAGATGATTGAGGAAATTGGTTTAAGATTAGATGGATGGACAGCACTGCTTAGTGAGAAGAAATAGGAGACTTTAAAACGACCACAAGGCCATGCCACAGAAATACTGTTTAACATTCTAGAATGTTTTGGAGTAGGAAATTGTTGAATTTTGTTTTTGTTTATTGGTTGAAACAAACTAAGAGTACTTTTTTTATTTCTGCACAAAATTCAGATATCATATTAGGATTTAAATGACTCAAATTGTATGACTTTGTTTTTGACTGATGCATAATGACATCACAAAATGATATGTATGATTGAATGAAGTCTATTGAGTCGTATTGTTTTATATTATCAGCTGCTGTATGGTCATTTTCCTGTGAATGACACTAATGGACAGTAGAGCACTGTTATTGACATCAGAAAGCCTGGCTGGAGGGGGTAAGAGTGTGTTATTAAATGATGCGTGGCGAGAGGGAAGTGGTTTGGGGATTTACGGAGAGAAATAGCACGATGTGAATCTTAGAAAAGAGAAGAGAGTGCGGAATGATGGAAAACAGGATTAGATAGACAACGTGGTGGGGAAGTGGTTTGGGCCTGTAGCGAGGGGAAATGTGTGAGTGAGTGGAGTGACAGAGTGGGCTGGTGTACCAGAGCAGCGGAGACAGAGGAGAGCCATAAAGGAGTCAAGGTAGGACATAAGTGGAAAAGCTGGGAACGGGTGAATGAGGACGAGGTTATAACAGTCTGACTCAGACCTACTATCCAAGCTAATAGCCTGTCTATTAATATCATCTGCTAATGACACAGTAACACTGAACATAATCCTTATTCATCAGTTTTTTACTTTTACTTCCTGAATAATGATCCTAATAAATTATTTACAGAGAAGTGTGACCTACTCTGTGATAAGCAAGAAAAATGACAAAGGATGAGCTCTAGTCTGTAGGGCTGTACAATGTAGGATGCATTGCTGCATAACATGCAACGTCTTTTTGCAATTTGCCAGTGACAATAATCAAAGATTTTATAATTATTTCAAATACACAAATAAATACAGAGCAAAATACAAGGCCACTATAACTTCCACTGGTCATTCTGGTGCCACTTCTTTTTAACCACCACAGTGGAGGGTAAATCTGTTTAACCCTCCACTGTGGGTTGAATTACCACATTGGTAACGACCAGATTTGACAGTAGCAGGTAATGTAATGTTCAGCACTTGTTTTTCGACCTGGTGCTCATCTTGAGCCCTACGGTCATATGCTGCTTTTGTACCATCTCAGCTAGATGCCTTGCTGGTAATTGGGCTTCTACTGTATTTTCATTCATTCATTTTTTGATTTTTTTTTCTCAATAGATATTGCTAAATACATTTTTAAAGCACCTTTCCCTTTAAACCTCTCAAGTTTATTTTTTCCCACTCAGTTACAAACGGCAGAGAAAACCCTCGAGACATCACTCACTGGAGGTAATCAGTCAGTGAGAAAGAGGAGCCAATAATTGTTTTAAAGTGTTGCATCAGCACAATGGCATCAAGCTACAGGGCTTTGCAAACAAGTTCACTTTGTCTTTTCTCATAAATCTACACATTATGCAATTGAAGCAGATAACTCTTTTTATTTTCAATCATTTTTAAAACTTGAATTAACAATGAACTTGGGAGACAAGAGCAAGTGAAGAATAGAACTCCAATCAAGGAAACAATGCGAGCTTGTAGCTGGTAATAAATGTAGAAATACACTAATTTTCATGAAGAAAGAGAAAAGATTGTGATTCTTGAAGTAATGGTAGCAGTACGCCCCACTTACACTTGTATTTGGGCACAGGGGGAGCCTTGGAGTATGTTATTCAGGGACACCTTGACATGTGTGCCAGACAGGCGTCATTGAAATTTCATTTGGAAAGTGTGAAATTACACACTGTTAAGAGAAAAATGACATTATATTCAACAAAAAGAAGGGGCAGTCACACTATACCAACCTCCACCCCATTGGTTTTCTTCTCACTTCCAGATTGTTACCCAAAACTGCCTGCTTGTTCTTTTGATTCCTATTTTCCATCCACACCCATTTCTGCCTTTTGTCAAAGGAAGAAGGAAATGCAAGTTGAGGCTAGAATGATGCCAGTCAATTATGTCCATAATGTAAAATACTAAATTCAGTCATGCAGAGGATAAAATTATCTTATCGTTTAGTTAGTTTGTTCTCTTATATTAGGCATAAAACTGTTTGGTGCCTCTATAATTCTGGTACACCTTTACATTTGTTAAGCCAGCTGCTACTATATTGTGCAGCACAGATTGAATACATATAATAAAAGCTAAAACAATTCTATCTCTCACTCTGCATCTTCTGTCTCCAGACTTGAGTGCCTGTCTCTTTGCATTTCCTAAAGCGTCTCCATGCTTATGTGTCCCTCGATACAAAGCGCTCTTTGCAGGAGTCGCTCTAATAGACACTATTGTTTTTGCAGTATCACTGGTTACACAACTACAATGTTCAGGCGTTACACAAAGACAAACATTCAAAACAACACACATAAAGTTATATCATCTCTGGGCCCTCTGGATCAAGGGAGAGCAGCAAAATGGACAAACTGAATCTTATATTTGCACAGTGGAGACGCGATGACATCACTGCGGGCCATAACGGCCATACAGAGAAGGAGCAGGAGGAGCGTAAACACGTTGTGAGGGAGAGACAAGGGGGTCATAATAAAGAAGCTAGAGCCCTGAAGGCTGACGGTGCATATCTGCATATTGTGCCTCAGTGGGAGGGTCTGTGTGTACACCACTGAAGTTTCTTTTTGTCTCCGATAACACATCGCTACTGGTTGTCATGTATCCGTCTGTTCATTAGAGAGCTTTGGAATTAGCACATAATGCCTGCTACATTTAAATTAAGAATGCAAGGCAGTCTGTTCCTTGTTATAGCGTCTATGATTCATTACCTCAGACAAAGGGTCACATACAAACACAATAACAACAGCCTACTCCTCGCCCTCTCTTCATTTTCTCTGTGACCTCTCTCGCCTTCAGCTCCCAGACAAGCAAGACTTCCTCCTCCGTCCAGTCATCCATCTCTGACTTTGTTTAACACATCACTTATCCTCCTGCTTTTTACACCAGTGTCTTTTTGTTTGCAATGCACAGAAAATGAGCTTTTTGCGGGCATCTGCAATCAGCGCTCAACGGATATGAAATCAGCAAGGCATTCAAACACATAGGCACGGAACATAAACAGGGATTTAATTTGTGTGTTTATGCAAAGCCAGCGTTTGCTTTTCAGACCAGCCGACCACGACCAATTACAACCAATCCAATTACCTTCTACATGCAACACTTGATATCAAGAAAAGGTCTGCACAGAGCTCAGTGAACAATGTTCAGATCCAAATAAGGACATGCTGTGTGTCGGGCGACCCGCGGGTTATTCCCTGGCTCGTCGTCATGTCTGATTGGCTGCTCGCCGGTTTGATCACATTGCACACCAGAGACAGAGGCAGACCTCATGGCCTCTCACCTGCAGGTCCTCCTCTGTCTCGCTTTCCGTTTGAATCTCAGTCCAAGTGAGGCGAGCTCGGAGACCAGTGTTGGCTCAGTATGAATTTATCTGGCAGGCCGAGCTGTAGGGGAGCTCTTTGATTGAAGAAACAGAACAAAAGCCTGTACCGGTGTCTTTGTAGCAGCTGTCCAAGGCATGACAGTCAGACATCAGATAGGTCCAAGTAATGACTCACAGTAAATATGCATTCACACAAGTAGAAACAGGTGAGTGCAGGTGTGACAATTAAAAAAAGAGTACGCACCTTGTCTCCTGAGCAATAATTTGAAAGAAACTCCCCTCAAACTCATAAAAACAAAGTATCAAAAACAAACATTTATGTGAATGTGTATTGACCAGAATATGAACTAGGTGTAGGTAAAAAAAATGTATATGATCATTATTTAACTTTCTAGAAACCACCATCATCAGTTGAACTAATGAACTTATGTATTAAGACAGACGTTCAAATTTAAAGACACTATAAGGAGATGAACAGAAATGGTGAGAATGAGAGTTAAAAGAGGTGGCAGCCATAATACATAACATATGAGTAAGTTCAGAGTTCACACAGGTGTGCTAGTGCTGATGTTAGCTCATGTTTAACAATAAACATTAGAGCAAACTAATAGACTTGCAGGTTGCAGAGGTCCACAAAGCTGCTTTATCTTGTCTGTTAACACCCAACACCAGCTTGCTGAAAACCTGTAGGTTGGAGGTCGGGACGGATGGTGTGCTAAGCAAATCAGCAGCGGACAGACCGGCAATAAGGCTCAGGTTTGAATTTCAATCAGTCTATGACAGGGAGGAGGGACGGAAGCAGGGAAGGCAGGCAGAAGGAGGCCACTGATGAGAGAAGAAGAGATAGAGAGTAGAAGAGAAGGAGGATCGAGATGAAGGGGTCAGGGCTTAAAGATAAGGGAGGCCAAGGAATGAGGAAATGGAAACACAGATGGAGATATTTTACATAGAGGCAGATAGATGGATGACAGGGGGTGCGATGGAGGGACGGGGCGAAGAGATAATTACTTCGATAGGGTAGAAGGTAAATGCGGTAAACGGATTACAAATTTACACTACGTCAGATTGATTGCAATGGCAGACAGAGGTGACTGAATACAGGTGATGCCGAGCTAAGGCGGAAAAGAAAGTGTGTTTGAAGGGTAGGAAGGACATTGAGCTGGAGCGAGTCCTTGCCAGAAGGAAGAAAAATGTCAAAAAGACAGCCCAGTTGATTCATTTCTCTGGTGTGGTCGCTTATATTCCTTTAACACATCTGTGCAGGTCCATCACCGGTCCTTAGCCATCTGTGCACCAGCTCATAGAACGGCTTTCTGACTGTCTAACAACAGCTTTTCATTTCTGAAATGGGCTGAATCAAAGTGCTGTTAACGAGGCAGGGAGTCTCTTTGTCACAACGGCTCCACGGCAACCGAGGTGGGCAGGTGCACATCTGGTTTCTAATGGGATATTTTTGGATATTAAAACCAGAGGCAGCAGTGACCAGTCTCTGTTATTTAGAAAAAACAATCATTTGCCAAGTAGAAAATGCATTGAGTCCTGATTACATTAGGTAGATTTATTTTATGTAAAGGCTTTTGGCCTGTTGTTCACCTGTTCTCTATACATTTTTGTTGTTGGGCTTTGTTGTGAAGCTTATTAAAAGCTTTAATAGTCAATAAAATTAATTAACATTGCTCATTTAACAGTTAAGTACCTCTGAACATGGTAAAAAGGATATGTTTGTCATCAGCCGATGTTAAAATGGTGGATTGGGATTAACTAGATTAACTGTGATTGACTGTAATTATTCCAAATAATAAAAGTCAAAATTGTTATACCTGTCAGAAACCTAAATAAGTCTGCTCCAGTTAGCATTGAACATTCCACAAAAAGCATCTCTTCTTGTTTACCTGGTCAAAGCATAGTTTAATTGAGTCTAGCTGTGCAGAAAATATATTTTCTGAACTGAGAGTTATGTCCTTTTTGCAACACTACAGGCCTCTGACTGTATAATCTAAAAACTTTTTACCATCTAGAATTGGCTTTTAGATAAGTGTGAGTAAACCCATTTGCGGATCGACCCTGGCTACACCTTGGCGTACAACGTTTAGGGCAAGTGATGGATGGATAAAGAAGGAGGGATGAAAAGATTAGATGGAGTTGAAGCCCATCTTCTAGCTGTCCTGTTTGCGTACGCTCCTGTCTCTGTCTGCATGGATGAATATGACGCTGACTTACTGTCAGACTCCTCGCTGACACGTACTGGAGTTAGCACGAGATTAGGGAGAAGTGAGAGGCAAGAACGAACAAGTGTGAAAAGGAGATGAAGGAGACCAGATGGACAGATTCAGATAAAGCAAATGCATAGCCAGTTTTTTAACTTATTTGATTAAAGCTCCATATGTATCACAGCTTCTCTGAACTTTGGCCTTCTTTATACTGTTGTCACTGGTGTATTGTCGGTGGCCCATTTGTGATTTCCTGTTACCTCTTTGGCACTTTCTGGATGTGAGACTCATATTAAAGTTGAATTCCCTGCAGTGGAAGGCGAGAGAGCTGCCAGAGTGTGGCAGTTGCAACGTAAAGAAATTCTAGTGGCAGCAGACTGACAGCCATGTGTGTGTTACTGTGTCAGGGACAAGAACAAAGACATATGTTCATGTTTTTTTATGTGTGGGCCGCTGCTATTGTCATGTCCCAGCTGTTTGT
The DNA here is from genome assembly GCA_024416835.2 of Perccottus glenii. Lineage (NCBI taxonomy): Eukaryota > Metazoa > Chordata > Actinopteri > Gobiiformes > Odontobutidae > Perccottus > Perccottus glenii. The sequence goes on from CM044551.2 coordinate 15,335,829, forward strand.
AATCCTTTTCAATTATTACTGAATATGCGGCATTGACATGTCACACGTCCTGTCTTTAGTGTGTCTTTGCATGTGTTCCAGTCCATGCATCCTCAGCAGAAAGTTTGCACTGAAGTTGATCAGCCTTTATGCACAATGTGGGAGTGCATGTTTATGTGGCTCGAGCCAAGCAGTGTTTGTTAGCTTTAATGATCTTTTTTGATGGTCTGGCTAGCGGATATTGAGATGGATGGTCCATATGCTCTTTATGGACCATGCATATTTCATATTCAGGCAGCAACGCAGAGCAGGCATTGCTTATATGGCCAGGATGTTGCACTGGGACGTGGGCTGATTTTATGAGCACTCGCACACAGCCCACTGGTTTGTTCCCTTTGAATTCATCTGCAAATAAATACAATACAATCCTCAACACTTTTCAGAAAACGACATATCTGTAAACCTTAATGTATTAACATTGAAATACACTTATGTGGTCACACTTGGTAGAAACTAATGCATGTTTCTACATCCCACAAGGCAAAGGATGCTCAAGTAATAACCTGCAGTATCTTTGAATAAAAATGCAAACTTTGCTCCTTTCCATTCCTATTTATAAAACACAATAGTGAACCTACCTTTTTCATTTCCCTTTCTCCCATAGAAAGAACCATAGGTGCACACAGACATTTCTTTCTCCAGTTTGTTTAAGCATCAAAAGTAGTTTATAAAGAAATCTAGCAGATGTTCAAAAGAAAAAGCACAAGACGTTAAACACAATGATGTTGATGAGAGAAGAATCAGGTAGCTTTAAGATGCTGGTAAATGCACAATTAGGCTGCACTTAATTTAAGCAGTAAGTCACCCAGAAGCTTGTTTTTAGTCACAGTGGATAATCTTTTTCTTTTCTACATTTGATGTAGATTTGTGATGTTTACAGCAGTATCTCCTTTGAACACTCCTTAAAATTTTTAGTTTACAATTGTGCTGATATTTTATTTGCAGCTTATGTTCCCGAACACATACACATGCAAGGCCCATATGAAAGCCCATTCTACTGACTGTCACACAATGATTGACAGATTGCCACCGTCTGAAGGAGCTTATTGACTTCGCATGAGAGTGAGAAAGAGGGCGGGGGCGACAGATTGACAAGCCAATAGAGAAAGACGGAAAGGCAGGGAAGAGGTGTCATCAGAGGAGGAGTGAGTGGACGTCAAAAAAGATTGAACCTGAAATGAAAAATTGAGCGGGAGACGGATGGAGGGACACTGATAAGGCTGGTGAGACAGAGCCTGAGAGCCGGGCAATGCTTGAGATATTGGGATAGAATGAGACGGGAAGGAAACAGCACAGGGATGTTCCACTGATAGACTGTCGAGTCTGACAGAGACGGCTCGTGTTCAGCCAAGAGAGTCCGCCACATCATGAAATACTGACACAAGCACCTACAAACACCAACAAACCCCACAAATGGACTTTATGTGCTGCATTTACTCATTTTCACACGTTAAACATTGTGTCAGCTTTTCTTAAGTGAAATAGCTTTATATTCCACTGTTGTCATTCTACAACTGTGTCTTCTTGTTGCCCTATTGTTTCTATCAATATATACTGTCATTTATGGCAGGTAATTTCCTGAAGACACTGGGCAACAGTGCCTTTTTTTTGTGCCAGCTTCAATGTGAACAACACAAGCCAAAAAACATCATATTAGAAAACTGGAAAATGCAGTCAGGGTGAAGGCACATTTAATTGTCAGCAAAGCATCATTGGTACATATTGAAATGGCAGTGTGTTGTATTCATACAAAACAGGGAACAACAAGTGTGTACAGAAAGATTGCTTTGACTCTCGGTGACTCAAAGACTGCTTATTACTGAGTTGATTTGTATTAACTTGTCAGTGTTGAGTCAGTTACCTACAGTGTATGTTTGTCCTGTTTTTAGTGGGGTCAGCCTGGATATTTTAGGACATGTCCTACCCAATTCGCATTTAAAACATTTTTATTATTCAGTATATCCACAAGTCAGTTTTAAAGCATATCATGCGCAGAGTTCAAACTGACATTGACAGATTTCCAACTCCTCCAGTGAATGTTTTTGTCTGCGTTATCACTCTGGCCTCACACTGAGAGAGGGCCAAGCGCAGTCTTTTGTGTTCTCTTATCAGAAGTAGAAATAGAAAAGTCTCCATTAAATGAGCCAGAACATTTCTTTCTTAGCGTAGGCATTGTTTCATTGTTTTACTCCATTGATTATATGCCGCAAATTATTTTCCCTAAATAGCTAATTGAGCACTTATCGCTTAGATTAGCATCATGTCTCTCTCCGTGTGCCTTGATTTCAAGCCTTTGTGCATGAGTATATATGATTATGTTTAATTAATTCTCCATGTCACAGTGCATTAAGAGGACATAATGATTGAAATATGTATTAGGGTTCACAGTCATGTCTCTGACAAGGGTACTACACACGGCTCTTCTTTTTTTTTTTATCTTCCAGCAACCGAGGTTTAAATATTTGACCCTAAAATCCCTGTGTATTGTACATTTTGCTCACACAACCAGTTTGGATGTATGTGCAAAGTTGACGCAGTGTAAAGAAAGTTCACCTTTGAATGTCCTCCCGGGTTACACTTGAAGCCATCACATCACGCTACTTGCTCACGTCCAATTCAAATTTTGCCTGTAGCCCTTAGAAACACACATTGCTCTCTCTGATGCTTTGAAGCCTGTCGCAGCCAAAAAAGTCTGTGATGGAAAATGTGCAACAGTAATAGCAGATGATTGGTGATAATGTGGACTAGTCATAAGTGGCACTTAATTAGCCATTAGAGTGACAGAGGGGAGATGGTGATAAAGAGGGGATAGATGGGTTTTTATACAAAGCAATGGACCCCTATACAACCCCCTCCTTTTTTGCCACAATAGCACCATAGCTTGGGCTTCTTCTGTCGTCATGGAGACTAATGTTGAAAGCCAGCTGTGGTTTTGTCTTGGAGGCCCATTAAGCTAGAACTCAGTTGGCACTGGTCTTTGCCTTGATTTATTTTTGGCTTTGCCTTCTTAGACTTACAATGGTGAAAATATCCTAGCCAGTTTCCACTGGCGTGTGATATCGGACATGGGTCAAGTAACAGATGCATATCATTCTGTGCCTTTGTTTTATGTGCGCTCCCTCACAGAGAATTTACTACCACTGAAAAGTCTTTTAAAAGCTTTCCTTTAGTTGTCTGGAAATTGGAGCCTATCTTATTTTAAGACGGACACCACCCACGTCGCAGTTCACCTAGGTTAAAACAAGTGCGAGCAGATAAAGAATTATTTGCAAATGCCATGTGACCTGTGTGTGTTTGATGGATGGTGCTACTTCTCATTCCACATTGTCCCGACGCCTGGCAAGCACCTATTCCTGCCCTCGGATCCCTTAAGTAAATGTGGCCCAGGAGAGAGATCTGAGTAATGTTGTTGTTGTCGTCCCAGAACACTTTATACCAATCGCTGCCGAGATCTTTTTTTTTCTTCTTCTCAGCCCTTGATATTCAACCCTCCAGACCCGACCCAAACACATCAGTCAGCAGGACGTGGTGCCATGTCACTTGGGCCAGGAAGTGGGAAGCAGCGAGAGTGATTGTTATGCAGTAGATTGATCAGGTTTCACACGACGCCGGCGGACGATCAATGCGTGTGATTGTGTGCACGGGCGTGTGTGTGTATGTGAGGGTTTGGTGTGGTTGCAGGGTCAGGACTAGTGTTTGGGGCAGTGAATGTAAGAATCGATAGCTGGGTCAGAGGGTAATGTCTCACGGAGTGCTGAGTCTATACACAGCCATCACACAGGATCACTATCAATCGTGGAAGAGCTTAGGGAACATACGCTGTCTTTCTTTTGGGTGTGTGTTTATGTCTGACTGGACCACTATTGCTCATGTAAGGGCTTTGGAAACTACACAGGTAGATGTAGGGTGTAGTGTACTATGTAATATAATGTAATAAGAAATATTAATTTATTAATTTGGGTAAATTATCAATTAATATCCTTTCTTATCAACTTATTTCCTCGCACGGAGGTACCAAAGTATACTGTGGTGTACAAGGGTATGTTTGTATAAACCTATAGAAGATTAATTTTAATAATTTTAATAATTAATTTTGATATTAATATTAATTCATTAAAATTAATTTCTGATTAAAAGGGGCACCACCCTGGTTTTAACAGGTCCAGAGAAACTGTTTAATCGAGTCTCATTAATCTTAAAGGGAAGAGAATTCGTTTTGGTTTCTTAATTATAAACAGAGAAACATTAATGTCTTTTATGGGATTTTATTAAAAATTACACATCTATAATAGTAAATGACATTGGAACAGGGAAAGGATTTGACAAGACACAGGAATGAACACAGGATTAAATACAGGGATAAATATTTGCTTTCAGATGGTTTGTGAACCAAAGGAATGCTCAGGCTTGTTAATCTAAGGGGATGGCGATTTTGGGCAGAGGACATTTAACGACACCAAGGCTGTTGTGTCACGTGCGGACTTACTCTGTAGTCAGCGGGGCTGGCTCGGTTAGGTGGGTAGCTATCAGCGGTCCGAGCGTCCTGAATGTTCTCCAGAAAGTTCGTCGCTTACTGATGAAGCGTTCCCCACCAAGGATGCCGTCGCGTGCACGTCTCGTCCAGAGGGTTTGCAGCCCGGGGTAGAGAGAGGTGTCCGGTTGTTGTCCAAAGCACCTGGGCCGCCGTATACCGTTAAAAGTCTGAGGTTGTGCAGGTCATTGCAGTGTCCATGAAAGAATTCTTAGCTGTTGCTGGTTAAGACTTGCTTCTGAAAGTTGACATATTACATGTAACTAGTAGTAGCTCTTTATTCAAACTCACATTGACTGAAAAAGGATATCACTGGAACAAATTCTCAGGAATACCCTGATAAGAAGGACCTTTGTGAATGTCACTCGAGATTTGAGGGATAGAACAAACCTTAAGTCCACTGGAGCGTAAAATAGGTTGTGGGAAGCAAGTGGAATAGACAATGAATTAGAGTTGAAAACAAAATCAATAAACAGACAAATTAAAGGAAAAGCAGTAAGTGCTGGTCTTATTCACTGGTTAAACAACATTTTTCTTAATCTATGTCTTCTGTCTCCCCTCCTTCCCGTTCTTGTCCTTCATCCTTTCATCCTCCCATCTCTCTTTGTCTTCTCATTCTTGGCCTCGCTGCCATCTGCTGTTGTTCATTTTAATTCCCTTCTTTTTACAATCACTCCCCTGCCACGTCCATCCATCTGTGTCGTCTGCACAGAACCTCCAATACGTATGATTGATCGCCAACAAAACATGCATGTGCCGGAGAGCATGCTCGTAATGGCAGTCCGATGAAAGTGAGGACCAATAAAGCCTGCCATTAGGGTTCATGCAGCTGAAACGCACCACAGAGTCAGTATCCTCAGGCTGAAAGATGGATGATGGATGATGATGAATGCAAAAAGCAAAGTGGTGGCAGGAAGTAAGCAAGGAGCCGATAATGAAGCAAACAATTACAGACAGTGGAAGAACAGTAAACCGATTGAACGTCACTCATATAAAGTCATATTAGGCCGATGAAGCTGTGGAAGGAGTTTTGGAGTGGGTCCTATAGCTACAGTCAAATAAAGATAAAAGGCTGGGTCGGTAAGCAACAAGTCACCATTGTCCTTTTCTAATGTGTAAAATAATAAAATAATAATACATAAAAAAACATATTTATTGCATATTAACCAGTTTAAATCTATTTGAAAACCCTTATTGTAATGTTTGTCCAAAATATTCAAAAATCAAAACAATCAAGTTCCATATTCTGTTTTCTGAAATTAAGATTGAAAAAGCACACTTTAATAGCGGCACATTTTACGGTACAAACCATGTCAATGAAGTATTAGAGCAAAGAAATTAAATTCTTATTTATCATTAATTTAATCAATATAAAAAAAAATATTTAGATAATGATTTGAAGTCATAGTGTTACAAACTTTAAAATACGTTTTAAGTCGTGCTTTCATGTTATAGGATCATGTCAGTGCTTAGTGTGGAAGGTGGTTAGCTGTAATGCTTTGATAAATTTGCCAATGATGAACCATCACTCTGCAGCCCAGGCCTGTATGTGTGTGTCTGTTGGCCTTGGGAGACGGCAGCATATTCCAGTCTGCTGGACACACTCGAGACAGGTATTGATTTCAATGGGGAGAATTTAGAGCCCACTCGAGCGCTGCACACATACATAGGTGGAGGAGTAAACCCGCTGGAGGTATGGTGATCCATGGAGACATGATGGAAGGATGGAGAGAGGAAAGACAAAAGATGTGAGCACCAGCACCAGTCATGCCTGTCAATATCTTCAATGTCAGCTTTTATTGGACTGGATATATCGCTAGGTTCGCACACAACCTGCACATAACAGTATGGTCTCCATGTTGCCTCTACGACTGTAAACAACATCACACTGACACAGAGAGGATTAGGCAAGATAAAACACACACACAAACACACTGAGATAGAGTGTTTAGCCCACACTCTTCATAGACTTACCACCACACTTTAATGATCAGATCAGTGATCAAAAAGTCCAGTCAGCCACGTAATTTGCAGCCATAACAACTCGGTTTCTACCCTGACTGTAGTCTTTAAGTCAAAGTAAGCGTGATACAAACATCATGTTATGTTCTTTTGAACATAAGTTTAATGGAGGAATCAAAAACTGAACTTGTCTCCCTCAATGCATACAAAGACTTGACAGGAGAACACTGTGTTTGTAAATGTTTTAATGATATTGTAATTATGCAGAGTTTAATTTAATTGCATTGTGTGTGTGTGTGTGTGTGTGTGTGTGTGTGTGTGTGTGTGTGTGTGTGTGTGTGTGTGTGTGTGTGTGTGGTGTTTGCTGGTTGGCCAGGTCATCCTCACAATGGGTTTTTATCATGGTTAAATGAGAAAAACATTAAAATATGTTAAGCTAATAAGTCAACTGTATCACTGTGCAACCCGAGTTGCAGTTTTACAAGAAGTGAGGGACAGTAAAAGGAATATTTAGTAAAAAGATGACTCAAGCTAATGTAGATCTAGAGTAAAGCTTTTCAGAAGATTGGAAATCCTGCTATTAGTAAAAAACAACCAACAAGACATACATTATTTTTTTATTATACATACATCATATTGGTACTAGGGGTGTTAGAAAAAATAAATTCATTAAAAGAATTATTGCAATTATAAGCCTTAAAAATTCTAAATCAAATCAGAATGCTTTTTTTTTTTAAATGAAGAATATATTTTTATTACATGTACTTGTTAATACATGACACATAATCTTTAACCATTTTTTTTTTTTAGAAAACTTTGCATTCACTTGAATTTAATCAAAGACCTTAAATCAAAAATCCTTTTGAATTGAAACTCGATTCTGAATCGAATTGTGACCCCAAAAATTGGAATCGAATCGAATTGCTAGACACTAAAAGATTCACACCCCTAGGTACTATGTCCAAGTATTCCACCTGCTCTGGCTTTACTAAGCAAGAGAGGTTTTGTCCTCTGATTGCTGTACTACAAAGTAACAAGGCACATATAAAAGTCACTAAAAGGGAGGGAAAAGGTGCTACTGTAGGAAGGCCTCCTGTCTGTGTTTGATGAGGGCCTCATTGACGCTAGTGAGCCCTGGCAGTCTGCATTCAGCGGGGGAGCCATTCAATTATGTCTAGCGCTCTGCTGGCTGATTGGAGTCATCCCCTAACAATGTTAGCATCTCTGTACAGAACTGAGACGGGATTAAGCAGTCCGGCCTCAGGAGGCAGAGTGGCTTTTAAGTCCTGATTGCCAATCATTTGTAACACTGCTGGACAGGTTTTAATCCAGCCAAACCTTGTGCCCATCAGCAATGTCTCCTTTGATTTCTTTAACCTTGATTTATCCTGGCATGCATGCTTTTTGGCAGTTCTGACACTTTCACGTTCACACACCTCAAATCAGCCACCTGCAGTTTGCTCTTCCAGATCAGACTGTATACTTAAGCAGTTAGGAAGAACAAAACTTTATCAACCACCGGGTTAAGTATAAAAATGGGGGTGTTTAGTGCCTGCCTTTATGCATAATTTCAGTTATTATCATCTTCATTAATTTGTATGTTCATGTATACCCTTTTAATTTTATTATTTTATGAATAAGTTTTAAAAGGATGTTATGGATTTATCTTTAACAGCCTCATTTTGGGGTTTTTTAAGCTGCTCTAACTCTTGAGTGTCGAAGCCGTTGAACTCCACCTCCCACCGACAGTTGTGAAATGTTTTATGCTTAAAAGTTCTTGAACTTCTGGTTTCCATGGTTTCCATTTTCAGAGTCATAAAGGGACATTTTCCCTTGCTTGCTGACCTGTCATACCAAGCAGGTTTAATTAGCCATTTGCAATAGGTGCTTTAATAACATTTCCCACCTGAGAGCTTTTAGAAAGCCAGTTTACAAGCCCACCATTGACAATGGTTTTAAAAGTTTAAACTCTGCCTAATTAGAAATACTGGCTCGCACTGTGCATTGTTTACAATAAAGTTAACTCGTGAATAATAAAGAATGGATCAAATGCGAGGCATAAAAGATCATTTTTGTATTTGCTGTGGGTTGCATTAGACAAAGCCATGTTTACTGATGTACATTTTGGGCTTTCCACAAATCCTCCCCACAAAGTCTAGCATCAGAGAACAGAGAAGAAGGGTACGCCTGTCCTGCTGGCTCTTGTTACAAAAGGGAATGATTGCTCTTAGTGTCAAAGTGTTTTATTGACGTACAATCTTCCAACAGGCCAGGCAGATAATAGGCAGGCAGGAGGTAACTCTGTGGCATTATGTTGCAGACCACAGATTTATATAGGCCACATATGCGCTGCCTCTGAGTCCGGCCTCTATCTCTCTCTCTCTGATGTGATTTTACAGTAGTGACATTGATCCAAGCCCACTTTGATCTTGCTCTTAGCTGTTGCTCCTTCTTGGGCTATCCCTCCCCCTCTCCACACTACACTCTTGTGGCCAGACTTGTGCAGCTTTTAACCCCGTCTACCCCTCGTCCCATCCTGTAAACTCTGACATCTGTCAATGCATTTCTCTGGTGGCTCTTGATTTGTCTTTGTGTGCATTTGTTGTAAGATAAGGAAAGATATTTCATACTCTTAGATAAGGATGTAACGAATAACCGTGAGCCGGTTGAAAATCAGTTTACATATGTGACGTTTCCAGTCAGTTGAGATGTTAATTCAATCGTGATTCATGTTTTGAATCAGGCGCCGCTCTGTTTACTACAAATTCGCTTTCAACATGTTGGTGCAAGTTTCTAGCATGGCGAGAGTGAGAGTGTGGATTTAGATATTGAGGAAGTCTCATCCTCATTCAAATCAGAGGTGTGGCAGCATAAATAAATCCACTTTAGCCAAAGGCGTTCACTTGCTCACCGTCTGTGTCTCTGCTGCACAGACCGGTCCCAGTCCAAGTTGGCTCGAGCGCACAACAAAAACAGCTCTCTCCAAAACGGACAAAAAGTAGCGTAAATGTCCCGTCACTACGGGAGAACAGAGAGAATGTTAGCAGTAATCGGTGTTTAGCAAAGAGGCTAAACTTTAAACAGAGGCTGAACCATCTCTGAGCCATAAGTTATTATTAACACAGTCAGACCTGTCTTACACTAAGTGTGTATCTGTTTGAGGCCCTTGTCAAAGAGATGTAATAATGTTCTGGATCATGTGCTGCCTTCTGTGAGTCTCTGCTGCTGCCACTGAGAGTAAAGACCAGAGGTCTCCAAATCCGGTCCTTTGTGAAGGTCATCATATTAATTACTATTAATACATTCTTGCTATTATTAATAAATAATAGGTAAAAATGCATAAAAGGTAACAGTTAAACAAATGAGAGTTGTTTTGATAAAGTGCTGTTGTTTTTTGGGGAAACCACATGAGATTTATTAATGGATTTGAGCTAAAGTGGTTTTAGATCTCAGCTAAAGATAATAAGAACTAATTATTGAACACAAAGTAATTAACCAGGACTGAATCTATCAGAGGCAGATTTATTGGGGATTTTAAGTTACTTTGTTAATATCCACTTATTCAAAGTACCTAGCCTTTAAAATTTAATTGTATGTAAACACATGTAGAATTTGATTTTACAAATGGACACGCATTATCCTATATTTTATATAAATATGGGAACATTTGACATTTACTTAGGGACGGTTGTAACTGGCTTTTGGGATGGTACTGGGACAATAATAAAAAAATAGTCTGGAGCCCTGATTTGTGAAATAATAAAAGGGCACTTGTTCACTTCTAATTTGTCTCAACTCATTTCATTAAAGTTTCAGAATTGGGAATTGAACCTTGAGTTGAGTCAATGGTTACATCCTTACTCTTAGATGTACGTAGATGCTGTGAGAACAAGCTTATCATTCTTTAATGTTCAGTCCCTGAGGCACATAAATAGTCTTTTATGTTCTATGTCTGTGTGATAGTTATACTTTTTCCAGTAAAAGTAGTAAGATCAGATCAATAAGTTTGTTCTGTTGGACAGTGTCACACTTTGCTGTAGTTTCTTGGCCGCTTACTATATTTGCCTGTGTTTTTGTGCGGTGAGCACTGAAGAAGAAAAATGCTGTTTACTCTTAGCCACAGTGAACCTTTACAGCCAATTATTTTGTAATGAATGTGTATGGAAAAATGTTTTGGGGCCCAGAAGATGTCACATGACCTGTGGCTCTGTGGCTGCTGCGGCACCAGTTTATGTTACTTTTTTTGCTCTGAGTCTGCCAGATGAATTTTATATAATAATTCAGTTTAATTAATCTCAGTTTACAGAAAGTTAGAAGCAGAAGAGTTGCAGTGGAGAAAGTGTTTTTATAAATCAAATCATTTAAGTTACACAAAACCTCTGGCACTGCAATCGTCCATATTGTGATTATGAACAGCTTCAGAGTAATGATTATTGTCTCTTAACTACATTATGGACCCATTCAAACCTCTGGTACCAATTGGACATGATATTATTAGATTCAATATTAAAAGATCTGTTTTCGAATCGCCTCCATTGTGTTTATATGTGCGTGTTTACACAGAGCAGTGCACATCTCTTAGACTCTCGAAGATAATAAGTTGGCAGATTAATTTGATATGCTTTGATGTCACACCTAGATCGGCTTGTTCACACATACACACGGGCTGGAAATCCTGGAGCCAGCTTTTATCTCGGAGAAGTGATTTGCTTTTAGATTACTCGTGGTGCTCTAAGCTGCCCTCCTCCTTGTTTTCTCTTTCCTTTTTTTTTCCCCTACTATCCCTTCATCTTGTTGTGAACTTGCTTTTCTTTGGTTGCATAAAACTCCAAATGCATTGTCTTTGCTCTGTTCTGTCTTTTTACTCAGTTTGGAATCACACCTTCCTTCTTAAACCCAACTCATTCCTCAATTGTACTTTTTTTAGTTTAGCATTTTCTCTAAATAAAGTTCCCTCGAAAGCATCTTATACTTTTTATAGCACTAATACCAGCAGGCGAGTAAGTGATGTAATGAAAGTGTAGAAAAGAGAGAAGGATCAATTAATCTTCACTTCATGTTTGTCAGACAGAGTGAAAAGAATGAAACTCAGGAAGGATTTGAGGCAAGCGGGAAGCAGTGATGGAAAGAGGGAGACATTGTGAACAGTGTTTCGATCTTCATTTAATAATTGAATAATAATCTCCCTGGAGACATGACCTAGAACTGGCAGAGGCAGAGACAAGCAGCGTCAAGCACAAGATGGCCTACTGCTGCCCCCTTGTGATTCTTTAGTGTCACCGCTCAAACATCAGTGTTCAGCGGTTTGTGCATGATTTACAACTGCAGCCTCCAGGCTATCTGTCACACACATATGTCTGTGATGGGGGAGCATGAGAGGGCTTTGGGATGTCAGGAAAGGAAATATATTTCAGTATATCACACACACACGTAGTAATACAGTCCTAGACATAAACTCCAACCTTATCTTCCTGTCAAGCTCAAGTCTTTTTTTAGGCTCGACGCTGATATATGAGTTTTTTTGGCGGGTGGAGAATGTGGCCAGGATGTTGACGGCTGACTTGAGCTCGGTGTTGTTCTCAGGTTGATGTACGAGCGCTGGGGTTAGGGGACAATGCTGCTCTGACATTGGGAGAAGAAACTACAGCCCTGGGGTTTAAAAGCCAAAGCTGCATTCTCGATATGCAGCAGCCACTTAAACACGCTCTAACACATCTACTTTGTGGTATTAATAACTTGATTGCTGCCTGTCCCTGCCTTTCAAACATCAATTGCTTTATCTCCATGTAATACAAAGTGACGCCTCTTAACAAGTCATTTTTAGGGTCAACTTTAGCTTCCCTTATGGTTTAATGAAAAAGTAAATCAAATATAAATCTCTGGTCCTGTTTTAAATAACAAACAAATCTTCATTGTCTTTTTCTCCAGTTTGCGTAGGGAGGGCTACACGATGCAGGTGAATGTCAACGACTACCTGGACATCTACTGCCCTCACTACAATGACAGCCAGCGCATGGTGGGCACTGGCGAGCAGTACGTCCTCTACATGGTCAGTTACCAAGGTTACAGGAGCTGCAACCCCCACCTGGGCTTCAAGAGATGGGAGTGTACCCGACCCCATGCTCCACACGCACCCATCAAGTTCTCAGAGAAGTTCCAACGCTACAGCGCCTTCTCGTTGGGCTACGAGTTCAACGTGGGCCAGGAGTACTACTACATCTGTGAGTACAGTGAGCACAAGGACATGGGCTCTGACATCAGTGTAGATACATTAAAGACATAGTAAGAGGCTTAAGCAAATATATTGGTACATTCTGGGATTACTTTATCAGGGCATTTCAAGTCACATCACTCTATTGTCAAGGGGGACATTTATTTTTTGAATGCCCAAAATGATACACTTGGTAATGTGCCTTTTTAAAACATATACTCTATTATACTATACTATACTTTACTATAAATTTATACTGATTTGCATAGGTCCAGTGAAAACTGAGCTTAAAACACATTAACATTGCATTAACATGGATAATTAAACTCTTATTAAACATCAAGTGCTGTTGTTAGTCAGCTATGAAAACAACATAATGACACAATGGAAATCTCTTTCTCCACCTGTGTCTATTTTTGCACAGCCACACCCACCCATCACCATGGCCGCAGCTGTCTGAGACTACGAGTGTACGTCTGCTGTTCCACGGGTGAGTCCTTCTCCCTCACTGAGAGCGTCAGGGTGTGTGACCTGTCAAACCATCCTTGGACCTGTTTTTGGACTGTACCTGGACCCATCTGGCAGGCGTCCTCCTCCCCATCAACACACACACACAGCAGGCTGTATACAGATCTAAATAGAGTCTCAAACAGGCAGACTTTTACTGAGTAGCAGCATTTTCCCCTTAAACCCCTCTTGCTCATCTTTTTTGTTCCTTCTCCCAATTCTTTCTCTTAAGTGCAGAAAGGATCAGCTCCAGCTTTGAAGGCTCTAGACCTCTCTCCTCGTTCCTCCACATCTATCCTCTCCCTCGCTACCTGTCAAAATTAATTTGTTGTAGTGTGCGGTCAGTGGGTGGCTATGTATATGTACCGATAACCTCTCTCACTGCTGTCCTTCAAGCTCGCAAATACACAGCCTCTCACACACGGATATACACACAGACTTTGATCCTTGGCCTGTCCGGTCCTTTTAACTTCCACAGACTCGTAGTATTAACTTCCCCTCCCTTTTCACACACAGCCTCCCTTCAGTTTGATCACCCGCTCTCTCCCTCACTGCTGTTATGGCTCGTCAGTCTGTCTGCTCCGGGGGATTTTTTTAACCCTCACAACCTAGCCTCGTCCGGTGTTGCTCTCAAGACGTCGGATGTAATTAAAGTGCTTTGGTTTGGAGCAGTGGTTTAACCCTTTGTCTTTTTCTGTCTCATTCAATGTCTTACCCCCCCAGCCTCTGACGTGCACGATGAGCCAGAGCCTACAGAAGCAGACTACACGCTTACACCAGGTCTAAAATTTGATGACATGGGTGAGTCACGCACATGTCACAAAACTGCATATGCATGATTCATTTCCTCAAAACTGAATGAAAACTTTAAATAAGGACATAATTATTTAAGTTTTGTTTGTTCAGACTGAAATTCCTGCTGGTGAGTGTGATAACTAAGAGCTAACAGAAAATTACCAGCTGGGGTTGGGCTAGCATGTATTTATATAAGCAGCAACATAAATGAAGGATTACCTCAAAATAAACTGAAATGCCTTTGACCATTGTGAAGAACTAATCTGCACATAATATGCTTTCATTATGACGGTTTATATTGTTACGGGAAGATAACACTAGGATATGGATGAGACTGGAATAAACCTGACAGCATGGGCATTGTCTTTCTAGCTGTTATAAACCCAAAAAAAAAGTACTATACTGTATGTACTGATGCAATAGATGGTAAACTGATTATAATGTGGGAATGTTAGATTTCAGAACTTTATAACTTATCAAAGAATGTATGCCCTGTTTAGTTTGAGCAAATGTCAATAGACTAGTATGTCTATTTGAAAAATAATCTACTATAATGAAAAAATGTTTGTACTGGTCCTGACGTTATGACAAGACACCAACTACATACAAATACACACTGAGAAAGTAATATCCTAAGCGCCTACTCTTTACAAGGAGAAGTCCTGAGCCACAGCAGTGCTCGGTCGATAGACACCTGTTTTTCTTTATTGTAAAACTATGATGGATGCCACTACATAATCTTTTAAAAAGAAAATTGTAAAAAAAAAAAAAGTTGTAATCAGTAGTATAATTTTCACATATTTACTTGATGAGTCAGCTCGGCATCTTTTTATTTCATTAAATACGTTCTGTGGCTAATACCAGTCGAAAGGCACACTGACCTGTTTATGAGACATGCAGCATCAAAAGTGTCCCGGCAAAAAGCGATCCACAAAGGAGACGTTGAGCATAGTTAACTTCACAGCACCAGCTGGCTTGGCAAGCTGCTGATCCTGCTAAACAACCGCATGCATATTCATTCCACACTCACAGTTTCACTTGCAAAAGATAAGTACGTACACTAGGTTTTGTGGATATTCATAAGAACTGTTCAGATTTATTTCATTCAGATAAAAGAAAACTGGTGATACCATTTGACCTCTTTATACTGTGTTTGCCCTTATGTTGCTCACGTCAGGATTGCATGGCTGGCAATAGTATGGAGGTGGAGATGGGACAAATCACAATACATCTGTTAGATCTAAAACTGTTTTAACTTTTAACAGTGATTTTTGGGGGGTAAAGCTAAGCAGGAAAACAGTAAGTGATGAACTTTGGGGTAATATCACAGGTGATCATTCGACAAAATGTTATGGCAACAGTAACAGAACAGGAGTGTAAAAATAATATGCACACTTACCGTAGAAGATACAACAGACATATGGGTATCAATCATAGCCTGTCAAGCTTTCACACTCTCTGTTTTTATAAGCGTCATAAGGTGGCTACTGCAAATTGCTGCATGTCATATAAGTTCCTAGAGATACCTTCTCCGCCATCATTCTTTCATCTTTATATCTTTTCTCCTGATGCCCACCTCGTCTTCCCATCCTCCATTTTTACTTTCTGCAGTAGAGGAGCGAACGACTCAACTGCAGTTTATTCAGCTTTTGATGTTTGAAATTGAAATTGAGTTTTCCCACACACACACACTTACGTTTTTCAAAAAGATACTTAGCTTAACATTTCTGTTATAATGCCATCTGTGTGCGATTTAATTAGATTAAAGCTAAACAATTACAAACTAAACAAAACAATGTTGGAACAAATGATATTGTTTGTTTGCTTTTTTATGAGAATCCTAATTTATTGGCTTACTGAGCATGTGCTTTCTCATCACATAGAGCTTCAATACTTGATAAATAAGTTTTAAAGCATGGGTGATATTGCTACACCACTTTAAGAAAATGAAAAGGGAAATGCTGAAATTTGGGTCCTTGGTAAATTTGTTAAGTTACATTGCCAATAGAAGTGAAGGTGGGTTTGAATCATTGTCTTTGCCCTCTAACCAACATCAAAAACATGCTGGGCGCCCTCTGGTGGCGGCTGCCGACAGTGAATTTCCCCTTAGGGATAATAAAGGGTAATAAATGTATTAAAAATTATAATAATACTTTTACGACTTCACTTTGACACATTGCGTCAGAAACTCTTTAAGCAAAGTATACCAGTGTATACTGGGTCATCTGAGCTAGACTTCAGCCTCCCACTATATAAATGTTTTTTTTTTACTGTTGTAGTAAATTAATTAATTAATATCAAATCAAAAAGGCAGGACCAGAATTTATGATGAAAGAGAAAATAATGTTGGGTTCATTTTATCACTACATGAATCTACTGAGCTAAAAACAGAACACAAATTACCCTAGCTCATATGGGTCATTTCCACCTGTACCGCTGTTACACCACTTCAATTAAAAGGAAAACCCATGTGGTGCAAGAGGAAGTGAGGAAATCTGCAGGGAGCTGTGAAATGAAGATAAAAAAGCTGCCCTTACTGTTGATTATATGCTTTACATTTTAGGTGAACTTTTAAAGGTTTATTGCCTCCAGTGTCTGTGGCACTGGTGTATGAAAGTGCGAGAATGTTTGTTGATAGTTGGAAAGTCTGTAGGCACAAAATGGCTGCCACGCTCTGCTCTGTCAGTCTGCCCCAGGGCAGCTGTGGCTTCAAAAATATACCAACACCAGTGTGTGACTGTGGAGTGAATGAATAATGGAGTATGTAAAGCGTCTTTGGGTATCTTGAAAAGCACCATACAAGTACTATCCATTATTATTAGACACACACACGCAGTTGTGTGAGACTGAACTTAATGTTGTTTACACATTTACCTGCATGCCTAAGTTGCCTACAGTTTTTACAGTTCAACGTGTGTCTATGGTTCAACTGTAGTTCCCCCATGAATAGTATTATTCATTTAGATCTCAACTACAACACAGACAGGCTGGTGCTCATGGGCGGAGTGGTAATCGGGACACTCGGAATCTTCCCGGTGGGTCAGTGCGAATGAAATAGACCAAGCGGCCCACTGTACTAAGTTTATTGTTGCTACATTTCTGTTTCTTTTTTTCAAAACAAGCATCTCTGTGTTAATTGGTCCGTCTTGTGTGATCTTTATGTTATTTTGTTTTTCAGCATTTGTTTATAGTCACTTACTTTACATTTCTCACTTTTAAATACTTACCTCAGAAAGTGGCCACTGTCCTAACTATCAATATTTCATACAAAGGCCTGTAAAGAGGCTAAAGCTGCAGCCTGTCGAGGGGAGTTTGTCAAACAGAGCCGGATCAATGTGATGGGTTTTCATGGCAATAGCCCCCGAGTTAGGAGAGGCCCATACCATACGAGTTGCCAGCCCATTTTTAGGGGTTTAGCAGCCCTAAATGTGACACAACGGTACTTACCAGAAGTATAAGGCTGGACTATCTGTAAAATAAATACTTAAAACTAATCACCAACAGTGAAAAACAAACAAATTTCTGAGAAAATTAACTAAAACACGTTGCTATATTGTGTTTAGTTGAAAATTTGATTTCATCTTATTTTAATGAACTTATATAGACTCACAGCCTGCAAACATGCAAACATGTAGTTTGTTGAAACTACTCAAGTTAAAAAGAGTAAAGGCAGGGTTTTATAAACAATGTTTGGCTTTGATTCTTTCTGTTTTAAAGCCTCTGAGTCTGGGATTTTGGGGCCAGTTTAATCAAAAATTTTACTTAATTTATTTACGTAATTTTCTGACACAATGGCCAACTAAAAAAATCATCTAAATGCATCAGAATTCAAGGAGTACTAGTGCCATCTTGGGGCCAGGTTGCATATTGACTTGAATGTTATCCAAACTTGTATTCCAGGGTGTGTACTCCAGACAAACATTACCCACATTTATCAGTTCTTTGTCATGTGATCTCATGTAGTGTAGTCTGTGGATTGTGGACTATTTTGCACTGTCTGTGAAAACCTAGGAAAATAGGTACATTAGGCAGTAAATGGCCTGTCTAATATGTATAAGCAAATTGTTCCAGTGCTTAGGAGCAGTGACAAAATGCCTGATCTTCTCTCTGCAATGGAACATGAATACAGATCAGGTCAAACAGACACTGTAATGTATTGACAGGGAAAGCGTGAATGCATGGCACTTAGAATGTAATTATGACATTTATAGCAAGCTTAATAAGTCTTCTGTGATTATGTATATTGCTCATGTTGATTGTGTAAAGATGGAAAATGTTCAAAATGTGTACAACTACAAAACACACACATACTGTATATAGCAAGTGTTCTGTCTGGCTGGTCCCAGCACAGGCTTACAAACACACACTTGACATAATGAATTTTCATGGAGCCTACCTAAACCTTACACAACAGACCATAATGCCTAATCCTAAAACTTGTCAAAACTGTCCAATAGACAATGTTTATTTAGAAGTTTAGTAAATTACTCAGTTTGTTCACAAGATTCTTATTTTTAAGAGTTATAATTTGTTGGCTTCATAAAGAAACAAAGACATAAACAAACACTGCAGTCACATGTATGTGAATTAAAGTTTGTTTGTGACAGTTCGTGACAGCAAGTCCATGTGTGTCTGTGTGCGTGTAGTGAGCCTATTAGCAGAGCCACAACCTTTAACCAGTTGTGCAAGATGCCCTGTAGTCTGCTGTTTGTGTCAAATCCGCATTCCCCTGTCAGTCAGCACCAAAGAAACTCTGTGCCCTGACCTCTCAGCTGCACGCTCAGTTACAGAGCGGTCAAAGCATTTAACCTGAGCCTCGCTGCTGCACGGACCTCATTAGACCGGCCAGCAGAGCATACCAACCAAGACCATCTTTAAAACCAGGTGTCAGCCAGTCATTACTCTGCAGTCTGACCCACAGAGCAGCTGCAAATATCCCACTCCTAGATATGGCAGCATGGAAACACTGAGAATCCCCCTTCTTTTCACGGATGCCATTAGACCATGAGCACTGTCTTTAATAATCAGCATCGGCATGCTTCTAAACAGACGGAAACCTGTGTGTCTGTCTGAACTCACTCATTAATCACTGTTGAGGGTGTGTCTGAACACATGTGTCTCATGAGTGTATGTGAGGTACTGTCTGGTGCTTTGTGTTTTTGTACCTCGCTCTAGACATCAGTGTTCTCTCTGCCGCTTAAATCAAAAGAATGGCAACTATTTTTAGGTCACGAGCAGATGCACAGGCCGTAGTGGGAGAGACAGTATATACAGTGTCTGTGTGTGGGGGGTGTCAGACAGAGAATGTGTCACTTTATCAGCACAATTAGAGCTATAAGACAACAGTCTGCTGCAGTCTACCAGGACATGACTGCTCTATTGTTTTTCAGTTAAAGTAAAACTGGGCTTTTAAGTGGATCTCCACATACTATATCTTGTATGTATCAATCACTTTAACCCATTTAATGAAACTTAAATCCAGTTGTTCCAGTTTATCATCAAACATCTATGACCACAAGGTTCTCTTTATGCAACACATTTCAAATGGTACAGTTTTCAAAGTTATGCTCACACAAGGAAGAATCTCTGTCTAATGATCAATTCAAGTCCAAGAAACTCAAGTGACAAAAAAAAAAGTTAGTTGCGTAGGTATCATCTTTTATCTAAATACAAAACAGAACACTTGTGTACTGTCAAGCCACAGCTCAGCGCAGAGGATTTGATGTGATGGAAGTATGAAAACAGGAAATGGAAATTAAACAGTATTGTGTGAAAGGACAAATGCCTCCAAAAATGTGATACGTGTGTTTTTGTGAATTTGCTTCATCCAATTATGTTGTATACTAAAAAACAATTCTGAGGAAAAGTATGAGAATGACAGCAACTCATTGAGAACTGCATGTTATTGAGAGCTGTGTTATTTATTTTAGTTGGCATGACTAATCATCTTTGTGAATGCATGATAATGAATGGAGAGACTTGCTCTTCCGCAAGTGTTTTGTTTTGCTCTTTTGTCCAGATAACCACAGTTTGTGTTGCTGTGTGAACTGTTTTGCAAATGGGGATTTCAGACATGTGTTAAAGCAATAGAGAAGATCTGTAGTCAACATGTCCCAGTCAGTTGTGGCAGGCACCAAATGAATATAAATATGGAATATGTGCTATTCTAAACAAAATCTAGTTTATGAATGCAAGGTATGCGATGATCAATTTGTTGTGTATCACTCCTAAACGTGGATATAGGACACCTTGTAATTAGCTGTTTGATCTAAGAAAAAAATTTGTTTGCTTAACCTTCCTTTATGAATCATAGATTTCTTTTGTTCTAATTGTTCCTGTGTTGTCTCTGTTCCAGATGACTACAACACATTTGTTCCGAAGCTGGAGAAAAGTGTGAGTGGGAGCAGCCCATCCAGGGATCGGCTTCTTCTAACAATTGCGATGCTTCTTCTAGCCGCTCTCTTCATCTCCTAGCAACGGCCATCCCATCAGTGTCACCATGCCAACTAGCCTTGGGAGTGTGTTCAGTGTCCGTGGGCAGACAAGGGCATGGGGGGCAAAAGGAGACCAGGAGAGGAGAGCTACCACTTATAAAGAAGAGGGCGAGGGCAAGAAGACCAAAATGAAAGTTTTCTAAGCGTTTGTGCGTGTGTTGGGTGTGTTTGAGGGAGTGTAGTTTTGGTGAAAGCCTTAGGGCACTGGCTGACAGACTAAAGTCAGCCTGTGCACAAAAGCAGGTGTGTGCAAGTGTGTGTGTGTGTGTGTGTGTGTGTGTGTGTGTGTGTGTGTGTGTGTACGTACGTGTGTGTGTGTGCGTGTGTGTGTGTGTGTGTACGTGTGTGTCTAAACAGGCAAGTCAAGCTTCTTGAATCCTGTACACACACAAAGCATTTATATAGCAGCAAAGACATGGCTGAAACCTAAACAAAAAAGAACAAAGCATTAAATCTACCCACTCAATTGAAATCAATCGAAGACTTTCCTTTGGATCTGATTGGCTGTAACACTTTCTTAGGGCTAGTTGCCATAGTAGCCTGCAACAAAACTTAAACTGAACTGAAATGAATCAGCAGAACTGATTTCAAATTGCCTTTTTTGTCAGTTTTGATGCTGGGAAAGTATCCCAGTCCACAGACATTTGGAACCAGCTGAAGAACTGTCCTGGTCCTCTGTATGAGACTGATCAAAGTAGCTTTTAGATCAAAAAACACATCCCTGGAACTCCAAATACCAGTTTTAGTTGTCATCTCCATTTGGCTGACATCCTGTGGTCATCATCAGCATGTCAAAAGCAACAAACTGGAAGGTTCAGTGGGAAATATGAAGCATTTAATCAACCAATCATGTCAATCAATTTATGTAAACAACAACTCAAATGTAAGGTGAATTAAGGGAGGAGGGGTTTTGATGTGCCATCTTGTTAAGTTGTTCCCTTTCTGTTATGTTTTGGGAGTATTCCTGTTATCTCTAAAGGTTATCAAAGCACATGGCAGAGGCTCGGAGAGCAGCCATGGATAGACTCAGCAATACCAACATCGCCTTCTCAAAAAAGCCCGAAAACAGATGATTGTTTGTTGGAGAAGAGAAGGAGGATGGAAGGTGGGATGAAAATGGGAAGCCACAAACATCTCCAAACTGTCACAGAAAACAAGTGCTGTCAGTGTACTGGACTCTCTCTGTGTAAACTCACTTCTCACATGTTATACTGTATCTTTTTCTTTACTCCGTGTATAGATGCTTGTATTTGTCTGAATGATAAAAGTGTTATTAATACATTCCCATGGACATCCTAAACATCTGAAAATGAATTTTTAGAAAAATCAAAACAAAACTAAAGCATCAAGAAATACATACAGACCAAGTGCTTTGGTGAGGAGGCAGTTTCAAACTCCGAACAACTGTACCACTCAGTTGCTTCAGACTAGTGTTTCCATAGCAACTAGCACCTTACCATGGTTACCCTACCCTGCCAATGATGGACTCTAGTAGGGCATGGCTTACCATAGTAGCTAATAAGAATAAGGAAGGTGAGCATAATGTTTGAATGACCGTTGGTGGATGGACACCCACGGGCGTGTGAGGCGTTCATGTACTCTTGTAAATGTCATAAAGAAGAAGACAAAGAATGGTAATCCAGTGTTTTGAAATGTGCCGAGGTGAAATGTGATGTACGCATTTTTACAAACTTGAATTGCAGTTTCTTTGTGGTTGTATTTTTATCTTGATTCTTTTGTTTATTTTGCTGTGATGTATATTTGTTTTTCTTGAGATTGGGGGGTGGGGGAGTTGGAGCCATATGTGAACTTGGGCTGCTCTCACTCTCAATCAATTTTCTTTAAAGAAAAAAATCTTAAAAGTGTTATTGTGGTTCATTATTTGTTAGTATTTTTTTTTCTTCATTCAGACTGTATATGATCCAGTAAAATAAACAGTCCTGTTGACCAGGTTTTTTCTTTGGAAGACTATATACAGTATATACAGTACATTATTGAGGGAAATCCAGCTTGACAGTTTGCTTTGTCATTTGCAACATATCAAATTTGGAATCACTGGGAAACAGCTAAAGTTAGACCAAAAGTATGTTTTTAAAAAAAATTAAGGCTTTTTTGCTGTTCAAGGAAATTTAAAATGACAAGCACATGTTTAAAAAGAAAACGGTGTGTCTCGTAGTCTAGTTATCTCACAGCAGTGGGTAATGCAGCCCAGGTGTGCAGTACATATGGCTCTCAGGTTGTAGATGGAGCTTATGAGGGGTTGTAAGGAGCTGTGTAAGAGGGCAAATCACTCTTCATCAAGTTGCACTTATTAACTTAGACACGAAAGCAAGAAAGGGTGCGTGGTTATGCATGTGTTAATTTCTGTTCACGAGTGCAGGATCTGAGGATGTCGTCTGTTTTTATGTGGTTTGGATGATTAGATGAATGAATGAATAACCATCTTTGTTTCTGCTATTTCAATGTGCGTATGAGTAAGTGTGACTGAATGATGTCAGGCAAAACAACAAAAGCATTTAATAGTGTTGGCAACAACAATTACAATCATGTTTACCTTTGACTGGAATGACTTTAAATGAACTTGAAAATACTGTAAACTGAACAAACCATAACAGAGGTTATAACAATGATCATGATAACAAAATAATAAGCTTACAAATCTTACTTTTACCCAGTCTGTGTCAGTGTCTTTTTTTTTTTTTTGGTTTCTCTCCCAATCTTTCTTTTCCACTGAGGATCTGCATACGCACCAAGCTAATCCAAGCAAACAGATGGAAAGGGTTGCTGAGAAGGTTCTACCTGCTACATGCGCTCCTCTGAAGATAATGCTGTTTGGAAGCTCGCAGATATGATTTCCCATATCAAAGCTGGCATGGCGACAATCTCCCTCAGCGGTAATACCTTTACATGTGCCGATTAGGACAGATACATGCTTCAATCACAGAGCTTCCATTTGAATTACAATGGGACAGACAAACAGTGTGTGTATGTCTGATCGAGGGATAAAGCCTCCACACACGGCTTGTGATTTTATGCAACAGGTTTTATTATACCGGTGGAGTCAGAACAGTCATTTCTCACTCATTACAAGAAAGAAAGTGTTTTTTTAACACATCATCAGTGAACAGAATTCAAGCAGTGATTCAGGCTTTGTTTAAAATTGAAAGAGACTTCAAGGATAAATAGTACCGTGGCACCACACACAACATCATTCACACAGGTGCTTTAGAGCACTTCACTGACTTACTACACCTTGATTCAAATCTGAAGGTTTTTTCTCTTTTAAAGGCCCTGTAGCCTATTCAGTAAACCGGAGCTCTATTACCTTTAAGTTTATCCTCAACCTCTTCCAATCATTCACACTTCAATGTGACCTTATCTAAGAGTTAAAGTATGCAGTCTACAGCATTGGGCACTAGGTGTAGCTGTTCAGCCACATCTTTGTTGATGAGAGGCATTGTTCTGAGATCCCTCTGATTTGTAAGGCTTTATCTGAAATGCATGAATTCACTTGAGTCCGTTGTGTAACTGCGGTTGTAAAGATTAAACATGTATTTTATTGTATTATGATATAACAGACCTGAAACTATTTATTTTTACACAGGTAATGTGTATCTGAAAAGTAAGTACATGCACTCAGGCACACCACACTCAGAAATTATGCAACAGCTTTTCTTGTGTAAATCTAACAAATGACTGTTCAAACTCAAGGTCTTCTGTCACGGACCTGAACACAGCGTTTTTTTTATGCGCATTCATTTACCACAGTGAGTCAAGCTGAAGTGAAAAGAGTCAGCCTTCTTGGTTTTTTGTGTTTGTTTTAGCAAGAAACTCAATGTCATGCGTGGCCAAGCTTGGAAATTTAAAGCTGTTTGTGATGGGCTTCATTTAGCAATTTGTAAAACACAAGCATTTCGCAGCATGGCTAAACCTGTAACCTTGTTCTAAATCAAATAAATTATAGGATGAAGTTACACAAAGCACACACATTTACACATATTTCAACCAGAAACATCAGCAGTATTTACATAAAAAACACCATGCTCCAACTACTACTATACAGTCTTCATAGAGACATTACGTGACTACACTTAAGATTTCATTAATGAGGGTTTACCCAAAGTTCAAAATGTCATCACAATTCATTTTTTTTTGTGACTCATTGTTGTTCATACACTCAGCAGTAGGTTAAAGTTGAACTAACACATCATTTCAAAGCTAGTAGATGGTCATTTAACATATGACTATTTATCACATGCTCAACCTCCTGCAGGCAAGTCAAAATAATCAAATCCAGATGCTACACTTAATGACATGCAGTAGTTTGAAAAGCAATAATTAGAGTTAACACACCCTTTATGTGCTCTGTGTTACACTCTTTGTTTACCTGAGCAAAGCAATACAATGGTACATGTTCCTGATTGTATCTCTAGTGTCTGATGAACTATGTCTGGTAAACACAGGAAACTCCTCCTACTCCTCATACTCTCTGAACAACAACAACCTGTCTGCCTGCGTGTTAATTCAGCAGATACGCCTGGTATAACAATAGTTTTCTAAGGACGACACCACATGTAGACACACATTTGTGTCTCATGGGGGTTGCATGTGAGGGCAGAAAGGTCTAAATTATTTTTCTTACCAACACTGAATAAGATGATAACAACACTGAGTCACCAATGTCAAGTTTAGGCACCTGGGGCCAAATTAAAAAGAAAAAGAAAAAAAAACACCCACTTGCTTAATCATCAAGTCTGCTCATGACCTGTTTTGGTTGGTCAGGCACCTGGGATCCCTCTGGGTTTTAAAGACGCAATTTCATCAATGAGGCTGATCATAGTGCCTTAAGGTCATCATCTGTGGCATTATGATAGGGATATGTTTCTGTGTTTTCCATTTCACAATCACTCGAGAGAAAACCATTCCAGGGAATATATTACAAATGATATGTCAACTGGTTCAATTTAAATTTTTATACTTATTCCATGCCGCTAGTGAGTGTGTGGACATTTCTTGCTTTTTATTTTGATCTCCTATACAATGCAAATCAGTCCACAAAATCTATTAACTTAACTAATAAACTATACAAAAGCTTTCAGTTTGTTCAGGTTTTCATTTATCAATAAATTAAACACCCTCACATTTTCAAAGTCAACCCCAACAGCCAACGTGCACAGCCAGGACCCTTGACACTATCTTTGGATGTGCATGTGTAGTGTTTTGATTCTGTCGTCATGAAAAGGCACACTTTTGTACCTCCTTTTGCAGCTCCTCCTTGGAGCTGTAATGACGTGCCTCCGTATGACAGAGTCAATTTTGATTACAGCCTTTCAGAGCCCACTGTCGTCTATACATCTCCAAGTGGAGTCAAAACCTGACAGACATAAAGAGGAATCATTCTCTTTACATCCCCTTCAACTCTGCTGTATCTGCTTTGATAGCATGATGTCTTTTTTGCTTTGTATTCCTTATTTGTACATGTGCATTCACTTGTTCCGTCACATGGGATTCAACGAGCCTGGCCCCATCACAGCGTGGCACTGCCGGCTTTTTTGGTCCACCCTCCAAACGGCTGCTCTGACTCTGTCATTCGCCCCCAGATTTCTGTTGGTGCCGTTAGTCACTGCTTGGCTTTCCCCCTCGTCCTCATCACATGTCCCTCTCTTCTCTTAGTTTAGCACTAATCCCCTTTTTTCTGAGACAGCATCTGTACAGCGCCAACAGATGGGCCAGTTTTATTTACTGTCTCTCACTGTCTGACAAACACATCTGCAGGGCACTAGCTATAACTGTACGTTTAAAAAGAGGCCACCAAAGATAGGAAGTAAAAGTTGTTGTTTTTGTAAATATGGTATAATACTGTTTTGACATGATTTATTTCACTGAAAAGAGGTGTACATTAAATAGGCCTAAGAATAAATTAATTATAATATTCAATACTACACTAATTAAGAAAAAATTCACAAACAAACAACATTTAGAAGAATACAAGGGCAACATGAACCAACATGCAGACTGAGCCGTTGAGTCCATTTAAATTGTCAGTGCTCCATGTTCATGTACTGCCGTTAACTGTCATCATCTCAAATGGACCTTGGGCAGGTCGTAAGACGAGTCAGACAGACTATCAGATAGACTTAATGGATTTAAATCAAATTGATTAATGGGAGCTGTGCAGCCGTCTAACCGCCCATGTTTTCCTTCTCAACGCCGTAATCACCAGATTATCCGCCTTTGAGATTTCCTGCTGTGATGACCTTAAGTCTTCATCCTGTACTTTTTGGTGACGTAGTTTGTTTCTGACGATAACAAAGACTTGTTTTACCTGTTTAGGGAAGACACTAACCCACAGACAACAAGCTCGAAACAGAAATAATAAATAACTGGGATTAGAGTAAACCGCTGATATAACAGGTGGACCACAACTGGGTTTTTCCTGAATGTAGGGTAAGGTAAAGTATACTTTATTGTCCACTTAAGGAAATTTGTCATGGGCACATTGAGCTGCTTTGCATCCATCACAACACAACAATCAACACAACATGACAGGAATAATAAAGGAGTCATGTTTAAAAAAGACATTGAGACATAAAAACACATAGAGACAAGTTTTAGAACCAGATCTAAATGCCATAAGAATATTTCAAACTTGTCCTAAATTTATAAACTTGTCTCCTTTATATGTGCATTTTTATTATAAATACAAAATTATCTTTGCTCGTTGTTCTAAAAAGTTAAAAGAAAACCATTTTCAGCATGACATTTCTGATGGAAACCAGCAT
Organism: Perccottus glenii; assembly: GCA_024416835.2. NCBI lineage: Eukaryota > Metazoa > Chordata > Actinopteri > Gobiiformes > Odontobutidae > Perccottus > Perccottus glenii. Next base: position 15,363,150 of record CM044551.2, read on the forward strand.
GTCATAGTGGCAAGTGTCATGTGTGATGAGTGCGATATATGCAGAGCGTCATCTCTGTCGTCAAAGACTGCACATATACACCTACTCGCACGTGGATGTCTGTGTCCAAATGAACACATGTAGCAGTTTCAGATTGGACACATTGTCTTATTAGTATTGTAAAGTCATGCTGCCCATTTTTCACCGGCAACCTGGGCCATTGCTCCATCTGCATCATTTTTTGCACTTGATTATGAATTTCTGCCACTCACATGGGAAAAATGTGTTTTCCACTCCAGGCACATGTCAGGTCATGGTGACAGTACGATGCTATGATTCCTAATAGCTGTATGCCTGTCAGTGCTCTTAGGTGGCAAATACGCTATTTACACTCTTGTTCTTGGTATGTGTTGAACTTTAACATTAAATACTGATGTGTTTTGAATCATAAATATATATGCAATTTCTATAAACAGTGACACATCTTCCATCTGCCAAAGTTTACTTCTAATTTTATGTTTTTTTTGCTGTGAATACCAACAAATTGCTGAATTCTATATTTTACTTGGGGTTGGCTTCTGTAAATGACAATCTGGAGGGTGCATCAAAGTGCAGGCTCCAGTGGGACATATGGCACATTGTCTAGCCACTGTTTTGTGCTCAGATTTCCTCTTAATCTGTCATGTGCCTCATAACAACTCTTGTCAGTGCGGTATTTAAACTGTTTTTCTTACACTAAGAGTCCTGTTTACACTTGCAGGACTACAAGCTGTGAGCACGCTGTAACTGCAGAGTAAAGCTCTGGCTGTTGGGACATTGTGACAGCACAGGTTAAAGCAGGTTGTTTTTGGATTTCTAGGAAACTGTCACATTTATCTAATAATTTTCTTTGAATTAACCTTAGGTCTTAAGAGTTAATTAAAAACCTTATCAACAAAATGGAAACACTAAGTGCAAACTCTGCTTCTTTGTGTGTATGTCCTTAACATTCACTATTTCAGTCATTTTAATTCAATTCTGCAACTTCAAAAACAACAATGCTGGTTTGTCAATTTGGGAAAATTGTAATGAATTTTCTTAAACCTTTCTGGGCTATTACAGATAATTTTGACCCAATTTGACATTCAACATTTACCTATAGTAAAGTATCTTCACAAAAAATGAATTAACCCAACAACATGGAGGTAATAAAGTTAAAGTCTCTCACCTGTCTTTATCTTGAGTGTGAGTTTGTAGCTTTCAGCCAGTCACAGCTTAGAGTGGAGAGGAAGATGTGGTATAAAAACCATTTTAACCTGTTGAGACTCAAAATAAAACAGTGAATGCATTAATATTGTTTAATGAGGTAAGATGCTTAGACCCTGGCAGGACAGATGTTGTGCGATGGAAGAGCAGAATGGATATTCTGGGAAGTCTTCCCCCCGGAGCCTAGACACTGTTGGTGGAGATACAGTGGGAAGAGCTGCTGATGCTGATGATGAGGAGAAATGCTCCACAGTTGAGGTGGGGATTGGGTGGAAGAGGGTTGCTGAGCAGAGAGGACACTTTTAAATATGGGGGGCTTAACAATGATTGGCTGAGACAGACATGTGAGGAAGCAGTGGAGGAGTCTTCCAGGCTGAATTTTTGCATTGATTGTTTTTTGTCAATATGTGGATCAAATGTATTTGGCAGAAAATAGGATTTAAAAAAATTACAGAAAATATAAAACTTACAGTAGCTGACTATGAATGATTCTTAATCTGTTTAACACAAAATGCCTCTGTATGTCTTTCCTTGTTTATTTCATTACATGTGGCACATGCAGCATGAGGAGCACATGGTGTCTGGAGCAACGCTGTGGCCTAAGCTTAAGGAATAAGTGTTTCATCTGGTGGAGAATAAATAACCTCTTTTATTTAGTCGGGACATGCACTAACTCACACATAATCTGCAAAATTTCTCAAGTTTTAAAGTGTTAGGAAAAAACAAAAATGGACAAAATTCATGTTTTATTTCCTTAGTCTAATGTATTTTTGTTATACACATGATCCACATAAATGTTTATATAACTTTCCTCATAATGAGATTTTATGTATGGCTTATAATGTTGCCATGGTTTTGTAAATCATGCAGTAACTAATGTGGTGTGACCTTTAACCTTTACAGGTGGATGCCACAAATAAACCCATTGTTATGATAATGACAATGATTTACAGGGTATTATGAGGATCATTGTATCAGTTATATCAGGCCTGACGAGAAAACAAGAACTGCATGTTTCCATATGATTTCATGATTGTTATATTTTGTGTGTGGACACTTCCCCCCACTGGCCGTGTGCTGTGAATCCCAAAGAACCACTTCTGCTGATAGCCTACATCCTTTTTATGATGGACTTAAGGGATGCTGCTTGTTGAATATCAGCCTTATACCACAGTTGAAAAGGAAACAGTAAGGGACTGAAGCAGATATTTTTCACACATTATATGACATAAGGCTTCTGAAATTTTACAATTAGCCTAAGTTATGTAATTAGAATCACATTCAGGAGTTTTGTTTCTGTGTCTTAGTGTGTCTATCTGCTTAAAGCCTGACAATGAGCATCAATACTTACAAAGTAGGCTATTAAATGTCACCACAAAACTCTAAAACAAGAGTGCAATCTGCCTTTTTTTTCTCTCACTGTGTCTTATAATAGACAAAAGGTTGTATTACACTTCCAAAGACAGACAGAACAACAATCTCAACAAGACAACAATATCATTAAAGTGCAGACCAAATGGTTCATTAACACATATTCAGCCCACTGCTTTAGATTCATATTTATACATTATGTAGGCATAAATCTAATGGGGAGTATATATGTTTACTAGCTATAAATACTCACTCTGTATATTAGAAATCCCAAAATACCAGTGAAAAGATTAAGACTGATGGACAATAGATACATTATGAAGACATGGGCTGGGATAAAAAGCAGGGATTACATGACTGCTATAAGCAGCAGTCAGTCAATGGGCCACGCAGCACAAAGCTAAGAAGCATAAATACACATAAAACAAATAAAGACAGAAATAATCAACTTCATCATAACATAATCGGGCTCCATCTGATGCATCAAACAAGGGATGTGATGATTTACAACAAATCCATACCACTAATCAATAGTTAAGTTTAAACGTTTAGTTATGTCTCACCACGCATTCAGCCTAAACAGATTCACTACATTTCCCACAATCACTAGCTGGCTTCAAGGTGAACATGCCTGGACTTATCCCCATATTGTAATAGCAAGAGCAGAGATCTCCTTTGAGGATTATGGAAAACAACACAACGTTCGGTGGGATTGCATGTAGGACCCTCCAAGGCTATTGACAGAAATTTAGTTTGTACCTCCTCCGCTCTACACAGAGGATTTCTTCTTGTTTAGCATTCAGCAAAAGTGGTAAGTGGCCTCATTGTTGATAGTGGGGTTTAATCCACTTTTATATATTAAATTATATTTTTAAAAATATATATATAGCCTTTGGATTCTGTGTAGGCTTACTAACTTTTTGATTTTTTTTTACTTTTTAACTTTATTTTTGTCATTTCAAGATATTCGCATGAAATGGCAATTGTAATTATTAATTTGCGTGGCTGATGACGTTTTCAGACTGTGGTCAAGCCATTCCCCTTTCGCGGGGCTGCCTTTCTTTCCAGTCGAGCCACCCCGTGTTTTTTTCGGAGTGCTCCCTTATTATTATTTTACGGTAAATGCAAGTAAACAGCGCCTAGATGTCCTCGTGAACAGATAAATGTCAGGTTTATCAGTTAATATTCAGTTTGTAATGTTACAATGTTACAACAATGTTGTTATTACTTCCAACCCTCATATATTGACACATTTCAAAAGAATATTTAAACAAGTAATTTCAGGACAAGCTAATTCATCATTTCAAAATAAAAGTCCCCTGAAAATTTATAACTGGTAGAATATGTAATCCAAGTTCATATAATTATTTCAAGACAATCTTAGGTAGTTTAAAAAAAAAAAGATAATCTGAATTTGCATAACACCACCAGTTATGACTTTAAGAAGACTTTTATTTTGAATCAAATTGTCCTGATCTTTTCTGGAGGGCATCAGAGTTAGTCACCCGAAGTGGAATGACCCAACTAGTTTTATTTTAAATAATTTTTAATGAGGATTTTATTTTGTAATGTTCAGATTGTCTTAGAATTAATATTTTTATGCTTTTGAAGTAACAAAAACATTGTTGTAAAATTTTACCAAAATTAACGTAAATACAGTTTGAATTGATAAGTTTGTGAATTAAAAATATTTCTGATACAGACTGAATATTAACTGATAAACCTGACATTCATCAGTTCACGAGGACGTCAAGGCGCTGTTTCGTTGCATTTACCGTAAAGCATTTAATACGGAAGCACTCCAAAATCAAGTTGGGGCTGGCTTGACTGGCGAAAGGGAGATGGTTTGACCGCAGTACATTCAGCTGCTTTCTGGGAACGAAGCCATTGTTAATTAGCAATTCCAAACACCTGTATTTGAACTGTGAATGGGCCAGCCAGCGCAAAGCTAAATGTCACTGCTAACACAGAATAGATTAATGTAGTTATTTCGCAACTGTAATTACATTATTCCTCATAATAATTAAAACATATTACAGTCTAGGCAGGCTGGCCAAGACAAATGCGCCGGCCACATTTGACCCGGCCCCTGAGCACCTATATATTTTCTGTGTTATTTAATTCTGTGAAGAACCCAGAGAGGGTTATTTGATCTCAGAAAGGGTTATTAATATTTGGATATGTATGGTGCGCTGGAGTGTCAGCGTGTTTTCTGGAAAACAATAAATTATTACATTTAGGGACCTCCGCGATTATCACACTTTTTCTGTTAGAAACTGACCCTGGCCCCTATCAGAGAAGGGAAAAGTTATGTGGCCCTCACTGGAAAAAGTTTGGGGACCCCTGGTCTAGGGCTTGCTCGTTACACTGTCAAATTTAACAGGCTTGCTTACACATTGAGTGCAAACTCCTGCCACTTGGTCCATATGTTAATGTTGTTTTTTTGTTTTCATATAAAATTGCACAATAAACAGCTAAATATGGCCTACTGTTCAGTTGCTTATGCCAAATTGTTTGTGTGGCAATGTTAACAGGTGTCTGCAATTTCCTTTTCCTGAAGTCTGACCTGCCATGGAGATTTTCAGAATCACCCCAGAAATAAAAACGAGCAACAAATGCAAAGGTGACATGGCATTAAAGACAAGGACGTAGGTAGTGATTCAGTTAAAACTAATGTTAGATTGCTGTCGGACTCTTCCTGTTTGCTTTCCTTTATGCTTGCCTCATGCTTGTCCCCCTATTCCCCTTGCTTATTTGACATCATGTTTGGATCCGTCTCTGTCCAAACAAATGGTTTGTTAATGAGTTTGTTCAGCTACAGCCTTGATCACTGGCTCTTTTCACACAAACCCATTCACACACACTGAACTAATTGTTTACCTTTGGACACAAACAGAATTCAGCTGAGATCCATCAGAAACTGGGGTTGTGTGGTATGAGGAAACACCAGTGAAACCAAACACAGGTTGGTGATTGATAGAAGCCTGAGAGAATGAGGCAGACCAGAAAGAGAGAAGAAATACTGTTTGTCCTTATGAATCATCAAAAATCAAGGCCGTACGCACATAGATTTTTTCAGCATGTCAATATTTTTTTTCATTTACATTATAAAGAGCTTTATAGTTATAAAACACCTTGGTATTTCTTTGCTGTAAAAAGTAGTGAGTTTCATTAAATAGATGTTGGATGACTCTACAGTACACGACTATGGCCTTGAAGTTTAAGCTTAATGAATATAGTCTAATAAAGACTCTTTGCTGCATCCTCAAGTTTTACTGTTTACTCAGTTCAGTCTGCTTGTCTTCTGAATCCAAACCAAATCCTCTTAGTACAATAATAAACCAACAATAAACGCACAAGCTACAATTTGTGGCAGTGTGCGAGTGTTGCAGGAGTTTAAAGTTCTTCACCATCAGCACATTACAGTAGCACAGGGTTTACAGTTTCAGTGACTGTAATTATGCTGACCACACGCTTAGATCACAAGGATGGGACACAGCAGAGCAGGTAGTGAGGTAAACACAGCTAGTGTTACCACATGATGTAAATAGTGTAGTATCAGTGACCGGCCCTACCAGTAGCCATGATGTCATCTTGTGTAATGTGTGATAAGATTCTGGTAAAAGTGCTTGCTCATTTTTCTCGTTTATCTGTGACAGCATTTACATCTGTTGGGGTTTTTTTGGCTCTTTGTTCAAGCATTCATATTCAACATCAGTGAGTGGTGTTTTTGGATTTAGTAGCCTCTAAATTTGGTGGAATGGAATGTCTTCATACAAACACACACATCATGCTTTTTTCCCACACACTGCTGTACAAGGCAATAACTGCACACATGCATGCACCAGACACAATGGTGGTCTGATGAGGACACAATAGCCCCTGTGTGAGCTCTGCTGTGCCTGTCTCTGTGGGATTCAAATGTATTCCAGGCTCTCAGAGAGAGATTGGAGTTTACACCTTGCATTGCTGGCTTGGACAAAACAACACCGCTTCCAAAGTCCTTTCTTGAAAAACAGAGGTGAACTTTGCACACACCTGTAAGATAAAACGTTTTATTGGGTTATGATAACAAGTGTACAGTCTTTCTCTCTCCTGGTTTATGTGTCTCTTATCTGTGCTGTAACAAGGTGCACACACCAGGTATGTAGTCTCTCAAATAGACTTATCCTGACTTTATGCACGTACACTTGACAAAGCCATCATTTTATGAGCTCCATGCACTTGATCACACATTGCTTTTGACAAAGGCTTCAATTATATGCTGCCGAAACACATAAAATGACAATATTTTAATTCAAACTTGTGTGTTTTCAGCTTAAAAAAATTCCTAAGAACCTATTTTGATTATCCCATTAACCCACTCACCTGTGTCTGTGGCTACCTAAGTAACTGACTGACTGGCCAGTTGTACTGGACAGGCCTTAATTACAATCTTCCCAAGCCTCAGCCTTTTTCATTTTCCTGCACTTGTTAGTTTACGTCTGCATAAACCTCTCCTATCCCTTCATCTTTCCACTTTTCAGACTCAACAGAAACAAGAAAAATGTCTTGTTTTGATACATGTGTCAGACTGTGTGTGCTGTTCTGTCAATTACTTTGTCTTTGGGAATCTGTCTGATCCTTTTGACTGAGCCAGTGCCTTCATTTGTGGGACTTGAGCAGACTGGACTCTGCTTTAAGGACACCCAAATCAAATGTGACGTGTGAAAAACTGCCCTAAATACAGTTGACTTTTTTCTTTGGGCTTAGTTGACACATCTAATGCAAAGGCTTAATTTCTCAGGCAACTGTAGTTTCATGGACTAATGGCACTGGCCCAGGCTGCTTTAAGCTGCAGTAGGTGTCTGTGATGTTGCGCTAAAGTAGAGCTTAGCCTAGCTGTCTTTGGGCAGTCATGTGGGTCAGTGGCACTGAATGCACTTTCAACATACTACACATCTGCTCTCTGAGTCAGACTAATGCAATCTAACTGATACTAAGCTTGTTTAAACTGTAGCATAAATACAGCGCCTTGCGAAAGTATTGAACCCCTTGAACTTTGCGAACTTTTGCCACATTTCAGGCTTCAAACATAAAGATATGAAACTGTAATTTTTGTGAAGAATCAACAACAAGTGGGACACAATCATGAAGTGGAACGAAATTTGTTGGATATTTCAAACTTTTTTAACAAATAAAAAACTGAAAAATTGGGCGTGCAAAATTATTATTATAAATTATTTCCACAGATTCTCGATTGGATTCAGGTCTGGACTTTGACTTGGCCATTCTAACACCTGGATATGTTTATTTGTGAACTATTCCATTGTAGATTTTGCTTTATGTTTTGGATCATTGTCTTGTTGGAAGACAAATCTCCGTCCCAGTCTCAGGTCTTTTGCAGACTCCATCAGGTTTTCTTCCAGAATGGTCCTGTATTTGGCTCCATCCATCTTCCCATCAATTTTAACCATCTTCCCTGTCGCTGCTGAAGAAAAGCAGGCCCAAACCATGATGCTGCCACCACCATGTTTGACAGTGGGAATGGTGTGTTCAGGTGATGAGCTGTGTTGCTTTACGCCAAACATAACGTTTTGCATTGTTGCCAAAAAGTTCGATTTTGGTTTCATCTGACCAGAGCACCTTCTTCCACATGTTTGGTGTGTCTCCCAGGTGGCTTGTGGCAAACTTTAAACAACACTTTTATGGATATCTTTAAGAAATGGCTTTCTTCTTGCCACTCTTCCATAAAGGCCAGATTTGTGCAGTATACAACTGATTGTTGTCCTATGGACAGAGTCTCCCACCTCAGCTGTAGATCTCTGCAGTTCATCCAGAGTGATCATGAGCCTCTTGGCTGCATCTCTGATCAGACTTCTCCTTGTATGAGCTGAAAGTTTAGAGGGACGGCCAGGTCTTGGTAGATTTGCAGTGGTCTGATACTCCTTCCATTTCAATATTATCGCTTGCACAGTGCTCCTTGGGATGTTTAAAGCTTGGGATATCTTTTTGTATCCAAATCCGGCTTTAAACTTCTCCACAACAGTATCTCGGATCTGCCTGGTGTGTTCCTTGTTCTTCATGATGCTCTCTGCGCTTTAAACGGAGACTATCACAGTGCAGGTGCATTTATTCGGAGACTTGATTACACACAGGTGGATTCCATTTATCATCATGAGTCATTTAGGTCAACATTGGATCATTCAGAGATCCTCACTGAACTTCTGGAGAGAGTTTGCTGCACTGAAAGTAAAGGGGCTGAATAAATTTGCACACCCAATTTTTCAGTTTTTTATTTGTTAAAAAAGTTTGAAATATCCAATATGATGATTGTGTCCCACTTGTTGTTGATTCTTCACAAAAAATTACAGTTTCATATTTTTATGTTTGAAGCCTGAAATGTGGCAAAAGGTCGCAAAGTTCAAGGGGACCGAATACTTTCGCAAGGCGCTGTAAATGCTTTGGAGAAAAGTTGATACCAATCCAGAAAAACAGCCAAGCTCAACCCCAATGCAATGACCCCACCCAAACACTTTGAGACACACCACCCAGGCCCTTGAGAGTGGGAGTATGTTTAACACGTGTGTTCTTAAATGTTGAATCAATCAATGATATCACCAGCATGTGCAACATGGTTATTTATCTGTTATAAATTAAACACTTGACAGTCTGCCTGCAGTGCATGATTTTTACTGTTTCTCTAGAGCGGTCGTCCTTCAACCGAAAGGTAGGCGGTTCGATTCACACCCTCCCCACAGTTCATACTGTAACACTCCAGCTGAATGGAACCCTAATGTAAGTCGCTTTAAAGTGAAAGCATCAACTAAAATGTAACACTGGTGAATGTAAGTCGCTTTGGATAAAAGCGTCTGCTAAATGACTAAATGTTACAGGGCTTCCACTCCACTGCCTGTAGATCTGCGTAGTGACACCGAGCTGTTTCTGTTACCCTCCAAAATAAACGTGGCTCTATCTGGAAGCAGATCAGGTTTCTTCCTTCTACACCTCAACTCATTCACTTGCTCCACACTTTCCTTTTCCCTCTGTCTTTTCTCTTCCTTGTACCTCTCTTAACGGTTTTCAAACATTTTATTTCCATGTGCACTCTGACGTTCCCTTGTGGACTTGTGAGAAGTAAAACGAACGGCATAATTAGAATCACACACTCTTAATTGGCTGTTTCCCAGCTTCATTCATAATAACTTCATTTAAAATCACCCTGCTCTCAGGGTGCAAGCGCCTGTGTGTGTCACTGGAGGCAAAAGTGTGAAATTAAGCTTGCCAGAATGCAGTAAAAGCACAGTGAACCCTGGCCATAATGTCTGTCTGTCCGCGTGCAGACTTCTCTCATTAGCCCGTGTCCTCTAATGAGGGCCACGGGTGGTTTAACACCTCGGCCCTATAGACAGATCCGGCTCTGCCAGGCTGAATCCCGCCTGATTGTAATTATAGCAGTCAGTCTGAACACAGGACAGTGCATTAACAGCCCTCCCTCTGCCACGTCCTGTTCTGTAATTAGAAATGGCACAGCTGACCTATTGTGTATCTGTAGCCATTACTCTGCCTTTTAGAGACACATACAAGACAAACAGCTGGAGAGGGAATTGAACCAACAACCCCTCTGGCAGCAGCACGCAGGCAGGGATTTGTTTCTAGTGTCATGATGGAGCTGAGGCCAACAGAGGTGAAGCTAAACTGCAGGGACTGCTCTCGTGTGCCTGGCCACAGTGAGCTAACCACATTGAAGGACTGCTATTAAGACTGTTCCCAGAATAGTAAGAAAATGGAAGAGAAAACAGTCGGCTTCTATACTGACCCAGGCACATATGTATATGCTGTAAACACACTTAGATGTGAATTGAATTTGAACTTGAGTGGATTTTTTTATATTAAAAAAATGCTACAACCAGCATCCCACAAATAAAACTGCAAAGTAAGGAGTGGGCCAGCAGGGGGGATCAATTTTAGAAGTTGACCGTTCCCGTTTTGGGTTATCTAGCAATTTACCCACAGTAGAGGAACAGTAGTATAGAGAAAAGTCAGACTTCACTGGCATTGATTTAGAAAGAAAATAAACAAATTCAACAAAGAAAGAAAAAAAGTGACATGAATGTTCTAAAAATGATAATCTTGCTCAGATAATGTGCACACACTTGACACATGCAGGCCTCCAGGCACTCAGAGGGACAAGATGAAATTGACATGCGCTGTGTTTTGTTTGTAGTAATTTAGGCCAAAACACTCTTAAAATCTATCTTTTATATTCCGCACACAATGTGACAGTCAAGTGAGGTTTAAGTACACATGACAGTACGACACTGTTAGCTGTCGTCAATGACATTATCCCTCCTAAGTCTAAAATTGAAAAAAAAAAGGATTATTTTGAAAGAGGGTTATGCTACCATAGAATTATTTTTAAAGTAGTGCCCAGTGTTCATTCTGCTGCATTCTTTAAAAGAAACCAGTAACAGATGTAAGATTTGCGGAGTGAGATGCTAGGCAGATTAAACTACAAATATTGAGCCATGTGACAGATGATAGGCTTTTAAAGCTCACAGTCTTGAGGCCTAAGCCTGTTAGAAGCAGTCTTCGTGAGCCTCCTCTTCATACCTTCTCTTCTGAGATACTAATGCGATTGATGCTTAATCGCAGGGAAGTAACAATAGAGACTGTGACGACGAGTTAAGTAATCCTGTCCGGTTTTGTTCCTCAACTGTGGATTGTGTAACCTAATGACCAATCCTGTATTCCACCTGAACTGACCTCTGGCAAAAGGACTCCATGCAATTGTGCACTTACTGCACGTAGGAAGAGGAAGGAGCAGATTTAAAGGTTAGTCCAAAGGTGCAGACAAAATAATACTTTTTAAAATCTTTGAAATAAATGATATTAGGGTCAAAATGTTATGTTATGTGTGGTTTATGACATTCTTTGCTCATATTGGAATAATGGGCCAGCGTTTTAGAAGAAATTGGCCCACAACGCAAACAGATGGGAGTTAACAAATGATCTCAAGATTATCTCAAAGTCTACACATTTGCTCTTACACCCAAATATGATTTTGTGTGGCGTTAACTTCAAACCTTTATTCAAAGAAATAAGCAAGAACAAGTGCAAAATTCTGGAAATCTGATTACAGCATATGCCATCCCCCTTTGAGCTTAGCACTGACTGAAGTCATTGTAAGCATATTGCCTTTCTGACAGTCCAACAAAAGCCCAACATCAGAAGAGAACATTTTATTTGGATGACTCAGGCCCCTAACAGAAAAGCTGCTTTAAGTGAACCTCCCTTTTTCATGCCACTGACAAATCTCAGAAACATCCTCCAATGTCCCCACGAGACTCCTTTCTTTCAAGATAAATGTGCGTGTGTCTAACTGAATCAGGCGATTTGATTCTATTAGTCCAGTCTCCTAGAGGACACCATCTGGTTGCAGTTAGGAGTCCACCGCCCATCCTAAACTTTCTTTCACTGGCCGCCTGTTTTAACTCTCCCTGTGACCTCCAAAATGTGACACGACCTTCCCTCCGGCTGTCACCTGCTGTCATCAGAAACGAGCCCTCAACCTGTCCACACGTTGGTTACATGGACCAGTTCCGTGCCAAAATGCCCATAAATCAGTCAAGTGTATCTGAGTAAAAGACCCCTCTGCTGATCAGGTTTGGCCACACTGTGGAAAATCCGGGCATATAATCCATCTGCCAAGGATACAGCGTCCAAACCTCCTGCGTTCATATGTGAGCATGTGTGTATGATGTGTCTTATAGCATCTTTAGAGCTCCGGGGAAAAAAAAGGAATCAGGTCCTTGTATATAATATTCATACATTCAGGCTGATCAGTCACAAACAAATAATGATGTTTGTCTGTAAACATGCCAGTTAATGTGCAACACTGTGTTAAAGTAGACCAGACAGTACACCCATCTGATTTAGGAGACCCCTACATCACCATGGTGACTCAACCAAAAGGTACACACACAACCAAGTGGGCATCTCCTCTTCCAAGATGGCTTCAATTATCAATTCACTAGCGTCACTTTTTGTGCCATCATTATAGTAATAATAATTTGGAGAAGGTCATTTAGTTCTGTTGTTTAGTTGGTTTACAACAAGAAGAAAATGCACGTAAGGAAAGATAATGTTAGACGTGCTATAAGGTTGTGTGGATTTGAGCTGGCTCTGTGCATTTGGTCATTCTTTGAGGTGTTTCTCCAGTGGCACTTCAGAGTTATCCCAGGATTCTGTTCAATGGCAACAAAACACTGAGGAAAGTAATTGATTCCAGGGAATGTTATGTTGAGTGTGTATGTTTACGGTGGAAGACAACCGGACAGCTCTTGACATGAAAGTGCTAGCCAAAGTGTTCTTGATAATTAATCGACCTCACAATTATACAGTGAACAGCGTGGTCGTGTCAATGGTAGACAAAGAAAGAACAGAGAGACTGAACAGGAGGCACCCAGTATGACAGTGTGGCACGACGGAGGAATTAGAACAGAGAGAGCAAGACAAATTTGTTGTGTTTATCTGCTGGGTTTATGGAGGATGGACACTTGGTTTAGTGGTATGTAAGTTGGGATGCAGTAAACTATATTTGGGTCAGAGGCCATGTGTATAAATGTAAAGAATGCTAACGTATCCATGACGTGCATACACTTGCCCTTGCATCTGTAACATTTTAACCTTAGCACTGTGTGTTTATGTGTCCACTGTCTGACCTAAACTTGGTTAGCAGCAAGGTTTAACTTCTTGGCTTCACTTAAGTGCTGATCCTTTGGCCCAATCATTAGATGCATTAGCATAGCCTACATAATGTATCTGTGGATGTAGAGGGCACTTTACAAAACAGTTATGTATTGATTTGTGTAACTGAAGATTCATCAACCTAAGTAAGAGACACACAAGGAAGTGGTGGAAATTGTGTCTTTCATTTTGAAACTTTACTCTTTCTCAGCCACAAGATCATTAGTGAGAGATAATGTGCCATTTGATACTCGTATTTAAGTTACAATTTGAATTTCACGACGTTGTTGGTAGAGGCTGAGGTCAGACCTTTGCACAGGCCATAGAAAGCTTTTTCTCACCATTAGCTGACACTCTTTATGGGCTTCTTTGTACACCACATGCATTCATATTACGCTGAGCACCAATCATAATTGTGCTCCTGTATGAAAGTGTCTTCTTGTTGCTTCAGGTTTTCTAATGGCTCAGACATATCAATTTAATTGCATTACGTTTTTATTTTAGAGACTTTTTTTTTTCAGGCAAAATGTCTCAACACAACAATGAAATTATGGATTTTCACATCTCTCCAAAAATGTGAATTTTAAAGTAAAACAAATGATTCGTTCTCTGTGCGAAACAAATGACTATTGTTGGCTTTTTGAAACCAGGGCCAAGCAATCGAAGGCTGTGAGACAAAGGGCCAGTCTTTTGGTATGTAGACATATAGCTACGCACATACAGTATGCACACACAAATATGTACACATGTAGCCAGCAGCCATACACATACAACCGCCTACACACACCCTTGGAAGAAGCCACTAGCACTTCGCCCCCATAAAGTACATGTCAGTCCATCTGGGATCATTAACACTATGTTAATGAATATAGGGCTGGGGCCAGGAGCTTGTGAGGAGACGCAGACTCAGAGGGAGGGAAGGAGGACAGAGGGTGGGAGGATGGAGGAGGATAATGGATTCTCTTCTAACAAATGTACAGCCTGAGGTACTTTCTAGTTGGAGCAGGGCACAACAAAAAAGGGAAAATGGTTGTAGAGTAAACAGGACCACACGAGGACTGGAGAGGGGGAGCCAGCGATGGAGAGGGCAGTGAAGACGTTTATCAGCAAAGCAAAGTATCTAGTATTTGTGTGTAATAGCCAGGGGCTGATGAGGACTCTGTGGAAATAACTGAACAGATGAAGAGAAGAAAGGGAATGTAAGACAGCAGAGACAACAGATGAGCCGAGAGAAGAGGCAGCGAGACAGACACTGAGGCAGTAGAACAAATGATGGCAGAAGCAATGTGAGCAGAGTGGCATGTGGTTAAATATTACACTGGGGTTCGTTTGTGCTTTTGTGTGTGTGCTAGCATGTAGTCCCTGTGAGGCTGAGAAAAGGACAGAAAGGCCAGGACACAATGAATAAGAGAAGTGTGCCTGTTGACCGGGCAAGTTAATGATTCCTGTGAGCTGAATGCTGCTGTTCTTGAAGAGAGGGGGGCTCATTTACCCCCTACCTTCACACTCTTACAACGTGTACGATCTGTTTGCGTCGTACTCCATTTCCTGTGCGCTTATGCATTGGAAAACTCACTCACTTTATGTGGCAACTGTGGATGCACAACCATTAAGAGTGAGTCATTGTATACAGGCCTGGTATAGCCCCTGCTGGGCTTTAATCCATGGTGCACTGTTTAACAGAAGTGTGCCCCGGCCCACCTGTATGCAGATGAATGGGAGTGAATCATGTTCCTTTGTGGTTTTTAAGATGGAGCAGCTTGTCGAAGTATGTCACTATGAGCCAGAGGACATGGGGCCACAGGAGGCCTCCAATGAATGGACAGAGGGTAGTTGGGTAACAAGCTGCCCATGTGTACATAAAACAATGCCAAGTGTTAACAAGCCTAAGCCAGCTGTAATGACCAGGGTTAGGAGAACAATAGGAAACTATTTGAAATGTGGCCTGTGATCATCTAGTCAATGTGGAGAATATTATGGTGATTAAGCCAATTCAAGTCCCTGCATTCCCTGTTGGGTGTTCATAATGTTGGTTTTCATATGACCCTCTTTTTCCAGTGCCAGACACAGTTATCCTCTGGGATGTGCAGTACGGGTGGAACACAGGTAAAACCTGGAGGGAAGAACAAATAATGACGCAACAAAGTTCAAAAAGAAGAATGAAATGAGATCAACAGGATAATGTCTTGCTTTACTGATACAGCAACAATACAGCCACATAAAACATGTTGCTCCTGTACATTACACCAAAAGTTCCTGCCTCTGTCTAGGCTGCATATGCAGCAGCTTCTCTGTCATATCTAGTTCTACTAAAACTCCTTTTGTTATTGTGCATTCACCTTGTTTTGAAGTATCTCTATTAAGCACTGCTTCTTCAGATTTCTATTTTATGTGTAAGCTTTGGAAATCCATGACCAGCCTTGATCTGGAGCCATCAAGATGTGAATAAAGAATAAAAGAAAATTTTATGTAATAGCTGTTTTTCATATATACCTGCAGTTTCCAAAATGCAGTACTAACAACTAATAACTTATCAAAATGTTTTTATTTTATTTTTTGTTTGTTTTTATGTTGGACAGATCTTGTGATCTTGTGACCTGTAATTATATTTATGGCACACACTCACCTGTTATAGTAATAACCATCTGTATATTTATATTCATTGTACATATTACCTGTAAATCCTGTACATCTCCATATCCTGCACGTATGTAGTAGCACTACTGCTGCACTTTATATCCTAAACTGCATTTTGCCTTGTACCTGTACTTGTGTAATGACAATAAAGTTTAATCTAATCTAATCTAATCTAATCTTCTGAATCTAACTCATCTGTTTTTATTTTCAGCACAACCACATCCACCAATATGTCACACTGGACTATGCCAATTGTAGGTAGCACTACTAGTGTGTTCCTTTATTTGATTACTCTAGTTACATGAACTGACTTTTAGTTGCATGTATTGGCAGATACTGTAACACCTGGAGACTGTTCCTCAGTAAATAAACACGACAATTCTTGTTTGTGCTGTTGTCATGTCTTCCCTCAGTTTCTTTTAATCCTGTCAAAATATGTCAGACTGCTTCTTTTAACAGTTTTCTTTCTTGTTTTGTGCTCCACTGTTAACAGAAAACCCACTTGAGGAAAAATTAATTTTTTGAGTTGTTTTGGTCATAAGGGCTGTTGGAGCCGTGGATGTTTGTTTGCATGCTTGTTTGTGTACATGTAGAGCACACAGTATCTACTCTCTCTACATGTCTGTGTGCAATGAGAGATCTCAGCCATCTGACTCTTGGCCACAGCCACAGGGAGAAGGAGGTGTGGGTTGTGAAATGCTAAATTTGTCTTTGTGTCTGGTGGTATGGTTATGTGTAATGAATGCATCATGAGGGGATCCCATGTTTGAACCATCGGAAGTTGGCAGAGAGTTCTTCCTACAGTTTGGTGACTATGGGATCCTGTTTCTGTCGCCTGCACTCTGTCTGTGATTTATTGGAGAGTGCTTGGACAGTATTCACATTGCAGTCCAGTCCAAGACTGTTGTTTCCGTTATTAAACCAGGACATAACCCAGTTAGACGTTTAAGAAACATTTAGATTATTGTGATTTGTGTCCATACCAACATTGGTTTCAAAATGATATATATAGAAGCTATAATATCTAGATATAAGAATTATAAGATTAAAGCGTTTTTTATAGACTTTGGCAAATGAAACACTTAAAAGCATACTGTAAGTGCTTTATTAATTAAAACATTATGGAATGGACAAGCATCTTCAGCCATCATTAGCCCACTATAGGATCAGAAGTGTGTTGGCCTTTGTCAAAACAACAGGACGTGTGTGTGCTTGCCCAGCCTCGGGACAGTGAGACACTGAGATGTCTACACACTCGGTGCCCCTCCGCCTCAAGTGTTTTGCAGACCTGATCCACCTCTAACCCTCTAACAGGGCTCGGCTCCATTGCAGCCTGAGGGAAGCTCCTTTTCTTTCCCGCTGGGTCCCCAATCCCAATCTTCTCAGACACACCACTGTCTGGAGATTATCCACCCCATCTGTTCGCCTGTTTTCCAAAGTTACCTGTCCAGGGAAGCGACTACATGGAGACCAGAAGATCACACAAACTGATAAGACAGCCAAATTCTTTACAGTCTCGCAAAACCTCATGGCTAGCAGCAAGCCTAGACAACAACAACTCTAGGATTTACAGAGCTAAACACGTCCTTAACAGTAACCAGACCCTAAGAAGTGCACAAAATGTTCTTGTAAAGTGCTTCAGAAACATTTCTGTTCACATTGCACAAGTCAAAACTATGTGGTTAAGTATAAATAAGGACAAATCAAACTTTTAAGTTAGCCCAATTTGCAGCACAGCCCAGAAAATTGAAACCGTTAAACAATTGTGCAACACAATGTTGTATTTTGAACCTACTTTGGTGTGTTGTGTTTTTTACTGTTTAATTAACTTACTAATTGATCTACTATTACTTTCAGACAATTTTTCAAAACACTTTCCTGTAAAGAGCCTGTAGCCCCAAACAAAACACTATTCCCGCATGTGTTATTTTGTAACTTGTTATTTTATAATGTCTTATCTTATCTCTCTAATATTCTGTTTATCTGATATTGCAGTATCGCGCGTCTTTATGTTGTTTCAGCTCGCAGGAGCTGTTGAATCACTGTCAGTCACTCTAACGCGCGAGGAGCTGTGGGCGTGGCTCTGTTCACGGCAGTGGGTCGATTGTTAGCGCTCCTTCATTTGATTGGCTATTGAAAAGTGAAAGGGCGGTTCAGCTGCTTAACAAAACAGAGAAGTCGCGCTCCTGCAAGACAGACACAAACACACAGAGCGCAAACAACTTTATTACTTTTTAAAAAGAAGAGTCGTGTTGCGTTTTCCCTGAAAGTCATTGTTTATTTTTTAACTGAACCTATTTCTGTGGAGAACCAAAAGAGGAGCTATGGATTTGGTGTATTTGGTGTTGTTGCCGCTGATCACCGGAGCGTGGTTCGCTTCTGCAGAGAGACACAGCGTCTACTGGAACAGCTCAAACCCAAAGTTAGTACCTGTCCCTGCATGTGTGTTTTACAGCCTAACTACGTGTCTTTGCGCCAGTATGTGTGGTTTACAACTCAATAATAACACCGTAGCTTAAATTGGCAAAGTAGCATGCAATGTCTCTGACTACAATGGTTATTTCTGGTGAGAAGTCACAAGTGAGCCATTGCTGTACATCCATGTGACAATG
The DNA here is from genome assembly GCA_024416835.2 of Perccottus glenii. Classification (NCBI taxonomy): domain Eukaryota; kingdom Metazoa; phylum Chordata; class Actinopteri; order Gobiiformes; family Odontobutidae; genus Perccottus; species Perccottus glenii. The sequence goes on from CM044551.2 coordinate 15,381,722, forward strand.
TAACACTCATTCCAAGTGAATGTTGGGCTACTGTGGTGTACCTGTGTTCGGCCGTGCGTAAAAGCGAAAAGGAGTGATCACATTTGTCACTGGATATATTTAACGCATAGGACAAGTAATCTAAAATAGACTACGGTGTGTGCACTTGATGACTTTAAGGACTATACATTGAAAATAATGTTAGTTATCACAAGCTAAGTTTACTGAAATGTGTCAGTGGAAGAGACGGGAGTGTACGTTGAGGGTGTACATCACAAAGGGAGTCACATATTGCTGATTATTGTGTTTTGAGGTTGGACATGTAACGCTACCCGGGCCACTCAGAGAGATCGATGGCGCTTGACAGACGCGCAATGTCTCCGCGCGATTTATTGAGCTTTTAGCGTGAGATCCACACATTTGGAATACAGTATTATTGTATATTAGCTGAAACCAAATAAGCTTCTCTGCTGCCCACATGGACAGATTTAATCTTGCCACTAAGGCGAAAGGAGTGCACAGTCAGGACTTGATTACGTTACAGCCTCTAATGGCTCTTTAACAATGACAATAGAGCAGACTAAAACGAGCCTTTGTGCCATGAAAACAATTGTCCTGTTAATTGGATAAAGCAGCGTGAGCCATGTTTTTGAGAAGTGGCTGTGATATGGGTTAGTCCGTGTGTGTGACTCATCGGGCCCTGGCCTAAACCACCTGAGATACACCTGAATCACCTATACGGGGGAGGAACCAGGTGTTAGACAGGTACTAGAAACGTGAGCCTGTTGGATCAGTCTGAAAACAAAGTTAGGAAAAGCACAGCAATGCAGACTTAAAGCAACTGCAGCAATCCAAACTGGAAGTCACTTCTTGTGTCGTCTCCGGCTGTGGTCTCTAATCCTTGGCCATGAATCTCTGCTCAAATGGGAATTGCGTAACATAGCAAGAAAAATCATAATACACAGTAATCCTTTTTATGCTACATGATTAAATATAGCCCTGGAAACAGACCCAACACACACATTGTAACATACTGTATGTGCTCCACTTCTTTGGTTCTTTGGTGGACTTTGAGCAGTTTATAGTCAAGGATAATGACAGCTAAGTGCCACAATAAGACCATTGTAGTCTAACCTATACAGCCTATACTATCTAATCAGTCATCATTGGTATTTTTTCTAACTTAAATTGCTTCAAAGTATTTCCAGTCATCCATCCATCACTGTTACATGAGCTACATCAGCCACTTTTGACAGCAGCTGTATACTTGATGCTAATTGATCCTTGGTGTGATTGTGAGCAGCTGTGATTTGTCTTATGTTCACGGCACTGACCAGATGGTAGTAGCCTGTCTATTCATGCGAGGCAGTGGAGAGTATGGATCCTGTCTCTGGGCACAATACACACGTGTGTTTGGCTCTGTCTTGTCAGTGAGACTTAATGATTATGCCATAATCCCAGTCCTCAAGCCTTGTAGAAATCTGATACTCAATATATGTGTTCAGGTTTCCCTCGATGACAGGTGGACAGACATGTTTTTTTCAATGTTGAGTCTTGTTTTTACAAAACCTGTCTCTGCTTGTGTAACAAAGGAGTCTTAACTTGCGCCACACTTTACCAGCTTGTAACGGGAAGTGCGTTTTATTTTTGTTGTGATTATCAGCCCATGTTCCACAACGTCAGAGTTAGGGAGTTCAGGGAGTGGCCATTACCGTAGGCAGCCTTACTGAGACATGATAGATGTGTGACTCACGCTTACACACACTGGGGGGCAACAGGGAGGACTTGGGGGTTAATATTAGCCACAGCCGGCATTCCACTGACTGTTACTATACTAAACTGTCAGCTGTGTGTGCTTGTACCTGCCTGTTCCTATCCTCATCTTCTCCAGTCCCTTTAACAGCTGGATTTCTTCCTAGCTTGGGTTCTGGGCCTCAATCCTTCATCACCTCTGCTTGACATCTCCTCAGGCTGCTATTCATAACTCCTTTATATCTCTTACCTCTGCGATGTTTGGATATATGGCCGTGTCCATCCCCCGTACCAGATTGTTTATTTCCCCTGATCCTCATATCTTTGCTGTAATGTAATATTCTGTTTATCAGCGTCTGGGTCTAGTTCGGTCTGGTCTGCTGTTATTAAAGCAGCTGAAGCTTGCCTCGACACGACAGCGCGGCCTGCAGCTCAGGTTTAGATGATCATAGAGACCCCCCTCGACTCCTCAATGCAATCCCTCCCGTCTGCTTGTCCCCCCTTTAATCTGTCAGCACATACTAACATAGAATACAGTGGGTGTGTAATCTGACATCTGACACATAGACACAGAGCATCATCCCAGTGGCTTCATCCTATAATATACTGTATGTATACATTTGTTTATGTTCTGATATAACCGCTATCCCAGATACTCAATCTAGAATCACTGCTACAGACTGAGTTGAGTATTGACTACAACTTTGGAGACATCCACGTTTTTTCTCTCTGCTCTTCCTCTCCGCTCCTTATCTTTTGTCCAGACTTCCTCCCGTCCCTCCCCCCAACCCTTTTTCTCACAGACCTTCCACTGTTTTCTCCCAGTAGTTTTCCGTTTCTCAGTTGTAAGCTTGATGAGGGCTTTTTTCACTTTGTCACAGAAGTTGTAGTACATGTGGGTAAGCATGCCAGTCTATGTGTGTTCATTCATCGCCTTTTTAATTTTCAAGCATTCCCCAGTGTCCACTTGTGGCCCAATGTCGCCTCCTAAAGGGCGAAAATTGACAGCATATCATATTATTTCCAACTTAAGAAATTTGATAAAAGTTGACTGAACTTGTTATGAATGGCAGGCTGACAAAAAAACACACAAACGGCTTAACTTTGGCTGAACCCACCAAAACTGTTAAGCCAAGCATGATACCATTTGGCCTTTTGCTATTCATGGTGCTAGAATGGAGGAGCTAAAGAAAGGGTGGGGTAAGAAAAGATTTGGGAGGAGGAGGAGGAGTGGAGGCCCGGGCGAAGGGTGAACTAAAAGAGAAAGGGATTTTGCGTGGACAAATTAGCCTGGATGAAGCGCTCCAGTATATTATGTCCAAGTTAAGAGACAACACAGCCGAGGGAAAGGGGGATGGGCTAATTTAGTCAGAATAAATGAAGAGGCAGACGAAAGGAGGAGAGAGTGGACAGTGATGGATAAGAGGGAGGAGAAATGGCAACATGGACAATTAAGAAAGCTCTTATCCTTCTGGTGCAATTGTGTTTAAAATAAATCAGGATGCAATCATGCAACTTCATGTTATCATGAGACCCGCTATAGTTCACTTTTTCCTAGTTTAATTCCCTTCTAACTATTTCTTGCGTAGAGAATTTCTTTTTCCAAAGCAGGTTACATGGAGCAGGATAGTTAATACTTTTCCTGTTTCAATAAGACAGTATAGCAAATCTGAAATGAAGGAAGATTACTTTGGTAGGTAATCCAAAGAGACGTATTGGTGTGTATTAGATTGACTCTAATGTAATAACCCACTGGTGAGCAGCTAAACCCATTATAACACTGACATCTACTCAGCCTGTGTGAACAGAGGTGTGAATCTGCCATACCACAGCAAATGAATAGGGTATTAAATATACACCTCAAATAAAAAATGCAACTCAAGTAGTAAAGCCTTCCAACCACGACATTCCTGCCTCGGCACTCTTACTGCTGATGACCTGCATCTGTTTTCAGTGTGGTGGTGGTGTGTGGGGAACAAATATACCCAGCGCTGACTCGGATAGCAGTGCGTGTGAAAAGTTGTGACCCTGAACTTTGACCTCTTTGCCCTAACTGCCAGTGTGATGCATTCCCCGTAGAGATAAGTGAAGGACGCTACGTCAGTTGTCTGACCCGAACCAGGGAGAACTCAGGGGACAAACGGAGGGACACAAGGCCCAAGTCATGGACTCGACATTGGGGTAGGGGGTCGTCATTTATCATCAACCAACGTCATGAACAACTGAGAACAATGGCTTAAAGAACAGAAACCATGTATTATTTTCATTTAAAATAATATATTACTCCCTTAAAAGTAGAGGATATTGCATTGAGTCTGTGGTTATCATATTATTAAAGCATTCTTTTACCCATTATTTTGCATTTACTCATCATACATTATTATTACGGCCTCAAGGCCACATACACTGTGAAAGGTTAAAAACAATAGATAGCTTCAAAGTGCCACTTTTTTTTTACCTTTCTTTGCTGCTGACGCACAAGCTATGTTCACCATCAAGTGAGAAGTGACCCGTTTGCAGGAGTTAGGAAGAAGTGCTACATCCACCTTCAACCCTGCATGTTTATACCCATCTCAGCAGCACACACACATTAACACAATGCAACACACACAAGGCTCCAGGAGGCCACGATAAACAGATGTTCTTTTGAGCCCAAGGCATGAGTTGCCCTGAATAAAAGGGTCTTCAGAGAATTTCTCTCCTGTAATCCACTGAAGAAGAAGGAGAAGCTAAAGTAGGCTTGTGACAACGCTCAAACACCTGGCACTCAGTCACCACTATCATGTTAGTGCGACTTTCACTCTGTTGAGAACTGTCAGCTAGAGGCCAATCCAGGAAGATACTCAAATGGTGAGCTTTGATGAGATGCTCTGTGTGGGTTTGTAGCCACAGAAAGATAACAGTCATTGAAGGATAAACAAATGAGGGCAGGCTAAATGCTAATGTGAAAGACCTCAAGTACACTCAGCGTGAGGCCTACAGCTCCATGATTTCTTGAAAGCTCCACAGGGGGTAAGGTGGAGAGGTTGAAGGGGCCCTGTAGCCTCCAGTCATTCATTCTTTGGGGAGGGAAAGGGTATAATTACACCCTATTCATTCCTCCTCCCCTGCATTTTTCGAGAACATATTGGCCCAGACCTCTAACAGTTTTTAATTAGCCGGACCGTTTGAGGGGGAGGGGAAAGATGGGGGATAAAAGGATTTTTCTCAAAAGCAATGACTATAAGCTATGAAAGAAATTTGCAACAGAATCCATCCTTTTTTGTTGCCTTTTGACAAGCATGCATTTTTATGTGAAGGTCAGCAAGGCCACTAACAAGGGCACGGTGTGGGAAAAGAAACTGCACTCTATACAACCACAAATGAGTCTTTACTTCCGAAGAATCCACTTGAGTTCTCTCAAGTGTTTTCTCTAAACACTGTTATTACCGGTTTAAAAAGAATAGACTGGGACAAGATGAGAGGAGGGATTATTTGGCCAATTAGGCGTCTACAGATTTATTTATTTTTTACTTTCAATAAAACACACACCTGCAAAGCACGCCACACTAAGAACTCGTTGGATTGTAGTGATCAGCCTATTAGTAACCAGAGCGGAGTTGTTTTTAGCAGACAAAACATGTTTTGACAGGTAGGTTAGCAGCACTAATGAGCTCGAAGGAGGTGCTGTGGAGGCCAGTGTTTTGGAGCCAGTATGTCTGCGCTCGAGCCAGGGGTCTTCACAGGAGTCACAACAACGGGGGCTATGAAGCACTGTGTCCTTTTCCTTTGATGCCAGGGCCTTACAACACACGCATAAACAACAGCAGACACACTGGAGCTGTTGTCACTTTCACCTCTTGCCAGCACGCACACTTCCACAGCAGTTTAAACACAGATTGATTTGCTGGATTAGACCTTGTTACTCTTAAGGGTGTAATCAGAGTCATGCGTATATATCAATCTTTCTTCACCTCGTGGTGCTTGGCTGACAGTCTCGAGCAGGGCACTCACCACTAGCAGTCTACCCTGCATTGAGATTATAAATGAAGCTAAAGACAACACATTCCTTCTCTATTTGAACAAATTAGATAACATTCCTCCCCGAGTCTTCTCTTTTTTTAGCAAAGGTTTTAGGCTTGTTGTGATTGTATTTTTAACCTCGTGTATTATTATGACACCAAGTTTTTAAAAGAGAAATAGGGAGACACAAGAGCCTAAAAGAAAGCTATAAAACTAAATGAGGGGTAAAGATGAAAAGAATGGAGTGTCTCTTCTGTCTCCTATGTTTCTGTTTGCCTTTGATGGGGGAATTTGAGTGGAGACAGAGTTGATGGACAGCAAATTTGAAAAAAAAGAGCCACACCAGTAGACAAACACCCACGTATAGAAAACAGTTTAACGGTCACAAGAGATCTGACATGATTTGTAAAGACTCGGCTTGAAGCCAAATAAAGGAAAAGGTGTGTAGGATGGTGTTTTTTACGAGACTTGAGGCGTGTTTTGGATGAAAAAAACAAAGTGAACTTGTTCATCTTGATCTGGCTCTTTCTAAATTGGTCCCAGTGATGGGTTTGCGCAAGCACAGCAAAAACAAACAAGCTCACGTGTTTCCCAGCTTACGCCCAGTCACGACACTAGCTTTACTTGTTTGTGCATGTGTTTACCTGGCTTGACAATCAGTAGGCGTTTTGTGTGGTAGTCGTTGCAAATCTGACCAAAACAGGAGTAATGACATCTGTGACTAACCACCTTCTCTTCCTGTCTTTTTGCAGCTTCCTTTGGGATGAGTACACGGTGGAAGTGCGTATCAATGACTATCTGGACATCATTTGCCCCCACTACGCCCACGGTGAGGTGTCATCAAACACCGCCGAACGCTATGTGCTCTTCATGGTGGAGAAGGAAGACTATGACGTGTGCAAGCCTCACTCCTTTGACCAGCTGCGTTGGGAGTGCTCTCGCCCTTTCGCTCAACACGCCCCGGAAAAATTCTCCGAAAAGTTCCAGCGTTTTACTCCATTCACCCTGGGCAAGGAGTTTCAACAAGGAGAAAGCTACTATTATATCTGTAAGTACTGTTCACAAATGTTAATAACACCGCTGACATTTTGAGAACCTAGACTTAACTCTGTCTCTTTTTGATTCTCTCCAGCAAAGCCCATGCATCACCATGGCCCGGAGTGTCTAAGGCTTAGAGTGGATGTTGTCGGGCATAAAGGCTCAGAGAAGACCCACCTTAATAAATCTAAAGCAGAGGAAACAGGAAAGACCTTTGATGGAGGAAAGATAAAGTTTCAGGCTAATGGAGGAGTCCATAACCCTTCCAACAGGCTCCCAGCAGGTGAGGGTTCCTTTACAAATGACCAGACACGTTGAAGGCCGCTGGCACTATATGAGTTTAAGGTTTGTTTAAGTTGCCTAAAACTAATCCAATCTCTCCTTCCTTTGCTTTTTAGATGACCCTGGCGTGATGGAGCCCAATGTCCAGAGGAGTATTGGCAGTTCAGGAACACAGCTAGTCTCCCTGTCACTCATCTTCACAACAATTCCAGTCTTATTAGCTCTGTTGCTACAATAAAAACTGAGAAAATCATACCAGAGACAATACAGATCCATTGCTGGCCAATGGGACTATGAACAGAGATTTTTATACAGATTTTTTTATACAATTGATGTGACAGTGTGTGTTTGTGTGCTTGATGTGTTTGTGTGAATGTGGGATGTCGATCATTCCAAAGAAGACACTTGAAGATTTTTTTTTCCTACTACTATGAGGATATTCATTTTCATATTGGACCATTAACACGCACATGTTTTCATAAAGCAGAACTGCAAGCAAAGTGTACAAAATGATTGTCACTGGTACACACAATGCACTGTATTCATCTCAAGCTGTCATTTGTGTTTTAATATGTCATCTAAAGTGCTAGTTGTTGTCATGTAGTTGTGTAGCACTCAGCTCCCTAGTCTTATCAAAACAACACAGTATTCATATCATTGTTTTTGGTATCCAGTGTACTCAGTGTTCTTGTGAAGCGATGTAACAGACAATTCTGGGAGCCGAGGTTCATCCGTAATTATGGTTTTTGAGTCATTTCTGTTGTGTTGACATTATCATGGTACACCGGCTGATGCTTGCAGATGTGATCCAACTTGCACAAACCTCTAAACTGAAGGGACTTTCCTAAAAATAATAACATTTGACTCTGAAGTTTTGTTATCTCCAAATATCATTTTGTAAATGTTTATATGTACATTTGTAAATAGAAAAGAACTATAAGAAGGTGTTTTAAGATGTGAAAATCTTCAGTGAAATAAAAATGTGATGTTAAATCTGCCTTGTTCTGTTTATCTTTATAAGCCCTCTGACATCATTCAGATTTGAACATAAATGACACAAGTTATTTTCCCCCTGCTCTGTGAAATCTCTCCACAAATCCACCTCCATGTCTTCCCCAAACTCTTATTTGTTCTTCCCTTCTCCTCTGCCCCCTCTACCTTTCATCCCTGTTACACATTTGCCCTGGCTTCAAATTCACAGTCAGAAAACCAAACACGAGAGACGAGAAAGGGCAGAGACGGAGCCCCACTAGCAAACTGTCAACTGGGTGTGAATGTGTCACTCTCGCCTCTGTGCTCACACGCTTTCAGCCTGTTCCCATTTTGTGTCTTTTCTTCTACTGATCTATACGTTGGTTGTTTGAGAAGGAGATGAACACGTTGGTGTGTTGGAATGAAGAGAATCACACTGTACAAAACCTTACCCAAAGAGCTGACTGAAAACTGTCAAAAGTCACTGTCTCTTGTAAAACCACACAACATTACATTCAAAGACAGAACACAAAAGTGACTTGTTAGTCTTTCTGTGATAACGTCATGGCTCAAATCCACTGCAGTTGAGTAAATAATCTCAAAAATTGTGGCAATGTAGCACCTATGTATCTATACAGTAGGTCAATACATGAGGGAATGAGCGGACTTAACATGGGGGTATTTACTGCCCAGAGGCTCAGCGTAATGTTTTACTCCAACATGATGTCATACGTCACCAGGTAGCAATGGATGAAATGTACTGTATTGTATTTACATTCCAAGTAGAATATGTCAACACAGACAGCAGCTTCTGTTAATGCCAAGTGTGTGAAATAACTCCAAAGTTGTACAAGAAGTGAGACCATGAAGTCCATTTTTGGCAACAATAGCCTATGAAAGAAAACATCTCCTTAGACTATCTTTGCAACAAAACATTGTGTGATGCAAAACTATGTATATCTCAGAAATAGAGAGAATAATCAACACAATGCACAGATTATATTCAAAGCAATAGACATTTTTAAGAGCATCTAGTCTAAATAATACCTATAACCTTCATACACACTTATAGCAATGGCCTTGGAAATAAAAAAATCTAAAAAACAAAAGTCAAAATAACCTCAGCTTAACCTGAAAAGCCCATAAGTGGGAGTAAAAAAAGGGCAAGCTAAGTGAATGAGGACTAATGAGGATGTGTTAAGATAAATCACATTTGATTTCTGAGAAGTCAGAATTGATAAAGCCTCTTGGAATTAGAGACGAAACGTCTTCACCTTGAAAACTGAGTCCAGATGCTTTTACTTTAACCTTTTTTTCAAGATGTCCTGGATGACTGAGAACCTTCACAGACATGTCCCTTTTGATTGAAACTCATCAGGAAGTCAATAGAATAAAGACTTTGAATCCTCTCCATGAAAGTATTTTAAATGTGAGAACTTAAAAACCCACAACTTAACAGTTAAATTTAGGAGCTTTGCTTTTATACAACATCCAAGCTTTTATTGCTGTGACTGGCTTTAATAGTAATAGGAGTAGGCTAATAGGCCAATTTTATTCCCAGTTAAAAATATATATATATATATATATATATATATATATCTGACTAAACTGTTTGTCTTTTTTGTCAATAAAGAGTTTTTATTTATTGAAAAAAAAAAAATACACCAATCACATTGCAGAAAAAAGTACTTCTTTTGCAAACACGGAACTGAGTTGTAGAAGGATAACGTCAGCGCTTACTTGGCTGGCTTTTAATTTGTTTATACCTCCGGCCTCAGAAATAACCACTGCACCCGAGAAACCCCGCAGGAGTGTGTATCTGTTGTCTGTTTGTTCGCTCTATGGAGTTGCTGCTGCTTCTGTCATGGGCCTGCATCGTGTTCACAGTCGGGATGTTCTCGACTGGACTGTAAGTTAGATTTGTAATTAAAGTTTAGCAGCAAGGTACTTTATTTTTTTCCCCACATAAAATAGCTGGTGTTTATTAACAGGGAAATAGATAGTAAAGCATGTCTTTTGTCGGTCACAGTGTCTCTTTGCCTTTTGAGTAATTGTCCTGGTAAAGATTGTACAAGTTTACGTGTCTGTTTATGTTTCTAGGTCCGACTTGAAAAAAATGCGACAGTCCAAAAGTACCGACAATATCCAGTTTCTCCCTTTCCTCACCACTTGTCTTAAGTGAGTGCGTTTGTGTGAATAGTCAGTCCATTATCATTGCTGTGCACTGATCAGCACCTCTAATGACCTTCTTGTTGCCACAGTAACCTGGGTTGGTTGTATTATGGCATTCTAAAGAGGGATCAGACCATTATCCTGGTCAATGTTATTGGGGCATCACTTCAGACGCTGTACATTATTATGTACATACACTACACTAAGCAGAAGGTGTGTATAGCTCCTGCAGCATACGTATGGTGTCAGTGTACAAACCTAATCTACAAGCTTTGTGTTTCCTTTTTCAGCAGCTTTTCCTGTCTCAGACTATGATTGCTGGGGCAGTATTGGCTGCCGGCTGGTTCTACTTCTCTATGTTTCTACCTGAGGGAGACACTCGGCTCCACCAGCTTGGCTTGACCTGCAGCGTGGTCACTGTCAGCATGTACCTGTCCCCCCTCACAGATCTGGTACAGTGCTGTCCTATTGTGGACATGGATATTAACAGTTATCATAATAATGAATGCCATTTTGAACACAACTTACTGTAAGAGCAGTAAGGTTTGATTGAATGTTTGTAGTGGACAGTATAACAACAGTATAATCCATAAACAGACTTAAGCTCGGTTTATACTGGCATTAGAAGTGGTCCAGCTCAGATCTGGCTCTACATTTACATGCACATCTTAGTTAAACTACTCTCATAATTTGATTAGGCAGTTCAACTTGACTTTTGACTTTATAAATAATGAATTATTCAGTGTGCAGCGTTTCATTAATGTTCCATTCACTAGTCCAGGCATTTATGAGCACTCAGCTGAGTTAAAGAATAACATTACAATTGCTGTGGGTTTTTTAGTCAAGTAAAGCCAGTAAGGAAAATTGCTCAAATATCTTGCTTAATATCAACACTTTGTCAGTGTAAACAACACAAACCACATGGAATGTAATATTTTTTAATCGGATTCAGGCCAGTGCCATCTCCAGATAACTTTTCGACCTGGATTTATGTGACTCCATTTACCTTTGACCAACATTCTTCACATTGCTAATATATAACCAACGGGTATTATTGTGGGACATGAATAAATGTTATTTACTGGATAATTTAATAAGCATCTATTTTCAGATAATAACAGTATAAATGCCAAATGTTAGCTGCCCCTTTCCCAGTAGTGCATATATAGCCTTGGTTAAACCACAGATGTTGCTATGTTGCTGGGCTTCAACGTGAGCAGTTTCTACATAACTCTTTAAAGTGTTTAGCCTTTTACTTGACCTGTGCACGTGCATCCATCCCCAGTGGCTGCTTTGTTCTTTTCCGTTTGTCTTTTATGTCTTGTGTCCATGTCCACTATCCTGTTTGTCTCCTTCCCTCCTTCTGCCTCAGAGCTCCCAACAGCCCACAGTCAGTTTCCTGTCTTTCTTCTCCTCATCTGGGTTATCCTGTTGTTTTGTGTGTAGTGTTTATGTCTTTTCCCCCTGGTTACAATCACAAGTTTCATGCAGTTTACCTGTTACCTTCCTAGAATTTATATTATAAAGTACTGTAAATGATCAGAATCTGAAAAACCCCTATTGTCTCAACCTCCCATTTTCTATAAATGCTGTTGTTTAGTTAGTTTAGCAGTTGCCAAGTCTACTGTATATGTTGCTTGCTCTGAATTGTTCATTTGTCTCACAATCAACACATACAAATTGTCATTAAATCCTTTGTAAATGTTGAATGTAAATGTGGACGTCATGCTTATGACCATAACCTACGTTAAAGAGCATATTTGCTTAACAAATTGGTGCATCCTACTCTCTTCCTTTTTAGGTAAACATTGTGCGCAGTGGTGATGTGCAGTGCTTGTCCTTTCCTTTGACCGTTGCCACTTTCTTCACTTCGACTTCCTGGGTGCTCTATGGTCTCCAGTTGGATGACTATTACATTATGGTAAGTGACAAACACCTGTTGTCAGCTGTTTTTTTATTAAATCTTTTTTATTCATCTTATCCTGTGTGTGTACTTGTGCTACAGGTTCCCAACACACCTGGAATCTTGACCAGCATCATCCGATTGTACTTGTTCTGGAGATTTGCATCAACCAGTCAAGGTTCACCTGCCTATAAGTCCATGTCTATGTGAGAATATAAGGAGAGAGTTATGAAAAGAGAAACGGTGAAAGGCCCATGAAGTGCAACAGCAAAGCACGCACACACACACACGTTTAAACCATGAGAAAAGAAGCCAAGAGAAATGCATCTCAAAGCACAAGTATCTTAAATGTATCAAGATTGTGCAATCCAGGGTCAATGTTAATATTTGTCAAAGTGCCTTATCTAAGCTTAAATTTGTCATTTAAAATGAATGGCATTTTTTTTAAACACCAGCATTTAATTCTGTAAAGTTCACCTCATCTGACTAGCCAAAGATTTTTTGTAGAACTTGTTGGAGGCTGTAATCTTACTGTTACCTGGTGTGTCCATATCGTCCCGGCTTTACAGAACAATATAGTAAAGTATATAGAAAAGCCAGCGGAAAGGGGTTGCAGTAACATAGAGAAGAAAATGTTATTCCTTTTGATACAGAACATTTATGTCAGCTCATGTTCATAATATTTTTTAAGCTGTTTTTCGTGAGATTGCAATTTTGTTTTCAAAATGGGTTCAAAAATGCGAACCCACAGGGATTTGTTTACAAGAGTAAGAGGTCCTCTATGGCAGGTCATGATGTCTAATGTGTAAGTTATTATCTGTAATAGCAATATATGTTAATGCAAATGGAACCGCTCAGATCTTTAAAGGTGCCTTGTGAATACATTTGACTTTAACAAATAACAATGAAATAATAATGATGCTTGTTTGCTTATTTCTTTTTGAACATGGAACATCAAAATGAAAACACTTTCGATCTTCAAAGTCAGAGAGAGAGAGAGCTGCACTTGACCCTTGTTGTAGCAATTGTGGTGTTGTGTTTTCAGTTTGTAATGAGCGTGCATGGCAGATGTGTGGAGATAAGAGTGTTTGTGTGACATGGGGGCAGCTCTGTGAGAAGAAGAGACAAAAGCCTGTTTGATGGTACAGCGGTGCGAATGAGCTTGTTTGTGCGGGTGTGTTGACAGTGAGAGGCCAGTGGTGGGAAAGGCCATGCCAGAGGTTCTCATCCTAGGCATGTGTGAGTGCATTAGTCTGCCTTCCTGAGCTCAAAGGGCCTTCCTCCTGTCACACAGCACAGACACAACATGGTGTTGTGCCACAGACTAGGGCTACGGCTTGGCTTAAGAAGCTGGAGGTGCTATGGTTGGAAAGAGTCTATGGGCAGGACTGCACAAAAACAAAAAACTGAATTTTAAATGAAAACATTCAGCTTTCAAGGAGAAATATGATTTTGATCTGGTTAGTCAGACTCATCAGATCTTCTATTACAAAAGATTGATTAATCATACTCTGATAAACCAGCCAAATGCAGTCAGAAACAATGCAAGTGCCCTGAGGATAGAGATTAGTCATTTAACTGGAAAAAGAGGGCAGCAAGTTTAAAGCAGTCATGTCCAAAGTCCATATTGTGGAGAATTTTAAGAAACAGGGTCTAATTTTATACATCCCAAAGCACTTGAAAACATTAATTATTATTTTAACATTGTCATGAACATTAATTACTGGAAAATGATTTTTTTCTGGTCCAGACAAAAAACCCAAAGGATTCTATTTAGTTTGGTTTAGTATCTTGGTCCACTTGGTGTTCACAGGGGCCTTTTTGGCATTGGACCAACGAGCATCCTACACATCAGGAGGTTATTATTGCATATCATCTGTTGTAGCACTTTTTGGGGATTGTTTGGAAGACACTGGTTTAAAGGGACAAGGAACAGCGGACACACCTCTCGGTAGAAACAGGCTGTGTTTAAAGAGTTAAACGGGAAATCAAAGCACTGCTGTGTTCACCTCTTTGGTCCCAAGCCAAGTAGTAACACAAGATACAGTATGTGTTTTGTAAACTAGTGTATGTGCAGTGTACTGGAAGGAGGGGGTACAATCAGCTGAACAATGACTTTAACGCACAAACAGGATCCCTCTGTTTCCTGCACCACAGACTGTCTCCTTTAACAATACACACGAGCTGACTCTTGTATTTGCTGTGATTATCCATAAAGGCGTTTACACTACTACATGTTCATTGTATTGTCTCTAAAGCAGACAGTCTTACGACGACTCCTGTGTGCTCCGCAAAACTCCATGTGTCTATTTTTGTCATTAAGGGACTGTTCAAGATGTATGAGTTTTTTTTTCCCCTGTATAATTACACAGAACAAAATCTCTTGCTAAAGAGCATTCAGCAGACAGACAATGTGCACACTCTACACAAATACACACACTACACAAGGAGGCAGTGAGCAGCATGGGCGCTTTCTACCATTAGTAAAAGCACACCTGTCCCAACTGTTGTTTTGAAGAGAACAAGAAGGAAAGTGCTTGTCTTGATCATTCCAGACATTTTTGTTATACATGTTTTTTCCTCAAACCCTGTTATTAGCGAGTCTTTATGGCACAGGAGCTTCATACTTTGATCCGGTTTTGTTCACTTAGATAATCTGTTGTGATCATCAAGACGGTCTCAGAATTCTGTCAAGCAGCTATGATTTAAAGGCAAGAGGTGAGAGGAACAGACAGACAACACTAGTCAGAATTACCCAAATGATCTTTGACGCTGACACTGCAGCTATTTAATGGCATATTCATGTGCATTCCCCTGTTTGTGAACACAGTTGGCAGTGGAGGTATTTATAGGTAGACAAGTGGCTTTCTATTCCCAGTTTTACGAGCGCTCCGTTTTTGTTTTATAATCTGCATTTCCCCCCCACACAGCCTGCCCGGAGGTGGTGCAGCTGAGCAGCTTTTAGGTAACACACCAAGGACCCACTGTGCCGCATTATCACTTAGCACAAAAAAGCCACAGTTCAGCTCTTTCCCCGCAACCAGGCCCCCCTACCTCTAAAATAGTTTACAGCCTTGTTCTGTTCACTCTTTTAAATTGTTTTGCCCCCTTCTTCTTTCCTTTGCCACCCTTCTTCATAATAGTGAACATTGCGAGAAGTGATGTGCAGACAGCCACTCATTAAGTTGTCAGAGGGCAGCGTGCAGACTAAAACACTGTCAGAGCAGATGAGTCAACAGCTTTCACCTTTCATATACAGCATATCGTTTGTCATTTTACTGGCAATAAGCAACAACATGTGTCAGGGGAAACACAGGGTTTGTTTTATTGGAACCAAAATATAGTGTCAGTCTGGTTTGCTGACAGACAGAGCTTTGAAAAGTGTGAAAAGCATTTTCAAGGTAAACAGGTGGTACTGTACCTTTTATGGAGAATTAATGTTTTAGCTCTAATATTGTCTTGTTCATAAATACACATGGAGCCTGGGGAGCTTAGGTCCTGTCTGAGCAAGCCTTCTCATTTTGACTTATACACAGACCCATACACAGGAGCTGCTGTATGTGTTGACTTCCTAAACAGCAGCTATGAAAACTGCTTTAATGCATGTGAAAGATTCAGAGCACTGACATACAAATAAAAGGCTGTGCTCACATCACAAATCTCCTGCAGTGACAGATATTCATTAGGTACATGTCCTGAGCTTATAGATGTTCTGTCCTTTGCAGAAAAGTCTAGATAACTCGTGAATTACTTACACATTAGACATCCGCTGTGATTTGCAGAGGTTGCAGAGACAAGACGGTAGACACATCTGTTCTGGGCGCTGCTGGCATTAGCAAACAGCTTCCTGCAATGTGAGCACATTTCAGAGTGTGCCACATCTGATTGTGTGGCTATGTGGAACTTTTTTGCACAGCACTCAGCGTTTTTCAAATAGTATTAGTGCCCAAATTTAAGCCAAGTTAAATTTGGTTTAACTTTTACCAAACACATTTGAGTCTTGGGCTCAGTTGGTCATAAGATTTGAACAAATTACCTAACATACTAAATGGGCCTGACAAAACAGTCCAACTGGAAACTCTGCTAACGCTCAGGTGCATTCCACACATGCGTGCAAACACTCTGGGTTTCTCCTGGTCGAGTGTGTGTAAAACAGCATATTCTTTTATGACCTCTTACCTGTAACCAATGAACACACATCAGGACAAGAATCTTATTTTACTATTAGTTTTGATTTCATAATACTCAGTGTGTCACTGAAAAACATGCTCAAAAATGTGAAAAGTCAACTGTCTGGATGGAGCCCAGAGGAACAGGCTACAGCTCATGCAGTGTAATAGCTAACTTGTCACCACAGATTTCTAACCAGATAAGTCCTTGTTGACACAAGGTGCACCTGTTGATGACAAACCTTTTCAACAAAGAAGTGAGTGCAGGAGTGAAGAATGCACCAACAATGTTGCCCTCTTTTGGATATTTGTTTTACTGCAGGACCGACTGTACAGTGTCTTCTCCAAGTACTCTGGACACTTGACATTTCTAGTGTTACACAAAGTCTATATTTAACCCCTTGAGTTTGCACAAATTTGTTTTTCTGTCTTGTTAGAACAATAGAACAGGTCCTTCTCTTGTTCAGTTGGTGTGACTCTTGTTCCAAAGTGTTAAGAACAAATATTTGCTATTTGTGGTCTCCAACTAACACTGTGACTGAGGATCCCACCCAGAAATTTATACTCAATAACTCTTTCTATTTTTACTTTAATTTGTCAATTTTGTTCATCTAATCTACGCTTTTCAAATATCATAATTTTAGTTTTTTTTATATATTTAATGACAACTTATTACTGTTGAACCATTCCTTATTTTTTTTTTTTATCTCTGTTGTGAGCTCAGTTACTATTGTAGGTCATTACCTGAATAGAATTAAAATGTTACTATAATAACATTTTAGTTTAGTTGATACATTACACTAATCATTTATATAAATCCGAAATACTTTTGGCCCCAGTACTCATCCCTGGGGAACCCCATCTAGATATGTGTTCACCCACCTGTACATAGTGCTGTCTTTCAGTTAAAAATGATTGCATCCATTTATGTGCGATTCCCCTTACCCCAATTTTTTCTAATTTCATAAGAGGTATTGCATGATCAATTGTGTCAAAAGCTTTCTGAAGGCCTAAGGAGTCAATTCTTTTATCAATATTCTTTGTTATTTCCCCCAGCTCAATTATGCCAGTGCTGTTGATCTATTATTTTTAAAACCTTCATTGTAGAAAAGAGCAGGATCAGTATATTTACATACTTTTTAGGTCCACATGACTGTTTAAAATGTTAACTTTACAGCACACAACAGGCAACTGACTCTTACATGTGAACAAAACCATACAATTTCTAGAATTTCTGAAATAAGATGCGAGGCACACACTCCTGTTTCACATTTATAGGCCATTTATTGTTTTTATTTTCATAGAAACATTCTTGCCAGCAGGACGACATCTACTGTAAATGCTGAATTCCGACATGATTTGAAACGCTACAGTCTTAGTTGCTGCACTGTAACATAAGTAGACAGACACAAGAGTTGACAACACCATCATTCAGATGCAGAGACAAAAAACTTTGTCCTCCAAACTATTTCCTCTGTGAGATTGTTAGTATGGATGTGCAAATTGTTCCAACACCGTTGTTGAATTACAGTAACATATGCGTATCTTATAAGGCATAATATACGGATAGCAGTGTAAGTTAATTTAGTTTTTTTTCTATACAAATAACCTCTAAAAGAAGCTGATAACTGCTGTTTAATCTTAAAAAATAAATAATAAGCATAAAAAGAGTTCGAAAAAAGAATTAAGTGTGTGACTTTTGCTCACGTTTGAACACTGAAAGAGGGAATGGAGCACAGAGCCTGGTTTGTTTACAGTGTCTGCATTCCTCAAGAATTCCTGCATATTAAGCCTTTAACTTTCTTCAAAAATATGTATTCACATTTTTAGCTGGTATGTGGTATGACAGCAGCCTTGCACATTGAAATTTCATTATGTTGATTTTTTGTTGTACTCTGAGCATGTTTCCCCAGCAGAAATCTACATGCGTCTCTTTGAAATGCAAAACAGGAGCTATATAAGATATCAACCGAGCTGTGGAGATTTAAAAAATGTGATCGTGACACAGCCAGCACATAGTTACAGTCAAAATACTTTCACATTCTCTAATTTGGCAGTCTACAGTATAGACATTGGAACTCTTGTTAATGCCATATACAAAATGAATCCAAAATATAAAAAGTACATTACAGTTGATCTCAAGTGCTTTAACAAGTGACCATCAGTTTGTCTGCATTTGGCACTTATCCTACAATTGAATGCAAATGAATTCCCATCATTACGGGACAAATAAACAACTGCAAACAGACAACAGGTTTTAAAGGTGGTCAGTGGAATTCTGCATAGTCTATGTCCAGTCAGCAAGAAATTCTCTAGAAAGCAGAAAGCAGGATAGCAGTAGATATTGCATCACACTTAATACTGTATTGGGTCAGTTCTTTTTTATGTTTTACACAGACACATGCAAACAATTAGGGATGCCAACTCAAATATGAAGCACAACTTTAGTTAGGTTGGTTTTTTATGTCTATGTCAGAAGTAGAAATAGTTTGCACTTTGTCTAAGTTGTAGCTCACTGTCTTTATGAGCATAAATGCTGGAATAACATTCATTTCCCACATTATGTCAAAGAAGAAACAAAAAACAATCTGGTCAGACGACCTATTTTTGACCATTTATTTGAAAATATTAACCCAACTTTTCAGTTTGTGTGTGTGTGAGTTTCAAGTATAGATGGCACGCAAATTTTTTGTGAAGATCCTGATAATTTCCTAAACAGTCATCTTTAGAGATCAACCAAAGATGATGGATAAATTTAAGGCATTCTATTACTGATACTGAAACTATCTATTTTCCTAGTTTAATTGCACGTGTCTGAATGGTGACCCTGCGCAGCGGCGGCTCGTCTATGTTCTGATTGGCCACCAGGTCCTGCAGCTGGAGAGCACCTCCTCCAATGAAGCAAAAGGCAGGACACACAGGTGCCGAGCAGTCCAGGTGCCCCTCCCAAAGTACTCGCAGTGAGTGAGCGTCATAGAAGGTGACTCGTCCTCTGTCACAGTCCAGACA
Source organism: Perccottus glenii (assembly GCA_024416835.2). Lineage (NCBI taxonomy): Eukaryota > Metazoa > Chordata > Actinopteri > Gobiiformes > Odontobutidae > Perccottus > Perccottus glenii. The sequence goes on from CM044551.2 coordinate 15,401,000, forward strand.
GATGCCGAGGCGTGGGGGCAGGGGAGCAGTCAGGCCATGGGACAGGGAGCTGTGACTGCTGCTGTGGGAGTGGTGTGCCCCCTGGCTGTGACTGTCTGCCTGGCTCTGAGTGTGACTGTGCCCCTTAGGAAGCAGGATCTTCCCCATACCCATAGTCAGAAAGCAAAAGGGAGGCAAGTCCTGTCCGTCCTCTGCACCGCTGTCATGGCCGCTGTCTGGGTCACATCTGTGGGAGGGGGGCAATAGGGGATACAAAAGAAAACGTAGACGAGAAAAGAAAAGACTGAGTTATGAGTAATATTTTACTAAAATGAGATGTAATGCATACTTGTATTATAATTACAAAAAAGTTTAAGTAGTTAAAGCATTAAAGGATTGACAGGACAATGTTGGCAGATAGGTTAATGTAGTAAAAGGTTGTATGTGTCTATAATTTATTCTGGAATTTTCCACTGTTGTTGTGGATTTAGTATGTGTATTTATGGCATTTATATTTTGTACAAAATTGGAGACATGGTGCAACATGACATTTAAAGTCATTGTTATGCTTTTAAGATAATGTAATTTAATAATATATGATATCTTGCACAGATTATTCTGAAATATTCAAAAATATAATTCAACAAAGGACTCACAAAGTCCTAGATGGCACATAACCTTCAAACTAAGTAGTTTGCTGTGCTGTCAGTCAGTTATTTATGAGAGATGGTTACCGAGGGCTGGCTATGTCCTGAGGGAGGTGAAACCACTCCTGAAGCTTCGTCTCCTGTCCCACTCCCACCTTTTGAAACAAAAGCACAGTTCCAGGTCAAGTACAGCCTCGTCCAATTATCAGTTATCAGAGTTTTATATACCATCCGACATACCTTAACCAGGTAAGAACCCGGCTCCACTGAGCACGCCCAGTAGTGTCTGCCCTGAGTAATGGCCAAGTCTGCCACCAGCAGGTCAGAGGTCAAGTGACAGGAGGTGAGGGTGCGGTCTGCGGCCTGCAGCAGTGAGAGGCCCGGTACACTGCGAGCATAGGTCAGTCCTTTGCCCAGTGCTAAGCGATCAGCGTGCAACCCCCAGCGAGAGTCCAGAGAGAAACTCAAAACTGAGAGAATACCAGGGACACCACGGGACAGAAGGAGAGTTTGGGTAAAAGCGCAGGAGGAGTCATGAGAAACATAGCAACTACTGCTAAAACATCTAATAAACATAATGTAACAAAGGAGCAATGATGTGCAGGAGGTTTATGATACATAGGAGGACAGATGCCCAAATAAATTAGACTGGGAAAAACCTTAAGCACATAAAGGGATATAAAATAAATGGGCAATGGATGAAAATAAAATGAGAAAACACACTAAGGAAGCCATTACTACCTTAGGTCTCAACAGGATAGTAAAAAGAATAAACCTATAAAAAAGTTAAATGTTACTTTTCCTACTCCTTGACAGTCCAACTAATTTCTGCTCATCTTTAGATATTTTTAATAGAACAAACTGACATGGCATAGAAGGGAGACTGCTAGTTCTTTATAGATTTTCTAGAATATTTAAGAAAATCCTAAAAAAAATACCCCATAGCAGTAAAACAATACTTTCATCTAATGGTGATATATGTAAAGATATAGTATAAATGAATGCTGTAACAGGGACACATCTCACCAGGTGCAGGAGGAGTGTGGAGGTAAACCTCTTCACTGTATTCTCCGAAGCCTGCCTTGTTGCATCCTCTCACCCTGAGCACGTACACGCTGTCCATCTGCGGTCGGTCAATCACAGCTGTGGTACCTCTCACTTCGTCAAGACGTTGCCACGATACAGCGGCATTTGGAGACCTTGTGCCGCCCCATGTTGCTCCAGTTGCTCCGGAGCGTCGCTGGTATTCAACAGAGAAATGCCAAGCCGGGGCCGAGTCCTGGGGGAGGCGCCAGCACAGGAACAGCTGGTCGTAAGCTAATGTCTTCTGGGTGTCAATGACAGGAGCTAGTGGAGCTGTAGAGAAAAAGTTCAAGTAGAGATTACAAAAACTCAAATGAAAAATTACATAAAACAAAAACCAACCGACCCTGTATGAAGTTCAAACTCTTAATGAGCTTGATCTCTCTGGATGCATCAAGGTGGAAGTGTCTAAAGGATGGGTCGGCTGAGAGGGTAAAACATTGCAGGTTCTCTATGGCTTTCACCAGTCTGAGTTGAAAAATATAAGAAGACCAAATTTACTATTTCAATTTAATGCTAGACCTGCATAAGAGGAAGACATACATTATTACAACCTGCTTGTGTGCTTTCAGTCCACTTGCCTGTTGTGCGTGACTCTGGCAGCTTGTACAAAGCATGGTGGATCTGTCTCTTTAAGCAGCTCCTGGGTGTAAGACATCAGGCCTCCATGCTCCTGCAGGCCTCGCCTCCCTGATACCTGGCAGGACAGGGCTTCTTCCTTCCTGCTGCGGGTCCCTTCCAGCGCCAGGAACAGAGCTCCCTGACGCTCTGCTACTGCTGTTCCCAAATCTCTGATGCTTTGGGTCAGATGCTGCATCGCCACAGCACTGTTGGTCTGTACAGTCAGTAATGTGGCACATTAGGTGGAGAAGACCACACAGACATTACTATGTATATGTTCCACTAACACAAGAGCAGCATCCTGCCCCCAGGCCGATGTGGTCTCAGGCTCTCATTACAGCACAGTTTTGTAGTTGTGATCATAGTGGAAGATAACAAAACACAACAAGAAATATGTATGGTTCAACAAATCTGTGTTGACCCAGTACAGTGTGTCAGCCTGTTAATCAGTGAAATACACCAACCAAATAAACATAAGGAATTCAAATGGAAAACTGAGTCCGGATGCTTCTGCTTTAACCTTTTCTTCAAGATGATCTGAATGAATGAGAACCTTCACAGACATATCGTCATTAATATTATCATGTTGTTGTTTTTGTTATGTTAATGTTATCACCAATTATGATGTTTATTTTATTTATTTATTTTCCCCTCATTTTCTATTCTCATATGCTCACACACACACACCACATACAATCCCCACATATGCCCTTCCCCAAAGGTCTTATGATTGTTAATGTTTTGTTTGTCTGTCTATTATTTGTTGTTGACTGTCTGTTTCTTATGTCTCTGAAAAAGTTAATTAAAAAAGAAATTTGGAAACCATTTCTGCAACTGCTCTAGATGAAATTGTGTTAAATTGTTTGACACCATCACCTAAAAGTTACAGTGGCTACTTTCCAGTTAGAGCTTTGTTTACATCCTATAGTCTATTTCAGGTTGTGAAACAAAATAACATACAAACAGACATTTTTTTAATATATATTTAGTGATGTGAGATTTCACCTCCATTTGTTTGATAGCGGCCTCAAGCTGAGCTAACTGGCTCTTTATTATCTCTTGGTTTGCCAAAATGAAGTTTACTTCCTTGGTGACTTTGTCCTGAAAAAGAAATGTGAATATGTCACAGCTGCTAACTTTAGTTTTAACATAATGTCATAAATAAGGACTCTTCACTTACTTTTAGGGCTTGGTAGGCCTCTGCTATAAGGAGCACTTTGTGTCCATGATGGACACGACGGAGTTTACAATATTGACATAGTAACCTCTGGCAGTTACGACAGTACCACTGCAATCTCTCCTGCTCGTGATCAGTGCACGTCAGAACCTAGAGCAAAAAGAAGTTCAGGGCCAAATGAGAACAGAGATGAATGTGTGGTATAACAGTCAGAACACAAAATCACACTCACCTTTGGTCGGAAGTTGTTTGTTGGTAATATGTGCTCATGCTTGGCTCGAGGTGTACCCCATGGGTGGTAGAGTTTAAAACATTCATTGCAGAAATTGGCCTTACAGTCAGCACATCCCTTTGTGGCTTCCAAAGACTGAGGAGGCTTACAGAAGCCACACATGATGGCAACACTCCCCAGGCTTACAGTGTGCCTGTACCTAAAGGACATGCAAAGGTACAGGGAGATAAAATGCAGCCTGAGGTAATTTTGCAAGAGACCTGTAAACCTAAAAAGGGAAGACTGAGCTCATTTAAGTTTGCTCAGTTTGTCCTGCTTTTCTTTCAGTAGTTATGAGTTCAACTCTTTAACTGTCTGACCTGAAAACATCACCAACAGCTGCCCTGTTAGTGCATCCTGTGCAGTAAAACATGTAACGTCACAATTTTGTGACCTGTCCAACAAAACCACTGTCTGGGGAAGGAGCAGCTGCACCTTACTTTACTTTATTTGAATTGAGTATGTAATGCACCTTATTTAAACCATAGACAGTTGAACTTTGTTAGACAGTTAAGCATTTGATTATGTTTTTTTGCAGACACAAAATGAATCTGCAAGTTGCTCTAAGGCTTAGCCATATTTCAGGAAAAAAAAGATTTCAACAAAGGATTTTCTGTCTGATTTTTAAGGCTGTATCAACTAAACATTTTATTTATTTTCTTGCCTCATTGCCTTCAAAATCCTCTCATTACATTGTTTTTTTATTTTGTTAATCATCATAAAATGAACTCAACTGTGCTTCACTGCCCTTGATACAGTTTTCACAACAATGTGTGTTGACTGGGGCCTTTGTAACCCCCCTTGTCTGTGACCAAATAAAATACTTTACATTGGAGACATGGCCTTTAAAAAGTAGTCTTACGACAAGTCTCAAGAGTAAGACCAATGTTAAATACTTCTGCACTGTTCATACTGTACCTTTCCACAATGCGCTCGAGAGTGAGGTTACGGAGGCACTCTGTCAGACCCCTATCCCCTAGCTCCACATCTTGCTGACAGGAAGGACATGGGAACAGCATGGGGGGTGGAGTGTCCTTCCTCCGATGCCCTGGGTATGTTCCACACACTGGGAGGAGGACACAGGCGTAGATAGAGAGAAAATTTGCATGATGAGAATAACATAACAAACAAGATACTCATTAACGGGTAAATAACAAGTTTGTCCCTTAAAAGTTACAAGTTTAGGTCAGATCCCAAAGCATGCCATACAACAGATGCTTAGTGCCCTTTCTACTTTCTTGGCTGCCTCTGCTCTCTATTCACTTAAATAAGTCATGAGATTAATGCATGAGCTCTGGAAGAACTGGTGTGTCAGCTAGACCACACAGGCTAGGCTGACAATATTAGGCTACACATTTTTGCAGATATTAAATGATCATGCTGCTCTGTGAGATCATGCAGTTATTTATTTTTTTTACAGAGTAGAAATCTGAGTTTGACAATGACACCTTTATCTGCAAACCTATACCTGTTCTGAGAATGTGCTCCAGACCTGGTGTCCTGGGTGGGGGTCTGCGTGCCTGACGAGGGGAGCGTGTGTTGGGTGTGGAGGCTGGAGATAGAGGTTCAGGTGGCAGATCTGGAGGAGGATAGCCTCTTTGTACTAACACGTCAGCTGCACAGAGAAGGCACACACTGTGCTGGCAAGGCAAAAGAATGGGCTGCTTCACAATCCCATCACAGACCGGACAGTGCAGCTCCTTCTCCATGCTCTTCATGTTCGACTGAAATGAGATAAAAATATTAAACTGATTAAACTGTTCACCACCTAGACAAATGAAATAATCCTAGAAACATAAAGCAGCATGCATAGGATTAGATATGACATTGTTATGCAGTAGTAGGTTCTGGAATCATAATAATAATAATAATAAACAACCTATTTCATGATATTTGGGTACTTTATCAACACAGTAATAGGTAGGCCTTGCTTTACACAATAGAAAACTGCTGAGGCCTGGTCCAGCGTCCTAGCCCTGCATCCCGTCTCTATGACAACCTGCATCACCCCGGCTCTGTGGCCCGTCTATAAGAACAGAAGCTAGCACACATCTTGATTTTAATAATTGGAGCCTATATCAATTTTTGTCTCTTTTCATCTCTTGACCTATCTTTCTACAATAGGCAAGCTGCTTGAACTTACGTTTTTTTCGGATATTAAAAAGGGATTCCCTGCTAGCCTATATGCTACTACAATCTGAAGGGAAATCATAGGGTAGTGACACAAAGGGACATCGTGGGATCTTATACTGGTTAAAATAAATAGAGTCACGCTTGCACATACGAACCAGTGCGTCCATGATTGAGGTAAATGCTTGTAATTCCGCTTCAGCCATGCCGTCTTTCTGTTTCCGCCGTCGACTCTTCTCTAAACAAAGTATCTTAGGGGAATTTAGATGCTATCCCTTGGTCTTGCGCTTGTCGCGTCTTCATAAACAGGGGAAACCTGGCCCGGAGCTGTAAGCACAACAGACAGGTCAGTGTGAGCGCACGGCAGGGAGACCTGCTGGTGCTGCTGCTGCGCACACGCCGATTTGTGTCGACTGCCTTTACAACATAGGCTCTAAAATAGAATGGAGGCGGGATTTGGGACCTGAAATTAATTATATTTTGATAAAAAAATAATGTTTTATGAGATCTTTTTATTGCCATGTCTGAAAACCACAAAAACGTAAGCCTATGTGTAGTGTGTTTTGGAGTTGTGTCTACTATAGGTGCCTGCACGTATTTGAAAGATAAACTAAATAACCATTTGTAAAATCTGGGTAATCATTTGTGGCCCAGTTTCCGATGTCGCCACCAGATGGGAGTATTGTGATCCATTGAGTCCGCTTCCAAAATTGTCCGTGTTATGAAGATCAACAACGGAACCAACAACATGCTTTGAATTGGTCGGTAGGTAATAAAGGATGCATTTGGCTCGTGGTTGTTGTAGCAACTGTGTAGCAACCGTGATGCAACGACGCTAAGTTAAAATTCTACAATTCTACATGGCAACAATAGCTAAACTTTACATTAACATTGATTAATCCGACGTAAAGTAACAACTTAGTTTAACTCTATCTGTGTGCTTAGTTTACCCGGGTCTCTCAATAAGCGCCAGCTTTTGCTAACTGTTATCTTAGCATTGCGGCTCCAAAACATTTATAACATTTTAATAACATGTCGTCTGTAAGCAGCCTTGTTCCTGCACGCTTCCTCACCATCATAGCCCACCTGGTGATTGTTATTACTATCTTTTGGTCAAGGGTAAGTAGTAAATATAACTGTTTATTTAAGAGTACGTTGAACTTATTTATATAAACACAACAACTTCCATAAACTAAAAGCCTGAATGTGGACACTTTTTGTTAACACGATTGAGCAGAAAATCAAATGTGGTTGTAAACAGCATTTTTTTGCTATGAAGAAAATCAAATGTGGTTGTAAACAGCATTTTTTTGCTATGAAGTGGTTAAAGTTAAATGTAGTTCTGTTCTTGTCAGTACAATGTTATATAGTTAAATGTTATGAAATTTGCTGCATAATGTCTACTGAGTTGAATCTATTATTTACAGGAAAATAACATAAAGGCATGCTTGCCTTTGGAGTACACAAAAGAACAATATGATGATGAAGACAAAAAGTAAGAGGATCTTGACTTAAATATTAGCACACAATGTACCAACATGTGTACTAGTGTTGTGTCTGCGTTTCAGGTTGGTGGTGGGGCTGGCTGTCACTCTTGGGCTCTTTGCTATAGAGCTGGCTGGTTTCTTCTCAGGAGTGTCCATGTTCAACTGCAGTCAGGGTCTCCTGTGTATCCTTACCCAGCAGATTAGACTTATGTTTTGTGAAATATGTTCTTTTTTGTAATTATTATTATTATGTTTTTTAATAGATTGATTTATAATTTTTTTTGGATATTTTATTTCTTACAGCTGTAACACAGACTAGAGTTCTGCTTTATTTCCATAACTCCAAACATCTATATTTGGGGTTTTACCATCATAGCAACAGGAGTTCATGCCAGTGCCTCAGTGGCTCTTCTTTTCTTTCTTTTTGAGCAGTGGGAGTGTAGCATCTACTGGTGGATCCTTGCCATTTGCAGGTTTGTAAAGATGATGTAAAGTGAAGTTTTTGTTTCCTGATATTGGTTGTTTTTCCTGACAAACTTCTCAACCAGCACTGGCTGTCCACTGCAGTGCATCCGTCTCCTTGTCTTTTTTTGTGTTTGAAAAGTGGGAATGCTGGACATACTGGGTTATATTTGCTTGCTGCAGGTGTGTGTATATATGTGTTGATTTCTGTCCATTTAACATTAGAATGTGCCAGATTACTTCAAAAGTATTTTTAGACTTCTTGGGCCTCATCCAAGAAGCTTGTCTGACCTTTATCTCCGGCCCTGTAACAGATGACAAAGCAATCTGGATGAAGAATGTCAAACTTTTTTATAGAATGTTATAATTTTCTGTTCTGCTTTTTCTTTCTCCCTTTAGCGTGCTTCCTGCCCTTGTGGAGATTTTTCTGTTTATTGCTGTTTTTGGACTTAAGAAAAAGGCCTTATAAATAGGCAAATATTTCTACTGAACATTTTCTAGGAAATTCCATTTTATTCCACAACCATATGAAATTTGATCTATGACAGTTTGATCTATGTACTGCTTCTATATGTATTGTGATGTATTGTAAATAAAAAGTCTTTTTGAGATGTTTTTTCAATTTAAAATATATTTTGTAGTTTAAAGTGTAATAGCCTGTGCCTGTTTTTACACACACCAGATATTCAAATCCACGGTATTACTCTAAACTTAGCACTATATATTTGGATAACCACATAAAATGTCAACAGAACAAAAACAAAGTAAAAAAAAAAAAAGAGTAATAGTTCTAAGCTACATGAATAAGTCTCAATTCAGCCGTTTGGTTGGCCGTTTGTGGCTCCTCCCACTGGTCCCACCAGTCTTTTGTTCCGTGTTGGTATTTTAGTTCCTACAGCCGGTATCCATTAGTTGGCTCCAAGAAGTAAAACCTGATTACCATCTCTACAAATTCTTTTGTTACAGAATCATGGGTATGTATTAAGTCTATGTTTTAGTAAAAAAAGACGCACTGCTTAATTTGCAAGTGTAAACGAATTGACGCGCCTCTCATATTTGGTCTCGTTAGCTTCGCCTAAAACCGGAGTTATAATATCCTATTGTTTTTTACTACAACTTTGCCGCTTTGTTAACGTAATCAATGTCTATAAATGTCACAATAACATAATTTGAACACAATTTAGTTATTTTATTGAAGGCACAGACTGGTCTGATTGACTGTACGTGTATATGTGACGGAAGTGTTCATGTGCGGACACTGACGTGGCGTTGCTCTATGCATTCCCGGTGTGCTTGATAAACTATTTAGGCGATTTACAAATTTAGCAACTTCTGAATAAATTATTTAATATATGTGCAGTCTATAAAAAGTTTGTTTACTATAATGTGGTTTGTTAATATGCCTTACTCTTTCTGTCCAATGTAGCCGTAAACACAAGTACATCCTTGGTGCTGTCCAGTCTGCTGTCAGTTCTGGTATTTGCTGGGATGCAGATGTTCAGCAAACAACTTGGTTCGACCGAGTGGCTGACCATCCTGGGAGGCTTTCTGGGTTCAGTTCTCTTCATCTGCTCCCTTACTGTATCCTTTGTACTTCCTTGCAACTCTCTCGGCTTCTCAAAGAGTTTACTGGGATGGGTACTTTGTTATTTTTTGTACTTTTACAACATACAAGGGGATACATTTGTTATAATTGTAGTACAGACTTTTTTTTTTTTCCTAAACTCCATTAACAGGCATTTAATAACCTTGAAAATATTATTTTTGGAAAAGGATTTCAAGCCAAGATTTTCCCAGAAAGTAAGTAACATGAGTTTGGATGGTTAGAAACATCAAACATAAAAACAAAATATTAATAAATTTTGTGTCTATAAATGACCTTTGTAATTTTCCCTTCAACCAGTTTTGGTCTGTTTGTGCCTGTCGCTGTTTGCCTCTGGTCTGGTACACCGCGTTTGTGTCACCACATGGTAAACTACACAAATACTGGAAAACATTAACAACTGGCATCTCTTTAAGGTTTTAAGCAATGTCTAATTTTCTGATTGTGCACATTTTTGTCTTTACAGCCTGATATTTTCCTTCTTTGCTTTGTACTACGTTAACAAAGTGTCTGCAGCCCTCTATCAAGCAGCTGTTCCCTCCGTAACTCCAGCAAAGCCAGCCAGCAAAGGCAAGAGGAAGAATTAACAAGCCTGTCGAATCCCATTTGCATTCAGCCATGTCATAAACCTGTCACTGCTAAGATGAGGTTTTAAAACTTAACTTTCTGTAATTTCTGCAAAATGTGAACAGCAGTGCACATTCCATTGTCAACCTTCAAGACTTGTTTCAAATGGACACATTAAGATTTATTATTTGTTTAATTTTGAGCAAATTCTGTTTATTTTAATTATTTTTTTCATCCATTTTATAATTAAACTTGGAGAAACAGCCTTTGTTTCTGTCGTGTCAAACACTAACTCACACCAGACTGTGAGTTTAGCTGGGGCCAGATGATAACCCAAGCAAAGTTTCTATCAGACTCACTGTCAGGTTAGACTTTGTAAACACTTTTAGTGAACATTTTAATGTCAGGCAAACTAAAGATGGTCATAAGTGGTAAATAGTTTTTCAATCTTAAGGATAAATTAGGGATGACATTTTTTATGAAGATTAACAAAGAAAACATTTAAACACACACAGACATAGAAATGATATGTCATTCCTTTTTCAAAAACTCCACTAAGGTTCTCCAAATCACTGCAAAATCCTCAGCCTTCCCTCTTGTAATATATATATATATATATATATATATATATATATATATATATATATATATATATATATATTACATATATATAGTGCAAAATCTTTATGTGTGGCTTGACTTGTTGACACCAAAGTCTTTGGGATATAGCCCCTACATGTACAATGTGGTTATTTTAATAAAATACTGAGATTTAATAACCAACTATAGCCAAAGTAGAATTTCATGTTTTTCATGAACTGTGTAGATCAATGTAGAGTGTATTGTGGAGAAAGTGGTGTTTGTACATGACTTTGGCTACATCCTCCTCGCCACTCCCTTGTCCTCTCATCATATTGGGCGTGGAAGAACACACTATAAAATCTTGGATAAACTTTCCCTGTGGCCCCTTGACTGGATTCTCGACAACTCTTTGAAGGCTTCTCAGCTCTGCTTTCCTCTTGGTAAGTACGCATTTTTACGCATTTGTTCTTCGGTCTAATATTTAGGTATTTTGACATCCTTTTGAATGCAGTAGTTTTTGTTTTTGTGGGCTACGAGTTGGAACATTTTTGGTGCGTTACGCATAGTTTCCTCTTCAGACAAGCCCAGCTGGATGTCCCTTCGCAGTTTCGCCAAATTTCAATCTTTGAGTTTGTTTTGCTTTAAGACGCAACGAGAAGGCAGATTTGACAAAGATAAGGATTTTAGTTTTTGTGCCAGGAAATATCTAATGTGCGAAGAATTTGTGATAGGGCTTGTACGGCCAACACCCTCCCACCCATAAAAAACTCGGCTTTAATGGACGTTTTTAAGTTTAAAGCCCAATGCTACAGGCTATGCACAGTAGTAATCGTGTTTACGCACAAAATAAATGTAGATACTGTAACAACGGGAGGTGAAGTAGCAGTTCCCGTCATCAGTCTTTTCTCCTTTCAGCAAACATGTCTGCACATCCAACTGACTTGGAGCGATGCATGGAGTCTCTTATTGAGATATTCCATCGCTATGCCCGAGAGGACGGTGATGGAAACACCTTAAGCAAAAAGGAATTTAAAAACTGGTTGAGAATGAGCTTCCCAATTTCCTGAAAGTAAGAATTTGGGTTTGGATTGGCTATTTATTTCTGCTTATTGCTCATTTGCTTTACATTTTCAACACTGCATCTTTCAACATTGTATCTCTCTCTGTAATGTTTCAGGCCCAGAAAAATCCCACACTGGTGGAAAGCATGATAAAAGATCTGGACCAAAACAAAGACCAAAAGCTGGATTTTGAAGAATATCTCTCACTTGTTAATGGCCTTTCAATGGCTTGTGATAAATGTTATAAATTGCATGAACAGAAGCGCAAGAAGTGAAATATACAAAATATGACCATAATGCACATTTGTGCAACAAAAAAGGTTTTCAAAGGTTATGTCCTGGTTGACTGAGAACCCCTACAGACATTTGTGTGACAAACTTATAAATAAAGCAAAAAATGTATTTGGTTTTATTGTTATTTTTAAGAAAACAATGACAAAATCACTCTTTATATGACTAAGCATTGCTAGGTAGTTCTAGATTTAAGACAGAAAAGTGTGTGTGTGTGTATGCGCGTGCGTGCGTGCGTGCGTGTGTAAGAAAACAATGACGAAATCAGTCTTGATATGACTAAGCATTGCTAGGTAGTTCTAGATTTAAGACAGAAAATTGCGTGTGTGTATGCGCGTGCGCGCGTGCGTGCGTGTGTAAGAAAACAATGACGAAATCAGTCTTGATATGACTAAGCATTGCTAGGTAGTTCTAGATTTAAGACAGAAAATTGCGTGTGTGTGTTCTCTGCTCTTGCTCACTTCCCCTTTTACATACCAAAGGGATTAAAGAGCATGATACTCTCTGTGCTCAAGACAAGTTTATATTCCCTACCACTGGGTCTCCTTTATTGATATAACACAGTGTATGAGGTGAATGGCATAGAGCTACCAGAATACAGCGGGCTCTTTGCAGAACATAGGCCATCCATTACATCTCTCCAGCTGCTTCTGTCTTGGGCAGTATGTGTTAGCTCTCCCCAGGATGTTCCCATCTCTCTTATGCCCAACTCAAGGTCCCGTCTCCAGGTTTTTCTCTGTCGCCCTTATTGTCTTTTCCCATCAGGACTGCTACTGATTTAATGTATATAGCTGAGAAAACACACAATATATTAGGGTCAATAATAAAGAACAACATAATAGGGTATTGCAAAAGCCAATGTTAATAAAACACCCAGCAGATTCTCTGGGGCAGATGAATAAGTTAGTCCTGACACCAAGTCACTATATATTTGATTAAAAGCACCAGAATGATCTTACACAATGCTGGTCTACAGATACCTATCACAAAAACGGCTTTAGTAAGATACAACTTAATTAAATGATAGTACAAAAATGTCTATTACATTGTGGGTGAGAGAAGGGCGTTTAAGAAAACAAAACAAAAAATGAAAGATGCATTAGCTTACACTCCTCACTAGATGGCGCTGAAACCCCATTTGTTTATCTGCTTGATCATACTTGGTTCTCTTTCATTTGAAGAAACTGCCAGAATTTATTAGGAAACTGCCGAATCCCAAAGGTATCATCAGTTTGACCAATACAAAGGGACCAGACAATTGCTACTCGATACATTGACTGAAAAATGTGGTTGGTCACAAAAAAAAAAAAAAAAAAAAAAAAGGCCAGTTGCCATTTTCATCAGTCACACCTAACTAGGGAGCTGGTGTCTGTGTTTTAAGTAACCCTTCATTATCATATGACAAGTTACTTGTCTGTCCTGCATAACCTGGAACCATAATCTATTCTTAATGTAGCACCAACAAGACTCATTTCCTTTGTTTTGTTACATTCTGGCTTTGTTTAGGGCATAACACTTGATCATTATAAATATATATACGTACACGATGGAGCTGTAACAGAGCTCTTTAGTGCACCCAGTAGCTTTCACCCCACTGGCAGTGTGGAAAGAGAAACGTTTTGTAGTGAGCATAACACAATCCCCCGTATTTACTTTTCTGTCCCCTGCAAAGAGAATCTGATAGTGTCCAATAAGCAAAAGTGTCCGGTTCGAAAGACTTGGCGGGGGAGAGGCGAAGGAAAGAGTAGAAGAAAATTACAGCTGAGTGGATCTTGAGTTACATAAGGAGTGGACTGAATGAGAATCCATCAAGGAATTTAAACATTTGCAAACAGTCAAGACTACGAGACAAGACAGTAAACATTACTAAGTGTAAAAAAAGAAAACTTATTATAAATCTGTGTATGCAAATACAAAATTATGTCCCAAAATCTCCCAGTACCACTAGGAAGCTACCCTTCTGTCAAAGCCCACTTTAAGTGTGTGACTGTTAAGAGGGAGGACTGGTTTGCTGCTGTTTGCTTCAACAATTCAATTTGTAAAAAATGCTCTTGTGACTGGAGTTTTCCGTTCACTAAAGTGCCTTGGCCACAGCATGCTTTCCTGCACTCTGTAGCACGCCAGTGAAAAGAAGTTTATGCTCATGTGTAATGAAATATTCTAAGCATTTGCCTCACAACACACAGAGCAGTACTGAATCTTTAATTTGGTACTTTTTGCGGTTGAGACAGGGCGGAGTGGGACACATTTTCCGGGCGTGTGTGTGTATGTGTGTGTGTATGTGTGTGCGTGTGTATCTGGTCTTTAAGAAGGGGCTTTTCCGTCACTCTGACATCAGTCACTCCTGAGACCAAGCTGGTACAAACTTGCTCTGTCTTCACCTGCTTCACAGACGTACAAGGTGAGTGGCTTTTAAAACTATGGAGCGTTAGGGGACAAAAAGAAATACTGAGCACGGCCTCCTGAAAACCTGACTCAACATGTTTCTGTTTTTGCATCTGTGCTGCCGTGACTGTGTTGTGCTCTCACTGTATAGTTCCAAGCATGTCTCGTCTGGAACAAATAATCACTTCCATGGTTGACATCTTCCTGGAGTATGCTGATGATGAAGGCAAGAACAAACAGTTAAACAAAGAGGAGCTGAAGATATTTCTGGAGAAAGAAATACAAAGTGAACAGTTAAAAGTAAGGAACTCAGTTATTATATAATTTGACACTGACACATTGTTATTACACTTTGTATTCACCATTCCTTGCGCCTGTGTGCTCTCTAGCAAAGAATCAATGCCGAAGCCATCGAGGAGGCCATGGAGATGATAGACAAGAACCATGATGGAGAAATCAACTTCAGGGAGTTCTGTCGGTGCGTGTGTGTGTTAGCCAAATGTTACTTTAATGAAAAGACAGGCAAGGGAGGAAAGAAAGGCAAGGCAAAAGAAGATCACGAAGAAGACTAAAGACTACAATTATGAATTGTTACCAGGTTGTATTTTGCACATTTTTTGCTTTATCCTCATTACTGAGCCCTGAATTGAGAGTCGGTTCAGTTCTGCATGTTAAAAAAGAATAAATATATAGTGTGGTCAAGTCTATTGTGTCTGTGTTGATTGATTTCGTTGTCAGTGCTTTGAAAGGAAAAGCTATTAACTTATCAAATATTTAAACAACATCCTTTACTAGTTGCTCCATCATGACTGCCTTCTCCATCATTCACATGTCTGTGTTTCAACAAACAAGTTTTAGCTATAAGTAGTCATCTTTGAAACAAATTATGTAACAAAAATGCCCCAAGCTTTTTATGAGGTACTCATAGTCTTGACCACCTTGGCCCCACAAACAGGGCAGAATATGTTTGAAATCCTGTTTTTTCTTCTAACGATAATACAATGAACAATGTGTCCATAAATATTATGTGAAGAAACCACCAAATAGATACCAATATTGTTTGAATGTTGTAAAAAAAAAAGAGCAGAATACACAGATAATACTATTAGATCAGTTATGTTGGAAGCAAAGGCATACAAAAACTGTTCTAATTATATAGGGGCCATATCCATCTTAATTTTGCCACTATCTTACCAATGTTTTGCTAATGCCATTATCAGAACTGGTCGCTATTATAACCTTCAATGGCTTTTTCTCTGTAATTGTTAGGAAAGTGAACACTTCATGCCAAAGACTGGTGCAGCTTTATGTAACTGATCAAAGAAAACAACACTTGCCATATGCAGAGTGGGTATATAGCACAATTGATTCATACAGCAATTCAAAGTGCTTAGCAAAAAAAAAAAAAAGAGACAGGTTTAAAACACAAATACAGTTATCAATAAAATAAATGAAAATAAAACGAATCACTCAAAACAAAACTAAAAGTAAATGTCATATTCATAGTTAAACAGAACTGTTTTAGGCCTGGACAATGTCAGAGTAGAGGCCTGTCTCACCTCCTCTGGAAGAATGTTCCAGATTTTCACTGCAGAAAACTGAAACACTTCCTCCCCGTGTTTAGTCCTGACCCTGGGCCCCAGCAGGAGACCTGTCCCTGAGGTCCACAAAAAATCCCAGGTGGTTCATAAGGGACTAACATGTCAGAGATGTACTTTGGTGTTGAACCATGGAGCTTATACACCAGCAGAGCTGCTTTTAACAATGTTTACTGTGTTGTACAACCCATATGGACTTGAAATTCCTACTGCGACGTAGGAGCACTTTCTCATTTTTCCACCAGGAGGAGCAATAAAGTTGTGTTTTTTTTTCTGGTTAAGTCATACTATTAATTAGTTCAATTCTTTTTATAAATTAAACATCTAAAATCATTTATTTCATATTATGTATTACAGCTTGGACTGCCATATAAAAACTAGACAAAGAACAATATAAACCCAAGACCTAATTCATTCTACTGAGTAATTATATTTATTTGGCATAGTGGCAGAGAACAAGGTATGGCTGTAAATAAAAACATAAACCCCTAAGCTTTAAGCAATAGGTCTATCACAAAAGAGCATTGATTTATAAGAAGAAAGTCCTGGTGACACTGTCCTGTGTATACATAAATATACTGTTCAAATCAATCCAAAACCTTGACGTAAATAACCCCTGAAAAGATGCAAAGATACATTTATGTTGCATTTTCTACATGTACATGTTTCTACACAAGTTTTGTACCTGGGCTTTACAAATGATAATATCTTGTCTTGACTTGTCAAAAATGTATACATGTATATAACATATACATTTTATAGATGAAACTGAAAAAAGCCATAGGATGTCATTCTGTCTAAATGTATTGACAAATCTAAAATCAAATCCTACTGGAATTTCTTTAATCATCAATCATCAATCCTCTTTTTTTTCAAAATGTCTGTTCAGGACTTAACACCACATTTGCTTGTGATTGTATAAAAACAAACATGTATTCCTTGGTGCAACTTGTTTACTCTACATTCTACAAAGTTTGTGCTGAAGAACCTCCAGACTCATAGGTGTGCTATAACAATAGCCAAATGCGGTATAGCTGGTCATTAGGTGTGCTATAACAATAGCCAAATGCGGTATAGCTGGTCATTAGGTGATTGTGGTTACAACTCTGTTCTGTTGCATCTCTCAAAATCAAATTCAAATTCAGTCTGACATACATTGAACTGTAGTCTTTACAATTCACAAATAAAATGTCTATGAGGTATGAAAGAATGGCTAGTATAGCAGTATAATACTCTTCTTGACATAGGCAAGGACACAATGGAACCTGTGTATGTGGTACAGTTGTGTTGCTTCTGCATATCAAGTTTCACTGTGTATTACTTTTCTTCAAGTGTGTATGATCAGGATTATTGTGATTTTACCTAAGACAAAAAAAAACATACCTGTAAAAGACATAAAGAGGGTGGGAATGCCAAAAAAGGGGGCTGCTTCAGAGGGTGTGGCTGTGTATTTAAGAAGGCCTGTGTTCATCCACTGTTCATAAATCCTCTACCACCACTACAAGCTCTTGAAGGACAGTAAGTATAAGAATATTAATGCAAACAGATAATAATGTAACTTTTTGTTTTGCATAAGTTGCGTACTTTTACCCTTTGTTATATCTTCTAGTCTATAAAATGTATATATCTATATCAGTATGTGAAAGGAGACTATATTAGCTCTTACAGCTTATATCCCTGTGGCAGCCATCATGTCAAACCTCATCCAGGGAATGGGACTGATTAGGGAAACCTTCTTCAAATATTCAGAAGGCAAACCCACAATGACCAAGGGACAGGTTGCTCAACTGCTTCGCAAAGAGATGCTGGAAGATGTGGTAAGTGCAAAGTGTAATGAGACTGAAATGTTAAAATTCTGGGTGTAAACCTAACACTCTGTTTTTGGTTGATTTAGAACAATGATGAAGCAGAAAAGCTGTTTGAATTGCTGGATAACGATGGAAGTGGCACAGTTGATTTCAAAGAGTTTGTCACTTTTGTCACAGCCGTGTCTGTTCTGTCCTATTGAGATTATACATGTGAATCTGAATGTTGGAAATGAACTACAATAAATGTTGTGACATTTTAGTGTTGTTTTTAATGGGAGAAAAACATGTGCATTCACCTCATCACACACACTGAATATTAAAGCTCAAATGCCTTTGCTTTTAAAGTAATTAAGTCCATGGTTTGAATGCAGACCAGATATTTTCACTATGACATTTTATCACCTGGGGTTTTTTCATGATTTATGTTTCTTTATATACTCTTTGTTGAAAGATGTTCCTCTGCTAAACAGCTTTTATAGGTCTGTATAGATCAGCTTCATTCAAGCAGAGAATAACATATTTCTCAACCTGATTCCTGACCCTCCCATACATACGTTTTTAACTTAAGTGTTCATTGAGGCCTGTATGACATTTGGTCAAAACGTGAAACAAAATTGGCTGTGATAGAGAGAGATGTAAAGACATTCAGATAAAAGAGTATCATTTGATTTTTTTTAAAGTAGTCATGCACAAAAAAATCCACAGAAAATAAAGATAAGTGCAAATGTTTGACCACAACCTTTTGCAATCTTGGCACTTTTAAAGTTGTGCAAGAAAAAAAAAACTAGATACAGAGGGTGTAAAGAAGATCTGGCTCTGATTAAGCCCTACATGTTTGCTCACTTTGGTCCATATGTAATCACAGTTTTTAATGATGTTTCATTGTAATAAATACTCATAATTTAGAGAGCCAAGAAATACATTTGAGTCATCATGTCAATTTAGTGATGATCACAATCTGAGACAAGAAAGCTACAACTAATAAAGACAAAGGCACACATCCCAAACAAGAAATTAAAGAACCACTGCAAAAATAAATTCTCATAGACGAATATTTAAGTATATACTGGGCTAAATGAACACTGTTAAAAATAGTAATGTATAATCTGTTTACAGACTGCCTAACAATTTTTAATAAAAAATGTGGGGAAGTACATTTACCTGCGTGTCAAAAGCATGAAACATTACAACTGAAGAATTTTGTTCCAGGTACCTGTGGACCTTACGCTTGGAAAAGTATGAATGTGTTTAAAGTTTTGTGTTTTATTATGCATTTTCATTTGCCACGGATTTTTAGAATAGTTTTATTGCTGTTAGTGCTCAGTGGCAATTGAATATTTGTCTAGTATCGTGTTTTTATTTTATTTTTTCAGTCCAATTGGGGGAAAGAAAATATAGACTATTGCCTGCTTGTTTTAAGAATATGATAAGTGTATGCAGCCTTGCACTTATGAGACAGCGGAAAGTTTGGAGTTTATTTCTACTTTGTTTTATTATATATTATTTAAACAAATAGAGGATCCAACATCTTTTTGTCACAAGTTCCTGTATCATTTAGTGTAGCCCATAGTGCAGCCCATTGGACCGCGGAATGATAGTGATTATGGGGCGGTCTCGGAAATGATCGGAAACACTCGGGATGTTTCGTATCCTCTCCACCAGTTAGCTAGCTGAGTTGATTAGCCTGTCACTTCAAGCTAACCTCCGAGGTACATTTAACGTCACCTGAGGCAGAGTGGATGGTAAAATAGTACTGAAACATGGCGGACAGCGAGGGACAAGGCTTTTGTTCTGAGGTCCCCACAGTGTCACATTTTTCCTCTCGGCACGGCTCTGGTGGTAGCGGCGACTGCCAGACTCCCACCACCACCGTCACATCAGGCCCGCGGCTGGTGCGGATAGTGAAGTCTGACTCCGGCTACGGGTTCAATGTCCGCGGACAAGTGAGCGAAGGGGGGCAGCTTCGGAGTATCAACGGGGAGCTTTACGCCCCTCTGCAACACGTTAGCGCTGTCCTGCCGGGTGGAGCTGCGGACAGAGCCGGGATATCCAAAGGGGACAGGATACTCGAGGTGTAAGTGGCGAATAGCTACTGGCATAATCCCCACTAATAATAGTACATATCGTAAATGACCTTTTTTATACTTTATTTATGTTTGAGGATGAAGTCATTATAAGCAGGCTTTGTGAGCTTTATTTACAGCTTCCCTGTGCCGCCACAACCCTTGTGTATGCGGAATCACGCTGCACTTGGAGGGCACGCAACCCGTTCAGTCCAAATGAATGAGCTGTCTGTGTTTGTCCAAGAGAAAAACATCCGGCCATCATTAGCAATCCTCACCACACTTAGACCTCCTCCAGCCAAACATTATCAAGTCATTTGGAGTAAATTATTTGGTTAGCAAGTGTAAAATGCAGGGTAGGGTCATCTCCTCGTCCATAACAGATGAGCCATTATAAAAGTCTCTGCAAAAATGTGTCTATCTGGGGTTTCTGCTTCTTGGTTTGAGGAAGTGGTCCTGACTTGTTAGTATGAGAAGGTTGGACTGTGTTGCCAGGGGGAGGTAATGCAGCACACAGCTCAGCATCACACTGATGCTCCTGTGTGAACCAAGGGGATGCAGAAAGAGATGAATGCCTTAAGTTCACTTCTGATTGGCTTTTCTCTGTAAAATACTCTTGTCTCATTGGTTGCTTTGCACATTGCACAGTCAATAGATGCCCTGCAGTACCCTAGCACCTTGTTGACCCCATTACTGCTGTGTTGTGTGTACATAATATAGCTACATTAAGGTATATTTATTTAGCAGATTTAGCTTTATTTGTTAAATTGTTATTGGTTTGTTTGTTAACATTTTCAAATGCTAAATGGAAGTTTAGCACTTCTGTGTTAGCGTAGGTTCACACTGCAGTTTAGTTCTGTCCTTCTAGACCCTAATAGTGTTGGTACCAACTTCAGCTGCAGGCGTGAAGGCCACATTAGGTGGACATGTGATGGTACGATAACAAAATCACTTTTCACTGATTACTGGCCTATTCATTTGTTCACATCAACAAGTCAAGTAAAATACACAAGTAAAATGTGAGGAAGGTCTGTTTGACCAAGTTTGTTTTGAATATACACCCTCTGTGTTAATTGTTCCACTCAATCTTTTTCCAAAGCCGGACTTGTGCAGGCTGGATTTTCCATTCCAACACATAAAATGCAATTTGTAAATGTCATTAATGGCCTCGTCTTATCAGCTCCTATTACAAAAATGGTTTGGTCACGATATAAGTGTTTTTTTTAAATACCATTAACTAGTTACCATCTTATGTCCTCTATTAAGTTTTAAAATTAATTTACAGCAAAGGGCTTTTGGAAAGCGTCTTTCAAACATTTACATACTGTTACATAACTGCTGATCTTACAGACCATGTCATATTTTTGAAACCTAAATTAAACTCTTTCTCAACAAAATTACACTGTTTTTACAGCAGTTGAGTTTTTTTTTATTAGATATAGAACTAGCTTCTTCTGAAACAGTCTTTTCATTTTTGCTTACTTTCAATATAGCCTGTACTTGTCAACCTACCCATTAACATTTGTTAGTCTGCAACAGTTTGAAGAGATGCTCAGAGCTTTTAGAGAAGGGTGTGTGACTGTTTTCAACGTTAACTATAGGCCATGTTATTTTGGCACTATCATCAGGACATGACTTGGCTTTATGCAGGCAGAGCACACACCCAGTGTTGCTCATTTATATTTTCAGCTGCAAAAGGAGTGTACAACCTTCATACAGTGTTGTAGTTCTGCCAAAATTAAGTAGTTTTGACTCAACAAAAGTTTACAAACTTCTTTGTCTTCCTCCACTCTTTCATTTATTTTTGTATTAAAAGATTCTCAGGTGTTATTTAATCTATGGAAATAGATTTAATTGTCACTGTGAATGAATGCCATAAAGACTTTCTTCAACTTGTTTTAATTTTGGCAGAAATGGGGTAAATGTCGAAGGAGCGACTCATAAGCAGGTCGTAGACTTAATCCGTGCAGGAGAGAGGGAGCTTGTGCTGGCCGTGCTCTCAGTCCCACTTCAAGAAACCGACTGCTTGGATCCTGGAGATGATGGTTCAGCTCAGTCCTGTTATGACTACTCAGACAAACAAGCTGTCCCTATTTCTGTGCCAAGCTACAAACACACAGAACCTAATCAGGAGAAGTTTGTGGTAGGTTTGACAATGATATAAAGGAAATGACTACAAATGCAGAATTATATAATTCAATACATGCTTGTTGTTTTCTTCCTCACAGGTATATAATGTTTATATGGCTGGCAGACAGCTCTGCTCAAAGCGCTACAGAGAGTTTGTCATTTTACACCAAAACCTCAAAAGGGAATTTGCTAACTTCACATTCCCTAAGTTGCCTGGCAAATGGCCCTTTTCTTTGTCTGAGCAGCAGCTGGACGCACGACGCAGAGGCCTGGAAGAATACTTAGAGAAAGGTAAGGATGTTGTTAATGTGGATTGAAAATGTTGTTGCCTTAAAAACTATTAATAATAATGATTTTTTGCAAAAGGTTCAAACTACATTCTGCATTATTCATTTGCAGTGTGTTCTGTTCGAGTAATTGGCGAAAGTGACATCATGCAGGAGTTTCTGTCTGAATCAGATGAGGTAAAATTAAAAACTATGAAAGAAGTGAATCACACAGTTTGTACATCTTAATATTCTTCTCCTTTTCTGTATCACTGTAGAATTATAATGGTGTCTCAGATGTTGAGTTGAGAATAGCTATGCCTGATAAAACCACTCTTACTGTCAGAGTCCAGAAAAATGCTACCACAGACCAAGTCTACCAGGTAAAACGTTCCCTCAATGTAAACTAGGCCTCTTTGCACTTTTGCTTCAATCATCTTTTAAATTTTCACTTCACTTTCTTTTAGGCAGTTGTAATAAAACTAGGCATGGATAGTATAACGGCCAGTTATTTTGCCCTGTTTGAGGTCATCAACCACACCTTTGGTGAGTATATCTGTTCTTTGAAAATAGAAACTACATTCAAGTAACAGAATATAAACCCAACCAGGACATTTGTAAGTAATGAAATTATACTTGCATCTCATGTCTGTCTGTCTTTTGCTTCTCTTTCATTACTAGCACGTAAGCTAGCCCCCAATGAGTTCCCCCATAAACTGTATGTACAGAACTATACCTCAGCCATCCCAGGAACTTGCCTCACTCTGCGGAAGTGGCTCTTCACTACAGAAGAGGAGATTCTGCTCAATGACAATCAGCTTGCTGTCAGCTACTTCTTTCATCAAGTGATTAGTTTTACGTATTTGATTGGCACTTTATGCCTAGGTGTGTGCATCAATAATAATTAAACAAAATCAAAAATGTGTTTCTAACAGGCTTTAGATGATGTAAAGCAAAGTTTTATCAAAGCTGAGCAGAAGTCTTACCAACTCCAGAAGCTGGCAGAGCAAAAGAAGATGTCTATGGTCAGTCATTTACTTCTCTTCTCAAATATTCTACACAAAATATTATTTACAGCTGTTAAGTCACTGTGCTTGTCTGAAACTATTGTAATACCTTTTCATCCTTTTTTTTTTTTTTAGTATTTGAATTTGTTGAGGAGTTGTGAGGGCTACAATGAGATTATATTTCCTCATTGTTCATGTGACTCCCGACGTAAAGGCCACGTCATCACAGCCATCAGTATTCACAACTTCAAACTGCATGCTTGCACAGAGGAAGGGACACTAGAGGCAAGGACAGCCCCTGTTTTGTTTGGTTTGTATATATTACAGGCCTCATTCAGCAGTACTCGCAAGTTATAAAATCAAGTTCAGATATCCCATCTATATCTGTGATATTACATTTAAGTCCACTACTGTACTTTTAACTTACTTTTAACTTGTGTGTTGCAGAGCCAGGTGATTGCATTTGAGTGGGGAGAGATGCAACGGTGGGACACAGATGAAGAAGGCATGGCTTTCTGCTTTGAATATGCACGGGGAGAGAAGAAACCTCGCTGGGTCAAGATATTTACACCTTATGTAAGTATATTGTAACATGAGTCATTGTTATTTATTCAATATAAGAAGAATAAATAAGGGACTTTCCACCTGATCTAACAAATCTTGTTTGTTTACTTTGTGCTTGTACCATCTGATATTTAGTTTAACTACATGCATGAGTGCTTTGAGAGGGTCTTCTGTGAGCTAAAGTGGAGAAAAGAGGTAAGAACCAACAAATAAACTTTCAAAAGCTGAATAAACAGTTACTTAATGTTTTCAATACATCCCTTAAAACACTTCAAACCTCCAGACTCTTTGTATAACAGTATTATCTGAAAAGGACAAGGACTTTCTACCGTCCAATCAGTCTTCTCAGGGTAGACATGAAAATGCTGTCTAAAGAACTGGCTTACAGGCTAGAGCAGGTGTTGCCAAACACAATCGACCTTTATATCAAAGGTCGAAGGTCTTCAAACAATACTAGACGTTTAATACATGTTTGAGATGTTGAAGAAATTTGAATTTTGGTTCTAATTTCATAGACTGGGTCAAGCTCCTGTACAAAACGCCCACAGCATCTGTTCTAACAAATGGTCTTTTGTCAGCACCATTTAAACTAACAAGAGGCACAGCTCACGGAAACCTCTTGTCAACCCTGTTGTTCTCATTGGCAATAGAACCACTGGCAAAATAATGAAACAATTATAGGAATTAAACATTAATACGCAGACAACATTCTTCTGACAATAACTCTCACAACTCAATACCAGCACGTATTGTATTAAAAAATTTGGGAACTCTGAAATAATGGAGCCATGTGATCATAACAAACGTGCTTTAGTTAAACCGTTTTGTTGGGCTCCTGGGAATTCAAATACTTGGGAATTTAAATCATGCCCAAAAATAACCAACTTTATGCTGCAAATATCAATCCCCTAATTATACGTATAAAAGAAAAGCTGACAGGCTGAGAGAAACTCCCTTTATCCTTTCTCGGCAGAATTGCCCTCATTAAGATGATTATCCGCCCTAAAATAACTTACCCAGTGTCAATGCTCTTTGTGTTCTTGAGTCCAAACAATCTTAATGACATTAATAAAGCTTTATCAGACTTTATTTGAGCTGAAAGGAAGGTTCAAGAGACTGTACGATCTATGGGACAATGGCAAACTCAAGACATTTGAAGCTATAAGAAATCAATATAATATACCTTCTAAGTATCTTCAGGTCAGGTATTATGTAAAGACAAACATGAATACTCTTGAGCTCTCAGAGATGATGCACATCTGTTAAAAAAGACTGTCCTGGACTGGCAGAAGCGTGGACAATTTGTGTGCAGATTATATTCGGAATTGAAGGCAGTCAGACTAAAATTTTTATGGACAACTTGGAACACATTGCTCAAAACAACAATAGACTCTGACTCATGGGAAGAAATCCTGCTGCCTAACACAGGATAATGGCTTCTTCTGTGTCTGCAGGTGGAAGACGAGGCTACAGACAAGGACAATAAGAACTGCAATAAAGATGGTATGTGTGGCAAGGTAAGGCTTTGCCTGCCTTTGTCCTCCTTCTGTAACACCTGCTTTTGTCCCTGGCGTTGTTTTCTCTCCTCATGTGTCTGTTTTTGTTGCTTTGCAGAATATTTTCCAGCTGCTGAGGCACAGAAGGGATGGAGGCACTTAGGAACAGAAATTGTTACCACGTAACAATGCCATCATCATTTTGAACTTTATCTAGGCACAGACCCAGGGGACACACAGTTCTTAATTATGTCATAAACTAGGATTCAAGAAGCCAACCCGAAACATTCAAGCCAACAAGCATCTGAAAATGAACAAGACAAATAAACAGCAGCATTAAAAAAAGCTCCCAATACAAGAACCAGAAGACTTGAATGGAGCAAATCATAAATATGCATTAGAGCCTGCTGCAAAAGATTAAAGACCTTGTCATGGCACAAAGCCCAACAAAAGGGGTGCAAAGAATGTTTGTACTTGTACTTTAAGGAGTCTGGGACCTGCTCTGCAGTAATTGACCTGTGCAAAGGGTGATACAAAAGACTAACTTGGATCAACAAGTAAAAGGTTGCTTGACACAAGTATTAAGGAGAAACTGATCAATAATAGTGAGGGTTGACCACCGGGTGATTTGATCAAAGCAAGTCTTATTTGTGTTCATTAGCAAGCATAGAATTGTGTTAATTCTCAAATTTATTAAAATTTGGTGCATCCTATATCAAAATGTCCATCTGCATTTATGAACACAGGCATATTAATAGAAGAAAATGTTTAAAAATAATATTGCACTAAGAGTGGAGCATTATTTGTTTGAAAATTTCTGTGCACTTTATTTAATACTATTGACTCATAAATGTGTGTCTAGTTTGTGATTTGACTGAATGGCTACTGATTGTATCCATAAACATGTTGTGAAGCCACTGTGTGTCGGCAGGAGGATGTGCTCAATGTAAAACTGAACAGACAGCAGAGGTCCTCCTTCTGCCTGCTCTGCTCTGTTGTTGCTACTGATTACTTTCTCTCTAAGAGCTCCCGCATTTATCGAAGGCCTGTAATTCAAACAGCCCTTTTCCATGCGGCACTATTTATTTCAGAAGCTGGTAGTTTGCTGCTTTTACTAAACCATCAACTCAGGTTCACAGGAGATCAGATCAGGATCAACATGATAAATTTAGATTTTTAGTGCTTTTTGGTGGAATGTTTTTAGTATAATTGATTTCCTTTCCCAAACAAACAACAGTCAGAATATAGAAAGTAATCATGAGATATATGTATTATTTTATAAGGTTAAATATAACATGTTCTGTTTGCTGCTCTCTTTTTCAATGTGATCATGTCGTATGTTAAAATATTACGGCTGATATCAATAATGAGGGCTTATTAAAACATAAGATTATATTATTGCACAATGATGCCACAGAGTGTCAATAGCAGCCCTGTTTTTTTTAGTTGCGTATTTGAATGGTAAAGGGATTGACGTCAAAGACCTGCTGTTGTAGTGTCCGGGTGATTAATGAGCCCCAACAGACCTCAGTAAATGTGCAAAGGAGTTTTAATCGAATGTGTCGAGAGACTGAATGTGCAATCTTCATGGATAACCACATTTCCCATGATTCCTGTCTTTTCAGTGGACCATACTGAAGTGGGCAATGGTCTGCCATTGTCTGATCTGCTTAATTCACCTGATTGCACACCATCTTGTCTTTACTCCGTACTAACTCCCCTTGCTTTTCAAAGATCACAGCCACATTATTAATTTTCATATGCTGCAATAGGCTATAGACTTCTGCTTTTTATTTATGATAAGATAAAAAGATTGACAACCCCAGATCCTTGAAGGGAAAAATGTCAAATTCAATACAAGGTTTTAAGTTACATTGCTTAATGTAATAAATTGTAACATATTCTTTTAAATAAATACATTTATTGGTGCATGTTTTCGGCTTTGTCTTCCCTGACCAGGTGTCCACAAAGTAAAATCCGACAGGCAGGCAGCTACATACACGTTAGTAAGTGGACTAAGATTTACTCTGCAAGGTGATTTTAAAACACTTGCTCTCCCAATCTGCTTTGGCAAACCTTTTCTCCATCCTAATCATCTCTTCTGCTTCTTTAATGAGTTCTTGGAAACAATTACCCAAGCGGAGCTCAAATGTTCCATATCGACCCACAATGAATGTCAAGAACCAGTCAGTAATAAGTATTGAGTGGTGGGCTGGGACTTTGTCATGGAACATCAGAATTTTAAGGGGTCAGATTGTGGTCTTTAGTGATGTTATAATGGACTACCGATGAAAAGCTTTGCAATTTGGTTTATATCAATTGAGCAGGATGATTTAATCAAATTATTACTTTTGAGGCGTACTCTTTTCCTCGCTTATCTTTCCACATAATCAAAGAGATGTGGCAGCTCGAGTGTGTTTGCAGTAGAAGCCAGACATAAAGGATAAGAGTGCTTTGAGAATATGTGTGGGTTACTGCATTAGGACTGCAGTAGGGCCCTCACTTGAACTCTCAGGACGGGGACAACAATACTGTGTGGCACTTCCCACCAGAGATTGCAGAAGCCCAATACACCCTTCCTGTATTAGTTCGCTCCACTGCTTGCTGTCCTCGGACCAACCCACTTAGGAGTGTTGACAGAGAGCAGATGGGTGAGGGGCTTGCAGCAAGAGGAGGCTAGCTCAGATTTATTACCTGTGCTATATTGCCTATCTCAGCGGTGTTAGGCAGCAGCACCAATCGCTTGGAAGACAGAGGAACTCGGCTGGTCATTGAAATGAAAGAGAGTGAAATATCTTGGCATATACTTATTTACTTAGAATTAAATACCTCAGTTTTGAGAATAGCATGCCAAGACACCAGTTAACAAAATTTGTTTGCATTATTTCATAGTCATATTATACAACAGTGCTTGCCAAAACAAAAGTCATTAATTCTGATAAAGCCATCCCCTGCCAATTTCAAACATGTCCAGTCACCTCTAACTGCTGCTCTAAGTACATTTACACCCACTGTATCCCAAAGGAGAGGAGAGAGCCCCTACCCTCTTGCTTTCTCGTTAATGAACAATCAGTTAAAAACTTTACTGGTCTCCATTTGCTTCCTCAGCACACTGTCCACCCTCCTCTGTCTCTGGACCATGTAGTGCCTCGATCCGTGAGTGCTTCTTTTCTGTCTGTCCCCGAGCCACTGCATAGCCCTCCCTTGCGTCTCAGTTGCTTTTGATTTGCTTTTTATTACCGTGCTTCATTACCTCAATATCTTATGTTTTTCTCCATGCCTTTCTTTTGTGCTCCTCTGCTTCTGCATCCCTACAATTCAGGCAAACCGCAGAGTAGCACATGAAGATGGAACGTTAGATAGGGTACATTTACAGCAATGTCTGACAAAATGATGAAAATGAAAATCAAACAAAAACATGTGGCCAAAGCTAAGAAGGGATACAACAGAATATGTTTAAATATACCTTAAAGTCAGAGCCACATATTTTTGATAGGGTTATCTGTGTATTTTATATGTCCTCAGTAACGCCTTTCTCTGCATTGTTATGAAGATTTTATCTATGAAGCAGCCGGAGGAGCAGGATTCTTTTTCACTTTTGAGTGAGTTCTTCTCTGTAATAAATGTGCCATGAGTCATTATTTATGTAGGTCAGCAAATAACATGAGCGAGCACACCCAGGCACAGACACTCTTAGTGAACATCAATAACATGCTCCTAATCAACTCCAGTGGAAATCAATGGAAGACTGAATAGTAAATGCAGACCATTTTAATGTTCTCTAAAAGAGTAAGCAGTTACATCTTGCTTCAGCTACCGGTTACATGCAGCAAATCACTGTTGGTGATTTCTACTGAGCACCATTATTGTAGTACAAATACTTTTACATAATCATGCTTGTATATGCCAAAAACACTTTTACTCAAATGTATTATGCTGAAGAGTTCGTGAAATCACGAGTAGAGCCTCTCTCAATGAAATTATATTCATTACAAAAAGCATCATTTTTCATTTCACTTTTGATATTAGAATGCTTTTGAGGAAGCATTTTAAATAAATCCCAAGGGACTAAAGAAATGTTTGGGTTGGTATATGGTTGTAGTTACAGTTTATATTCAACCAAAAGCCGAAACAGATAGTGCCTGTGACATCATCAGTGGCATTGTTTCTAGGTTACAGTCACAGCATCCTGATGTCTCTTCATCATGTCAGGTATTAGCATTAACTCTGGAAGCAGTGGAGCAACAAACATCTGTTGCTGTGGACATCTGAGATCAGTTAGCTGCAGAACGAATCTCCACAAGAACACCTTCTTCCCGGGTGCTATAAGACTGTACAATCAATCAGTCTATGGAAGATGAAGTCTGAATCAAGTCTGAATTATAAGAGTAGTAACAACTGAATTTCCCCTTGGGGGTTAATAAACTTAAACTGAATTAATTGAATTGATATCACTATAATGTGTATAACACAAACTGCAAGCCAGATGAAAACTAACCTATTGCCTTAATTGGCCCCTAGGCCAAACCTTGGACAATACTGGTGTAAGCAGTAAATAAATTCACATGTTATATCTTTAAAAAGGCAATGAAAAATATTCTCAGTATTATTGACAGAAATTGTGCTTTTAAAAAACAGTCACTTGTCCATCTTTCAGAGGAAGTCTTTGGACAAGGCCTCTCCAAAGTTTGGTGCAGCCATGAGGATAGCTATAGTACAGATAATGTTGAAGACACTGAAGCCGACCAGGCAGAGTCGGTCTACAACTGCCGCTGCAAACTGCCACTGCTCTGCCAAACTCACTAGCCGATCCTGCTCACGAACACGCTCCACCATGTACTGAACGTCCACCAGAAGAGCTCTTAACTGGTTGTCCACTGCCCCGGATTGAAGTGCTCCACTATAACTGGAAGTCACTCTACCTGCCCCAGCTCCGGCCTCAAGTCCGGCTGGTCCAATGGATGTGGTGGACGGCTCAGGGTCTAAGGCCAAAGGTGTTTCCTGTGGGGAGTTCTCACATTTATTTGTGGTAGGTGCTGATGGGTTGGTGTATCTCCGGCCTGTCCTCCTCCTGCTGCTCCTTCGCTTTCCCTGATCCAAATCCTGTGTGACCCCTTCCGTGGCTGGTGGTTCTGTTCCTCTGCACTGGCTCTAATCCACTTGTTGTCTGAAAGGACTGGAAGCCCATGTAGGGCAGGTGACCATTGGGCAGGGAATCTCTATGGTTGTGATTGGGAAAGACAACTGCCTGAGTACTTGTCCGGTGAGCTGCTGACATTGGGTGGTTGAGCTGAGCCAGACTGGCTTGAAGGAGGTCAAACTTTGTGGGAGCACAGAAGGCAGTGGGGTTGGAATGGTGGTGGTCGTTGTGGTGGTGGTAGGAGAGGCCAGGCTTTTGTTTTGAGAGTGTGTATGGCTGTGAGGAAGTGATGGGTCACCATTCTCTCCTGGACGCTTCATCCGCAAGAACCAAGGAACCCATTGCAGCAGAACCAAATGTAACTGACAGGCAAGATGGAAACCAGTAAATGAAAAGCACAAATATTCCAAGATACATAAAGGTATAAACTCACCAAGCGTGGCATGTGTCCATTGTTGGGGTTGTGGTGATGGAACTGGAGTACAATGACTGTGGCTACAACAGACATACCCACAATCACCATAGTGCTGGCAAAGTACTGACCTAATCAACAAGAAGAAAACAATACATAACAGTGGAATAGATATCTGTAGGCTCAGAAAATAAAAGCTCCTATAGCATTTAAACACGTCCTGTCTTCTTTACCAGCTTATGTAAGTCTTCAGAATGGCTTAGTGACAGCACAATACATCCTAAACCCAGACATTTTGTGGGTGGATTAGAAACAGAGTCCACTTTGCTCAAACTAATCAAAATACCTTTATCTAATAGTAGGCTAACTGACATTTATGTACAAATTGTGA
Source organism: Perccottus glenii (assembly GCA_024416835.2). NCBI lineage: Eukaryota > Metazoa > Chordata > Actinopteri > Gobiiformes > Odontobutidae > Perccottus > Perccottus glenii. The sequence continues at coordinate 15,432,221 of CM044551.2, forward strand.
AGGAAACTGACCTATGAGTGGTACAGAGTCAGAAGTGGCAGGCATTATCTCTGCAACCATTAACATGAAGACAGTCAGGGAGAGGAGGACAGTGATGCCTAAAGGGAGGACATAACAGAACCAAACAAATGCTTGAGTACATTAGATAAGCAGTGTATAGTTTTATGTGCTTGAATTTCCTCAACATACTTTTTAATACAGCTAGAAAGAACCCAAGTCCCTATTTATTCATGCGTCATGTTTAACCTCTGATTTTACTACTCTTTTTTTTCTCACCTAGGCTAATCTTCTCCCCAGAGTTGGCTGGAAGCAGAAAAACCACCAGTGTCATTGAGGAGAGAAGTACACAGGGGAGGAGGAGGTTAAGAGCATAAAATAGGGTCCTCCTTCGTAAAGTCACCACAAATGTAACATCAGGATATGGTTCTGCACAACAATCATAGAAAACCTCATGTCGATCTCCAGGGACCTCTGAAGAGATGCAGCAAAAATAATGTTAAGTTTGCCGTAAAATACACCAATTTAAAGTTAGAGTAAACAGATACAGTAAGAAGTGCCTTACCCACTAGATCCCATTCTCCATTCGGCATGTATCCTGACACATCTGCTTCCTTCATCTGAATGTCCAGCAACCAACCATCAAACGTCCAAGAGCCAAACTTAAGTTCACAGCGCTGGATATCAAATGGGAACCACCGAACATCAACGCTACAGGTGCTGATAAATATCCCTTGAAAAGATAAAGATAGATAAGATAAAGATATATACTGAGCTACTGCCGGGCGGTAGCTCAGCTCAGTGTGGGGCGGCAGTAGCTCAGTGGGTAGAGCAGCCGTCCTTCGACCAGTGGATGGGCGGTTCGATCCCCATTCAAAACATCACATACTGTTGTTGTGTCCTTGGGCAAGACACTTAACCTACATTGCCTCCAGTGAGTGTTCTGTAACACTGGTAAATAGCTTAATGTATGTAAAGTGCTTTGAGTGCCTACTACAGTAGGTGGAAAGGCACTATATCAAAAAAAAAAAAAGTGAGAGTTGCTCCAGATGGAATAAGTACTGGAGTAATAACTTTTATTGAAGTCATGTGGGAATTTATTATTTTGTGGGCTTCATTTATACAGTGTGAAAAATACTGATTTGAAATGACTGAATATGAGTAAGGCTTTGAAATAAATTACGTAATTAAAACATCTTACCTGGAGGCAGATACTCACAGAAGCCACTTGAGTTGACCAGGACATTAGTTTTAAAGGTTGCATCAAATTTATCATGAGCACTGAAGGATAATAACAAGTCACCTTTAAAAGATTTGAATCATTCGACAGTATGGGTATACATAATGAATGTTCCTCACCTGTTATAAAGTAGTATGTCAGGTGTCCAGACCTGGTCAGGGGTGAAACGAAGGTTCTTCACTCCAGGATATTCTGATTGGTTCCACTGGAGGTAGTGGTCATACCACTGCTGGGAGACACAAACATAGCACTGGCTTTAGATGTGCAGAAAAACAGACAGCTATAGTGGTATTTACCACTACCACTATATAGTGTTTATTTATATATGCACTGTGTGCACAATTATTAGGCAGTTGTATTTTTGAGGATTAATTTTGTGATTGTACAACTACAGTGCTCTTGGTCAATCCAAAATGTTAACAAACTCTCAAACCTGAAATTTTAAGTAGTAAAGTTTTGGCTTTCTTGTGATGATATCTACATGTTCACCATTATTAGGCAACTATTAGTGTGCAGAATTATAATGCCACTAAATGAAAAACAAAGGTTTTCCCATCTCACTTGTTTTTTTTCTCCTGTTAAAGTGAGAATAATAAACAAACTAAAAATTTACAAATAAACATTTCTAAAATTTCAAATAGTGATCAAAATAGCCACCCTTCTTTTCGATAACAGTCTCCATTCACAGGGTCAGTCAGTTTCTTGATCTGGTCAGAATCAACTTTTTGTGCAGCCGTAACCACAGTCTCCCAGACACTGTTAAGAGAGGTGTACTGTTTACTTTCACTGTAAATTTCCTGCTTAAGGAGGGCCCAAAAGTTCTCAATAGGGTTTAAGTCAGGTGAAGAAGGGGGCCATGTTATTTGTTTTTCATCTTTAAGGCCTTTACTGGCCAGCCACGCAGTGGAGAACTTTGATGCATGTGATGGAGTGTTGTCTTGCAAAAAAATCAAAGTCTTCTTGAAATATGTCTTGCTCCACTGCTTGAAGAAAGTGTCTTCTAAAAATTGGCAGTAGGTCTTAGAGTTGATTTTGAGTCCATTTTCAACCCGAAAAGGTCCAAATAGCTCATCTTTAATAATCCTTGCCCATACCAGTACCCCACCTCCACCTTGCTGGTGTATGTGTCGAAGTGGAGCTCTGTGTCTGTCACTGATCCAACCACGGTCCCATCCATCTGGTCTGTCAAGAGTCACTCTCATCTCATCAGTCCACAAAACCTTTGAAAAATCTGTCTTCAGATATTTCTTGGCCCATTCTTGACATTTCAACTTATGTGTCTTGTTCAGAGGTGGTCGGGTTTCAGCCTTTCTTACCTTGGCCATGTCTCTGAGAACTGAACACCTCATACTTCTTGACACTCCAGGTAGGTTGCAGTTGTGGAATATGGCAGCTCTGGAGGATAATGTGTTCCTGGTAGCTTCACGTTTGATTCTTCGCACATCTTTGGCGGTTAAGTTGCGTCTTTTCTTCTCGACACATTTCTTATTTCCTGTTGAATATTTCCTAATAATTATGCACACCTAGATATAGGGCGTTCAACTCCTTAGGCCACACCCTCCCTTGTCACACAAATACACATCACCTGTAAACCCTATACAGGTTTAGGGCGGCAGTGGCTCAGTGGTAGAGCAGTCGTCTTTCAACCGCAAGGTAGGCGGTTCGATTCCGGCTCTCACCGCAATTCATACTGTCGTTGTGTCCTTGGGCAAGACACTTAACCCACCTTGCCTCGTTTGAATGTGTAAGAATGTTTAGTGTGGTGATGGTCGGAGAGGCCGTAGGCAAAATGGCTGCCACGTCTCTGTCAGTCTGCCCCAGGGCATCTGTGGCTACAGTTGTAGCTTACCATCACCAGTATGACTGTGTGTTGAATAATGGACGGCCTGTAAGCGCTTTGAGTCCCTTGGGAGAAAAGCGAAATATAAATCCAATCCATTATTATTATACAGCTTGGAGTTGAAAATTATGGATAAAATGATGATATGGTCAAAATAATCAGATATATAGTTATATATAAGATGTCAGACAGTGTACTTTTCACTTCTCACTGTTAGTGTCGACTGTATAGCAGTAAAAATGTGGCCATATCTGAATGGGTAGGTCACACTGAAAAATACAGAATCAATAATGCGTTATTATTATTAATCATTGTGCTTACCATTTGTAACCAGGCATTTGTAGTGAGTATCTGGTTCTTTTCATCCTGGTAAAAGAAAAAGGTTTAGTGTAGTCAAATGGCACACATGGTCCTTTTACATATGATCTAAGGTTTAAAGTGGAGGATTTCTGTGTACTTATTCTGTGAATTACTTACCACATCCATGACCTGCATGAGAGTAAAGGAGAACTGGACAGTGAGGGTCTGGGAGTCGTTGGCCACTGGTCTTTCCATGGGGTTGTAGTCCCTCAACAGCTCCCTGAGCAGAAAGCGCTGGTGAGGACCGTGCATTGACACTGTGGGTTGTACATGATGGAGATTGTAAAGACAGATTAATTTTAAGTTGAATCCAAATGACTGACAATTCAAAATTGTATTGAGAGAGCTGCATCAGACATACAGTCAGGTCCATAAATATTGGGACCTCGACACAATTCTAATCTTTTTGGTTCTATACACCACCACAATGGAATTGGAAGTATTGCAAATGTACAGACATAACAAGTAGTTATAACTACAGTAGCCAATACAACATAACATACATATTTAACCAGGATAGTCCCACTGAGATTACAAATCTCTTTTGCAGGGAAGTCCTGGCCCCATGTGTGAGGGGGATACTGTAAATGTCTTTAGCGGTAGGGGTAACCAGAGTACCCAAAGGAAACCTACGAAGACAAAGGGAGAACATGCACACTCCACACAGAAAGGCCCTGCCCTTGATGGGAATCAAACCCAGGACCTTCTTGCTGTGAGGCAGGAGTGGTAACCATTTTGCCACTGTGTCACCTTGTACTGTCTCTGTCAACTCTCTATATGAGATCCAAAGAGTCACTAACCGTCTGAAAAAACAAAACAAACCCATCAGAGAGATAGCAAAAACTTTAGGTGTGGCCAAATCAACTGTTTGGAACATCCTTAAAAAGAAAGAAAAACAACTGTGCTGGATGACCGAAGAATTCTTTCCCTAGTGAAGAAAACACCCTTCACAACAGTTGACTGAATGTGTTAAACACACGAACAATAGCAGGCAAACCAAGAGAGAAAGACTGGCTCCTAGTGTTAATCAATTAGGTCTCTGTTTGATTGCTGCCTTTCTACTGTTGTAAAAATGTCAGTCTCTTCCTGTGCAGAGAAAAGCGTGGTCATTAACATTGAAAAACACCCCGGACACACACACAGTAATCTGCTTATTTACTATCAATAGAAATCTCCACTTTCCCTTTTACTTTGCTAGAGTATTGCTGGGCTCTAGATATGGGCACAAGGTAGTCATCTTGATGTTCAGTGAACACATTCAAAAAGTTAAAATGCAGTGCAGGCTACTAAGAGAACTCCACAGACACAGCCTGTGGATACACCATACAGGTCACTTGCTCTAAGATGTGTCAGCATCTTTATATTAAAACTATTAAACCATATCATTTGTCCCATAATATCCATAGTCCTTCTCAAAAAATGCAATGCTCAGCAATAAAATGTGCTATAAAGATAATGGTCTTGCTTGCTCATCATCTATTTTTTGGTGTAGCTCCTCACCAAAGGATACTTAGCTGTGTTGTAGTTTGAGCTGCCACAGTTTTTAGCTACAGCAAACTGAGTCTGGACATGCAAAACAAATGTACAAGGCACCATGTGACACTTGTCGATCAGTTTCATACAAAGCTTGACTGAAATTTGCTTACCCTGGAGAAGTGTTGCAACTATCAACAACCAGAAAGCCCCAGTCGTCCTCATGCTGCATCCCTCTGTATTATTTGAGAAAAAGAGGTAGAAGAAGGAATGGGCAATGAGGAGGTGAGCGTAGAAGAGAGATAGAGCACTAAAAGGGGGCAGAGAGTGATGCTGCTGATGGCAGAGCATTATACGGGCAAAGGGAGAGAGTGGATAAAATGCAGTGAAAAGATGAATACTCCCCCAAAGAGGTAGATGCTGCAAGTCATACTTAGCCCAAAGTCATCCTGCATTTTGTTACCTCTTATAGCCTTCATATTACCATAATCAAACATTTTAATTAAGAAAGCTTAGCCTATTGCAAAACTTTAAATCAAATCTGTTGTAGACTGACTAGCACAACATGCGTACTCTGCATTTGTTTGCCTCTGCTCTGGCTTATTTGAGAAAAAAAAACGGTTGATTTAAGCCCAAAGTCTCAATATTGTTGCATTTACAGCATAATGCTGACACCCAGTGGGTATTCTTGAGAAATGTGCTTCTCAATCCCTTCCAAACCGCTTGTGTGCCTACGTCACTTATATGCGACGTGACGTTTATGTTAGTCTCAGTCGAAATGCGTCACTACTTTGCGCATCAATTCTTTGTTTCTATCGCCGCATAAAATGTATTGCTTATAAAATTGCAGCAATATTAAGCGCAGACGAAACGCCGAAGAAAGTGCAGGTAGGTCACAAAAGACGAATAGTCATTTGTGGGTATTATTGTCTGAATGGGGAATACTTGTTGTGTTCTCAGTGCAGTGAAGTGGGTGCTGTAAATGCTAAGTAACCTAGTTAGAAAGGGTGCAGTGCCAGTGCAGTAAGTGCCACTGGCATGTAAGTACAAGATTGATATTTGGTAATATGTTTATTGAATTCTGTTTTTCCCCATCATGTTTGAAACAACGTTAACACTTTTGTCACATTTGTCCACCGCTTCTGCTTTAAACACGCAAAGCTGTTGGTGAGATTTATACTTGTTCTTAATATCACGGGACATTTTTTTTCCAGTTCACATTTGTAAGACACTGTAAGATGTTTATGGAGTTAAAGGTCTCAGTGCTAGAAGACTGGGTCACTTTGAACATTATTCTGTGGTGTATATTTTCGCTTCATGAGATGAAAAGATTTTAGTGTGCAAAACAATTGATTTGTCAGTTGGCCTTGCCACAGCCTCAAAACAGAGAGGAGCACAATTAAAGTGTGTTTTCAGAAACACAAGTTTTTTTGGTCTGTCAAACTGCTGTCTTGCATCAGGGTCAAGATGAGTCAGCTGCAGTTCAATTTGACCTAGGGCTTCTGGCCCTGTCGGTGAACATTAATGTGATAAACCAACAGTGTGCTGTTCTGTTGCAGTGGCTGTGCTGCCCAGCTTTGAGCAGCCAGGGGTGTAACCTGACTCAGTATTGGGTGTTTAATTGTTGATGGTGTCACTCATAGACATAATTGAGTGTTGTTAGATATGGCACTTGGCTGAATCAATAATTGTTACCAAATAAGGATGCTGGTATTACCCACGATGCTAGAGTCAAATTAAAATCTTCTATATTTTATTCTGCTGGCTGTTGCATCACGCTGCATGAATGTAACCTATATAAATGTAATTTTTTCCTTTGCATGAAGTATCCATATCTGTCTATAATTTGTACTTGAAATACCATAGCACAGAAGGCTTGCATTATTAATCATCACCCTTTTGCCCTGGAATTGAGTTTCAGTATGTTTCAGTATGACTGGGGAGACAGTATGTCATCCTGCAATATCCTTGTAGACTGGCTTGTCTGTATATTAGGGCTAACCCCATTTTATGCTTTGCTTTTTGCAATATTTTTTTTATTTCCTGGAGGAATAGTTTTACTTCTCAGAACAGCAAATAAATAAATATATTATATACACACACACACACACACGTCTGGATATTTGCCAGCACGACATCAACTTTTGTTATTGGTTCGAACAACTTTCATTCTTTGGTTACTATAAAATTTTTGTGTACAGTTTATTTTTCTTCTGACATTGTGCTGTTTGAATTTCAGGTTTTCCCACTTTACAAGCTAAACCTTCAATCAAGATTTCCTGTTGGTTCTAAAGGACGTGAGCTTTTACAGAAGGTAAAAAACAGTTTGTCTGAAAACAGGAGAACGGCCTAACAGATTTTCCAAATCGAGGTGTTCAAAAAATATGAGTGCTGGTAACGATATTATTACCTTCACACCTGACATTCAAGACCAGGTTTACAGTGCTTTGGCAGCTTTAAAGGCACGTGAACGAATCTCTGCCAAACTCTTGGCCAAGAAGTTGCGACTTCCCAAAAAGATAGTCAACAAGGCTCTCTATTCTTTGGAAAAGTCAAAAAAGGCCTGCAAGCAAGGAGTTCAACCCCCCGAGTGGAGTCTATACAGAGAATCCTTCAGAGGTGAAGAAGATAACAGAGGGCAAAGCTTTCCTTCTCCGCTCTATACCAGTGCAGAGGACACCACAAAATCTGAAGCCGAATCCCAGCTGATTACAGAAACTGCTGGTCAGGACGAGGACTCTGACGTGACAAAAGAATCTAGCTGTTCTTCTTTCTGCTCTTCTTTAGACTCTGATGAAGAATCACAGTCTGTAAGCTGTGAGGAAAAAATCGACTGCAGTGATACAAGTAACCCTGATTTTGAGGTTAAAGTAACAATGGCAGAACAGAAACAGCTTGTTTTGGATTACCTTCTGGGTGTAGGAGAGGCAACTGCTCTTGTAATAGCAAAAAATCTGGGTCTTAGGGGTGCCAAGCAGGTAAATCCCACACTCTATGCCCTGGAGAAACAAGGTGACGTTATTAAGAATGGTAAATTGAATCCCCCTACCTGGGAGCTGTCTGCTCACCGTAAAGAGAAGATGAAGAGAAACCTTAAAGCGTCGCAAGGAACATCTTTGGATGGGATTGAGATGCAGGAAAAAAATGAGAGTGGAGGTGGTATCTCTGACGTGATAATAGAATCTAGCTGTTCTTCTTTCTGCTCTTCTTTAGACTCTGATGAAGAATCACAGTCTGTAAGCTGTGAGGAGAAACTCGACTGCAGTGATACAAGTAGCCCTGATTTTGAGGTTAAAGTAACAATGGCAGAACAGAAAGAGCTTGTTTTGCATTACCTTCTGGGTGTAGGAGAGGCAACTGCTCTTGTAATAGCAAAAAATCTGGGTCTTAGGGGTGCCAAGCAGGTCAATCCCACACTCTATGCCCTGGAGAAACAAGGTGACGTCATTAAGAATGGTAAAGTGAATCCCCCTACTTGGGAGCTGTCTGCTCACCGTAAAGAGAAGATGAAGAGAAACCTTAAAGCGTCGCAAGGAACCTCTTTGGATGGGATTGAGATGCAGGAAAAAAATGAGAGTGGAGGTGGTTCTATGTTTGTGCCGTCACCACCATCATCAATGCCAAGTCTTGAGCCACTCCCGCTTCAGGAAGGTTGGATGCCAGAAAACAGCCACAATGAAGTAGTAAGTTAATAGCATAAAGATAGTCAGAGATGTATTCTATGGTTTTCTTACGGTACTTCAAAAGTCATAAAGGTTACCAAGAAAGCACTGACAATAGAATACAAATGAAGAAGAAAAAGTACACCCTTTTATCAGTTCTTCTTGCTTTGCACTTTCTTTGTTATTAACATATTCCTTCTTTACAGGCAACACCCTTCAATTTACCTCTAGGTAAAGGGTCCAGTGAAGGACAGTGGGCAACTAATGATATCCCAGAATTCCTCAATGCCATCCTCAAAGAAACGGATGCAGAAAAAATGGAAAAGGTTAACAATAAAGAGCTGTCACTATCAGTGAAGCAAGCCATCATTAGGCTGAAAAAACAAAACAAACCCATCAGAGAGATAGCAAAAACTTTAGGTGTGGCCAAATCAACTGTTTGGAACATCCTTAAAAAGAAAGAACGCACCGGTGAGCTCATCAACACCAAAAGACCCGGAAGACCACGGAAAACAACTGTGGTGGATGACCGAAGAATTCTTTCCCTGGTGAAGAAAAAACCCTTCACAACAGTTGGACAGATCAAGAACACTCTCCAGGAGGTAGGTGTATGTGTGTCAAAGTCAACAATCAAGAGAAGACTTCACCAGAGTGAATACAGATGGTTCACCACAAGATGTAAACCATTGGTGAGCCACAAAAACAGGAAGGCCAGATTAGAGTTTGCAAAACAACATCTAAAAAAAGCCTTCACAGTTCTGGAACAACATCCTATGAACCAATTAGACCAAGAACCAACTTGTACCAGAGTGATGGGAAGAGAAGAGTCTGGAGAAGGAAAGGAACTGCTCATGATCCAAAGTATAGCACCTCATCAGTGAAGCATGTGGTGGTAGTGTCATGGCGTGGGCATGTATGGCTGACAATGGAACTGGTTCTCTTGTATTTATTGATGATGTGACTGCTGACAAAAGCAGCAGGATGAATTCTGAAGTGTTTCGGGCAATATTATCTGCTCATATTCAGCCAAATGCTTCAGAACTCATTGGACAGCGCTTCACAGTGCAGATGGACAATGACCAGAAGTATACTGTGAAAGCAACCAAAAAGTTTTTAAGGGAAAGAAGTGGAATAATATGCATTGTCCAAGTCAATCACCTGACCTGAATCAGATTGAACATGCATTTCACTTTCTGAAGACAAGAGTGAAGGGAAAATGCCCCAAGAACAAGCTGGAACTGAAGACAGTTGCAGTAGAGGCCTGGCAGAGCATCACCAGGGATGAAACCCAGGGTCTGGTGATGTCTATGCGTTCCAGACTTCAGGCTGTAATTGACTGCAAAGGATTTGCAACTAATTATTAAAATGTGAAAGTTGTATTTATAATTGTTAATCTGTCCCATTACTTTTGGTCCCTTAAAAAGTGGGAGGCACATATACAAACTGTTGTCATTCCTACATCGTTCACCTGATTTGGATGTATATACCCTCAAATTAAAGCTAAAAGTCTGCAGTTAAAGCACATCTTGTTCGTTTCATTTCAAATTCATTGTGGTGGTGTATAGAGCCAAAAAGATTAGAATTGTGTCGATGTCCCAATATTTAATGGACCTGACTGTATATAAGAATATGTTAAGCTTTGCAAAATTGTGGGTAGGGCATGTAGATATGTGGAGTTAATGTCACAGATATACAGAATTCACCATAAGAGAGTGACTGAATGTGTTAAACACACGAACAATAGCAGGCAAACAGACGAAGAGAGAAAGACTGGCTCTAGTGTTAATCAATTAGGTCTCTGTTTGATTGCTGCCTTTCTACTGTTGTAAAAATGTCAGTCTCTTCCTGTGCAGAGAAAAGCGTGGTCATTAACATTGAAACACCCCGGACACACACACAGTAATCTGCTTTTTTACTATCAATAGAAATCTCCACTTTCCCTTTTACTTTGCTAGAGTATTGCTGGGCTCTAGATATGGGCACAAGGTAGTCATCTTGATGTTCAGTGAACACATTCAAAAAGTTAAAATGCAGTGCAGGCTACTAAGAGAACTACACAGACACAGCCTGTGGATACACCATACAGGTCACTTGCTCTAAGATGTGTCAGCATCTTTATATTAAAACTATTAAACCATATCATCTGTCCCATAATATCCATAGTCCTTCTCAAAAAATGCAATGCTCAGCAATAAAATGTGCTATAAAGATAATGGTCTTGCTTGCTCATCATCTATTTTTTGGTGTAGCTCCTCACCAAAGGATACTTAGCTGTGTTGTAGTTTGAGCTGCCACAGTTTTTAGCTACAGCAAACTGAGTCTGGACATGCAAAACAAATGCACAAGGCACCATGTGACACTTGTCGATCAGTTTCATACAAAGCTTGACTGAAATTTGCTTACCCTGGAGAAGTGTTGCAACTATCAACAACCAGAAAGCCCCAGTCGTCCTCATGCTGCATCCCTCTGTATTATTTGAGAAAAAGAGGTAGAAGAAGGAATGGGCAATGAGGAGGTGAGCGTAGAAGAGAGATAGAGCACTATAAGGGGGCAGAGAGTGATGCTGCTGATGGCAGAGCATTATACGGGCAAAGGGAGAGAGTGGATAAAATGCAGTGAAAAGATGAATACTCCCCCAAAGAGGTAGATGCTGCAAGTCATACTTAGCCCAAAGTCATCCTGCATTTGTTACCTCTTATAGCCTTCATATTACCATAATCAAACATTTTAATTAAGAAAGCTTAGCCTATTGCAAAACGTTAAATCAAATCTGTTGTAGACTGACTAGCACAACATGCGTACTCTGCATTTGTTTGCCTCTGCTCTGGCTTATTTGAGAAAAAAATACGGTTGATTTAAGCCCAAAGTCTCTCAATATTGTTGCATTTACAGCAAAATGCTGACACCCAGTGGGTATTCTTGAGAAATGTGCTTCTTAATCCCTTCCAAGCCGCTTGTGTGCCTACGTCACTTATATGCGACGTGACGTTTATGTTAGGCTCTGTCGAAATGCGTCACTACTTCGCGCATCAATTCTTTGTTTCTATCACCGCATTTAAAATTGCAGCAAGATTGAGCCCAGACGAAACGCCAAAGAAAGTGCAGGTAAGTCACAAAAGACGAATAGTCATTTGTGGGTATTATTGTCTGAATGGGGAATACTTGTTGTGTTTTCGGTGCAGTGAAGTGGGTGCTGTAAGTAGTTAGAAATGGTGCAGTGCCAGTGCAGTAAGTGCCGCTGGTGAGCTAGTAGGCTAGCTAGCGAACGAGCTAGCTGCATGGTGAACTCAAGGAGGATGCTGTGTGCTGATCGTTGTTTACGTGTTATTTTGCTATAATTAGTCCAAATGTTGTGCTGTTTGGAGTTATTTCTCTGGTGCATTTACAAATTTCCAATTCTGAACTCAATCCTTATGCTTCCTTGTATTGGTTGCGATGATTTTGAAAACCCTTGTGAAGAAGGGCACTGCTAGAGCCTTATCTTGCGTATTGAATTCGTTGCCTAGTGATTAACTGTTTTAGAAGACCCACAGAGGGCCTGTACTGCGCTGCGATTGGCTAATCGAATGCCACTGTTCTGAGCTCATTTGTTAGGGATCAAATATTAACTTGTTTAACAAACTATTAGTATTTCATGTAAGTACAAGATTGATATCTGGTAATATGCTTATTGAATTCAGTTTTCCCCCATCATGTTTGAATCTATTAGATTTAGACTTAACTTTATTGAGTGATCTACCAGGGAAATAGCTTATAAGCAATTATTTATGTATGTATGTATGTAATTGAGTATTGTGCTCTATGTCTTTACAATGGCTGAAAAAAGAACCAAGAAAATGGATGAACTGTTGTAGTTTTGTTTGTGTAAGCACTTTCTCCTTGCAGATGCGTAGGTCATCCTCTGAATCCACGTGTATAAGAAGCTTATAAATGACTCTACTTGGTGTTTCTTTGTCTTTACTCTTGCGGTGCAGTGCATGCACGTCTTAAAGTTGGATAATCGTTTGCGTGTATTATACATAGTATCAAAAGAAATTGACACTCAATATAAAAGCCCTACTCTGGAGTCTAATTCCTGTAATACTGCAGGATTGGACCATTTTTTTGTTTTCAGTGACCTTCACTCACCTTACACTACATTGTAGACCGTTTATCCATTCTCACTGAGGTCAGTGATAAGATTTCAGCATATCACCGTGGGATTGATGTGTTGGATTGCATACTCACGTTTTCCAACTCGTTTTTTATGTAAGAATTTGATCTCATCATGTCGCCTTTGCCCCAGTGTGCCATCTTCCAGTAACTTTAGGACATTGATAGATTAGAACTGCAGAGCTGTACTTAACGCACTTCCTGTTTTGCAGTAGGCCTATGTGTTTGCGTCGCATCACTTTGTCACGTGACCATAATAGAAACAAATCTTTTCCGTAAAACGAAAATGAAACTTAAACGGACTTTGTTAGCGCTTTTCCTTCTCATGTCAGCCACAACCCGGCTGTTAATCGCGTAATCGTTAAGCAACGTGTTCAGAGAACTGTATAAAGCCTTTGAAACAAAGCGACTACGCCTGTCTTTTTCTGAGGAACCTGAAGACATCACTGGAAATAACCCATGTCTTTTCTCAAACTGCGCTAGAAACCTTTTGCGAGGTCAATTTTTACAACTAACGTTAGGCCAAACCCCGACTTTCTTCCAAAACCTTTAGCGTTATTACCGGGTTTACCTTTAACCTCAAAGAGCTCGTTTGATTCCCTGGAAAATACAAGAGCAGCGGAACAACGTTAACACTTTTGTCACATTTGTCCACCGCTTCTGCTTTAAACATGCCAAGCTGTTGGTGAGATTTATACTTGTTCTTAATATCACGGGACATTTTTTCCAGTTCACATTTGTAAGACACTGTAAGATGTTTATGGAGTTAAAGGTCTCAGTGCTAGAAGACTGGGTCACTTTGAACATTATTCTGTGGAGTATATTTTTGCTTCATGAGATGAAAAGATTTTAGTGTGCAAAACAATTGATTTGTCAGTTGGCCTTGCCACAGCCTCAAAACAGAGGAGCATAATTAAAGTGTGTTTTCAGAAACACAAGTTTTTTTGGTCTGTCAAACTGCTGTCTTGCATCAGGGTCAAGATGAGTCAGCTGCAGTCCAATTTGACCTAGGGCTTCTGGCCCTGTCGGTGAACATTAATGTGATAAACCAACAGTGTGCTGTTCTGTTGCAGTGGCTGTGCTGCCCAGCTTTGAGCAGCCAGGGGTGTAACCTGACTCAGTATTGGGTGTTTAATTGTTGATGGTGTCACTCATAGACATAATTGAGTGTTGTTAGATATGGCACTTGGCTGAATCAATAATTGTTACCAAATAAGGATGCTGGTATTACCCACGATGCTAGAGTCAAATTAAAATCTTCTATATTTTATTCTGCTGGCTGTTTGCATCACGCTGCAGGAATGTAACCTATATAAATGTATTTTTTCCTTTGCATGAAGTATCCATATCTGTCTATAATTTGTACTTGAAATACCATAGCACAGAAGGCTTGCATTATTAATCATCACCCTTTTGCCCTGGAATAAAGTTTCAGTATGACTGGGGAGACAGTATGTCACCCTGCAATATCCTTGTAGACTGGCTAGTCAGTGTATAAATTACATAGAGCTGTGTTGACATTGTCTGTATATTAGGGCTAACCCCATTTTATGTTTTGCTTTTTGCAATATTTTTTTTATTTCTTGGAGGAATAGTTTTACTTCTCAAAACAGTAAATAAATAAATATATATATATATATATATATATATATATATATATATATATACACGGCATCAAATTTTGTTATTGGCTTGAACAACTTTCATTCTTTCGTTACTATAAAATTTTTGTGTACAGTTTATTTTTCTTCTGACATTGTGCTGTTTGAATTTCAGGTTTTCCCACTTTACAAGCTAAACCTTCAATCAAGATTTCCTGTTGGTTCTAAAGGACGTGAGCTTTTACAGAAGGTACAGAGCCAGTGCTACGGCCCCCTGCAATTTCAACCTCTGCGCTATGAGCAGAGGTAGAGGAGGGCCTTCCAAAGAACACTATTACCAACATCCACCACCCCACGTACAAGCCAAGGAGAATTCTTATCGACCTGGCCCATCTTCTTCTTCCCCAAGAGGCTGGCCACAGCAAGTCTCATATTTAAATTACAGCCCAGGCCGTCCTTCTGTATTCCTTGGTGTGCCGCCTGAACCAAACCACAATAAATTCAACGCTAACCTTGCGTATATTGACAGGCAACACAACCCGCACTCCAGAGTTACTCCTAATTCTTTTCAGGATCAGCAAGAGCAGTTCTTAAGAGGATATCGATCAGAGGCACCACAGTTTAGAGCCAGTCTACGAGGTGCTGGTGGAGGGGCACCTGGCAGGTTGCCTGGTTTCCCACATCAGGCCCAGTCAGGATACAGTAGGTATCCAAACCCCAGTAGTGGTCCAAGGGGTAGAGGGGGTTATAGCCAGGGCCGGAGGTTCAGCCAAACACATGCCCTCCAGGTCCTCCGAAAAACACCAGCCAATATTCCAGCAGGCAATGGTGTGCTTCTGTAGACCCCCTGTTTGACAAATTTCAGAGTTTGACCCTTCAGCAAAATTGTCTGGAAACAGGAGAACGGCCTAACAGATATTCCACATCGAGGTGTTCAAAAAATTTGAGTGCTGATAACGATAGCATTACCTTCACACCTGACATTCAAGACCAGGTTTACAGTGCTTTGGCAGCTTTAAAGGCATGTGAACGAATCTCTGCCAAACTCTTGGGCAAGAAGTTGCGACTTCCCAAAAAGATAGTCAACAAGGCTCTCTATTCTTTGGAACAGTCACAAAAGGCCTGCAAGCAAGGAGTTCACCCCCCCGAGTGGAGTCTATACAGAGAATCCTTCAGAGGTGAAGAAGATAACAGAGTGCAAAGCTTTCCTTCTCCGCTCTATACCAGTGCAGAGGACACCACAAAATCTGAAGCCGAATCCCAGCTGATTACAGAAACTGCTGGTCAGAACGAGGACTCTGACGTGATAATAGAATCTAGCTGTTCTTCTTTCTGCTCTTCTTTAGACTCTGATGAAGAATCACAGTCTGTAAGCTGTGAGGAGAAACTCGACTGCAGTGATACAAGTAGCCCTGATTTTGAGGTTAAAGTAACAATGGCAGAACAGAAAGAGCTTGTTTTGCATTACCTTCTGGGTGTAGGAGAGGCAACTGCTCTTGTAATAGCAAAAAATCTGGGTCTTAGGGGTGCCAAGCAGGTCAATCCCACACTCTATGCCCTGGAGAAACAAGGTGACGTCATTAAGAATGGTAAATTGAATCCCCCTACTTGGGAGCTGTCTGCTCACCGTAAAGAGAAGATGAAGAGAAACCTTAAAGCGTCGCAAGGAACCTCTTTGGATGGGATTGAGATGCAGGAAAAAAATGAGAGTGGAGGTGGTTCTATGTTTGTGCCGTCACCACCATCATCAATGCCAAGTCTTGAGCCACTCCCGCTTCAGGAAGGTTGGATGCCAGAAAACAGCCACAATGAAGCAGTAAGTTAATAGCATAAAGATAGTCAGAGATGTATTCTATGATTTTCTTAGGGTACTTCAAAAGTCATAAAGGTTACCAAGAAAGCACTGACAATAGAATACAAATGAAGAAAAAAAAAAAATACCAAGCACAAATCTAAGATGTTTGAGTTTGATATGTTTTGATTTAGCATGGTATAACCCTTTTATCAGTTATTGCTTTACACTTTCTTTGTTATTAACTTATTCCTCTTTACAGGCACCGGCCTTTAATTTACCTCTAGGTAAAGGGTCCAGTGAAGGACAGTGGGCAACTGATGATATCCCAGAATTCCTCAATGCCATCGCAGAGAAACGGATGCAGAAAAAATGGCAAAGGTTAACACTAACCCCATTGGAACTGTTGCTGTGTCCTTGGCTGCACCCCCACCCCAAAACCTGTGGGCGAAATTACAAGAGGTTAGACTGAAGAACCCTGTCAGTGGGCTCATGGAGTATGCTCAATATATTGGTGAGAGCTGTGAGTTCCTGCTTCTTGACCAATCAGGACCTTCCCATGACCCAAGGTTATTTTTTTTATGTTCTATTTGTGTGGGTTTAAAAATCTAACATTTTATAATTTCTTTGCCACCAGAATTTATTATTTGCAATCTATCGTTGTTGGCATATTTATTGATTGAAATAAAAATACCATTAATGAAGAAAAATTGACCCCATTAAATTAAAAAAAGAAAACATTTCCCTTTTTCTAATTTATAGTTTTTTGTGTTTTTTTTTTGCCGTTGCAAGATTTCGTATGCAGGTGATGCTCAATGGGAGACTGTTTCCTGTCGCAGAGGCCTCAAGCAAGAAAGTGGCAAAAAAGGATTCTGCTGCTGCAGCTCTGCGAATTCTTGTTGCTGAAATGCAGGGTGGGTCTGGCACAGGTGAAGAGGGAGGCACTGCCAGTATGGGCCAAACAATGGATCTACTCTCAGATACTAGTGTAAGCAGCTCATGTGTAAGATAGTTAAAGTTAATTTGTTCTTGTCAAAATTATGAAAGAAAGAAGATCATTATAACTCTGTTTCCTATTTTAGGGGTCACTTGAAAGCATGGTAGCAGCTGGCAATGTGGAAGGCATGAGGGTGGTAGAGGGACCTCGATCACTGTCCCGTTCTCTTCCTGGTGGAAAAAATCCAGTGTCTGTCCTGATGGAATACAGCCAACGCAGCGGCAAACCCATTGAATTTATTAACACTGGACAGGCTGGCCCACCACATGACCCAAGGTGGTGACATCATATTCTGTTACACATGTTTTTCTTTAAGTTTTTTTTTTTTCTAGGATGCAGTTTAATCTGTCCTGAGATCTATGGTCAGAAGGCACAATATTGCCACTGTTCTTCAGGTCTTTCTTTTCTAATGCACCCCCTCAAGTTGTTGGTTGGAGTGAAGTTATTAATAAACAGTGTTTTACAGCCTCCAAAAAGCCATGGACTTAGTCTGTGCTGGTTGCTAGCTTGGGTAAATGGAGAGGGTTATGTCAGGAAGGGCTATTGGTGTAAAACATTGCCAAGCTACTCATGCAAACTACTTTGATGTAGCGACTCCCGGATGGGGATAAGTTGAAAGGCACGTACTTACCTTTTTGTCTGATACCGTGTTGTAATACTGAGAGAAGTCTGTTTCTTTTTCATTTTACTTATTAGGTTTATGTACCAGGTGAAGATTGGAGAGAGTTTGTTCACAGAAGCCTCGGCTCCAAGCAAAAAAGCTGCCCGCCAGCTGGCAGCTGAGGAGGCAGTTAAAGAATTAATGGCTGAAGGACGACTGCAACCCAACAAGGTAAAAAAAAAACTGCAGAAATAAAGATTTTTTTGAGAAAGAAAAATATGTCCTTATAGACTCCCTGTGTAACACATGTCCATGTTGTTCTACATTCACACTTGACATCATCTTTGTTAGCCCCAGTTGCCACTGGGCAATTCAAGTGATGATGATGCCTGTGGGACTACATGCCCAACATTGCCGCCCCTGACTGCAGATGAGCTGCGAGCAGCACATGAGGCAGGAGTGGGAGACCTCATCAACTATCTTAACAACAATGCAGTTTCTGGCCTGCTGGAGTACGCTAGAGCACGGGGTTTTGCTGCTGAGATCCGACTGGTGGGCCAGTCTGGACCTGCCCATGAACCAAAGTATGTGGAATATTGCATTGCATCTTAGAATCACATCTTAATTATGAATGAGTATGAAAAAAGTGTCAATACAATTTCACTCCCATGTGATTTTAACAGTGCAAACATTATTTTTTATTTGTTCTTACATTTCTTTGCCTTTTTTAACACTTATTTTGAGGATTGTGTTAAAAGGTCCCTCTGTCTGTGCTGCTCAGGTTCACCTACCAGGCCAAGCTTGGTGGACGCTGGTTTCCTCCTGTCTGTGCTTCCAACAAGAAGCAGGGAAAACAGGAAGCTGCAGATGCTGCTCTGAGGATACTGATTGGAGAGGCTGAAAAGGCAGCAAGAACTGGGGAACTTATCCCAGCTGAGGTATTATTTATTTATTTATTTGTTGGCATTCAGTTTACTGACAGTTGTTCTCTATCCAACTCTTTAAATTAAATAATGCTTATAGTTTTCTTATACTTGATGGTAAAGCCCATTAGTGTTTACACAAAACATGGCTAGTTTTTTTTTTTACCTATTATTGAATAATTATTATAAAATTTAGGTATAGGATTTTCTAATTTTGTGTTTTTATTTTCTTTTGTGATCTATATCTAGCTACCAGTGAGTGGCAGCACTTTGCATGACCAGATAGCAATGTTGAGTCACCAGCGTTTCAATGCCCTGACAACACGTATACAGCACAGTCTTCTGGGTCGAAAGATTCTGGCCACCATCGTCATGAGGAGAGGGGAGGGCCTTGGCAATGTTGTCAGCCTTGGAACTGGTAAATTTTAAATTAGAAAAAAGGGGTTGTATCTTGTACATTTATCAAGAATCTCTTTCTGCTCAGAGGCATACAGTGTAGTTTCTATTAAGAACTAGGTCATTGCAAAACCATGAGGCATTGTTGTGTCCTTTTGACACTGAGTTTGTCTCTTGATTTTTTTTCCATCAGGCAATCGCTGTGTGAAAGGTGAAGAACTGAGCCTAAAGGGGGAGACCGTCAATGATTGCCATGCAGAAATTATCTCCAGAAGGGGATTTGTTCGGTAGAGCTAGCTCTCAATCTTTTATTGTTTCGTGACTAACTTGCTTGTCAGACACATTCTGCAGGACATGACAAGTGTAACTGTCTCCTGTGTTCTCAGGTTTCTGTACAGTGAGCTGCTCCGGCACTATGATGGTGCAGACGACAGTATATTTGAGCCTGCAGAGGAAAACAAGCTGCGACTCAAATCTGACATCACCTTTCACCTCTACATCAGGTGGGAGTATCAGATGTTTTCTGTCTCCTTGTTCTCCTCTTTCATCCCTTTCCTCCCCATTAGCCAAATACATCAATGTTTCCCCTTTGGATCAATGCTGTCTGACTTGGAAACATGTCATTTTGTCGATGACAAAACGTTTGATTTCTGCTCTAATATTTTGTGTTATTCACAGCACGGCACCATGTGGAGATGGAGCTCTGTTCGACAAATCCTGTAGTGAGGCGGGTGATGAAGTTGAGGGCCATCAGCCCCTGTTTGAGAATGCTAAACAGGGCAAGCTTCGTACAAAAGTAGAGAATGGTAAAGAATGAGAATCCTTAAACAGGCATTACTGTTTTTTTTATCAAATTTTTTTCTCCAAGCGTTTAGGGAAACGGTTTAATTACCCCTCTAGCATATTGTAATATGAAGGGGTTTGTGAAAAACAACCATAAGAAGTCATCTAGGCTTTTTATCCAGAATTTGAATAGATAAGAATGTTCAGTCCATACTAGAAACTTAATTACAAACCAATTACAAACCAATTACATGCTTGCTTCTGAATAACAAGTGATACAAATGGTGTACACAGATGTCAACAAGGAAGTAATGGTTACCGATAAAAGAGAGAAATTGGTTACACCTGGGCTGGATATAAAATGTACACAGCAAAACAGCCAAAAAAGGAAAGCCAAGTGAAAACTTTTGGCAATTAATCAGTGCAGTGTTTAACGGGGTGGAGAACATTACAGGACCAGATAAGTCTGACACTGACCTCGGAGCTAGAAGTTGACTCTAAACTTTGATATGATGTAATGTATTAGTATTTTGTAGTGATCCACAGCAGGAAACGTTGCTGTGGGGGGCGGGTGCTTGGGTTGAGACCGGGATGGATGGCTCTACAAATACAGTACCTCTTCGTAGTATTCCTTTTATAAATGTGAGTTTGTGTCTGTGCCAGGTGAGGGCACCATCCCAGTTGAGTCAAGTGATATTGTACCAACGTGGGATGGCATCCAGCATGGCGAGAGGCTGCGGACCATGAGCTGCAGTGATAAGATCCTGAGGTGGAACGTGCTGGGCCTGCAGGGGGCAC
The DNA here is from genome assembly GCA_024416835.2 of Perccottus glenii. Lineage (NCBI taxonomy): Eukaryota > Metazoa > Chordata > Actinopteri > Gobiiformes > Odontobutidae > Perccottus > Perccottus glenii. The sequence goes on from CM044551.2 coordinate 15,452,836, forward strand.
TGTTGTCTCATTTCCTTCATCCCATCTACCTAAAATCCATCACTCTAGGTAAACTGCACTTAAATTCAAATGTTTACTTCAAAACATGCTGCAAGATCTATTGTCGCTGAGATAAACTGTTGTTTTACAAATGATCTTTTCTGTTAGGTTATTTGTACAGTCATGGACACCTAACACGTGCCGTCTGTTGTCGACTGGCCAGGGATGGCGAAACATTCATACAAAGTCTCCCTCCTCCCTTTAGACTCAATCATCCTGAGGTATGTCTTAACATTATATAAACCATATTAGCTGTCCGTATCGCCACATTGTATAACTTTACTGCCATGTAGTGATGATTTTCAAATGAACCACTAATGAGTGAATTATAGGAAAGTATGCTAGGTTCACGATAATCAACACACCATGACATAGCCATTACAGTGACACATGCATTATAACTTCCCTTTGAAATTGCTGACTCATATTTAGATGAAAGTAGCCTAGAGTATGCTCTCTTGTATCTCTCTAACATTTTCTGGTCATACTATAGGTGGGCCGAGTTAGTGTATATGACTCCACACGGCACACAGGCAAGACCAAAGAATCCAGTGTGAACTGGAGCTTTCCAGACCAGCACTGTGTCGAGGTGCTTGATGGGACCAAAGGAAAATTAGATGGGTATGTCTTACACAACTTAATCACTTGTGTGCTCTTGCATTTTGTTTTCATTTTCATATGACTTGAAGATTCGGACAGTGTAAGAAAAAAGTGAAATATCATTAATAGACAAAACATATTTATAAGGCCATTAATGGTGCATTTAAACTTCTTTCTAGAAACAAGCTTGGTGTGTCTCGAGTGGCCAAGTCCAACCTATTCGGCCTATTTCGCACTCTATGCGAGCGATGCGGCCACAAAGATCTCCTCACCATAAATTCCTATGCTCAAGCCAAGGTGTTGGCTCAGTCCTTCCAGCTAGCCAAAAGGCTGTTCTTTCAGGCTCTTGGTGGCCAAGGGTATGGTGCCTGGATTGGCAAGCCACTGGAGGAGAAGAGCTTTGAGTCTAATGAGAGAACTGGCAATAATGGAACAAACTGTCCCACTGGAAATGGAAGAGCAATGGAGTGTAGGCAAGATGAGGCCTAGACTGGAGACAGATGCAATGCAACATCAATAATATTGTATGGAGGAGAAAAGCACAAGGCAGGGGCAGATCACAAGGGCAGATGCCAAGTTGAAATGACAATCTGACAGTGTAGCTAACAAGAAGAGTGGGATGTGGAGATAACAAGATAAACAAGTCTGTACCATGACCTGAAAAAAAATGAAAAAATACTCCACAATTCAGTGACTGTAAAATAAAACACTGCCACTGTGTCTGATATGAACAATACTAACAGAGCTTTACAATTCATATTTGCAATGCTCTTGTTACTTATAGTAAAGATTCATAGCTTTATGTGAACTGTCCGTTCATTTTTATGTTCCCACACATTATTGCAGTCTGCCCTTTGATATGCCCCACGTCTGTGCTTAGACAGCAGAACCACTGATGTCAAAAAACTATAACATTTGTTTCATAAAATCTAAGTGCTTTGTTGTTTTTTTCAATTTTAAACAGTTATTTTAGGTAGTCAGCATTTGACAATACCAAGAGGATCTCTGAAATTATGTTCTGAAGCTTCTTGCCTGCAACTTGTTTGTTCCTCTACTTCTAACATCTTGTAGTCGCATTAGTGGTGAAAAGGTTTTTCAGGTTCTCTAGCATGGCCACAAGGAATGAAACCGTTAAGACATCTTAGAATATATACACAAATACATGAACACACGGGTATAGAATGGGGCCATATAATCTGACAAATATGTATGTTTTGCAGAGCTAGGTTTAGTTATTTAGCAACAAAATATTCAGCTGGTCTGTTTGATTTTAATGTAATGTTTTTAATTTTTGCATTAGTTTAACTTTTTTTTTTTTTTTCATTATCAACAGTAGGTTTCCTGTTTATGACATATGACCACAGATTTTAGATTGGCATCTACAAAAGCAATTTTTAAAGAGACATCCAGACCCCATATGAGTATGCTCTATATGTGTGTGTTCATACTAATGATGTATATATTGTAAATCATCTGCAAGAAATTTCAATTTATTTCAATGAAACTGCTGACATTTTTTTACTTGTAGAAAAACTATAAAATGTCAAAGAATTAAAAGTGTGGCAATGTTGTGGTGGTTTGATTTCTTATAATCTAATACTATTCAAGAGACATTGAGAAAGTATTTTGGAATTAAGAGATGAAACGTCTTTCCCGTGTGAAAACGAAGGCCAGATGCCTTTGACTTAACTGTTTTATTCCTTTAAAGCATTGCTGTGTGTACCTCCATTGCATAAACAAGTAGAAAAGTGTCTTTTGGGAAAGAAAAGTAAAAATGCAAAGATTCTTTTCCTCATGGTTTGTCTGGCAGTATTGCTGCAAACTGCTCTGCAGTTCTCTAATGGATCAGTAGATGGAAACATGGTCCCATCTGTGCATCAAGCTGCACAGCAATGGTCTTTATTAAATCATATACATATTTTAATATTTGTTTGGGTTCTATGACAAAAAGATTGGTTGGTATGGTATATTTAAAACTACTACTACTACTCCCCATCAGAGATGGTAGGAGGCTGACACTAATTACATGAGCTGTGCAGAAAAACACAGTAGAGAGATAGATGGAGCGGGGCAACAGGGCTGCACACAATAAAACCTTATTCCAAACCCCAAAAGGCTTAAATAAGCTAATCAATAATCCCCAATAAACAAATGAGTGTGGGGATAAAGGGAATACTTGAAGGATGAGAGTAATGGCACAAACCCTAAACCAAAAACACAATGTTGAGAGTGTTTGTTAAAAAGATTGAAAAGAAAAATGCAACTGTGAGTAAAACGGTTACTGCTTTTGAGCTATATCCTTTTATGTCATTGTGTACAGTGGGCATACATATATTATCTTCAGAATCAGGTTTATTGCCAGGTAAAGTGAAAGGATGTGTGTGCACATGCTGGTGCAAAAACACAGACTAAAGTTACAAAATATATTTAAAAAGCAACTAAGATAAATACTATAATATAAGCTATAAGTAGGATCTACTAAGAATTTACAAAATAATATACACACTAAAAGGTAAGTAAGCTGCATGAAGATGTATTTACAGAATAGTGCAAATGCAGTGCAATGCATAAAAGTCCAGAGGTGTTGTGTAGTGTCCAAGTGATAGATGCTGTGTGTGGGGGGTTATTGAAGAGAGGGGGGCGTCCAACTTGTACGAGATAACATTTACTTACCTCGGCACATTTCCTCTCTAAGTGTCTACTTATACTGTATAAAAATCCCATTCCAACTCCACACTATCTATGATGATGTTACTTTTTGGTTAAAGTTGTGTCAAAAATCACTGAAATATAGGGACAGCTGAGTCAGCAGCAACGGGTATATTTTACTATCATGCTGATACTTTGAAGCTATTGAGCTCTTTGACACTTCTAAATGTTAGTATCTGGACAGCTGCTCACATACTTAGATAATTACCTCTTCAATCAAAGGTGACACATAACCTACTATGTATCATTCCTTTCACCAAAAAGATTGAGACCTTGACTGCTTGCTCGCTGTTCATAAAAGGAGGATTAAAATTGACATGTCATCTCAGACTATGAGACACAGAAAAAGATTCATATGAGTCAAAGAGAACATCTCAGACAAGAGTGCAAATACAAAATCATTTATTGTTCCATTTCACAGATTTTTGTTGTAGTGTTTTCCCCAAAAAATTACCAGGTTAGTATGAAGTGGACTAATAACTACAAAGGTAGTGGAAATTTGGCTATATTCAGTTGGCACCCTGTGGCCTAATCATTTAAGGGTGGAGTAAGTTTTTAAAGCCACCCCTCATATTCATTTTCTTGTCTGTGCAAGCATACACCATTGACCACATTTAGACATGTTTGTGGCTCATTTGTGGGGTCTATACTTTATTAGTCTTCATCTGCAGTGCAGTGGGGTAAATCAAAAACCTCTGGGTTTTATTTATTAATGTATGCACATTTTATTCTTTTAGTTAATGTACACAAATGCAATGATTGGAAACTTAAAAACATCAGCCACCACGTGGTATCCAAAATGCTAAAACTGAAATTAAATAATATTGTGCAGGAAAAAGTCTTCTGATGTTAGGAACATCAAACCTGTCACTTGCCTGACTAAAGGGTATGCACGGTGAACTGAAGCCAGTGAGGACAGCAGCTGATCATCGCTCTGCCTGCTGTCAGAACACAAGCAAACAAGACAAAGTTAAAAGAGTGGAGAAAAATCCCAAGCCCTGTATCTTAAAGCCACAGGAAATGTGTGTGAGGAAGAGCCACTAGTGTGCTGACTAGTGTACTTTCCTCAGCAGACAGCTGACTGAGGAGGACAGTCTCACATCAGCCAGCCCAGCATACATTTGGCTGTCATGCTGACACTATAGAATTGTGGTTATTCACTGAAACTTTCAAATAATGGTAAAAATAAATAAATAAAATTGAAGTCACAAACTGTAACTACACTGGAATGTGTTAAAGCATTAGAAACCTGAAACTGCAAATATTTGTTTTGCATTTCATTCCATGCTTAATGGGCACAGACTTTAATTAGGTTATATTAATACTGGCTATGGCACTCTAATGCACTTTGAAAATAATTGTTTTGTAATAAAATGAACATCCTCATCACACACATAAGGATGGATAAAAGTTGTACTTACTGTATGTTTTGGTTAAAGATGTCTTCAGGAAACATTTTGAAGTGAACGTTGTATTCAATAAATACATAGACAGCCTATGTATTTAGTATGTATAGAGTGTATCGTCTCATTAAGAGGGCACACTTGTTTAAAAAGATGTTCTGCACTGCTTCCTCACCACTTAAAGCGGGAGAGCAGACATAAAACCCACAGCTTCTGAAGCCTCACCATTGACCCCCCCACACTTGATTTTTACCCCTGTGCTCTTTGTATTTGATTCTGCTTCCTCAGCTAGTGCAGGCATCCATCTGCAGTCTGTGGGTTAGCACACACAACGTCCAGGCCCCTAATGCAATCGGAGCCATTAGGATACAATGATGTTGGTGTAGGGCAACGATTGAAGCCTGTCTGATAGAGTGAGGCCAATCCTGAGGTCTATTAGGAAGAGACACGCTGCTCTGCAATGTACTTATTCATCACTTCACCGACGTTTCTCATAAATCTAATTAACAACAGGCCTTTGTTTTAGAAAAGAGAAAACCTTCCATATTCTTGTGCTTAACAATAATTTTCTTATTAAACATGTTTGTTCACTGTTAAAATAGGTTAACTTCCTTCTTTATTAAGAGTACTAACACCATGGCAACAATGTACATGTTAGGAACATATAGTAAAGTCAGATCTACCACTGCAATGCATTGTGGGATGCAAAAAAGAAAATGTAATTAATTCTCTTTGTTTTTCGATTATTTCCTTCATCTCCATAAGGCTGGGGGGATTTAGGATAAAGGCAGTTGGGTTATAAGAGGTTCTGCAGCACACTGTCTGCAGCAGGTTGTTCATAAGGGTCCACTTTCTGCTTTAATACTGTATTTTATCAGTCCTGTGTGTGTCCATCCAGGGCCAAGGGCCAGACCAAATAGCTATCAGCTGCAGAAGATGCACTTTTATGTCTAATATACTGTGTATAATTAAATCTTGAAATGCCAGCAGCTTGCAATGGCATATTTAGATATTTTGCACATTCTTCAAATTTAAAAGATAGCTACTTGAGTAATGAGTGCATTAAATGTAAAGATGGCACCTCATATTCTTTTTAACCCTAATGTATGTACAGTCTCATTTAAAATTTCAGATGTCATTTTAGAGCTTTGACCAGATTCCGATGGAGGTTTAAGACATTGAGTCGAGTGGACCATGTTCTCCACCTCCATTGTCAACGCGGCCACTCGGAGCTGTGGTCTCCGGTGTCCGGTGCCTGTAGAGGCAGCAACCCCCAAACCTGGTGGTGAACACCAAAAGTAAGGGATGCTGTCAAGCTGAAGAAGGAGTCCTACCAGGTCTGGCTGGCTTGTGGGACTCCTGAGGCAGCTGACAAGTACCGGCAGGCCAAGTGGGCTGCAGCCCAGGTGGTTGTGGAGGCAAAAACTTGGGTCTAGGTGGAGTTTGGTGAGGGTATACCGGAGGGTGTGTTCCAACTACAGGGGGATCATACTACTCAGCCTCTCTGGGAAAGTCTATGCCAGGGTACTGGAGAGGAGAATTTGGCCGATAATCGACCCTCGGATTTAGGAGGAACAATGCGGTTTTAGTCCCGGGCGTGGAACACTGGACCAGCTCTAAATACTCTCCAGGGTGCAGGAGATTGACAGACAGATCAGCTTCTGACGTGATGCTGTCGATGTACCGGTCTGTTGTGGTAAAGAAGGAGTTGAGCTGCTTGGCGAAGCTCTCGATTTAGCGGTTGATCTAGTTCCTACTCTCACCTATGGTCGTGAGCTGTGGGTCATGACCGAAAGGACAAGATCCTGGATACAGGGGGCCAAAATGAGTTTCCTCCGTAAGATGGCTGGGCGCTCCCTTAGAGATAAGATGAGGAGCTCAGTCACATAGGAGGAGCTCAGAGTAGAGCCGCTGCTCCTCCACATTGAGAAGAGTCAGCTGAGGTGGTTCAGGCGTCTGTTCTGGATGCCTCCTCCGGGAGGTGTTCCAGGTATGTCCCATTGGGGAGGTGCCATCACTAGAGACTATGTCTCTCCTGCAGGCTTGGGAACGCCTTGGTATTCCCCACAGAAGAGCTGGAGAAAGTGTCTGGAAAATGTGGGAAGTCTGGGCATCTAATACTATTATAAAATACTATATAAAAAACAAGGAACAAAAGAAACAATTCATTATGATAAATATTAGTCAGTCTGTTACAGTTTTGCTAATTGCTAAAACATGTTTTTGAAACTTGGAGCCAATGTGACAAATGTTTACACAAATTCCAAAACTATAAACTCAAGTAACAGAACATCTCAGAATGTGTGCAAAATTAAGCACTTTAAAATTACACTTTATTGTGTAAATGTGACACACTATCACCACATTTATAAATCTGTCCACCAGCGTACTTACACTGCTGTGAAAAATTTAAAGCATTTTTTACATATGTACTAAAGATAGGCCTACAAACATTTTAATTTGTAGAATGTGATAATTATGACAGCAATGCAATCATATTAAATGTTTATTTACAATGCCCAAAGTAACCATGAAAGAAATTCATACAATTCTGAAATTCCCTCATCCAATCTCCGACGTGGATCAGACACAGTGCCTTGTTAACGTCACAAAAAATGTCTTCTCTGGACAAACATTTAGGAAACAATGGCGAGAGTGGCAGCCTCTGAATCTGTTTGAGCACAAGCTTCTTCTTTAGCTTTGAAAAGACGTTCATAGGGGTGATGATCAGATACTCTCATGCACTATGCAGAGAGAAACTCCTCAATGGGGTCAAAAAGGGGAATAAAACAGGGATGATTTTGAAACTAATTTTGATTTAGACCAATTATATTAAATGGTATTGGTGTATTTATAGTGATCAGGCTCTGATCTCTGTGTAATCCAAATTGGTCAGATGTGTCTTCACGTTTGTTCAGAGTTCAGTTGACTGAAATTGAAAATTATGTTTTTTGGCAATGTTTGAAAATCTACAAACATAGACTTACAGTTTTGACCAATATGTCTAACACAGAAAATTGTCTAGCGTTTTGCTGTGTGTGTAAAAAAATGTGGTGCTGAGAACGTGTGTGACCTTTTGCACATTGGGTGTCAAGTTCTGAAATTTGTGCATTTTTTTTTTACTTAAGTGTCTAAGCAATTACAAACAACTGTAATAGGTTTGTAACAAAAGGTGATGAGGGAGAAACAAATCAATTATTGCTTTTTTGTAAATGCGTTTATGTGTGCTAATGTGTGTGTAGTGCTGGTGGAAATGGCCAATGTCCTTTTTTTGTCTGAATTAAATCAATCCCTCTCCCCTTTCACTGATGAGGTTTGTCTCTAATCTCACATTTCCACTAAACCTCTGTATTCCCACAGCTACTCCTTCATGGTTTTCCTTCTCTACCCACTTACTTCCTGTGTTGGATTCAAAGACCTTTCTGAAAACGTGCAGTTATACTGTATTTTTCTGAGCTTCATCTGACCAGATAAATGGGACAGAAGCAGATTGCATTGTACACATGAGTTGAAGAATTTATTATTACTCTTCTATTATCCACTTATCTCTCCCATGTTACACCTGATGTATGTTCAGGTCAGCACTATGGTCAGACTAATCTTTCCTTTCAACACTGTTTTACGGTCACTTTGCCTCCTACTGTTGCTTCATCTTTCTGTCGGCATGAAGACTCTTACTCTTGCAACGCTACTGTGCTTCATTAGAGAAATTGTGAAAAATAACTTATTAGAACATTATAATTTAGACATATTTAGAAAAATGTAGCACAAAACCATTCTCACGGCCGTTAAACAAGAAATCCCACTAGCACACCAGCAAATATCCATATATTGTTTTGCATTTTCCCACTTAAATCTGAATAAACACTGATATGTGACCGCGTCCATCTGACATTTGACCTTTCCTGGATCATTTTTGGAAGGTGTGTATCAAAGCAGCTAATCTCCTCAACTGGTCCATCACGAAAGAAACACATACCTCATTGGCTGCAGATTTCCAGGTCCATGTCCGAGACAAATGGAATAAGGCGAGGCATACTGTACGGTAACCATATTGTACTGTGACACTAAAGCTGAGGCACATGACTGATGAGAACTATTTGCCCTGGTCCTGCACATGATATAATTTGGTTTATTGATGTCTGTCAGGTTGCATAATCTCAGCAGAGGTTGACCTGTCCTAAGGAAAAAATGCTAATCCGCTCACACACAATTTAGTGTGTCTGGGTTCATCTGAATAAGAGTGTACATAACACACACTGAAAAGCATATAACAAACACAGGAGGCCAGGTAATAGAGGGTTAAAGCATAAAGGCTACATTCATTTGAAATAATTAGTCTTTAAAGGTTGCATAAAATATACATCATTTAAATCCCCCTTTAACTACTCCAACATTTACTTTGACATGACTTTAATTGTATAAGGCATTCCTAAAACAATTATATCAAATGAAATGAAATTGAATATCTACCATCTCTATTGTAAATACTGCCTTTGCAAAAACTATATTTTAAAATAAGTTTCAATAGTATTAGTTTGATTTGGACAGGGACTGGGCCTTTTTAATTGTATATCTAGTGGACACTAAAGTCTAGGCCGATGATAATTCTTCTAGCCTGTTTTTATAGGACTAATAGAAACCACCCGTTTGTGGATTTTTTTAAACGTCACGTTAAATGCTCAAGTAAGACAACAGGGCCTGTTTAGAAAATCTCACTTCCTTCTTAGGGATTCTTTAGCACCTTCCAAAACATCACCTCAGTTTCCTGTTTTCCACAGAAGCCACGTGTTTTGCCTCTTCCACCTCTTCACCATATGTTGCAGGTTTGGCGCAAACCTCTTTATTATATTCTGTTGATGACGTAGACACATGTAGCCTATAGGATACTTCTTGGATTAACGTGTAGCCTACTCGTGTTGAAAGTGCCCTGTAGCGCGCGCAACAAGTGCCATAACATATGCTGTTATGTGACGTTGATCTCATGTTCAGTGCAGCTACAATTACAAAACGCGTTACGTGATTTCTGCACATCACGGTAAAAAACAATAAACTTCACATAACCCGAGCTAAATGAGAAATAAAATAAAAAATAAGAATGGTTTGGTTTGTTCATCTTTTAAACGTTGGCACCTGTTTCAAGCGCTTGTTTCTCTGGTGCCAGTCCGTCCAATGGGAACAAGCGGAGATGACTAGAGGCGGGGGAAAAGGCAGAGAAGTTGGAGGAGAGAGTGAGAGACAGATCTGGGGAGACCGTGAGCTGGAGATTGACTGGAAGTCGGTGGAGTCACATATTAAATCACAGCCTTTTTTGCTTCTGCTTCGAGGAAAGACTTGATGATTTATTACCTTTTTTTTATAGCTGCTTTATGTTGCCACACATTTATTTGATCCAGCCACAGGTTGACCGATTTAATCCACTCAGCATGGATTATTTCTCTTCGTTCTGTGTCGATTGTCACTGACCGGATCAAAATGGGCACTGTCGATTGATCCCGGTTTAAGAGAGAAATATTGTAATCGCATCGCGTGAGCCGCCGAGACGGAGGTAACATCTGTGGGAAGCGACGCGCCAATCCAAGCCAGAGCCGAGGAGGAGAACCTGTGGAGGATCAATGCGAAAGGAGGCGAACCAAAAGATGAGAGGATGTCAACACGAAAAAGAAAAACTGGTGTATTTGCATGCAGCCAGTGATTGATGACAACTAACCAGGGGAGAGGGACTGGAAGAAAAGAGGTAGGAAGTATTAAACAGGGAGGAGGGGTAGTGTCTGTTATATCACACTGAAAGTAGGTTATGATTTTGAATCAATCAAACGCTATCATATTCATCCAAGTTATAGTTAACTGTACAACCACAGTCACAGTAGCTCTTCTGGTCACAGAAGTGTCTGAAGGGAAATGACTGTGTGCCTGATCTTATTTGCATGCTGTAAAGCCAGAGGATTTGCTCTAGCCTCTTGGCTGACAACAACGTAACACAGATGACATTTTATGGCATGGATGGCTGGGAGCATACTGTGGGATGTGAGAGAAAAAGAGGATACAGTGCAAGGACAGCATGGCTCATGGTGTAGAGGACTAGGCAGCTCAGTTGAGTCAAATGAGACTCAAAGAAAACATATTCCCCAAATATGACCACTTTGGGTAACACTTTATTTTACACTACACTTGATATTTGTAACTACATTGTACATACATACCTTAATCCTAACCCTACCCCACCTTACAATATGTAAGTACACATAATTACATTGTACTTATGATGTAGATACAATGTATCAAGTGTAGTGTAAAATAAAGTGTGACCCCACTTTGTCTCATTGTGTTGACACACTAAGATCATTCTTTTCTTCATCTCTGCCCTTGTCTCTTAAGCCTGTAGTTTGTCATGTCCTATGTTCCTTGCTCTTATAACAATTAGATGTTGTGAATGGGTTCTTACCGTCTCCCCACACAGTTGTTAATATCTTTCTGCTTGTGTGTGCAGACAGGTGAGAGAACCATGGAGCCTCCCCCCTCAATCAGCCTGGCTCTGTTGGGAGGGAGTGAGGATGAGGACCAGCGCTTCCTTCTTCCCCTGGGCAGTATATCCCATTCTGCCAGTGCTGGCAACCAACCAGGATCAAACCACGCCAACCACATGGGAGGTTCAAGTCTGGACCGCCTAAATGGCGGCACCCCACCCCCTGCATCACTCCCCAAGCTGCCTCTGTCCTCCTCTGGAGCACAGCCACTGCCCTCACCCATCCCCAATGCACTGCACCCCACAAGCACCCCACTGTCGTCCTGTCTGGGCTCCCAGCACAGCCTGAGCGGGGACAACTCACCCGTCTACAACGCCCTCTTCTACTCGTCTCACTCGCCCTCCATGGAGCGTGAGCGGGACAGGGAGCGAGACCGGGAGAGGGGCTGCAAACACAGACAGGCCAGTCCTCTGGTCCACCGCAGGGACAGCAACCCCTTCACAGAGATTGCCATGAGTTCTTGTAAGTACACAGGTGGGGTCATGAAACCGCTGAGCCGACTTAGCGCCTCCCGCAGGAACCTTATTGAATCAGACAGCAGCAGCGAAACAAAAGAAGGTGGAGTTTCTGCTGTTGCTGGTGCAACTGGTGCTGGGGGGCAGGACAGACAGCGAGAAGTCCCTCACACTTCCTCTGTCCCCCACTCCTCTACCCATCAACCACCTCTTCAGAGCCCCCCAGAGATTGTGATTTCATCCAAAGAAGACTCGCCATACCTCAGAGCTGGCTATGACATCACTGACTCCACCTCCAATCAGATGTCCATCTACCACCAGAACCATGCGCTGGTGGAGAGTAGACGGGCCCAGCCGGGGCGTGCCAGCAGGCAGGGAGGGGTGGGGACAGTTGGTACCGGAACCAGGAGTAGCACTTCCAAGGCATCAAAACGCAAAAACCAAAACATTGGCTACAAACTGGGCCACCGCAGGGCGTTGTTTGAGAAGAGGAAGAGACTCAGCGACTATGCCCTTATCTTTGGGATGTTTGGCATCGTCGTCATGGTGATTGAAACGGAGCTGTCGTGGGGTGTGTACACAAAGGTGAGGGGGACGAGAAAAGGCAATTAAAGGGGTTCTTCACTTACTAATCATATAGACCAGCTTGGCGTTCATTTGTCTTTAGGTCTAATAACATGTTCCTGTCAGTAGTCTTATCAGGCTTGCATTGTCCTCAAGACTACAATTAATGACTCTTTAAAGAAGTGCTCACCAGGCTACAAGTTTGTAATGAAAAACACAGTTGGCACACTATCTCCACTGTTAATTTACTTAGGGCATTATTGAATGACTGCTGTGCCCTTTTAATTAACTTTAAGAGTGTCATCCCAGTGTTTAAACACCAGCATTGTGCAGCTGTGTTAGAAATATTTCGCTCTTCTTAAAATTTCTAACAGATAAGGTAACGTCAGTGTAACAAAGTATCTCACAATCTTGCCATGAAGAGTTAACTAGATTCTAAATGTACCATACAAAAGGATGTATAAAGTTTTGGATATATACAGTACATTCCAGGGCTAGGCTATTGTTAATCTTACAGTAACAATATTGTTTCTTGCACCTGTAGTTGGAACATAATTTAACAACATTTCATGATGGTTTTACATCACTCAGCGAGACCAATGCAAGGCCACATTTTGTAGGGTTGTGTAATGACCAGGCTTGCATGATGTAATGCAATAATGCTGAGGACATGGGGGGCAGATTATCAGTAGAAGTCCAGGATCTCATTTGTCTGTGTAATGGGGAGTATAATAAGATGAATCGGCCCCTGGCTGCAATTGTCTGTTTACTTTTGTTGTGTGTCTTTGTGATTTTACATATTTATGGGGTCTTAAAAATTCACTCATGGTGACTTAAGGGCAAGAAATTGAAACAACAATTTTGAGTTGGATTTAGGGTGAAGGTTTTAATGAGCGTTTAATTAGGGTCAGGATATGGGTTAAGTTGTAAGGGTAAGGCAAAGAAATGTGTAAAAGCAATATTACCGGTGAAGAAATAAGCACTATGACAAAAGGTGTGTCTGTGTACCGATGGGTCTTTTTTTGACCCATCACAGAGGCTTGCCTTTCTTTCCCTAATTGTCATATATAGATCACTCATTATGCGCAGGAAGTTCTGGGATCACGAGATAGTTACATTGTGCCTCCCATCTTTATTTGCATTACTCTCCAGTGTTGGTCTCCCACTTATTACTTTATGGAAATCCTTGTTTTGTAATTGAAATACTATACTTTGCGATTCTCTCCACCTCTTTGTCTTTCTTCTGTGTCTTTATCATGCAATCTTCCATCCATTCGTTTGTGTCCCCTCAGTTTCTCTCTCCCTCGGCTCCTGTGTTTCTTCAGTGGGCGTCAACGTGGGGGAGTGTGATCGGAAGAGAACAGCGGCTGGGCAAGAAATGAAAGGCTGTGTAAAAGCAGAGAAAATGTAAAGCTTGATTTAGGCTCTTCAAACTACAACCTATACAGTGAGTCAGGCAGCGTTGTCTATCGACACAAATTGATGGACAGGTGTGAATTGGAGCCACAGTGCGTGCCCCTAGCCTTGCTTTATTGATAAATCAATGTTCATTAAGATATCGTGTCAAGGAGAAGACGTCTGATGAAAAATAGTGTTTTAAATGTCACACTTCCTTGTCTGCTTCAAGGATGTATCTGGGATGTTCCTGAGTCTGATCAAAAAATCTGCTTTCAAACACAGACTGCCAGTTTTTTTATCTTGTTTTTATGGTTGTGAATTTGGTTCAACTCCAACACTCATTGGAGTTCCACCAGACAGTTCAAGCCCTCACTTAGATAGAGGTGGAAAGAAGCCTGTTGGTTTATTTTGAAAAATGGATAGAAATTGTGAGAATAAAAAGAGAGAAGGTAAAAGGAGACAGATGAGAAGATGGAAGAGAAAGATACTGTGAGCTCAGTCCAGTGATTTGAACCTGTCTAGTGGGGGAAGCCTTCAATGATTTCTGCTATTGATTATTGATAATCACACTCACCCACACATGTGCACCATCTGCCCTGACGCACACGTACTGTATTGTACAAGGCAATGCTGTGAAAATGAATGCTGCCCTTCAGAGGCTATTATTGACAGCCATTCTAAAGATGTGCTGTGTAAGTTTATGGAGAAATCTATTAGGTGGAGATCATTTTTATCCATATAAATATACAGGTATATTGATAGCTTGTTAACGGCTGTGTAAGACAGCATGTCTGGACAAGAGCTGTAAACGAAATGTCACTGTATACTGCACTTTTTTAGCAAGTTCAGTTCTATCTTGCTCCCATTTTCAGAGATGAAGAATAAGAATGGAACTAAACAGGGCGAGTTGCTGGGATAAAAGGAGAAGATAGACAGAGAAAGACACCTTGTTTGTGACTATGCATAGTAACCAAGCATTTTGGTAGTACGTAGATGTATCTGCCAAACCACCCATTAATTGCATTATTGTCTTACTCATTTATTGTGTAGTCCATTACCACTAAAATCAAGTCAGTGACCAAGGCTATTTGTGAGAATGTGTTGGAGATTAAGTTTCTTCTTTTCTTGATGTGTTTTCAGCTCAGTGCTTGTAGAGAATTCCTAAACTCTAGATGTCAAATGCTGTTGATGCACCATGAAAGATTATGCGGCAAGAATATTGGGTGACAAAATAGTTCATTAATTCAGAATAATTTAATTTCTTTTCTGGCAGAACTGTAATTTTGCATATTAAACCTGTCCAAGTGTAAAGAGATGTCATTATAACATATATTTAAACCTAGAGATTGTGATTTTTCATAATGTCAATCACTCAAGTGTCAAGCATTTCTGTGGCTTTTTTTAGTCTGAAGTCAACTCGTGACATTAGACATAGTTATCTTTTTCAATGATGACAACAGTAACACAGCAGTTAACCCATTTCAGTGGTGGACAGTAACGAAGTAAATGTAATTCGTTACTGTACTTAAGTAGTTTTTTCCAGTATCTGTACTTTACTAAGTATTTCCATTAAGGGATACTTTTTACTTTACTTCACTACATTTCAACGTCAAATATCTTACTTTTTACTCAAGTACATTTTGCAAAATTAGTCGTTCCTTGTGTTTCCGTTAAATATTTTGTAGAAGAAGACCTCAAAGACGTCAGTGGGAGTGTCAGAACGGCTCAATAGAAGCCTCATTCTCTAAGCTGATAAACACGAAAATAACAAATAAAAAATACACCTGTGATGAAGCTTTGGTATTAGTAATGGCTGACTCTGATTCTGAGAACATCTACCTTTAGAGTCTTTTCAGCCGAGTGAAAGTGAGAATGAGCGAGAGTGCGTGCGTGTGTGACTTGGACAGCGGCGCCGCTGCTCGTGCCTTTCTCAGCGTCTCTCATAAAGCACTCGCTGTTTTTCCCACATTTTACCAAACATCAGTGAAAGAAACGGGAGGAAAACTAGTCGTGAAGGATGTTGGAAAGGAAGCCGTGAGCGTAGCACCTGCAGCTTTACCTTTAGCACCTGCAGCTTTACCTTTAGCACAGGTGTTAGAAGCCGGGGCGGGTGTACTGCCGTGGCCGCGATAGTGACAGGGAGTTTGGGAATAATGCGGCTTCTATTGACAGCTGTTTGGGACAAATACGTGTTGGACATCCTGACACTTTACCCAGTCGAGGAGGGAGAGGCGATAGTCAGCGAGAATGCGCTAATCAAAGCAGCGATCGTAATAAAAGTGATGGCTGTGTGCTGTGCTTTATGAGAGGTCCCACACTAACTATGCCACATGGATGGATAAGAAAAGATAAAGCAACTGCAACCACACACATACAGTACATGTGTATATTTCTCATAACTATTTGCATACGTTTTACTAGTTATGGTATATTAGAAGTTGTAGTTATTCTTTATTTCAGAAAAAGAAAAAAAAAACTATTCTAATATGTTCATTAGTGTGTAAGTACTGAAAAAAACATAACCGCCAATATATAATGTCATAGTATGCAAATTATTTGCAAATTAGATGCTTAAAATTTATTTACTTAAATACTTTGGGTCATACCTGACATTTTTCTAGTTCAGAGTAGGACTCTATCTCTTATTATTTTCAAACCACAGCCTTTTGAAATTTGGATCTCAAAAATCTGTATTTTTTAAATAATTCCTGGCGCCTAAAGGGGGCAAGAGACTGACAAAAATTATAAGGGCATTATAGCCTAGTACTTGGATACTTAAGTACATTTGAAGGCAAATACTTTTGTACTTTTACTCAAGTGAAAGTTAAAAGGGAGTACTTTTACTTTTACTGAAGTAATATTTTACCTAGTGTATCTGTACTTTAACTCAAGTACTTGGTTTGTGTACTTCGTCCACCACTGACCCATTTTCATGAGCTGCTATTATAATTGCTATTATTATCTGTTGCTTAACACGAGTAGGGCTTTATGTCTCTATTGGAGAATAACAGTGGCCTGCTGTTGTCAGATCAATAGATAATTTCTCAGTGTCCTACCAGTGTGTTTTAGGCCTGACACAGAGCTTGGCTATTCTAGGGCAATACACAGATCATGTAGATGAGTGTTGTGGTCGTGGAGGTCATTATGTACACACACACAAAATAAATAACACAATGATAGTACAATAATCAATGATACTTGGTAATTGACTTACCCTCATAAATCAGATAAAAGTTTTTTTTATATATTTGCCAAACCAAAATGTGATGCCTGAAAATCCACTGCTTTGGGTTTGATATGTGTGCCCTAGTAAGTCAATCAATGGTTTCACATCCGTCTTTGCAGCAGTAGTTTCTGCAGTATACCATTTCCTCTCTTCTCACTTACACTCAATGTTTATGTTCCTCCCCTGATGCATTTTAAATATATCCCCATTTCCCAGAGGGGGCCATTGCCATCTCAGCATGCTTACAACATCTCCCTCATTCCCCCGCAGAACCACACCATCTCTTTCCCTCGTGCCCTCTCTCCCTTATCTATGACTTTTCCTGCAGACATTTACTGGTGGACCTTTCTAGACCTTTCTCTAGTTGGCCACTTATAGTGACTGCTCACTGCTTCTCAGACAGTACATAAGAATCTTCAGGGAGTTATTCCCACCAACCGCTGCCGCAATATTCTCTAAAGGAGCCATCAGCCATCTCAGCACTTCTGCTCTCCCTCCACACACTTGCTTCATCTTCTTGATCACAGGCTTTCAAGGGACGCCAGCTCCCTCGGGCCTATAGAGACTAACAGGTACAAATATACTCATTTCACTCAGAGTAACAAGCCACGGCTACCTGTCTCTGAATGTGTGAGCGTGTTGGCACACACGGGTGTGTTCGCAGTTGCATCATCTTTCTGTAAACATTCACGTCAATGAGTATGACATTTCCTCTGTGGATACAGGCTTATAGAATGGATTGTGTGAATGTTTTCAGCCATGTCATATTAGTGCTCCTAGATGCACCTGCCAGTATGTGCATGCTCACATTTCCCCTTGTCTGGGTTTAATTGAGTGTGTAGGTCTGTAATGGTGTGTGTCAATGTCAGGCAAAGAGTTGTATGTTTATCCTGCTAAGGTGTCGACGCTTCTCTATCTACTGCCTGTTTCCCTGGAGACTGACTGGAGACAATCTGACAGCGAGAGACCCACAAGGCTAACCCATTACTACAAACTGTATACACCTCTACATTTATAGCCTATTCAAGACCAGCACATGTAGCCAGAGACTTATTTGCTCGTGTCTGTGAGGTCACATAAGGGTGAGGTTTGGACAATTGGGGGAAGACCTTCCCCTGCCTAGTTTGTTTGTTTGTGTCTTTCAGTCTGCTGATCAAACTGAAAAGGCTCAAAAGCTCATTATCTCTGCATGCTGTCCACAGAGGCATTGATCAAAACGTACTAATCACACTAACACCGTTAGACTGAAGATGCAGGAGAAGATACAGATTTACAAGCACATGTGGGTGACCATATTTCCAGAGCTCTAAACTGGGATACTTACATTTTTTCCATAAAGCCAATGGCAAAAGAAAAAATTAAATGTGATCTGTCATTTTTAAAACAATGGTAATTAAATTGTTTTATCTACAAAAAAACAAGAACGCAGGAACCATGACTCTCTAAAAAGATACTGTCTTGAAAAGGTCCTTTTTAATGACAGAAAGTAACAAAAGCCTATTACAACTGTTTTGACGTTTGCTGTAGTGATTGATGTTTGTCAAAATAGATACAATAGGGACAGGGTCTGTTTAAAACTGGGACATATTGGTGTTTTGCAGATATTTGTTTGGACCTGGGACAGGAAGGGTGAAAGTGGGACAGTCCCTGTTAAATAGGAACACATGGTCACCCTAGGTATAAGTCAGGTTAATGCACTGCTAAGGCCACAGACTATGCATAATTGTGTATAATGTCAATGCAGTATTTTAAAAATATATCTCTGAGTACCTATTCCCAGCAATAGACTCAGACACAAATTTTGGACTAGCGCAAATTACAAATGCTAAAGATGCTAACTGGGCTTGCTGTAGCAAAAACAGCACATTTTCCGTTTACACATGCTGCTGGATAACAACAGTGTTCATGCAATTTGTTTAATCACAAATGGAAAATGCTGTTTCAAATAAACAATACTTTTCCTCAGCACTTCAATGCAGGGTCCTCACTGGTTGCCTGGCAACCTGACAGCAATGACAAGACAACAGGATGACACCGAGCTCAGTGGCTGTTTACTCAGAAATAATTTACCACTCTGTGGAAAAAAATATACAATATAAAATGCTTTTGCTTTGTGGCTTGAGTGAGTGAATGCAGAAGAGCTGATAAAAGGCACAATGGAACCTATTTGGTTTAAGCAAGCTGTTTTTCAGCCTAAGTGAGCTAACCTAATTGCTAATAGCTTTAGCTTTAAACAAGACATAAATGGTAAATAGGGTGCATTTATATATTGCTTTTTTGTACCCTTCTCAGGCACCAAATTTGCTTTTCATGATGCTTCCATTTACCCCATTCACACCTGGAGACAGACAGAGAGGGGGACCAGCATGTGGAGGCCAACATAGACCCTAATGTAACAATATCACAAGTTCTTTGTTTTTTCTATAACAAAGAAAAGAAACATTTAAAAAGTGAACAGTTCACTATTTTTCCATATAAAAATATTACTAAAAATAAAGTCTGTACACTTTTCAGTTAAACATGCTGGCCAGTAAAACCAGAACAAACCCTAATGTTGGCAATGTGCTTTAGTTGATACTGTCATGGAAACTGGCACAAATAAATACTCTTAGCAAAGTGAAGTAAACTAACAAAACAAAGGGATACATGAAGTAAATGCAGCAGGAGGTGTAGAGAGTAGCCAACCAAAGAATAACAGCAAAAAACATTTCCATTTACCAGTGTGTGTGTGTGTGTGCGCGTGTGTGTGTGTGTGTGTGTGTGTGTGTGTGTGTGTGTGTGTGTGTGTGTGTGTGTGTGTGTGTGTGTGTGTGTGTGTGTGAGGGGGTTACTCATTAGCAGAACAACGTTGGTTGCCACCGAGTTTGCTTCAGTGACTACAAATGTGCTGCTGTAGCTTGGAGCTGAGCAGAGCTTAGACAGATCGACAAAGGAAAAGAAAAGTGGTAGACTGAACGACAGCCACAGCTTTGTGAAGGCTGATAGAGGAAATCAGTGTAGAATCAAAGCTCAATAGTTTTCCCCTAGTGTTGTGCAGTGGCCCATAACCACTCTGATATTAAGAGATGAACAAGACTCACTTCATAGCTCTCTCTTTTAAGAAGTGTACGTTCATGTGTTTTTTCTTTGTTTCAGTGATTTAAATGGCCTTCATAGTTGTAACAAAACATGGGAGACTCAACAGCGTGTCTTAGGAAACATCTCAATTGTGTGATATTAATACATGAATCTTTTCACACAGGCTTTAACTTGACTCAATAGAATGCTGTATTTTCCACAAGACTGACTTGTAATATAAATTCATGAACTGTGAACAGTGTCATAAAGAAAATGCTGAGTAATGTATTTCAATTCAAACTATAATGTTGGCAGTTACATCAAAATTATGCTGTCTGTGTGATCATAAGGCACTATATTTAAAAAAAATAGTCCTTCAGCAGAGCTTACACAGATGTATTATTTCATCAACAAATCAGAGCACTGAATGAACCATGCCTCATTCTTTACAAAGCTTGCAAGAGGAAATGGTTAAATGTTGTTATGACCAACAAACCCTGACATTTTTGCAGATCTGTGCAGTGTCTATTTTTCCAACATTTGACAGACTATAAAAGCAATGTTAATATAAATAAAAGACAAGGACGACCAGTTCAGGATTCCAAAAAGCATTTTTGAAAGCATAAATGAAATATTGACTCTATAGTGCCTAGATTTTAACAAATGAGTGTTGCTACTGGTTTCAGTATTGCAATGTTATGCATAAATATTTTACAATTCAAAACATAGAAGATACAAAGACATGCAGGTGTTAATGTTATTTCATTTTTTCCCATTGTCTGTCTAATCCTTGGTTAGGTAAATTGCTCTTGTGGCAGTGTGAAGCATCAGTGTTTCTATGGTAACCTGTAGTTTAACATAACCTGTGCACTGATTTTAAAGGTTGATTATAGCCATGACTGGAGATGTCATTCAGTCATTTCCTACCTTTGTTCTGCCTCTTCAGTAAAGGATACCTCTCTTAGCAGTTTCCC
Source organism: Perccottus glenii (assembly GCA_024416835.2). Taxonomy (NCBI): domain Eukaryota; kingdom Metazoa; phylum Chordata; class Actinopteri; order Gobiiformes; family Odontobutidae; genus Perccottus; species Perccottus glenii. Next base: position 15,473,788 of record CM044551.2, read on the forward strand.
CTTTTGATCTTAAACCTTACACACAAATGTATACGTGCACAGAGCGGATAACTCTTGAGTAAGCAGGGGAGGCGAGAGGGTTAGAGAAGGGCTATGAGTTCTATTGATTCAAAGTTCCCCCATGTATTGATCATAAAAGCCCTATGACAGCAGACAAGCTCCACTGCAGAGTCCTATTGATGAGTGGAATACCAACCTACCAGTTGTGCTAGGCGTTTGAAAGTCTGCTTTGTAAATGTTAGCTCATAATGTCCATGCTGAGGGAGGGCTGGGAGCAGCTGCTATTAGCCGGAGGTGTAAAATATGTATGTGTGTCTTTCTCTGCAGAGCTCCATGTATTCTCTAGCCTTGAAGTGTCTCATCAGCCTGTCTACAGTGATCCTCCTGGGCCTCATCATAGCCTATCATGCTCGGGAAGTTCAGGTAAAACACTCACACACAACACAAACAGACACAGGCAGTCCAGTTGAAATATTAATACCATCAACTTTTGTTACATTTTGTATCAAATCTGTACTGTCTATGCTTTGTGTATTGTGTTGCCAACATTCCCTGCGGCTCCTGACACAGACCAGTGGACCCAGGTGTGATTCGACCCAGGCAATTAATACTTTTAATGGCATCTTAGCGGGATAGACAAGACAATCTGCATGGCTCTGCATTAGGTAGATACACTCACATGTTAAATACACGCACGCACAAACAATCATGCCATTTAATACCTCAAAGTACACACACAGCCTTAGAGCTGAACAGATCAATCAGAAACGCGTTCATGCTTCATGATCTCTGGTTTGCTGTTTGTCATTTCATTGATATAATAATATTGTGGTCGTTTAGATGAGGTTTCTGTCTGAAGCCATTTGCAATCGATGCACATTGACTATTTATGGGAGCCTTGCGGGAATTGGACCCAATGAGCATCCCCATGTCAGCCATTACTCCCACCAACTACACCACAAAGCCACACTCATCTTTCTTGCTTTGTATTAGTTTAATGTTATGGCTTTTCTCATTGCATCACAGGGTAGCTTTGATGTTGGAAAAGTCTATTAAAGCAGAGCTGCTGTGAGACGGGGATTGTGCATTCTGCTTGGCCTTGAATCTTCGGATCAATAATGAGCTGCTGTTGCTTATTCACTGTCATACACAGGGTCCAATGAACAGGTATTCATTCTGTAATATGTGGCAGTAGTGTATTAGAATTTGCCAGAGAAAGCAGTCGACTCAAAATATGGACTGGTGGAGCGCGTAGAGCATGTGTGTTGTGGTGTGCATTCATTGATCAAAGAGGCCTCGTTTCTTTTCAAGTTTGGTGTCACATTTGCGTCGAGTCAGTCGTCCTCCCACACACACGGCGGCTGATGCACGTGACAGGCACGTTAATGCCCACAGCTGAGGTACAGATTGTAGCTACTGTAAGAATGACAGGAGGGTGAGGCAAAAAGAGAGAAAAATGGTCTTCTCTTAATCTCTTTGAGAAATAATTCCTTTTGATTAAATTACAGTACGTTTGCAGTTTGGGGAGGGTGCAATGACAGTCTGGGTGGGAAACACAGCAAGGTGGGGGAGGTGAGGCAGGGATTTAGCCCAAAATCTCTTTGTACAATAGGCTGAGTGAGGACAGTGATAAATTATGAGCATTTCATCCTACAACTGTTAACAGCTTTAAAGAATCATACCATGCTTAGCCATTAACAAACTGGGAAAGTGGGCTATTGTGATGGTTATAAAACAAGACTAAACAATAAGACTGTTCAAAATTATATTTGAGTTAAAATCTCTCTCAGCTTTGTTGCAGCATTAGAGTAAAGTCACATGTTTTATCATTTTTGATTTGGGCCAGTAGAAGTTATTCTGATATTTTTCTCCACAAATGTCTCTCTGGATTAAGAAACAGATGGATCAGCTGAATCAAAATCCAAGTAAAACAGATTGAAATGTTCTGCAAAACAAGAGTTCAGTCCTAAACAAAAGACCAGGCAGTAACATACACGGAAAACGATTTATCTTTAAGTAATAAAAATGCAATTACATATTTTAAGAATAAAATGCCATTCATTTAGGTGATACCTAAATCTATATTAGCATGCACAAAGTAAGTTTGAGTAAAACTCACTGAACTGTTTTTGCTGTGTTCTGATATTGGTTTATTGCCTGTAGCCAAACATCAATGCCGGTAGAAAAGAAAAATACACTTTAAAAACGTATGTTATAAATTTGACACAATTAGTGGTAGTAATGAGGATTTAAATTATTTAAACATAATGGATGCCTCCTGTTCTCATGCCTCTAGTAATTCAGCATTTTAAGAACAATTCTTTCTCATACACACTATAATCAGAAAATGCCAATTCTCGCTAAATACTGTGTTTATTTTGTGCTGCAGGGCATACGCATAGCCAGAAGGCATCATTACGACTGACAAAACAAATGCCATCCCTCGCAACCCTTTTAAGTGTATGACTTTACAGTAACTCCTGCTTTAACACTTTTAAAGCACATATAAATGGGGCTTCATAAGAGTAAGTGTGCACATTTTCTTATTTATTACCACTCTTCTGGATGTTTGAGAGCATTCATGCGGACATGGATCACTAAGAGTTACTTTGACAATACACACACAACAAAAAGAGTGATGCTATGCACAGTTTAAGACACTGTTCAGTAAATATGCCACTCTCTGATTATGACACACTCTGCTGAAGCTTTTGGCCCTGAACATAACAGGATATGATATTACATTCACACACACAAGGATATATACATTTGCGCAGGATGAAAGTGACCAGAGAACACCGTGATGATCGGCTTTGGCTCACGATCACAATTCGTCTTTTCCTCACTCACTGCCCTCCACACGTGTATTTTACTGTATCTCTTTTTGTACACCACCTCATTTCCTATGCTGCTTATCTTTCATTAAAATATTAGATCTGCCTCCTTCTCTTTTAGTGGGCCTTGATCAGTGCATTGTTGAAATTTCATACTCCTTGGCCAGCCTTGTGCTGTACAGGCATCCCTTATTGCCTCAAAAGGCATCTTCTCACTTTTATCTGGGCTCCGATTGCCCTCTCGTCTGTCCTCTCTGTCCTCTTTTTCCTCCTCTTTTCATCTTAACTGTCTCTTCTAATCTGTCAAGGGACTGCCCCAAGCAACTGTGCTCAGCGTGAAATAAGGAGAAAACAATCCAACTCTGGCACAGTCATCTGTAATCATCACTCATTTTTTCTGCTCCTGTAAAATTAAGGTTACTGTTGACACTTTCCAGTGATTAGCTTTATGTTCAACATCCGTAATTGTTCTGCTACTGGTGAGAACAAACTAAAATTGACATGAACGTAGATTCAATGGATTGTTTTCTCTTTTTATTTTTTTTATTTTGATATTAACATGACAGGAAAGTCAAAGGAGACAGGAAGCTGACAAGAGAGTTATAGGATTTGAAGCAAAGACATTGCACTTTTGTGTTGTGCTTAGTCAGATTTGTGTCAGTCCTGGGGACACTCCTTACTTTTATTTTTCATTTTTAAAGTGACATTTCGTAACTTGAAAATCCTTGTTGTTTTATGGATCCTAAATAACCCGACCCAAGTTACCAGAATGGTCACTATCTGACTGAGTGACACACCAGAACCTGTCACATCAACACTCTTCACATGACTTATTATACATGACATTTACTGTATATTGGCACTTCCTTTTTGAGTCTTTTGGGAGTGAACTACTGAAATCTGCTGTGAATATTACGTACTCAGATGGTGTGTAAAGGTTAAGTTATGTTACGTTGGAGGTAGCCTTAAAGCATGTACATATTAGACTTCATTTTCCCATGACATGTGGCACTAAACCCCACTATCACCCCCTCAAAAGGGAAAGGGTTGTGACATTTCATCTGTGGATTGAAGCATCTCAGCTCTTAACAAAACTGTTCCTGCTCATTCCCTCTTAGACCAGAAATATCATGCAGATGCTAAGTGAGGCCTCCAGACTAAGGCTAATTCTAATTTAGAATAAAAAAAATAATGAAATCACTATTTAAGTCATCATTTGGTCTCATTGAACAGCCTTGACAGCTCACTCACTTGCCACTAGTTTTTGACTACCAAAGCTTATTTTAATAAACAAGAATAATATTATTAAGGAGCTGAAGACAGCTGCTGTGACTGTAGCCAAAAACTACACAACATTATAAATAAGAGAGAAGCATAGCGCTCATAAGTACTTTACTGATTGATGCCATGACTAGCTGCATAGGCTGCAGCTATGACTAACTTTGGAACCATACTGCTTTTGGAACTGATCTGTTTCCAAATATGGTTATCACTCCACTGGTTCATTATGAGTTTAAATTCTTTCTTTTGGTCCAATAGTTTTCTTCAGAAGGAAACCTTTACATATTATCAAGTGAGAGACCACCAATGCTTCAATTATTCTCAGATAAGTTTGTTTATGTTTGGCTTTAAATTAAAAACACTAAGATAGTCTTATCATCAGCGCAAGAAAGTAAGCAGACATGTTGGCAATAGCATCATTGACCAAAGCTGTGTTAAACAAAAACTGTGTTAAAACATATATGTTGTTTATCTGAGCTAACATTACACACAGCTCAATAATGCACAGCAAAATTTTAAATAGGATAAAGACTGATGAGATAATTCTTCCTTGATATGTGATAATTAAAAACAATAGATGGTTTACCGGGTGTGAAAAAAGAAATGGTTAATTGTTGTATTTTTATGACTGCATGCAGTGAAAGCATGCTAGCTCATCCCACTTCTCTTGCCCTTTTTCTTTTGCAACAAAGGCATATGGCACTATGTTGAAATAGAAGGCCTCTTCTGAGCTTATAAACTTGCAAGAAATCTTGTCTTGAAAGGCAAAAATTGAATTGTTGTTAAAATTAATCAAATAGAAAGTCTACGAGAGTGTGTGAGGAGGAGATATTTCTCCAGTGCATTAGTGCACTCTGGGCATTACTGAACAGTGTTATTCAGTTTCTTTTGGAAGATTTCAGACACATTTCATTGATCAAAAGGACACCGGCTTGGCACTCACAGCCACTTAAAGACGGGCGGATGGCATTAGAAATATAAAGTGAGCAGCAATCCTCCATAAAGGGTGCTTCCATGTAGACTACAATTCTGTTGATGTTGCACAAGGCTCAGTTCATGATGTTATGTTTGTACATTGTGCATAATGTACCATGGGAGTCATAATAGAGAATAAGCAAGATTTTTTTGACATAAAAATAAAGTATGTGCCCACTCTTTTCCAGGAACTGCTCATTAATAAGTCTCCATTTGCGGCTTACTAGCCCCTGGAAATTTTCTAAACGCGCTCTCTTTGTTTTCCTTATAATTACTGGAAATCCTGCTCCTGACACTTTTTGTAGTGGATTCTCTTTTTTATTTTCTTCCAGTTGCTGTTTTTTTTAGAATAGTGGCAAAGTCACAACATCTCTCCTGCACCCACACCAAAACCGTGAACTCCCCTCATCTCCCACTCTTTCCGACACTTTTTTCACTCCCCTCACACCTTCCCTCCCTCTTTCTCGTCTCTCTTTCTCGGTTGCACAGAAACAGCAACGGGGTGTTCCCTTCGAGCAGCTACGTGTTTTCCTCTCTGCATATTCACATATATCTGGCTGTGTGTTTCAATTGGCCCAGTTACTTTGTGTTTGTATGAAGGATTTCCAGTAATTTCCCAGCGGTGTGACTATGTGTGTCTAAAAGTATGCGTCAACACTTAGTCCCCAGTGTTGCTTTGGTGATTAGGGCCATCTCTGCCCCAGACTGGGCTGTAGTCTTTCTCCATCCACCGGGAATTGGAGAGTTGAAGCTCATCTGCCTGCATCAGGCTCTTTTTAGAGCCGGCACTATGTTTGACAGGGCCATCTGGATGCATGTGTATGTAAAAACAGCCTCTGCATGTCTCTTACTAGCCCCGGCCAGAAACACGTCTGGTTCCGTAATGAGGGACTTTACATGATTAGAGACAGCCCCAGGCTCTGAAACTGAAAAAGGGCAAAGCATTGATGGATTGATGGACTGTTGGGGGGACATACTTCCAAATGTAGCACTCCCAAATTTCTTCCAACAGAAGTCGTTCCTAGAGGTAAAGAAATGTCCTTTACGTAATGTAAACATTTATGTGAACAGGACTATCACTCATTCATTTTTTCTTGTTTTCCTCTCATCACAGACCTTTAGATCAAAAATGTATCATCAACAGTAATGGTGGATATCACATGTGTTTCTGTTGGAGTATTGTTGCTATCTTTTTGCCCGTTCCTCCTTTTGGGCTTATTCTTTATGTTTATATTTATTTAGTGTTGATGAACTATGACCTCCCCTGTTGTGCCTACCTGCCCCCCTCCTGTTCCCTCTTTCCATCCCTCTTTTCCAGCCATGTTAGGCCAGTGGCATTCACTCACTCCGGTTGACAGATTACTTTCCTAATGGAATTTAATTATTTATCTCTTCCTCCTGGCGATTTAGCCAGGAAAAGACCGACAGCGGCAGGAGTGCACAAGGCAGGTTGGGATGGTTGGAGGAGGAAAAGGGAGAGACGTTCATTTTGCTCCTGTTCCTTCACCCCAGTTTGGATTTGAAAAGGCACCACTCACAGAGATAAACCGAGGCTGGGCTGTTAGAGTGCCACTGGCTTGAGAAAAAATGGTTTATACTCAAGCACTTTTGACACATTTTTACTGATCACTCCCCAAAGACATACAGAGAATAAAAAAATAGACAGTTTTTAGCCAGTGTGGACCACTTTATTGTTTCTAAATAAGACTTGAGTCCCTAAGTCACATGATCTGCTACATTTGCTTTTACTTTACATAGAGCTGCTTAATTCTGGTAATTGTAATCACTTTTAAAACTTGAACAGACACGTCAATCATGTACATTCAGGTTTACATTATTTTAGCTACATTGAGTATTTCCCCAATAGTTGTCTATAAATCCTCTCTTAATCCATCCAAATAAAGTGCACAGGTTAAGTTAACTACTACATATATTTGCATGTATTTCTCTTTGGGCTAATTTAAGCGCATCTGTACCAAAATGTTGCATTCTTCACAACTTCCCACATCCAACACTGTTTAGATCTTTCACAGAGTAATGTTTAAAGAGAGATCTTTTTCAGCTATTGCTTTTGTTTTCATAAAAGCCCTTGTCTTCTCGTATTTTACAGGTAAACAGACTAAACGCGGCATCTGTTACTGGTGCAAAATACTCCTGTTCCCCAAAAATAGGCTACTAGACTAGTGCAAATACTCACACACAAGCGTTTGTAGGAACAGGAGTGAGACCGTCTGTTTGTATGTCTGCAGTCTGTCCCTAGCTTCTGTCACACACACCTTTCAGCCTTTTCCTGTCGTTGTCTTTCGTGTTCCTCGTCTTTCAGTTTCTTTCTCTTTTTGACTCTGTTTCTTCCTCCCTCTCTATCTCTCTCTCTCGCTGGGGATCCTAATTAGGCTTGGCTGCTCTTTGATGTTGTCGCCTTGGCAACAGTCACCATGACGAGGCTGGGACTGCACACACTCGCTCTCTTAAACCTCACAAGTACAGTCCATGCACAAACACATAATACACACTGTGTGACATTAGTCTTTGACCCTGGGTTCAAACAGCTCAGGTGTGCACAGAGCCACATATGTGTGCACACACGCCGCTGACATGTGTCCACACCAGCAGGACAAGATCAACACACGCATCATGATCAAAGGGACGTGTGCTCAGGCCATAGGCTACTCCATGACAATGACCAGCTGGCCACAAACATAGAGCAGCTGCTACACTTGTTGTGTTTGACCTCCTATCACACTTCTCTTTTCCTAAATAATGTTTGTGTGGGCTTAAAGGCCCTTCAGATAAATCATGGGGTAAAGAGCAACTGTTATTCTGCCAACAGTTACAGCATCTGGTAGAGCAGATGATTTACAGCAGGGAGTTCCTCGTTTTTCTCACTGTACCTCAGACTGTTTAGGCCAAAGTCATCTGTGCCTCTTTTGTCTCTCCTAAACCTTCTTTAGTCAGTTTGAGGAATGTATCATGGCATTTGTGTCCAAATCTTAGAAAAGCCCATGTAAAGTTCAGCCTGATTCCTCATAAGGCTTATGTCACTGAAAGACCAAAATAAGTGAAAAAGATGGCCTTTACTCTGTGTTCTTGCTTCCTTGAGATTTTTTGCTTCCCAAAAATCTCTGCACTTCCTCTGCATTTCATTGACTTGTCTCCACTGTCTCCTCCGCTGCCCTTCTCTCTGCACCATCCCTGATCCTGTCAGCACTGTCTGTAGGATGGCCTCCTGTAATCAAACCAGCTCTTAGTACCTCCTTATAACAACAGCTACAGTAACAATGTTAATAGTGGCATAGCAATTACAGGGGAAGGATGGCAGCAATTAAAGAAACATTGTTAGACTTGTGAAACAGCCACTCCAGATGATGTGGCATTACTGGTTTAGTTTCAGTTAGAGTTAAATGTTATCAGAAAATAAGCCGAATGCTGGTTGAATAGATTACTGATTGCTTGAGTAATGTTTTACATTTTGGTAAAAAGCATTTAGGACTTTAAATTGGCCCTGATTCCTTTAATCATCAGCTCACAGTACTAATGAGTGGACTCTGCCAATGGAGCAGGAAGATGAAAATTCTCACACAACCCAATAAAACAAGTGTAACTCCTTTCACGTCTTTTATGTTTCTGCAGCTGTTTGTCATTGACAATGGAGCCGACGACTGGCGCATCGCCATGACGATGGAAAGAGTTCTACTGATTGCTCTGGAGCTGTTGGTGTCTGCTGTGCATCCGGTGCCTGGGGACTTTAAATTCCAGTGGCGGGCACGACTGGCCTTTTCGTATGCACCGTCACAGGCTGAGGCTGACCTGGACATGGTGCTAAGTGTCCCCATGTTTCTTCGGCTCTACCTCATTGCTAGAGTCATGCTACTGCACAGCAAACTGTTCACCGACGCCTCGTCCAGGAGTATAGGTGCCCTTAATAAGGTTTGTGTCAGCATATAATTATCAACGGTTTAGTGAAAAAGAGTTTAGGCAGTTGTAAAGGTACTGAGGTCAAGAGCTTTCACTTTCAGTAGAATTAAATCCATGTCTGTGCTGTCCCTTTTATCCTTGGCCTCGTTATCTCTCTATCTCAAGTCATTTTCTATTGTAGCCTCTGTTTCTTTTCATCAGCCAGTTTAAATCCCCTTTCTTTCCTTATGTTATCACGGTGCAAACAGTCTTAGGTGTAAGCTATCTCTTAAAATACAATATGAGATTGGAGCATGAAATGGGAACAAGATAATGCACACGAGTCAAATGTTGCATGAAAAAACCCAAGCAGAATGACACTGCTGAGAAATGTGCACAAGGCATGCAATAAATGATTGGCACCAGGTCCATAATGACTTTAAATCGTAAACATTATTGTAAAATCAAAGGGTTGAATTATAGAGAAAGTATGGGAAAAGAAGACAAAACCCAGGAGATGTGCATGGCATTAGAATAAAATAGCAGTTGTGAGTATGTATCTGCAATGGCACTACTATGGCCCTCAGGCGACAGAGATTGAAGGAGGTGTTGGCGCTGTTGAAGTGCCGTTCAAACATGACAACTCATTTATCAGTTGCTTAACCCCTCAAGGGTCTCATGTGATCCATGTGCCACAAATTGATGTTGTGCCTCACTGACAAATGAGCACAGATAAAACTACCCTGCCATAGGGCAATTACTTCAAGACACTGTATAGCTCGACCCGAGTCGGAGGGCACGGCCTGATCTCGATTCCAATTACAGTAGAGATTCTGTGAGTGCCACTGCTCTCAAAACCTGGAGTAATTATAAGATCATAGAAGAGGTTAGTATCTTGACTAAAATGCTTTATGATACAGTTTATTAACCGAGTATATGATTGTGTGTGTGCCGCAGGTGCATTTTAACACACGGTTTGTAATGAAAACGCTCATGACTATCTGCCCCGGGACGGTGCTGCTGGTCTTTAGCATCTCTCTGTGGATCATCGCTGCCTGGACTGTACGAGTGTGCGAGAGGTTGGTAACACAACAATTCCATTTGTGCCTTTGTTTGTGTCTGTGAGGAAGACCACAGACGACCCAGACTGGGCTGTAATAGAACAATGAATTCAATTGAGAAATTAAATTGATTTGGCAGGAAATATAATCTGAGACATGTGCGCAAAATAATACATGTTAAAGACTTCAGTTTATCAGGCTTTTTCACGAGTCGCACACCTAATTTGATCCAGACGGAGGAGTTTGTTAAGTGCTTTGTCGTAGTATTTACTATTTAGAAAGACAATTAATATTCTGTACACTGGTTATCAAAGTTCAGTGAGAAATGTGTAAGGAGGCTTTTACCCTCTAAACTGTAAACTGTAACGACTTGTCATTGATGCATAATTACCTTTATAAGTGTCTATTTCTAAATCTTTATAAGCAAAAAGGGGACCAATCCCCCATTTTAGTATGTCCAAGTGTATTTTAAGATAATCAAGGAAATATGGGGAATTGTCATGTGGTTAATAAGCTTGATTAAATGTATCACTGGCCGGCTGCTGCTAAGTCGTTCTTTGGTCAACATCCAAGTTTAATTGGCATTTCCTCTGCACGCTGAACCAAATTAGCTTAGAAAATGTGAAATTCAATTAACAAATTTTAAAGTCCAAACTTGCCATTTAATAGCAAGCACAGGCACATTTGCACATCTGTCACTAACAATCAAGAGTGAATTATAGATATTCCTCTCTCAGAGCTTCATTTCACTGGTTGCTATGGTAACACTTTTGTGCATAAGGCCTAAACTATTTATTATTATTTTACAATACAGTGACTGAATGGTGTTTCTTGTAGGTATCACGATGCCCAGGATGTGACCAGTAATTTCCTGGGAGCCATGTGGCTTATCTCCATCACCTTCTTGTCCATCGGCTATGGAGACATGGTCCCACACACATATTGTGGCAAAGGAGTGTGTCTGCTCACTGGGATCATGGTCAGTACACATCCTGCTTCTATCTCTGCTCACAGCCCTTGGTGCTGTCCTCACCTCTTTCAAAGGTCGGCAGATTAGAGCAGGCTGTAATTCCGCCAGACAAATTGTGCCATTTGGGTAATTTGGGCAATCCTCCCTGAATTAGCCTGCATCTGTGCGTCTGTGTGTTTTGTATGTGTAGGCGTCCAAACAGGAGCATGATTGCACACTGTGTTTTATTCCCTTGTCTGTCCTCATTGCATAATGAAGGTCCCACCTTCCCCTGTGGCATGTCCTCCCACTCTCTGCTTGGCTCTCTCTCTTTCTTTTTCCTTCTACCGGCATCGAACTCTGTCTTTCCTCCTTTTATGTATCCCCTGTATGTCTCTGACCAGCTCTCCTTCCCTGAGGCCATGTGTTTATTTCTATATACGTCCATCTTTGTCCATCTGTCAGTATCAGCCTCCAGCTCCTCCATTTGCATCCTTTCACAGGTATTCTCCATTGGAACTATCCCGACAAATACCTTAGTCTTTGTTCTCAGTCAGTCTCCGTGCTTTTCATCTTGTCACATCTTGTTGTTTCTGCTGTACAATGCTAGACATGAAAATACTTTTGATCTTGTCCAACTTTATTGATTTAGTCAGAGAGCGGTCAATTTAGTAGGCCTCTTTTACTCACAAAGACGTATAATATTTGTGTAAGAAATCAAGACTTACTGCTAAATCCTATTACATTGTGCAAAATACAATCTATTTTAATGATTACAAGATTGTTTTTAAAGGCCATTGTACAATGAAGTACCTTTTTAAGCAAAAAATGTAGCCAATAGAAACTCAACATGGTATTTTGCAACAATTGTTTACTTACTCAGCTATTAAATATGAAAACAATATTGAAGTGTTGAATGAACCACTCCACTTGTATTTCTGGTCACTTAACACTGGTGTATGTAGTGTATTGTAGCCTCTCTTAGAGCTCTTACATTTAAAAAATGCAATATGTGAATAAACACCACCCCACTGACCCCCATTTGGTGGGTGACTCATCCAGTCCTCCGATATTTAGTTTTCATCTTTTTTTGTATTGTGAGAACACAAACCTTTGATACACACGGTCCTAAGCCCACTAGTGCAGTCTGCATCCTCCACCAACACTGATACACTCTCAGTATGACTCCCACCAACACACACCAACCAGTCTCTTCAGAGTACTTTATTTTGGTTGATCATCAGCACAGTGAGAACACAACTGAACACGGTGAAGGTGAGCTGTGTGTGGGTGGATCTGGGGACAGGCCCAGCAGGTAGTGGAGAGGAATAAACGGACTGTGCAAGTGGATTGAAAAGAAGATTAAAACGGAGCGAGGGGCATGGGTGACAGGTCAAGAGCAATATATGATTTTTCTTGGTTGACAATTATTATAATGAGCTTGTATAGGAGCTATTCTCTATAGTTGTTCCTATGACAACACATGAAGGCTAACTGTGTGGAATAAACCACTGGCCTGAAGGTTCGTGCGGGGTGCCAGGTGCTGTGTGTACATATGTCTCTGTGGGCAGGAGCATTATGCTGGTGGGGGAGACACACAATGTTTATATAGAAACAGCTTTTCAGCTGTTTTGATTCCAAGCTGTAAATGCAATTTAGGTTTTAAAATGTGTATTCATATGTAGACTGCTTTTTATTGATCATTTTAAATTGTGTGTTTTTTTCGTCTTGTTGCATCTTAACCATAATATTTCTGATAAGTTGTTTCATATACATGAGTAGAAAGTGGTGTGAAAATACAAGTGGGTGATTCCCCTCTCACTGACAGTGAGGTAGATGCTTGTGCAGTAGTGTTGAGCGAGTGATGGTAAACACCCAGGAACACCGGCAGCCATCATCAGCAGTGTCAGTCAGCTGAGATTGCGCAGGGAACCCTTCTGAAATCAAATGGATGCGGGTGGATACACAAGCAACATCAACTCTGACACACACGCAACAAACCAATCTGCACCCTGCTGCTTTGGACTGAAGAGGGCCATTTCCCACACAAACATTAGCTGCTGACGTGGACCCTGCTTTGACTCAAACATACTGTACTGTAGAAAGTCGTACTTTAGCCTAAAGCGAGCGCTCTGAGGGTTTTCCATTGGCTCTCATCATATTTTATTCATAGGTGTTGACTAAACACAAATAGAGTGGATGAGTATACACATGTGGACACTAATGTCAGTTTGTGTATTTCATTTAATTGAACTATAGTCACAGTTATTTCTGGCTAGTCTTTTTAGTGTGTCTATTTTCTACACACTTTGTACACTCTCTGTTTAATGTTTCTGCTTATATCTCCTTTGTTCTCTCTGTTTTGTCCCATTGTCACATGTACACACTCACAATCAAGAAGGAAGAACACTTTAGTATTATTATTAAACACTCCAATTTTCAATTCAGGAGTTATGTGACCTCATTAACACCGTCTTTTTCCCCTGCTATTGCACACGACACCTCCTTCCCTCTCTTCGTCTCTCCTTCCCTCACTGTTTCTGTTTACTCATCACACTCGTCTCTCTCTTATCTTGCTTCCATACCCCCCTCACGTCCCATCACTTCACTCAGTGTGGTTGCACCTTCAGAGGAACCTGTGTGCACTCAACGGCCCCATTCAGAACACTGTCTAATCTGAAAGTTAATTAAGTCTGCCTTCCCCGTCATGTTTCGGCACATCTTCTCCTCTCAAGCATGTCTTTCTGGTTAAGAGACTGCTGTCACTCTTTCCCCAAATGAATTTGCCACATATCTCCATGTGGGTCGGTCGGGAATAAGGACAAACACTACCATGTTTTACACTTTTACACTTCCTGCAGGGCCTGAGAAGACCGACACCATGTAATTCAGATTGACAGCATCTAATTAAATGAAATTAGGTGGTGTCAATCTTTGATGTTTTTTCAACTCTAACCGGGCATATTTTTCAGCTACATATAGCTGTTATATAGAGGGAATCTTACACCAGATGGATTGGAAGTGAAAATAGACTTGGCTTCCGTCTCAATACTAGGAAATGGGAGTCTTGGAACAGAGCTATCCCTCCTAATCCTCATCACTTTCTCTCCCATTCACTTCTCCTTCTGTGTCCCCGTTCTCATATTTGTCCTGGTGTTGTTCAATCATCTGGGCTAGTTCCTCGGCCAAAAGGCAGCTATTTTCCAATTTCATACCCTCTGCTCAGCTGTGAGTGACTTGCCTACTGCTCTCTGTGTTTTTCTCCCCTCTACTCACAGGGTGCCGGGTGTACAGCTCTTGTGGTTGCCGTAGTAGCCAGAAAACTGGAGCTGACCAAGGCTGAAAAACACGTACACAACTTCATGATGGATACGCAACTCACCAAACGGGTGTGTAGGCTTGTGTGGTGTGAATGACTGTCCATAACCGAAAATGTAAAGTCACCAAGAGTTCAATTCTCTGTTCTTCTCTTCCACCAATCTACACTAAGGCTAAATAAGCTGTCTAAAATACAATCTGATATTTAGAACTGTCACAATATGATGAGTTGGAATATGTCACTGCTTTAATAGTGCAGCGTATCAGAATCAGAATCAGAAAACGTTTATTGCCATTGTCAGTGAACAAGATTCACAAACTAGGAACTTGCTTCGGCGATAAGGTGCAACATGAAGGGCATGCATAAAATATAAAATAAAATACAAGATAAATAAAATATACAGACTATATACTTGAATATATACACACAATTTACAGTGCAATGCAATGCATAGTTGATATTATGTCCTTATTAAAGTGACAAGTGTTATGAAGTGTTAAAGTGACAAGTGTTATGAAGTGTTAAAAAGTCCAATTGCAGAGGGAAAGAAACTGTTCTTATGGCGAGCCAAGAAGGCCCAGAATCAAGAAGGCCCAGCAGGAAGTACATCCTCTGCTGGGCCTTTATGATGAGGCAGCCGATGGTGGACTCCCACTGTAGGAAGGAAGGAGTCCACGGTGGTAATGGGGAGGTCTGTCAGGGCGAGGGGGGCAGGGGGGCTGTGACTTTCCAGAAGTCCACGATCATCTCCACTGTCTTCTGGGCGTTGAGCTCCAGGTTGTTGCCACTGCACCAGGACACCAGCCGGTCCACCTCCCTCCTGTAGGCAGAGCTTGTCCTGGAGCAGAGCAGGGAGGATGGTGTTGAATGCAGAGCTGAAGTCCACAAACAGGATCCTGGTGTAGGTTCCTGGGGAGTCCAGATGCTGCAGGATGAAGTAGAGGGCCAGGTTGATGGTGATGTCTACAGATCTGTTGGCTCTGTAGGCAAACTGCAGGGGGTCCAAGAGGGAGGAGGTGATGGACTTTAGGTGGGACAAAACCAGGCACTCAAATGACTTAATGACTACAGATGTCAGCGCCACTGGCCTGTAGTCATTAAGTCCAGTGATCCGGGGCTTCTTGGGGACAGGGACGATGGTGGAGGACTTGAAGCAGGCTTGGACCTGGTAAGACTCCAGAGAGGTGTTAAAAATGTCTGTGAAGACTGGAGTCAGCTCATCAGCACAGTGTCTCAGGGTGGCGGGGGAGACACCGTCTGGACCGGGTGCTTTGCGGGTGTTTTGTCTCCTGAACTGCTTCCGCACGTCCTGTTCCAGAACTGAAAGAGGATGTCCATGTTGGGCCTGGCTGAATTGTCCACTGTAGTGATAGGGGTGGGGGATTGTGCTTCTTTTTCACAGATTATTGTGGTTTTCAGGCCTTAAAATGAAAGACTAAACCTTATATGTGGCCATTTACATTACGCCAAACCACTATTGTTGACCAGTAACAAAACATACTGCAGCTGAGCGTGTCCGTGTGAATCAAATACTCTTAGCTGTAGTACTATGTTTGACAGAAGTGCTAATAAATGCTTGTGTGCATTTTTACAGCATGAGTTTTCAAAGCACATAAACACTGTATTTTGTCCTGGTTGTTCGACTTGCTGTGTGTAGGCAGCAGCCAATAGCTTTCTGGGTCGTCTTCACAGTTTACCCAACAACCGAGCGGGTGCCGCAATGAAACAATAATACATTCTTGGCCGGATTTAAAATTTTGTGTTTTTGCACACCGTCTTTGTTCATTTTCTTTCATTCATTCATGAATGGATGAATGAATACTGTCTTTGTGTTTTAGGAAAACGTGTTTTTGGCCTCTGATACCATTTACTGCACTGTTTAGTGACACATACTATCATCTCATACAGAAACATACTGTATCTCTCCTGATCCAAACAACCTATAACACATCTTACATATTAAGATACAGCCCTATGTGAGTTTGCAGAAGAATAGTTAAACTAAAACGCCACAATGTTACCTTCCAGAAACCAGTAAATTAGCTGCTGGTTTCAAAAGCTTATGCCATAAATGACATAACAATATAGTTTTATCTACTTTGGGAAGCCCTAAAATGAATGGGGGTTAATTTAATGTAATGAACTATGACGACTCTGTGTCTACCTCTGTAACTCTCATTAAATGGCTTTGCCTTCAGCCCATACTGTTGTGGTATGGGCTACGTTATTTGAGTGAATGAATCCAGTAGAAGGTCATCTCCTGGTGTTCTCACACAGCTATCTCTCCGTCTTCTGACATTTGTGTCTTACCTTGCAACAAATCCCTCTCTCGTTCTCGCCTAATCTGTCACCTTACCTCTTTCTTCATGCCCCCTCCTACTCACTGTCTATCTCACTCTCTGCCTCCCTTTCTTCTCTGGTTCCTGTTCAATTTTTTATTCAGTTGAAAGACCCTAGCTGTAAAAATAGCTCCCGTATCAAATATGTAGGGTACATTATGACAGCGAAGTATCTGGGTGACAAAATAGGGAATGGTGATCAATAGAGACAGATAAGGAGGAGAACAGAGTGGTGCCACAGTGGTTAGCACTGCCGCCTCACCTTTCCGTTCAACCTTTCTGTGTGGAGTTTACATGTTCTCCCCGTGCTCGGGTGGGTTTCCTCCAGGTACTCCGGTTTCCTCCATCTACATCAAAAAACATGCTGCCATCAGTGAATTTCCCCACGAGGAAAATAAAGTAATAATAAATCAAATCT
Source organism: Perccottus glenii (assembly GCA_024416835.2). Lineage (NCBI taxonomy): Eukaryota > Metazoa > Chordata > Actinopteri > Gobiiformes > Odontobutidae > Perccottus > Perccottus glenii. The sequence goes on from CM044551.2 coordinate 15,490,858, forward strand.
ATTTTAAAGTCCAGACTTCACATGTACATTCTGTTTATTATGTTTAATATTAAGAGAGAAATAAAAATGTATCCAAAAAATATATATAAACATTGCAGTTACTGACAGCTTTAAAACATAATTGCAACAATGAACCACACTGTAACTGTTACTGTTGTAACCCACTAATTCATCATCCTAACAATGAGCATCATCAGGTAAAAAGGTGCCAGACAAACACAGCCTCTCAGTACGGTGAACACAGCACTCGCTGACATTTCCTTCAAAGGGTCCAGGGTTTATGCCGTTGTAATTGTGTCCTGCGCTCTATTACTGCGAGGCCAATGATTGAAGCTATATGCACATTGATTTACACGGCCAGGGCTGTTCTCCGCCATTTTTTTAACCGGAGAATAAAATCACTCAAGACTTTATGATGAATAATGCAACGACAGACTCTACATCCTGTCATCATTGTATGTGCGCTCAGACAAATGCACAAAGTGGCGCGCACACACTGGATATACACTTGGTCGCCTTCCTTTGAACAGGTTAACAAAAATGTCAGTGAGTTTTAGAAGTTGTGTCCCCCAGCAGAGCCTTTAGACAAAAAACAATAAATATAGTATTTCTTATAAAAAATAAAACATTTTAAACATGTGGACCTATAGTTTTTATATTAATTTGTGCCAATAATTGAAGGATAGCAGACCACTATGTTTAAGCATATCTATTTAAAAAGTGCAAAATGTGGATTTAGTTTTTTTTCTCATTCCCTCCTTTAATCGGTTCTTGTTGATGTTTATTAAAAGACAAGCTCAAATCTCATGTGACAGTGCACACATACATAACGTGCTTTAAAAATATAATTTTCTTTTTTCAGAGCTCAGGGTTTATTTCCATGCAGTCTTCAGTGCCCTGTCTCCTTTGATAGGATTAACATGGCTGTTTAATTAAATAAAAGTTACACGGCCTATTAGGCGATTGCGTGTTGAACTGTAAGTGCCGGCGCTTCATGTGAGGACTTTCTGCACTTTATTCCAAAGTGGTTCTTTCAAAATTTTGCTAGAAGTTCAGATGGTTGGACTGTCACAGAATCTCCTTGACCAGTGGTGTCATGGACCTGATCAAATATTATAAATGGACAGATTTGGCATGTAGGCCTTGATGTGCTGTTCTTGACACCGCATAATCAATAATGTGTGACTAAATATAAACTCGAAATATAACTTGAGTAAAAAATGAGCTTTCACTCTGGTTAAAATCCCGAGCACTTCTAGAAGCCCCTGTGGCGTTCTCGTGCCTTTTCAGTGCACTCTTGGCTCAGACCAATGAGGAGTAGCTTGTGACTTCCACTCTTTACACCACTGGCCAAATGGGGCCAGTCTAACCCCTGAAGAGTTCGCCTAAGCTAGTTTTCAGTCTGTTGCTGTGTGAAAATAATTCTCCATCCAACAGTCTCTTAATATGCACGCAGGCCAGATGCATCATAATTAGCACAGGCTGATTGTGACAAAAATTTATTTGACACTTGCACCCTTTGCACAGCCGTCTGATGTAGTTTCTTTAAAAATGAAACATGTTTTTAATGGACACAAGGCTTATATTTATGACTTCACCTTGTGGTTCGCCGTCACCTGAATTTACTCCATAAAGGATTCATGTTCAGATAAAGGTAAACAAAACGCTTTCATAGAACAGGTCTCATCAAAACCTAAATAACTGTGCATGGTTTTGTTCAGATGCTTATACCAGTATTTTCTTGTGTCACTATTTGTGTATAGAACTTGTCTCTTTCCTCTGTCCCAGTGCTTTTGAGCGGAAGGTCAGAGTAGGTGATGCCACGTGTCCCTGTGGCACATGGATGAGGTGTTTGTTGCCAGGGTAATTGGCCTGTTTGTGAATGTCTGTTGCTGTGAGAAAGCACAACATTATATCTGTTGCATCTCAACTCCTAATTACTATTTGCATACATTGGTCATTAGGCCTGTTTAGAGATAGAGAGGTCAGGGAACTCAGAGGTTTAAAAATAGTCACAAAGCAAATAACAATAGATACAATGGGCTATTTAAAAAAAGTCATTGTGTTTTGTGAAAGCTTAAATATACTGCAGTATAGATAAATTTGGTTAGATTGAATTATACGCAACAATGTGTCAGGTATCAGCATGGTGTGATATGGAACTCCTAGTATTAACAGACGTCACATGTACCTGCCATAAGGTGCACTGTGCAAAAAGACAACCAGAACAGATCCTTTACCCAAAGTGGCCATATGGCTCAAAATGGCCACCCAAGTAGAGACCATATGCTTCAGGAGTGGCTGGTACCACTGTTTCCACTGCAGCATTAGAACACTTGTTCACCCTTTTTGCTTCTTTACCATAGTTTGTATGATAAGTTGGGAGTTGGTGATAGAAGATGATAGAAAGGAGAGTTAAGTGTAAGCCGTATTTAAAAAACTGAAAAAAAAAATGTACGTTTGAGCTAATTAAAGCAGCACACAAAGCACAGCTTGACAGATGTTGCAAGTTAGTGAAAACATTCACAGCAAACCATTGAGAAAAGATGCCATCATTCATTAATCATATGTTACTGTGCCTGCAGTGATTAATTAACAGATAAATAGGATCTGATACCTCAGTTTACCAAAGGACCTGTGTGATATTGAATGTGCTCTTCCGTAATCTGTCTTATGATTAAAGTAAAGCAATTGTGCTTTTTTTTACATGTACATATACTAAGCTCTATTGGAAATATAGTCTGAAGAGTTTAAAGGGAAACATTGACAGGACCCATAGAAAGCCTGTCCTGGTTGTGCTGACTTTTACAGTCACAGCTCTTTGCTGCATAGATGGGAGTTCTGTAATCCTATTGAAACACTCTGGGAACTAAGCCTCTGAGGAACAAGCAATGGACACCATGGCTAACACTCTTCCCCAGCACAGAACTTGATCCAAATGAATAGTGATGTTGGGGGTGTATAGGTTTTGAGGTCTGTTGAACATGCTTTATTGTAGAGGTTTTGGCCTATACCTATAGTTTTACATAATGTCTACTGTTTGTTATAATACATTATCACTGATCGATTACCCTGCAAGGCCCAGGACCTTCTACTCAGTTTATCTGTATCCCACAGAGTGTGCACATCTGCACGTGTGTGCTTGGAGATGTATGCAAGTGGTCCTTGACTGCAGAGGATAGGTGCTGATTAGACAAGCTGTTGGGGTCTTTTGTGCTCCTCGGGGGGTCTAATTGTTCTTTGTTTAGTGCTCAGCATCTCTTTGAAGTCTTTCATTCAATTTATGTCCTCACAGATTCTCACTCCCCTTTCACTTCTCTATAGTATCCTCCTGTGCTTTGCTGGGTGTCAAACCCCTGCCTTGTAATTATATAGCAACATATGGAAAGTACATGAAGCATGAAGGGGCAGATGTAGATATACACAGATCCTTTAAGTCTTTCTGAAGCTTTTGAGGCCTACCGCTCTCTGAGCATTACACTGTATAGAATCATATGAATCCTAAAACTACATAGAACTATAAAAAAAGTTAAAAACAGTAATACAATATAATACAAATAATATTATAATTCTTGCCTTTTCCTACTTCTCCTGGCAACACGTGACCATTATAACAAAGAAATTCTTTGTAATGTTCTACAGATTTAGTTATTGTCACAATAAATTCCTGTTTACTATAACATTTAATAATGTTCAGTGGATATGTGCTGAATAAGCCAATAATATTAAAGCCCAATAAAGTTAGTCTTGGATTTACTCTGGTATATGAACCAGAAACTCCTGTTGGTTTTCAATGCCAAAAGTCCCCAAGGAAGAGCTGTTTATGCGTGCATGACAAAAACACTGGCACTAACTCAGTGTGTGAGAAAGAACATGAGTGAGAAGATTTCTTTGTGTAGGGAAAGAAAAGAATTTAGGGAAAGCAAAAGACGTCAGTGTTGGTTAAACCTGTTGCTTGCTTCAGTTGCCAAGGGCTACCTGTTGCTAACAGTGAGCTTTTCTGTTTGTCTTGGAATAGATCAAGAATGCAGCAGCTAATGTGCTGAGGGAGACCTGGCTCATCTACAAACACACTAAACTGATGAAGAAGATCGACCACTCCAGAGTCCGCAAGCACCAGCGGAAGTTTCTTCAGGCTATCCACCAGTGAGAACACACTCAACACAGGGGGCAGGCTGATGAAGCCTTTGAAATCAGTTGTGCTTTCTATCCGCCCACAGGTTGAATCAACGCTAATAATCAGATAAAGTGCCTGAATCTCCACACACACACGAATACACAAAATGAATCATCTACTAACGACCAGGTTTACTCCAGGCAAATACAGTTGTGGGACAGGATATTGTGCAATGTTTGTGAGACTCTGAACATCTCATCCCTGTCCTTAAACATGTTTATTAAACCAACACATTAATTCAACTCCACTGTTATTCAGCATGCTTTTTCCGATTTATTTGATAGTCCAGAAACTACATTTTAAAGGCATTGCGATCTTAGAAAAATCTATACTTTGTCTAGCATTAAAATTAAGTGGCTCTTAAATTTTACTTGTCCCTTTGATCTTGAACATTCCTGGCAAAGCTAGACAACATTTGAATAAAGTGTCTTCAAAAGCCTGAGTCTGGAGACCTAAGACTCTCTTAATTGTAGCATAGCAGCATAATAATGAAAGACTGTTTCTGCAAACACTTAAGTCACAGACCAGCACAAATGAGAAAAGGTCATTCATTTGCATATTTTTGTTTGCATTAAGAAGACAGGACAATTTAGAAATAATTGTATTAAATTCCCCTAGTGCCTGTTCATTTTGAGATGTTATGTATTAATGTAGGATTTTTGATTTTCCATTACAGTCAGTGGTTCAGTGACAGGCTGCAGGTAAAATGAAGCAGGCAAGGTGACCGTTCCACAGTGTTGCTGTCTGGACCCATGGGGATTAGCTCTCTGGACCAACCTCTGTGTATTTACTGGGTTTTTCCATTTGTGTACTATGTGTGCTTGTGTCTTTCACGTGTGTCTATGTAAATGCAGATTACGCAGCGTGAAAATGGAGCAGAGGAAACTCAGTGATCAAGCCAACACACTAGTGGACCTCTCAAAGGTAACCGTAACCAGCACCTCTAATAATGTCGCTGTCATTGATGCGCAGAGATGTAACATGCCTTACACACCCCTACACACACAAAAAAAAAAAAATACAACAGCATTCCTTCATTTCCATGCTGACCAGCCCATTTCTATGGCATTGTGTCTCCTAGCAACCGGCCCGAGTCTTAAAACAGGGATGACTGAGTGATAGCGAGGAAGAAACAAGCAGAGGGTGGGAAAGGCTCATGTTTTTCTGTTGCCGTGTGGGTGTCTTAGTGAGAATGAGAGCACATGTGTGTTTTTGTGCCTGTGTTTGAGCGTGCGTGCTTGTGACAGAGAAAAAAGGGAGAAAACATAGTGTACTTTGTCTTTCTAGTAAGCCCTAAGCACCAAGTATTTTGCCTTGTTATTATCCCTTCTCAGTAACTGAATGGGCCACTTGTGCGTTCACATGGTTACGGAGGCCAGGACATGTGAGGCGTTTGTTTCACGTTGTTTGGACATTCACACAAAGACTTCCCTCCAGCCTCCTTGTCATTTTTTTCTTTTGCTCAGTTTCTTAGTCATCCTTCATTATCCTCATGCGTACCCCCTTGCACTACCCCTTCTCTGAATTGAATCTGAATATACTCCAAAAAGCTCTTAATCTTTCTGTCTACCTTCTTCCAAAAAATGCTGAGTCACCAAACCCTTTCCCTTCTTCTTCTCGTCCTATAGATGCAGAGCGTCATGTATGAGCTGATGTCAGAACTCAACGACCGCAGCGAGGACTTGGAGCGGCAGATGTTGTCCCTGGAGCAGCGGGTGGAGCAGCTGACAGCTGGATTCAACGCTCTACCTGCTCATCTTTCCGCGACTCTCAGTGCCCAACACGCCGCCCTGGTCCACCTGCTTCGAGAAAGGGACTCAAGGGATGGCAGAGGAGGCGGTGAGGGAGGTGCGGTCGTTCCTCTGTCTCCTGTCACTCCTTTAACCAACGCTCCCTCTTCAGCTTCTCCAGTCCAGGTCTCTTCTCCAGCACAAGCCTCAGCCCAGGTCCCTACTTTAGCCCTGGAATCCCCTCGGTCGCCCCCGCCGCCAAGCCCAGAAGGCAGCCTGGATGCAAGTCCCACGCCTAACATTTGCACCTCGAGCTGCTGAGGCCAAATGAGGACTACTATATGGATAGTAGAGGGGGGGCTGTGCTTGTCCCATCACCTCTGACACTATAAAGAAGCGGGAGAGAAAAATGTGAGGTGATTCTGTGAAACTAACGCTTCCAGGCAGAGCGACTGAGGAGGGGGTTTGCGGAGGAATAATAGGACTAAGATGGAGGGCCTGTGTGAATGATGAGACAGTGAAGGATTTTGGGGCGATTTCCTTGAAGAGGGACTAAGGAGAAAAATGGAGATAAAACTGAGACTAAAAGGTGTGAGCGGGAGGAAGGATGTCAGCAAGAGGAATGGATGGAGGATGAGAGAGGAGGAGAAATAAGAGGGAATAATTATATGAACTCCTAAATGGATACACTCGTATTACTGAAAAAGGCCTTTATTCTTATTATCGCTCTGTCTCTCTTCCCTCTCTCCTACCGCCTCTGATTCCCGTCATCAGGAAAGAATGACCATGACTTTTTATCCTTATGATGTATTTTCTAAGTGAACGCTAACTGTGTGTAACAAACATCCCTTTAACAGAAGGTTCGATCTATACGACCATTTAAAAAAGCTAGTGGCTTGCACTGCGCACACACAATAACAATACTGACTAATTATACACACACTGCACAAGAATAAAAGGTTTTACATAAAGTTCCTTTTTACATTGACACGGGAAATTTATGCACTAGCCTTCAAGATTACACTAAAGCCTAGACTGCCAAGCACTCAATGCACTGCCAATCACTGTAGACACACTGTAAAAACGTTCATCTGTATGACTTTGTTCTGTTGTGGATGTGAGCTAATGCAGTAGTTTAGATTTAACAATGCACTGTTGTGACATTTAAACTACTCATTTGGGAGGAACTGTTCACTGAACTTTAAAAATGACAGATCAAGCTGAAATAAGATGACGTGATATTATGTGACTGGTGTAAACACAATGTCAGGTTGTTAGAGGTGATCCTAAAACGCTCAGACTACATCAAAAAGCATTTTTTAATACTGCATTGATACACTATAGATTTAGTATAGACACCTTCTAGATTTAACATGACATAACAAAAAGATTTTCTATTTTAAAATATCATATTATTTGCTGAAAAGATTTGGGTTTAAAAAAGTTGACTAGAATATTTATAGGATAGGATAAATATAGGATACGGGAAAAAAAAAACAATACGCCTGGGGTTCAAGTGCAGACAGTTGAAGTAACAATCAAAACTTTATCCATCAATAATAGATGGTCTTTACTTAGATATGGAAGGAGTCGGTGATGTGTTGGTCAGAGACGGTGTTGTCAGGCCTTTATTTTACCATTCAACACTAACAGCCGTTCACCTTAGCAGAAACCCAACAATAAGTTAACTGTGGGATTAGAAATTAATGTTTGTTCCTACTATGGCGCTTGTTAAAAGGAAGATAACCTTATGGCCATTCTTATTCACGTTGGCAGTCCTCAAACAACTCCCTGTTTTCATGAATGTATACACACTGGCCTGCTCCAACACATAAAAGTAAAACTGCCACGCAGCCACAGAAACAAATGCCCACACAAACCTGCAAATATATATATATACACACACTTCTACAACCAAAGTGCTCTCTCTTAAATGGACTTCAATAAAAGGCAGGGGCCGCTGCTGTCACTGGGGACAAGAGATACCATGCAGATATCTTGACAATATTTCTGAGGAAAAAACTGTGAAAATCTGGTCTTGGACTTTTTACAGTGCTGTACATGGGCTGCTCATTACTGCTTTACTCACCATCAGGTGGACTGCAGATGAACCCAAGAAAACACAAATAAACCTTATAAAGGATAATGGCCATGAAGGAACAGCTGCTCATGAAATAAATAAACACAAAGACTAAGATATAAACAGTTCAAATTGTAATGGGCCGATGGCAAAGAGAAAAGCCTACCTTTGCTTTGGAGACACTATCTCACACTGTCCAATGGCGACACGCTGTGGCCGGAACACTTATTTACGCTTGGGAAATTGTACAGTATGCTATTAACAAAATTTAGCTTTGTATTGCTTAGTCTTTTTTACCATTATGATTAAACCAGTCATAGCTGATATAAAATATTATTAAACTATAGTATTATTCTCATTTGTCATTTCATTTCTAATAAATGTATTACAATATGTTAATAATGAACAAGGAAAGTGCCGTTTCAGGTTGAAATGATTTTGTAATTTTATTTTATCAGAGAGAATTAATAAAGTATATATCTATAACAACACAAGGCTCATGTGCAGTTTACTCAAATGTTTATGTTGTCTCTGAAACAGAATCATTTTCCAGGTGTAATTTGAGGGTAGGGATTCATAAGGTGCTGGGTTTTAAGTTCCCAGTCATTTTATTTAAATCATGGACAAGCATCTATGCGAGGTGACCCTGTATATAGGGCTTATAGGGACTGATGAGAACAATTCGATTCATTTTGTCAAATGTTAAATAATATTTTGTCATTAGTAGTGACAATTTCGACAGAGTAGCTGCAACAAATACCTAAGACCAGACATTGTACTATTTTGAATTCTACTTAATTGTGAAGGCCTGCTTTTTAACCAGTTAAATAAATACATGTATAAATGTACAAAAATAGTAAACCAGTGTGTAGTTAGTGATTAGAAGATTCTTCTAAGCCTTGCAGGTCATATACTGTAGCATACACAAGGTCTCTTATGGTTACATTCAGGATAAACTATAAAAAAATACATTCCTTTGAGTACACAATGTCCAAATCTTGGCCAGAGAGGCCAGATGGTTTGAGAGAGGGGTGAAGGAAGACATTTTTGTTAAAAGGATAAAGCCCTTTTTGAACAGAGGAGACACACTTTGTTATCACCTGCCAGTTATTTATAACTGTGTTGTGAAACCTAAATCAAAACAGTTTCACTCTAGAACAACAACAACACCTGAAGTGAGCAGTGAAGTGACTAATGACTCACCTGAGCCTTTAACAACTCTCACATCAGGAGTCACCCTGCCCTTTCAAGGTAACAACCATGAGACCAGAACTGCCTGGTCCCATCAGAGTTCATTTCAGGTCAAACCCTCCCTCTAGAGATAAAGCTCAGCTCTCTTCAAGTTGATCTCAGAATTGATAAAGTTTCTTGGACAAAGGATGAAACATCTTCCTCTTAACAAACTAAGTCCAGATTCTTATGCTTCAACTTTTTCTATTGAATGGAAATAAAAAAAGAATGTTCTATACTCTTGAACCCAATTGATTTAAGCTGGCCTCCCTCTCTAAACAAATAATGGCCTGAAGAGATCATTTGACAGAATCTTTGTGTGTGTTGTTCTTTGCTCTTGCTTTTTTTTTTTGCATGTGAGTGTGAACACGTTGCTTTACTAAAGAAATCCTATCAGGCAATGTTACGCTGCAGTGTGGTCACACATGTCACTTGCATGTGGTTCGCCTGTCAAATGAAATGTCGACATTGTTCCCATAACATTGGCAGCATCTGCATTTTTTCTGACAGAGGAGAAGAGTTTTGCATGACTGCTTACTCCCTGTCATTGTTTTATGGTAGAAAGGACTACTCCTGTAATAGTCCACCAGGAAGAGATCTCTCACATTGGTGTTTTCTGGGCGGCAGTGGCTCAGTGGTTGAGCGGTCGTCCTTCAACCGGAAGGTAGGCGGTTTGATTCCCGCTCTCTCACAGTTTATACTGTCGTTGTGTCCTTGGGCAAGATACTTAACCCACCTTGCCTACAGTGGTGTTCCAGCTGTGACACTGGTGAAAGGAACCTTAATGTAAGTTGCTTTAAAATGAAAGCGTCAACTAAAAAAATGGAACATTGGTGAATGTAAGTCGCTTTGGATAAAAGCGTCTGCTAAATGTAATGTGATGTGTTTGTATATTTTTCTACACCAATGTGTAGAAAACCTGGCGTTTCCTAGGTAACCAGGGTACAAAGGTACATTTCTACAGACATGCATGAGAAAAAACATTATTTCTTAATGTTATATTATCAATATTATTGACTGTGCACTATTAGGTTTTACTGAGAGTATTTTACACTAGCTCAAATGACACCTTTTTATATTCATCCAGTCATCTTCCTATTATCTCATTATAGGTCTCATCTTTCAGTTCTTTTTCTCTCAACTAAAAATTTTTACAGAAACAATTTTGATCAAGGGGCAAGAAAAATGTTGATGTAATACAAATTAAAAATATACTGTTTTGTGGTTTGTTACGGCTCAGCATCTCTGCAGACGGAGTTACCACATTGCTGCGTAGTTTATTTAATCTCTATACATTTATTGTCCTAAAATCTGAGGTCACTGGCCTTTGACTTACGTGAATGAGTAATGTAAGGCAGTAAATCATTTTAATGCTCTTACAACATAACCCTGACACATTATCAGCCATAAGGAGTTTATAGTTCTGTTTAATACCCCTCGGTTTAATGGCTTTATGACATATCCGACAGGCTTAGAAAATGATCACTAGATAGTTCAGTCAGCTTTCTAGTTTACTTCAACTTCTGCCTCAACCAAGCCCTTTAATTTTTTTTTTTTATGTATTATGGTCGTAAAGAGACTTGGCCATCTAAAATGTACAGTATACTTGAAGCCTAAAGCACTTGCACCTTTGCCCAGTCAGTTTAATCAATAAGAGTTTCTTACATTTTAACTTCTGAGTTTTCATTATGTCAGGTTTTCTTAGGGGTCAAACGTTTGGCTAGTGATCCAGAGTAAAGCACTGGTTCTAGGATAGACCAGAATTAGCTCTATGGCAACACCAGCCGCCCACTCCCTCTTCAAGTTCTCTATCTATCTAACAGATAGCAGAGCAGAGGTTGTTAATTGACCTATTTTTCATTCTGTTCAGCTGAATTGAGATGAAGGGAGAGACGATGGAGAGTTTAATTATCCCACAGGGGAGTTTTACGCTGGCTTGCTCACTGACAGGACTTCTACTGTTGCCACCTGAGCTGACATAAATCGGCTACCTGTGAAGCCTATAATACTACACTATGGTAACTTTATGCTCTTTTTAGTGAAACTGTGTGTCTAGGTTTCTGGGACATGGTAGTGCTCTGTGTCAGTGTCTTGCCTCGTTGTACATCAGACGTAGCCTCTGACCCATTGGAGCGGCTGAAGGTGGGACAACAGAAAGGGAATTAATGTCGATGGATGCCAGCAGTGTCACTGCTTCTCAGAGACCAGGTGGGACTTGGACTGTTATATCAGGTGCCAGGGGCTTTAAATTAGATATTTTTACAACTGAAAGCCCACTCTACAGCTGTCTCACTCATAACAACAATACTCCTGGTGCATGATTGCATTACCTTGGATGTTTGTCAGGACTGAAGTGAACTGTCAAAGGAGATCAAGCTCAAAGAGTCTCTCTTTCTGTTCTTTCCAGCCCAAAATGAGTTTGCAATTGTCAGTACCAGGATTCCCGAGGCCCAGCACATTACTTACATTCACTTTATGTTACTCATTATCACTATCTCACTATGTAGCCTCTCTCCCACTTGTGCTATATTGTATTTAACTTATCATTTTTGGCAAATCCTAAGCCACACAATCACACAGAGGCAGGATTACATTAGACTTTCATATTCATTTGAACTCTGTGCTTTACCTGCCCCCTCCCTCCTCACATCCCACTTTAGTCACTTGCCTGAAAAGTGATGGTGGTTTCCATAGCAACTGTCTGTGCCTGTATTAGAGGGGGATTTTCTTACACAGACCAGAAAGGATGCCCAGCCGAAGGGAATGCACAATGTACAAATGCATGCTCACAGACATGGCTTTGTGAAACTGTTGATTAGCAATCAGCAAGTTCTTCAAGCTACGTGTTTATTTTTAATGAAGATAGTGAAAGCTGTTGATTGGCTGATTCCAGCAGCAATAGTTTGACAATATAACAAATTAGATATTCAAGTGAAATTCATTTTGTGGTTCATGATCTAATGTGAAAAATGTAAGTGAGAAGCGTGAGTCTGGATTTCTTTCTTCACACTTGACAAATTTTAAGTGCTTTAAATGATAGCAGTAATAGCTCTGCAATTAAGATGGTGCTGTGCTAATAGTGATAGACGGTGATGTCTTAAAAACATTCACAGCAATCTTTAGCACAAATGAATATTTGTAGTTTCTGTAAATTTACATTTCAAGAATGATTTGCCATTCATTCTACCTTCTTTATCTTTTAGTGCTGTTTACATGTTTTGTCTGACTCTCACTTTCTGCTGCTGTGATATTCACTTTCAATTTTGAAAAACAAATGTAGGTCAGGAAGAGAGGAGACTGCATTATTATTATTTCTGTCCATTAAGAGCTAGGCTAGAGCAATGGGGGAAAATTGTGCCTGGTTCTACCAGAAAGAAGTTTCCACTGAGCCCCCAAAAAAGTGGGCAGACTATTTAAGGGGAAAATAATTAATCCAGGAAATGATCACTGACTCAGGAATGATTAATTTCAAGCAATGGCAAAGTGACGGATCACCCGGCTTTAAATGCTCTTGGCCACTCAGGAATCACATTCATCATAGTGACTCAGGGTCTCACCCTCCGAAGGTGTGTGTAGGTGCAGGATTTAACTTGTCATGTACATACTCTTGCACAATAAAAAGGAGAAAAATATGAACATAATTATTTTCCCCAAAAAACAAAGAAAAGTACCTCTAAAGACGACAGTAGTACCCCAACCACACTTTGAGACGCATTGCTGTAGATTAAGTGCTACTTGTAGATTTTTTTAAACTTACACACAAAAAACAGAGGTTTATTAGCTCCTGCTCTCCTCTGATATGGTTTCTGCAGAGGTGATTGCCATGGAAACAAACAAGGTCAGCCAGACACTGCACAGGTCAGTTAATCACTGGATGCTGCAGCTAATTTATAATTATCTATCCTTGAAAAAACAATGTGTGTAGTGTTGTGTAACTCTGTGTGGGTGCTTTTAGGACATTTAGGACATTGAAAACTACGGACATAAAGAGACACACAACATAAATACACAATGGCTTTCTGTTGTTGCATTGTTTTGTTTTTTTACATCAATACCTAAAAGCGTAACTTTTTTTTAAATTTTTACTTTGCCAAATACTTATCTTTAGAAAAAGACTGCAAACCAATGTTTATTTTGTTTTTCATTTAATGCCTCCTCATTCACACCTCTGTTCACTCTTCTGATGGACTGAAGCGATGACAATTTTTGCAGTCCAGACTGTTCCAGTATTTTTCTACATTTATATTTCCACAGCCTTGCATTTGTTATTGAGAGCTCCACCATGACAGTGTGGTTTATAAAGCCCTAGCATTTAAAGAGTTATCACATAAACAGACTCATTTATGATCCTTGGCTCATGGGGTTCTTGAAGTACAAAGTGCACTCTTCCCTGCGTGTGTGTACACAGGTCAGTTCACCATGTTTCTTAAGTCATCTTTGGGGGGTATCTGGGAGTCTAGTCTAGTCTCAACAATGCAACTTAACTGATTTTCCCTTTTTTAAAACGCATTAGAGTTGTATAACAGCTAAAAGACTATAGGAGACAAATGCTGTCAGAAATCAAGAGATTAACTTTACAGAATTATCTTAAAAATACTGTATTGAAAATGTGTTGATGTGAGACATTCTGGCTGGATATGTTCTCACACAATGGTAGCATGCTCTCGAACTCAAGTTACAAAAAGTGGGTTACCTGTTAAACCAGGTGCACATGGTCTTTGAAAGAGTCTCCTTATTTCATGTCAACAAACCATCAAAATCTATTCAGTAAAATTGTAAAGATTTTCTGGCTCCAAATTTGAGTAAAAAAATGCTGTGGAGTCAAACATAAAAAAATACATTAAACTTGAAATAATAGTAATTTAGTGACAAATGGTAAACTAAAATCATTTTATTTCCATCTGTCCAATATACAAGCAAGACAAGACAAGATTTGAACATTTACAAAAAAATGACTTCCTCCTCTGCTGGTTTTAGTGTCAAACTCAAATCAAATAAAGGCAGCTGAAATGTCTCAACCTGTTCATCACATATTACAATTTTATGAATGAACTAGCCAAGCAACAGTGATTTTGGTTGCTGGAACATCAGAAGTTTATATATTGTTCAAACCAAAGGTTTGGGCGCAATTATGTGCAGTGTTTTACAAACAGAACTCAGCATTGACCCAAGGTGTTGACTGACTTAGATAACCATTTATGTTTCAATATTAAGTTTTAAAAAAGACACATTTGTTGGATTAAATTGACCAGGTAACCACAATTGCTCTCTTTGGTTGGAAATTACTTTATCACAATGGCATTATATGACAATATCCCCAAGGCCTTCGCAAAGTCAACAGAAATAATTTATTTAAAAACCTTGGGTCCATACTCCACACTAGAGCTCCCAAATGCAATCATAACTCAAACAGTTTCATGAAGGCAAATTTAAGACAATCTTCCAAAGTTTTAATGGGAAACCAGATGACAAACATGCAAGATTTTACCAAACACTACTGAGATTTATTAAGACAGAAGTATATGAACCACTCCTCTGTATTTTTAATTCTTATAGAACATGATGTTCTCTCATTTTGCAGCATTAGCGTATTGGCAGCGTCACCTTACGACCATCAACCCGTGGTCCTCCTCTTCAACCATGTCCAAAGCATTGCATCACAATCACACTAGTGCTGTTTTCTCCTGAACGAACAACCTACGAAAGACATGCACAATAGAAAGTTACATCATATTTTATAATCATGGCTGATATAAAACTCTTGCATTTAATCTTTAACCAACACTTTCATAAGTAAAATGTCAAACATGTGAAATTTGGAAAAAAAACTAGAAGCAAATACACAACCTTCAATAAAACAAACTCTGAACATCAGTGTGTCACATATTAAGTATAAGTAAAAACACTAATTCATATTGCTATACCTTTTCATATTGCTATACCTCAAAGACAGTGTCTCTTGGTTACCATGGTATTCAGTAGAGAGGCCAGAGCATTTGACCTTGATGCTCAGAGGATTCACACACAAACTGTGTACACTACATGACATTTTGCCAATGTACCAACAGGTAAAGTGTAATTTTCTAAAACTTATTTTACTATTGTTTATCAAGTATGCAAACATGTTCTGGCAGTCAGAGGTGAACAAAGAATCACTGAGGATGTATTTTAGCCACATCTGTTACCAGAGTACTGTATGCCTTAGTAGACACCCTTTTCACAAAAGAACACATGAAAGGGCAACACAAAGGCAACTGTCCAAGTGCTTGTTGTACATAATTTACTGTATACTGTACAGCAGACTATCGGCTTGACATGAGAACCAAAAAATGGTTGCACAATGATACCTTCTGAAACGTGTAATACTAAAAGAGGATTAGGTTTCCAAGATTTAAGTCTGGTTATACATTTAACTGACTGAATTTTTTTGTGTCGTGATAAAACCAAATCCTGCTACATTTCACAGATAATGTACTACATTTAATTTGTCATGGTGTACCTTCTGTGAGGCGAGCCTTCCCTCCAGTGGGCTGACAGAGGACTGTGGAGCAGCCAACACAAAGCACTACGGTCTGAGCGTGACTGAACACGGTGGTGATTTTGTAGCAACCTACAAAACAAATACAAAAAGCCTTGAGAGTGCCATCTGGGAAACATTAACATAGATACAAATGCACTTTAATAAAAAGGTGTGTCCATGCAGCTGTTTAGTTAAAAAGCCACTCGACATTCATTTGAAAACAGCCACAAGTTTCACTGTATGCCTTATTTGACACCCTTGTCACTGTAAGGATTAATGACTGGGCAACACTTAAAGGCAAATATACTCCACATAATCTAGTAGTAAGACTTACCCATCAATTAATTTGTGCTACACCACAACTACACCTACTTTTGTATTTTATGTATAAATAGCAAATATTATGCAACAGTTGTAACAGAGTAACATCCAGTGTTGTCAATTTAAAATGTGAGGTTTTACTGACATTGAACAGTAGAGTTAGTATTAGTAAGCATGTGCTGTAACTTACACCTTACTAACCTGGGCATTTAACATCCATAAAATAAGAGTTGGGACACTGTACAAGACGTTTCTTCTTGTGTTTTCTTTTTTCTTCCTCTGAAGACGGATTCAAAAGATCTTTTGCGAGCTAAATGTAAAGAACAGGTAAAAAAAAAAAAAAATTAGAAACATTTTTGATGTGTAGAAAAAGATAAAGTTTTAATATGGACAAATGCAAATAAAATATCAATGTAATTTTACACAAAAAAGTTATTCGGCCAAAAGAAACTCAGAACAACGCAAATAAAAACTTGTAGGCCTATCCTCTGAAGATGCCACGTGACTGTTGCTTGAAAGGGAAAACAGCAATCCGCTCCAATGTTCTTGTCTACAAGTTCAGCTAATGAATTGTTTTCATATTACCCCTAGTGTTATCTGTTCCTAAAAACCAAATGTAATGTCGTTTAACAGGTACAAAACTGACAACGTAGGCAAATTTATCGCACGTGTTTCGCCATATTGCATCTGCATGTTTTAAAATCTTAACCATTGTCCTAAAATGTCACAACGCACTGCAGACACAAACATAGGACACAAACCACAACGATACGCGACGTCATCTTGAAATAATCACTTTAAAAAGGTTATACGCAACTATGAACCCGTTAAAATTACTTACTGGCATGTCTGCGCGTGTAGTCTCTCACCGGAAATCACTGCTACTGAAAAACGGAAATTGTCGCTGCAACATAAAACAAATTTTTTTTTAAAGAAACTTTAAAAGAAACCGTATAATCTGCTATTTACTGTTATTAAATTGTTGAATAAAAGAGTTATTGTACCAGTATGCATACAGAATACTATTGGTAAATTAAACAAGAAATATGCAGTTTAAAAAAAAAAAAAGATGAGGGCTAATGGGACTACGTTACAACCAGTTCTTTAAATAAAGAAGTAAAATTTAATTTGGGAATATGAATAACCAAGTTGTCTAGAGATATTAGTGAGAATTGTAATACGTGTAAATAATACGCTGCAAAATGATAATAGGGTACAACAAGGTCGCGAGAAAGAGACGGTAGAACGTATCCTTTTATTCTGTCCAGAGTACACAGAAGAGAGACAAAGTAAGTTAGATCAACTAGAGGAACTTGGGAGTGTCGAAAAAAGGTTTAGCGTTAACGTAAGCGACTGAACTTGTTTAAAGAATCTGACAGAAATTAAAAGGATATGAGAAGAACCCGAAGGTGGCAGTAATGCGACTTAGTGGAAGCCAGCTACCGGTAAAAAACCCCAAAGAAGAAGAAGAACGGTGATAGGGGGCCATCTAGAGTCCACATTGTGCCCACGCAGCTTGTCCATAAAGCACTTCCCCGTTACGTAGACTTCCAGTGGATCCGGTGGGAGCAAAGTTTTTTTTGGAGGCTTAAAAAACACGTAGCCACCCCGGAATGTTTGTAAACGGAAACATTGCCAGTTAGAGGAATATAAAATACGGTTCTTGGATTATATTTTGATCTGAAGACGTAGCATACGACGTTTTGGATGGAGTGAAGTTTTTTTCCAGCTCAATCCGAAAACACAGCACAGAGGCACTGAGGGGGATCGGAATTTACCGGTGACAAGTCTGGGAGGAAAAAAAGATCTACTCGTTACATGGACCTGGCCATTTTCCATTTTAAATCACCCGAAAGTAGCGAGCTCCTACTTTGTAATAAAGGCTGAAAGTTCATGAGAAGTTCCAACTTTAAGGAACAACTGCAATTATGGCGAAAAAGTATGATTTTCTTTACAAACTGTTACTCATCGGAGACAGCGGAGTGGGCAAAACCTGTTTGATCATTCGTTTTGCAGAGGACAATTTTAACTCCACTTACATTTCAACCATTGGTACGTTAAAGTATAGACTAATGATGACATTGTAGCTTATAAATGGTGTCTTTCAAAATCCACACCCACTCATAAAAAACATTTGCTGTGTGCTTCCTTTATTTGATGTCGAGCATATAAACAGGTTT
This sequence comes from Perccottus glenii, assembly GCA_024416835.2. Lineage (NCBI taxonomy): Eukaryota > Metazoa > Chordata > Actinopteri > Gobiiformes > Odontobutidae > Perccottus > Perccottus glenii. The sequence goes on from CM044551.2 coordinate 15,509,096, forward strand.
CTGATTTCATGCTGCTCTCAGGCTGCTTTCATGTCTGAACTAGTCTGTGCGGTCTTGTTCTTCTTCTGTGTTCACTCTTACTGTGTCTTATCATGTTTTAGCTCCAGTGTTTGAGCTGTCTCTTCCCTGACCCTCTCACTCAGATCTCATTTCTCTCACTTGGCTCCCTGAGGGTCCACCCACCCTCATTCCTATCTCTTTTAACCATCTCAGTGCTCCCAGAAGAATAGTGGAGTATGGCATGCACAGTGCTACAGCTCAGCTCTGAGGTTGTCTCTTTGCGTGTTTGTTCCCAACAGCAAATCTCCAAAAACAGTGTGTACCTATATAGCTTTTTCCTGAATTTAAAAAGAGGGTTGGAGGCAGCATAACCCAAACATAACCTATATATGGCTGAATTGAATGGTCTGAATTGTGTGTGCAATAGTGGGTGCATTTTAGCACATATTTTAAGTTTTTACACTTCTCTGACCGTCTTCTTTTTTCCTCTTTATGCGTCCCATAGGCATCGATTTCAAAGTGAAAACCATTGATGTAGACGGAAAGAAAATAAAACTGCAAGTCTGGTAAGGGAACAGTTTTCCCCTTGTCTGCTAATGTTTTGTTTTTTTTTAAGCTGATAATACCGATAAGATTAGAGATGTGCTCTCGGTTTCCTGGTAAAACTCCCTCTTTTTTTCCAAATCAGGACTTTTATGATAGGGTGTATTGTTCCTTTAGTCATTTAACATGACCGCCCCATCCCCATGTCTTGTGAACCTTTTGGAATTGAATGGTGTTCTGAATAAATCTTTCTTAAAATGTGATCTGATCTTCATCCAAGTTAAGGGTATTGACAAACAGAGTGTCTAAATAATTACATAAATCTGCACAAAAAGAACACGTTTATGTGAGCCATGCCTCGCCAAAAAGAGCTTTCAGAGGAGTTACGATCAAGAATTGTTGCTTTACATAAAGCTGGAAAGGGTTACAAAGTTATTTCATAGACTTTAGAAATTCATCAGTCTACAGTTAGACAAACAATCTACAAAAATCCTCTTTGGGACTGTTGCTACCAAGAAGTGGGCGCACCCAGTCAAAATGACACCAAGTGCACAACAAAGACTCATCAATGAGGTAAAGAAACAACTACACCACGAAAAAAGCCACCGCTTACTAAAAAGAACAATGCTGCTCGTCTAAAGTTTGCAAAAGAGCACACTGACACTCCACAGCGATATTGGCAAAATGTTTTGTGGACTGATGAAACTATTTGGAAAAAACACAGCGCTACATCTGGCATAGACAGGGCACGGCATATCGTCATGAAAACATTATCATCATAAAGTATGGTGGAGGAAACATCATGATTTGGGCCTGCATCAGGCAAGTTTCCAATCATTGAGGGGAAGATGAATTCCTAAGTATATCAGACAGTTCTTCAGGATAATGTGAGGATGTCTGTACGTCAGCTGAAACTGTAGAAGGCGGTGATACAACAGGACAACGACCCAAAACACCGGTGCAAGTCCACAACAGAATGGTTTCAGAAAAACATAATCCTATCCATATCCATAATCCTTTTGGAGCGACCAAGTCAGAGCCCAGACCTCAACCCAATAGAGATGCTATAGATTGACTTGAAGAGGGCCATATACGCGAGACGTCCAAAGAATATGACAGAGCTAAAGCCATTCTGCCATTGTGTAAATATTGTTAGACACACTATGTTTGTCAATACCACTGACTTAGACAAAGGTCAGATCACATTTTAAGACAAATTTATTCAGAAAGCCTTGCAATTCCATAAGGTTTACATAGTTTTTCTTGCCACTGTTACAAAGTGTCTTTCATCTACATCCAAATCTGTGTTTGCTTACTGTAGGGACACAGCTGGCCAGGAGAGGTTTAAGACAATAACAACAGCCTACTACAGGGGAGCCATGGTGAGTACAGGAAGCCTGTAAGACAGCCGACTGGATAATTAAGCTGACCTCACCAGGAACCTGTAACTATCCCACATTCCCTCTGTTTCCCCTCAGGGCATCATCCTGGTGTATGACATCACTGACGAGAAATCCTACGAAAACATCCAGAATTGGATGAAGAGCATCAAAGAAGTGAGATTCATGTTTTCCAAAGACTTAGCACTTAAAAGCAGACAATGTTTAATCTACATAAAGTTGATAAGTTTAAACCTCAGGGGAGCAACCAAACTGTTGCCCAATGAGCAACTTTGTTTAACTACAAATACTCTGATTTTTTATTTTATTTTTGTCATATACACATTTTATTTTTAAGATTTATTCAATTTACAATTTAATATATCTAATTGCTTTAGCATTTCTTTTAATTAAAATTAGCAGTATTATTCACTATAGATGTTCATATACTTGATACAAACCCGCTTGTTGTCAGTTCACTATTTATCCAGTGCTTAACTTTACCAAACTTAACTGCTTAACTTTTACTACTATAACAAAACCTATCCTTTTTAGAATGCGTCAGCTGGAGTCAGTCGGATGTTGCTTGGTAATAAGTGTGACATTGAAGCCAAACGAAAAGTTTCCAGGGAGACTGGAGAAAAGGTAATAAGCTCAGGGGGGCAATAGTCCACAGACTAAAAAGTTTAATCACACTAAAAAGTTTTTTTTAGTGTGATTTATTATTCACTTACCAACTGCTTAAAAGTGTTCTCGTTTTATTGATGTCTTAGCATTTCATTTACTTAAGATAAAAAAAAAAAAAAAAAACAAGGGAGGAGGACTTTATTTCTCACATCCTGGCATACTGTAACCTGGTCTTCATCTGTTGACAGCTGGCGAAAGACCATGGCATCAGGTTCTTTGAGACAAGTGCAAAGTCTAGCATTAATGTTGATGAGGTGAGCTGAAGCATAACTCTTGACTAAGTAAACAGTATCATCACAGTTCATTAATCTTTATGGTACTCTTTGTTTCATTTTGACTCTACAGTCTTTTCTGTCTTTGGCACGTGACATTCTACAGAAGTCCAGCAAGAAACCAGTAAGACCACACATTGTTTATGCCCTCAAGATCATATGTGATCTTTTTACTTACTGTAAATAAGCAAACTTTTTTTTTCTTTAACGTCTTTTTTTGACAGCATGCCACTGGCCGAGAGGTGAAAATCACCAGCAGTACAGAGAAGAAAGCCTCCAAATGCGTTCTTCTCTAGATGCTCATGAAAAGCATATCTCCAATTTTAAGGACACTACAGTATTACTTATAAACATACAACAGTTTTCTGTCTCCATCTTGTGGTTGCAAATGGAAATATCTTCAGATGCCAAAAATTATACCGTCATTGTCACAATCGCAATACAACATAGACCCCACAAATTCTTTTTTTTTATTGTTTATGTACTATTAAATGTGTCTATAGCTGGACATTAATGTGGCCTGTAGTACAGCTTAGTAATTGTCTTTCAGATTCATGACATAATTGCAATAATGTAAAGGGCCAGAGAGTTTTGTCTTCAAAAATAACTCACCAGTCTGTTATGTGTTAATATTTTCAGTTTTCAATTCCATACTAAAATGTTTTCTCAACAATACCAATGCTATAAGGCAATAGCATATAGAAATCAACAAGTTAGGTTTCAGCAGGTGTATTAAAAAGTCAAGTCAAAGTTATTTTATATAGCAAAACCTCAGGTGACCAAAGAGCTGTACAGGCAGTGCAGAGATTAAAAAAAGGTCATGTAAAATTGTCATGAACATATCAAGTGAAAACAAGAGGTCAAAACTAAAAAACAGTGTAGCCAATTACATAAAGCTGAGCCCACTGTAACTAAAATAAGTAAATAAACTAGCATTATATAAAGAAGGTGTAGAGAAAGTAGAAGATAGGACAAAGATAAGTGATGAGTGAAAGGTGAAGAATGAGTGAAGATGAAGAATGATGGCTAAAGTGAGTGTATGGAAAGAATGTCTGCAGGGGACAGCAGTACTCGTGTGAACTGATTCATGTGGCCTTGCCTTTTATGAGAGCCTCCTTTGTTAAAAGTGACTATTCCAACTTTAAAGCTTAGCTAGATTTTAGATCATAAAAATGTGTGTTCACTGCGTCTTACAAAGATGTTTTTTTTTCTTTCATATTTTGCTCTCCCTCTGTGTGTAGGTTGCACATGTCACACCCCTGCTGAATAAAACTTAAAAAAAAAAAAAAACTGTATCTTTCAGTTTAACAAAATCCCAGCTTGATATTCAGCTCTGTTTAACTCGGTTCACACACATTCAGCAAAACCTGGAAGTAGTTGACCAGTTTGGCAATCAGTTATGTAAAGTTTATGGTACATTCCTGATGAGGGGCCACAGACTTTTTCCGGACAACCATTTTATTAAAACTCTCGTTCTCCTTTGCCTTAACCATATCACCCTTTTAAAGGTGCTTAATATGGGATATTTTTATTCCTGCAGCATATGCTTCGGAGAGGCCGTCGCTAGGCAACTGCCCCTCCTTCGCAGCATCAGCACCACAACTGCGTGCGCGCGTTGTGCCGCATCTTCATGTTGCCTGCACGTTGTGCGTGCTTTGTCATCACGCAGGGCAGGTTTCAGTTTGCAAACAAGATACACAGCCTTTGGTGTCAGAGATTCGGGTGGAACAGTGAAACAGGCAGAGGGCAGACAGGTAGAATACAAGGAGAATAAAAGATCAACTTTACACCTGTGTTTTACGTGAAGACGGGACTATGTTGTAGATATTCACGTGACGTGATCTGGAAGGCAGTGTGCTGAACGTCCAGGATACATACACACACGTATTAGCACACGGGCTGAACGGTATGCCCGCGTGACTGCAGGGAGAGGCGGCGGTGAGCTTGGTCCAGGTGGTTGACTGGACCCCTGCAAAACCTTCAAAGCGGACTTGTCAAAGACCTAGAGCTTCTTAATCACGCTTCTGTGTTTGGTACTGCCTGGAGATCGCGTGGACATATTTGTTTCCATTCTTCATCGAGCTAATTAACGCGCTGATCCGGGACCCATCGCTTTTTTTTCAGGGTGACAGGATGCTGAGCAGCTAGCGGTAGAAGGGGGCAACACATGTTTGGATAGCGCTCCTCCTGACAGCATTCAACCCTGCCTAACCGCCTTATTATTATCAGGAGAGGAACAGTGAATGACCGAGAGATTGAAAAAGACAGCCAATGAGCTCTGGGATTGTGCAGAAGCCGCGGCCTAATCCTGGCATCAATTACCGCAATGGCACGACTGAGAGGTGGGAGATGGAACAAGTCGAGATGCTAGCAGGAAGTCAGCGAACACAGTACAGTTAACACATTTGTTTCTGTCTAATCTATGTATTAGCCTTTAGCTACACATACCAACAGCAATATTGTACACCAGTGAGCTACCATGATGGCCTGTGAACTGCTCAGGTCAAAAACACTTACAAAAACACTTAAACGTCAAATGTGATGAGTATGGTGTAGTGGCTGGTTATTTATCAAAATTGTGCTGACTGTGTTCTTGGACAAGCTGGCTGGAGATCACAGCATGGGGCATTGCGGAGAACTTATGGCACCCAGTATGCAGCTTGATGCATAATTGTGACAGAGTGAAGCTTCATGCCAACACTATCTCATCTTTCACTGTATTTAACGCACAGTACTTTGGTTTATGAGCTGAGCACGTCCCCAGCTAAGTCTCCTCCCTCCTTGAGCCCAACATGCCTTCACCCTCTGACTCCAGCAGTGTGGCCTCAGGGTCTAGAGGGTGGTCAGACAGCAGGAGGGGCATGTCAGGCCGGGGTCCTGGTAGTGCGCGTCTGCTTCTCTACCTGGGTCTCTGCCACATGGGCCTGGGAGCCATGGTGTTGGCCTTCTCTTTTACCAGCATGGCCTTCACATCCTCAGCCCGTGTCAGACAGTCCTGTCCGTTCTGGGCTGGCTTCTTTGTAAGTATGAGCCCAACAATAGCACAAGACTTATGTAAGAGACTTATATAAGGTTTTTATATTGTCTTTTTCAGGTGGTTGCATCAGGAATTGTTGGAATTATCTCATGGAGGAGACCTCTTACTTTAGTGGTATGTATGTTTTTGTATATATTTATTTGTTTTCTCAAGCCCACTAAGTGTATCACTTGGAGGACATTGGCCTACATTATTTGAGTGTCTTAAATGGTTTCTCCTCAGGTGTCCCTCTTTATGCTGCTGTCAGCAGTGTGTGTGATTCTGAGTCTGGCTGGTTCTATGCTCTCTTGTCAGAATGCACAGATGGTCAGGTCCATGCTCACCTGCCAGGTAAAAAAAACATTATGCAAGTTCTGCCTTCTGCGCCAAATGTCCTTTATGGCCAGAATAGATTTAGGAATGTGTTTCTATTGTGTTTTTTGTGTAGGTGGAGAGCGGCCTGTGTGTTTGTTGTGTGTCTCACGCTTGCTCCATCACAGAAGAGGAGACCCTGGTTCTGTATCTCAATCCAGACTGCCTGTCAGTCCAACATCAGTTAAAAGTGGGTAGTAAACTTTCATCCATCATTTAGATCAGTTCAATCATGAAAACAAAAATAAATGCATTAAATATAACAATTATTTGTTTACAGAACCTTTTGTTCAGTGCATGTGGTCTCAGCATTCTCTCCACCATCATTTGTACTTTGTCCACTGTGACCTGCAGTATTCACATATTCTCCCTGGACCTTGTACACCTGGTAAGCTTTGAAGGCGAAATAGGCCTTTATATCTTGATAAAAATCAATGTGCCAATATTGTTTTTTTTTGTAATTCTGCTGACTCTCCAATTCTTCCTGTGTAGTTGGCACCACATCGCTCTCGCGCTGTCAACCCTGAATGCACCACACCTCAGGATGCCTTTCTGACCAACATCATGGACTTTGAGGAGTTTGTCCCACCTATTCCTCCACCTCCGTACTATCCTCCTGAGTACACCTGCAGCTCAGAGACAGATGCACAGAGGTATGCATTTACATAATTTTGCATGAAAACCACTCACTGAATAAACTTATTTAATTATTTTGTATGTATCCATGTGTAGCATCACTTATAATGGCTCCATGGAGAGCCCTGTTCCTCTTTACCCTACTGACTGCCCTCCTCCTTATGAAGCTGTAATGGGACAGAGAGCTGCCAGCCAGGTTAGTCTGAGTGGTAGTGTATATAGCAGGCTACACATGCTGATTTATGGATTTGTTGTTTTAAGGGAACAATTTTTGATGCCCACGGTGCTGAGATTTCTGGTGAGAGGGCAACTTCAACAGCCTTCAGTGGTGAAGGTAAGAGAGATGTTACTGCAAATGTCTGATTGGAAAATAGGATTAGGAATAATATACACACACTTTTATTTAAGTCTCCATGGACAGTGGATCGCTGCTGATGTCTGAGATTGTGGACATCCCTGATGACTCCTCCCCCTCTGAGGACTCCTGTCTCATGGAGGTTGGCGTGAGGATCCAAGGGGAGCGGGACAACAGGAGCACCAGTGAGGGAGGAGACGCAGGTGAAGGAAGCGAGTACATCAGTTTCCGTGGGCCCTCATCCCAGACACCGGAGAGTCCATTGGCAGGTGGACCCAGAGCCAGAAGATTCCTGCGAGGAGAGAGGTCCAATTCCTGCTCTTCACCCAGCACAGCAACCCCAACATATAGGTAACAGTATCACAGAATATCATACCGCAAACTGTGGCACAACAAAAATAGCCTAATGTGAAATGTTTGTGTAAATCCAGGTCTCCTGTACAACGTCGCCAGGCCTTGTTTACTAGCAGTTGTTCCCAGTTGGAAGCATTAGGTGTTTCCACCAGTCAACAGCAGTCAGTTATTCCAGAGATCCGACTTCACCCCTCCACTCCTTCACGCCAAGCTACAGGACAGACCTTCTCTGCTCCTCTTACATTGTCTGCAGTGGACAGTAAACATAACGGCCAGGTTCTGGGGCCAGCACTTCCTCGCCAACACCCCTATCTACGAAGAAGAGCTGGAAAAGGTGACAGGGATGGCGAGAGTCTGAGAAGGAGGGAAAGTGAAGGCTTCCTTGGTCTTGTTCGATCTCATAGCGAGCCAGGTATTGGCTCTTCTACCGATACAGGTAATTAAGACTCCTTTATGTATTTATATATTATTAGTTTCTACTAGTTCCTAGTCCTGCTAACAACATCATCTCCCATTCTTTAGTTGACTTTGGATCTGTAAGCAGTAAAGATGCCTGTCACACATCAACAGACACAGGTACATTCAGGTTTATGGTGGTATTGCAACAGTGGAGGCTTTTCTGTTTTGCTGTAGGACATATTTTAAATAAGAAAACAAAGCACTATTAAACTATTTGTATATTTTTTTTTGTCTGATTCTGACATTATTATAATTGTTAAGTACAGTACCAGGGTCTATATGCAGATTTACTAACTGAACTAACTAATCTAGCATTGTGCCAATAATTTAAGCTAATTTCACTTTTTTTTTTGTTCAAAAGCACCAGGATCTGAAGCATGTTTGTTGCCCCGTACCTCTCTGCCGCCCGCTGATGCTTTGCCCAGAAAAGAAAGCATGAAATCAGTAGCCACAGGGGTGCATGTCCCATCCAAACCATCTCCCAGCTCTCCAATCCGTTTAACTAAAGACTGCCACCGGTCTCTAGGTGATCTTAAGGTAAATTTGGGGATGTAAATAAAAGGTAGAAATTCTATAACTGCAGTTTTTTTATTTTTAAATTACTTATTTACAGGTAACTCGCGGTTTAGTGGCTCGTTTCCTGCAGCGCTCCAAACGTAACTTGGTACCTTCATCTGAGCATGCTGGAAATAATGGTCAAGGTCCAAAGAGGAAGGGTGGAGCTGAGGGAACTGGCCCTAACCATGTTCCTCTAGAACAAGTAGGCCTTTGACCAACAGTATTAAAATAAAAGTATTTACATTTTCTCTTCAGCTTAATCTTTTCTGTATGTTTTAAAAACTCTTTCAGGTGTTGAGGACCACTTGGAACACCACTCGGGGATATCCCAACCATCAATCCCGTCACCCTCATCACCGCGGTCACCACCATTCCCACAGTGATAGCCGTCATAATCGTAATTACAGTAGCCGAGCCCCAGAGGGAATTCACCTTCGTAGCTGTGGAGACTTAAGCTCCTCCTCCTTTGCATCATTACGACGATTAGTGACTCCTCATGGGTCATCTGGAACCCTTTACTCAGAGTCTGCACTGTGAGGTGGAGGAGGGGGAGGAGGAGCAGAGAAGACCCACAGGAAGCAGAACTTAAGGAAATCCAAGTATAAAGACATAATGACAATTGTTAGTAATTTGAAGGTTGCCCTCCCCCTTTTCCTTTGTCACCTACATTTTCTGGATCAAACAGCCTTATATAGTGGTGCTTTATATAATACAAAGCTCATATGTCATTGCTCAAACGCATTGGAATACCCGGATGTATACATTTGAGCCACTATTCATTTGACCAAGACAAGACACTTGTGCATTTATATTTTCAGCCTTTTTAGTTGGCATCTGAAAGCATCTTTCACTTGTGTTTGGAACAAGCCCCCTCCTAGTATATAACAAACCTTCTTGTACTTATTGACTATAACATTTTGTATTTTATATTGATTTTCTTTTTTGGGGATGGCACAGGTAAATTCTTAACCGACCAAGTTATTATGTCTTCCATTTAACCTACCATCATAATGTTAGATGAAATAAGATAAGCTGAAAAGGCTGTAGCCTACCACATGAAACATGTCCTCATAAATATATTTTAGAGTTGAAGATTTTACTTTTCCAATGACAACATTGCTTACACATACATATTGGGCTTCGAGGAAAAGCAGTCTGCATTTTAATGCACCCAATGATATACATGCCACAGACAAAGTATGTTCTGGTTTGAAATGTGTTTGCAGTTTCATCTATAGTCACAAAGATTTAAGTTGTTTCTGTGCATGTTATGCTGTAACTTCTCCAATACTGCAAGCACCTTGTGCATTAGATCCCAACTGTCTTTATAACTATATGTCCTCTGTATGTCTTATCTGCATGTTTTCACAATGTTAATTAGGCTACTTTTTTACTTCTTGACCTTTGCTAGTGGCCATTTGAAATTTGTTTGTGTTACTAGAAACCCTGAAAGTTGAGGTAACATTGTCTCTGATATGTAGAGTTTAGAGTTTAGCCAGATGGCCCAAAATATGCATCTGCTTTTTGATTAGAACGGAAAGGGAACAAAGTGCACACAAACTTACTTGCAGTGTAATTTGCACTGTGACTCAATGACACCAAGGGTGTACATATGTATTTCATATAAAGCTTAAATTTACATAACAGGCTGCCAAGGAACCCCTTCTGAATTACATGGATTAAAAATTAAAATAAAAATCCTTTGGCTGCTGATGCACTTGTGACAGCTCTGGAAACTAAATATGACTGCATCATGTCGTGTAAGATTTTTCTTTGGAACGTATATTGGTGTGCTAATTAATGATACAGACTTCATGTAAGTAAAGTAAATGCACACATTTTCTGCACACAGACACAAACCAATACACTTAATTAAAGGCACTGAGCTGTGTTTCTACCTCCTGTCTTGCAAAAACATTAATTCAAATAAATGTATATATGTATGGCAGGCTTAACAGACCAAACTCTCTTAACCTGAGATGTAAATGTATGTATAAATACACATAGACATATTTCAGATTTTAAATGCATTGTCAGTGGCAAAATGTGAATGATGTATTTCACAATATCAAATAAATGAAAACTAACAATTGATAAGTTGACATGTGCATACATTTTTATGTTTAGATATTGTTTACTTTTGCCCTGTTTTTCCAACTATAAAAATGATATTGACAAAAAGGCTCTGTAAGGCTCACCTATTTTCACCTTTTCGCTCCACTCAAAACCAGCCTCTTTCTAATTCCCATTGGTCGCTTGGTGTAAAAGCCCATCCTGGTTCGATCTCACTGTCCAATGAAAATGCTGAATGTCAAATGGAGCCTTTGAATTCCCCACCCCTTGTATTTATCGCAAAGAATGACGGGAAATTTAGTTCGCAATGTTTTCGATAAAAAGAATCACACTGAGCTTGAAGACTACAACTAGCACGTCCTGCTTTTAGGAGACGTTCACAGACTTCAGTTAGACAGCAAGACGCAGGAAAGATTTATCAATTATATATTGAACTGAGTGGAAAAAGAGGCTAACAAACACGATGGTACGTGAAGGGAATTACAGCTTACAGTTAACTAATTTAACTAAATGAGTTAATAAATACTATGCCTAGTTTGTCAGAAGTGAAACAATAGCAGCTAACGCTTCTTTTCGTTGACAGGGGCTCTCTTGGTGACTTGAAATAGTCTTGTACTTTACCGGGCGCTAACGCTAATCCTCAGTGGATTTAGCGAGCTTTTAGCTATAGAGCTAGTTAATATGACCACATTTTAGCTACTAATGATAACTGAATGTAGACACGACCAGCGGTGTAGTGTCTCAAGTTTGACAGCAGCTTGTTTATGGTTGGGACACCGCACATCTGCCCGGGAATGAGAGGACTTCTGAGTAATACTCCAAAAGTAATTCGGACCGTGTGGTTGGCAGCCCGTCAACCAAAACTAAAACGCACGCCGTTTGTTTTGTACTCGTCGTCTTTTCAGGGAGACAACATTTGCAACGGCACACACAACAAAAAGGCGTTGCTGTCAGACCCACAGCTGTTTGAAGCTCAGTTTGAGGAGCTGGTGACCGAGCTGACAGAGAGGGACCTCGACGACCCAGTACTAGCCGATGCCCTAAGTAGGCTTAGAGAGGTACGCATGCTGTGTTGTATCTTTCTAATTTTGTTTAACAAATACTGTGCTAATACCTTCTGTTGGTTCTCAGGTGTTGGTGTACAATGCTCCTGGAGGTAAGAGGAACCGTGGGCTCTCTGTGATTGGCTCGTTACGGGAGCTTGTTCCACCCACTCAGCTCACACAGGACCTAGTACAGCGAGCTCTTTTGGTTGGATGGTGCATTGAACTTGTGAGTGTATACCCAGTAAATGACGTACTGTACATATAACATTGTTATCCTTAAAGTACTTTAAGGTAACCGTAATGAACCATCAACTTCAGCTTGCTGTTTTGGTTTTAAATGTGAAGGTATCTGTTATGTCTGTGTCTTGTAGCTTCAGGCATTTTTCCTTGTGGCTGACGATATCATGGATGGGTCTGTGACTCGAAGAGGTCAGCCCTGCTGGTATAAGAAGGTATACTTTTTTTTTCTTAATAAGGCAGGAACATAATAAATGTATTATTGTTGTAAATTATTTTTACTCTTGGATGTGTTTTCCCCTTTTAAAGGATGGCATAGGTCTGGATGCCATTAATGATGGATTCCTCTTGGAGGCGTCAATCTACAGAATACTTCGAAAACACTGCAGGGACCAACTATATTATGTTCACCTTCTGGAGCTATTTACAGAAGTAATATATAGATTATTTGTGGTTACAGACATGTACACACGTCTATATGTATATGTGTATCTACTTATCTGTATGTTTTAGACAACTTTCCAGACAGAGCTTGGCCAAGCTCTTGATTTAATGACTGCCCCTCCTGGTAAGATTGACCTCAACAGATTCACCATTGAAAGGTAAGATGAGGTCAAAAGCTTATAGTTGGAACAAAACAAGAAAGAATGTAGTGAACGTTTTTATCACAAAATAAGGGTTTAAACCTCTCTCTCTGTTTCAGGTATAAAGCTATTGTAAAATATAAGACTGCTTTCTATTCGTTTTACCTCCCAGTGGCGGCAGCTATGTACATGGTGAGTCTTTAATGACATGACTATCTATTTACATTATTTTACTGAACTGACAGATCCTGATTATGTGTCTGCAAAGGATCCTCAAGTGTAGCTTCTTTTGTAGGCTGGAATTAATAGTGAAGAGGAGCATAATAATGCCAAACACATCCTACTGGAGATGGGGGAATTCTTTCAAATACAGGTCTGTTCTTTATAATTAATGCAATAATAGTCTGTACTGCATCATACAATGCACTAATGTGTATATAATAATATTAATTTCACAGGATGACTACCTTGACTGTTATGGAGATCCTGCTGTCACTGGAAAGATTGGCACTGACATCCAAGACAATAAATGTAGCTGGCTGGTAGTGACAGCTCTGGAGGTCATGACTACTGACCAGAGAGCAGAGCTGGAGGTGGGTATTGTATTGTTTTAAAATGGTATATGTTTATACTGTAGCACAGTACCTGCAAAGCTGTGCGCTACTACTGAAAAACCTTAAACTTCAAATGTGTAATCTTCAGTGGTTTTATATTTAATCACATTCTTGGAGATTAATTAATTTCTGTTGTGGTCACATTTAAATCATATGTTTAGTAAGATTTATGTTTTTCTTTTCCTTAGGCATGTTATGGGTGCCACGATGAAACCAGTGTGGAAAAGGTCAAAGCGTTGTACAATGCCCTACAAATGCCAGTACTCTACCGCAAATATGAAGATGAAAGCTACCAACGGCTACAAAAACTCATTGCTTGTCATGCAAAAAACCTCCCTCACTCAGTTTTTCTCAACTTTGCTAAGAAAATCTACAAGAGAAACAAGTGAAAATAGACTTGGTTTTTTTAGACAGTTCTACAAACTTCAATCAGAATAGATATTTTATTTTGGTGCAACTCACCTCCTCTATTAAAGGTCTCAAACAGCATGACTCAAACAAGGCTGTATAATTTAAAAATCGTTCATGCAGTGTTTTAGTGTTTTACATTTGCGTTTATTGTCATATTTGGACTGTATTTGTACAGGGCATGCAATTTATTTATCCCATGAATATACAGATTACATTGTAAGACATAAGGAACACCTTTTTACTGGAGGTTGAAACTCAGTTGTCATTGGTTTCACTTTATACACTTTCAAATAGCACTGGGGTTCTTTAAAAGCTTTCCATGAGGTTGTACATAAAGACTAATGGTCTTGAAAGGGCATCTCATGATTACAGCTTCAGATATGTAACACAAAACTGTTTTTTTTCATGTCTTTAGCATAATATGTTACTATGTCACAGGACACATTTTTATACTGGTACTGCTGTATATTGACCGTAATAAACTGAAATAAATAATATATTACCAGTAACCTATTTTGTGTATTTTTGATAGTTTTAATGCAGTCTGCTTAATTACAGTCTCTAGTTTCTATTTATTTACTTGAAATATGCACAATGTTTACTAGAAGTCTGTAAATTGAAGGTGTGAAATGTAATTGTAACCTTTTTGGGTTGATCACTGGGTAGAAAATGAAATACAACTTTAGCCCTCTGTGACCACTGGCTATTGTCCAGGCTAGGTCAGGTGACTAAAACGGAAGAAAATGAACTACACCCTTCATCTAACATTGCCTTTTTATTTGTGTATGACTAGGAATTACCTACTGGACTATCAAGGAGGACATCAACTTTTTTGAAACCACATGCGGGAAAAAATGCTAAATAAATAAAGTCCCACAACTAGAGGGGTGTGGTGGTTTGGAGAATGTGTATGAAGGCTGTTGGTGTTGGCGGGGCAGGGCACGACTAGGGAAACTCGCGAGAAGATCCGAGAACTGCTGTGTGGGGAGGTTCACGTTCACACAGGCTGGGATGTGCGAGCATCCGACGAGATGGAGACCTTCTATCTTCACCTGAATCATGCTGTGAGTACGTTAAAAATAAAGTATTTAACTGCGCACCGGCCATTTGAAGGCTTTTTATTTTAACGTTTAGTTAAACGGACGGATTTGAAATCTCATATTTCTACCCAAGCCCTGTGATGATATAACATGTAATTGTGTTTTTTTGTTTCGATCCTCTCTTAAATAAAACGCGCTAATGCTGGTTTTACTTGTGGGTCTGTAATGCCTGATATTGGAGTTATATTGCGGGCGGGTAGGCCTGATACCAGACCGATGCGGTTACAGGGACCCCCTCCTCCTCCGCTCCCCCTCCTCTCATCCTCCCAGTCTCCGCCAGGTCCATGGGATCAATAGTCTACATGAAGGGGTAAACAGTGCATTTCAGCTCAACATACACGGTTGATTCTTTTATTCCAAGGCTTAGGTCTATAATACTTTTGTGGCGGGGCCAAATGTAAGGAAAGTAATTTATATTCCAGAGTGATGTTGAGGGCAGGCTGAGGAATATGCACTAACCTTCGGTAGATGGGCTTTTAAAAAGGCAGGCACGGTGCTGCTGTCTGATTATTTCATGCTCTAGTTAAACCTATGGTATGTTTACTTGCTGTAAATTCTCTTAATGTGCTTTTAAACGTTGTATCATGGCCAGAGCATGTCATTTTATTTGATTGGCATGCACAGATGGAGGCAAAGGGACTACTGTAAAACAATGAATATCCAGTGTTTAGTGAGGCATAAATGACAAGGACAGACATCCTCAGGCTGCAAATAAACTACCATAGTCATGATTTCATCAAATGGGTCGGAATCAAGGACCTGAAATATCAAATGAAACAAAAAAGAAGAGAAAGTAGATTAAGATTACACTACCACTCTTAATACATCTAAGGCAATTTCTAAATGATGAAATCTAAAAAGACTGATTTTATAGTAACACTTGAAACCACTATTCTACAAAAATAGGGGATTAGAAATTGATATCACTGCTTTTTTCTCCCTTGGAACTGGCGGAAATATTTATATTAGGAAAATATATTAGGCAAATAGTTAAACTTGAAATACTCTGCATTATTATTATTATTGCACAGCTAGAATGTTGTCTTTATTCACTGTGGATCTTTTGTATGTTACAGGATCATGGGAATAAAGCCAAGATGTGACCGTCACGGCTGGTCATAGTTTGGGTCTTTCCAGCTTTTACACCGACTGTTTCTATAGCAACTAGAAGTATCCTAGTCTCCTTAAAGTCCCATTCCCACAATGCAGTCCTCATCTCAGCCTCCAAAGTCCCGTCGTTTTGACACAACCAGGCGAACCAGAAATGGACCAAAGTCTAACACGCCTGCTTTAAAGAAAGAGGATAAAAACATGAATACAGTCACCAGTTCTTCCCCCCGCCGGGTGACCAAAGGGCCTGCTGCCTCGTCCAGGACAAGAGTTGGAACACAGCCGCGTGCCCCTTTATTCCAACCAAGGGTGAGCACACAAAAAACGGCTTCTGCAATCTCCAAACCAGTTAAACCCAAACCGAAGAGTGCACGCGCGATGGCAGCAACCCAAATTG
Organism: Perccottus glenii; assembly: GCA_024416835.2. Classification (NCBI taxonomy): domain Eukaryota; kingdom Metazoa; phylum Chordata; class Actinopteri; order Gobiiformes; family Odontobutidae; genus Perccottus; species Perccottus glenii. The sequence goes on from CM044551.2 coordinate 15,525,299, forward strand.
CTCCTGCACCTGTTCCTCCTACAATTCCATCCCTTCTTCCTCTTGACCCAAATTGCAATGAGCCCAGCTTGCCATGTCTGTGCTGCGACGGCTGCTCTCCTCAGGACAATAACAGCATGTTCAACCATAACCACAACAATAATAACACTATCTCGCTCAGGCAGCAAATGCAGCTCCCGCCCCCACCTGGACCTTTACCCCAAAAGCAGGATGACATGAGGGTGGAGGAACAGCCACAGCCACCTGTACAGGCCCAGCTGGACCCTGCTGGCTCTGAAGCTGCCAGTTTAGAAAATGAGGATAAACGTGACGAGCTGGACACCATAAACAATGCAATTAAAGTAGATGAGGATGATGATGACAGCAGTGGGGATATTGATATTGAGGAAGAAGAAGAGCCTGACAATGATGATGACGATGATGAGGATGATGACACCCTTGTACCGTCATGCTGTGACTGTCCACCGTCCCTCTTGGAGTTTTCTTTCACATCTTCGACATCCTCGTCTTCCACTTCCATCAGCTCCTGCTCTGATCTAGACTTGGACTGCGCAGATCAATCTGTTTCAATGTGCTCATCAAATGATCAAGATAATCTATCCTTCACTCTGTCTCCAAAAACCATCTCTCCTCATAAAGCCCCTGGAACCCAGCCTCCAGCACGTTCACCCCCGTCCCTTCCCCTTACTCACAATCCCTTCTACTTAGCGTCCCATTCCCCTGTTTCCCCTTCTTCCCCAGATGAGGGTTACCCTTCTGCCCTTGATTCCCCTGACTATTTAGGTATAAAAGATGATTCAGAGGTGAACAAACTAAGTTTACTTGACTTCCTAGAATCTGTTGGTGAGTTTGGAAAAATGGAGCGCTTCAGTCAAGTGATCCAAGTTGCACATTGGGATCTTGAAGGAGAACAACATTGGGATGTTCTGAGGGATCGTATAGATCACTTAGACCGGTTGGAGAAAGTAAACAGGGAAGTAAAATTAACCTATATTGCTAGACTCCATGAAAAGGGATTCGATCTCAGTGACCTAGAAGAGCAGGACCTCTCTGACATAATGGATGAAATGGGAAATATAGATATTCCCTGGAAGTTGTATAAAAGTCACAGCGGGAATTTGCAAGACTCACAGGAGTTTTCTGATGCTGGGGTTGACCTTACTGCTCCATCAGACAGTGATGAGCCCCTTGCTCCAGAGTCTCTCACTCCTTCACCAATTGAAGCACCACCTAAACCTCCTGCACGCCATGCTAGTGTGACCTCAGACCTTCACACTTATATAAATATCAGCCGGGAGACCACCTCAGTGGCTGTCCCTCTTCTCCAACTCCACTGTCCACATTCTCTCTCAACACTACGTCCCCGACTTTCACTACCTTTAGATGTGAGAAGTCCTCACCTCCTTCTCCTCCATCCATACCACCTCTACCTGCCTCCAAGCCTGTTCCGTATCTCACCCTCTACACCGCCCCCTCTCCAACTATCCCCACCCCAACTCCTCCAATACCTCCCCCTAGGACGCGACACCTCGCCAGGAAAGAAGCCCAGCGCCGTGCTGCTCTTCAAGCAGAACCGGAAAAGACCCCAGACTCTTTGCCACCTCCAACCACACGCCCCCCACCTTTACCTCCTCCTCCTATCATCTCTGTGTCATCCTCCTCTCCCCCTGCCATACCTCCAGCCCTGCCTCCTCCCCCCTCCTTCCATGCTCTGGACGTAGAGATCCGGAAACTACTGATGCTTGCAGGGTTGACCCAGGCTGAGCTCCTCAAACTCAGTCCTGAGCTCGGTGTCTGCGTCGGGGAGCTAGAGGATGAGGATGATGCAGAAAATATTATTCCCAGATGTGTTGAGCAGTGTGAGTACAGAATAAGAGACAGAGAAGAAGAGAAGGAACATGATACTGGGCTCATAGTCAGAGATGAATGGAGCAGCAGAGGCCTATTACATGGAGATCGAAGAGAAGACTTTCTCAGAGAAGCTGAAGAAAGCAAAAAGAAAGAGGAAATCATAAAAGCTCAAAGAACCACGTCATTTACTGAACTGGCAAGAAGACGGAGGAGGAACATTGTTTGATGTCCGAGCCGTACTACAGCACTGGTCAAAGCAGTACACATGATTCAAGGGCAAACAGTGATAAAACATTACGTTATGCACCTGAGTTACCTGATTCACCGCCACCACCTCCTCCACCACGACCCCTTCCCCCTATCCCCTCATCTGCCTCTCCAAAAGTCAGCACTCTCACCGCCAACTCTGCTCAACCTGAGCGCTATGACTGGCTCATAGCATTCACACCTGATTCAGATGCCCCACCCCAACGGAGAAAATGTCCAGCTGAAACCCCAAAGAGGGTCAGTTCATCAGAGTCATCTTCAGGGTCAGCTCCGAAAGTCACAACCTTCAAAGAGCTTTGTTTACGCAACAAAAGCACCTCATCACTAACAAAAGTCATCACCGCGCCCGAGCCGGACCCCTCAGTCATCACACCTGACCCAGACTTACTGTACAATCTGAAGTGGAGGAGAGACACAGCAGGTGGTGATGGTAGTCAGTGGGAGTACACGTCCCAAGCCCAGGCCTTTTTTATGCAGCCTCCGCCTGCACTCACCTCAATGGCTGCTCTGAAGGAAATGCTGCAGAGAGCTGATGAGGAGGGTAGACAACCAGAACTGTGTCCATCACAGAAGATCGGCTGCTCAGTCAGTGACAGCAGTTTGTGGACCATAGGCAGGGAGTGGGAATATGAAGACTTCATGATGAATGAAAAGGAAGTTGAAGAAGAGTTGGAGGTGAGAGGGGAAGCTGATGGTGGAAGAACCCTTGAATCAAGAACAACAGGTGAGTATTCACTTAATATTCAACAGATGTAGTAAGATACAGTATATTGTGTTTATCTATTGTGATTGGCATACATATGGGAGAGAACATACACATCGAGTAGCACAGTTTCATTTTGGGTGGCTCAAGTAATCCAGGATTGCTAAGTGACGAAAGAAACAGAAAACATAACAGATGCTTGTTTGCTTCTTCAGTGAAGCACAAACGATATCCTTGGGACAGTATGACTGTACATGAGATGAATAATAGTGAAACTTATTTTATTGCACTAATGTACAGAAGGAACAAGAAAGATGGAGGTTATTAGTGACTTACAGGGGATGATGCACAATGATGGCTCACTGATGACGAGGTATAAGTGGGCAGTTATTTCAGACAGACAAAAGGGGCAAAGCATGCAGTATATGCACTGAAAGAGGATCAGACTTAGAGGGGGATGGAAAAAATAAGGAGAGAGTAAATAGTAATATAAGAAGAGTGATATCTGTGGCAAATTGTGATGTGATAGTGACATTTCCATAACTCACATTCCCATGTTACTTCACTAACCATGTTTTCTTCTTCTTCTTGAATTTGTATTTTCATTTTCTCTCCCAAAAACTGTTGATTTCACTTTCAGTTTATCTAGTCCTGGATTGTATTTAGCAAGAGATGTTTATGTACCTTTCTCTTGCAGTTCATCCTGCCTCTTCACCCCACCCATGTTCCCAAGAGTGGCAAGGATAGCTAAGATCAAGTTACTTATCTCACAGTGCTGCAGTAGGCAACATAGAACCCAATGAATGCACTATTAGCCAACATGCAGTACCGTATTTTAACCATAATCTTAGACTAAAGCTAATTTACAGAATATTCTTTTAAAAAGTGACTTGAAATATTTAATCTTAGCATAGTTGGACAAGGTTCCAAAAATAATTTACGCAGGACTCACATGTGTATACCTTTAAAAACAAAAGGGGGTGGGTCTTAGTCCATGGACCTATGGCTGCTCGCTAGTGTCAGAAAAATAGGAAGTAGCATGAACTGGTAACACTTCAAAGACAGCACCAGTTCAACTCAGGTATGGTCACTTTCCAGCTCATTTGATTGCCGTAGCCAAGCAGTGATAATGGAGTGTAAGGAAAGGCTGTCCAAGCTGTGAATTTCCAGAAAGACAGATACAGTGATTGGGCAAAAATGGCAGTACTTTCTGTTGACTGACTCAGCATTACAGTAAACTGTGTGCTGTACTGAGGAAGGGAGGGCAATCAGCACAAGACGCTAGAGAGACAGAGAAATAGAATATAGAGTGAAAGAGAGTGTGATCCAGGGTTGAGGGCGTTTAACACTGCAGCATGTATATGTTGAGAGTTTTTCTAAATTGTGTCAATACAGAAATAAAAGAGAAAATAAAAACGTATTGCTTTTATGAATAAACAATACATTTTATGAATAAATTTATGAGATTGACAGATTCAAAGATCTGCTCTACAGCTGTGAGAGTACTTTTACTTTTACAGCAATTAACCTTTGTAGCCATAATATCATTTCCTGTTCTGCCAGTTCTCCTCAATGAAGTACTTCATAAATCAACTCCATTGAATTTCCTTTCACTGTCAGTGTACAACTGTCAATCAACTGTTTCAATGCTGCATTAATGCATGGTGTTACATGACAGTGATTTCTGCTGAAATACATTCATAAATGTACATTTTTGATTAACAGACACTAACATTTATTGCATCTTTTTGTCTCTCTCTTTCCCTTACTTTTCTTACCTCTACATCCCAATTCAATTTTTCTATTGTTTATTCATGACTCTGATTTGTGTACTCATCCCATTCTGCTTGTGTTTGCCTCTTTATCCTTGCCCCTGCTTTTTACAAATTTGCCCCATCCAAATTTGCAGTTTTCTCACCCCTGCTGCCCCTTGCCCAGCCTTCCCTTCCCTATTTCCTCCACCCTGCTGACCCATCCCTCTGTCCAGACTTTTGTAACTCCCTTGCAGATCCCAGACCTCACAGCCCTGTAGGAAGAAAGTCCCCAGAAAAACTGTCCTTCAGGCAATGGGCCAACAGTACCAGTCCAACTTGTGTCCACAGACATGAGTCCAGTACTGATACAACTAATGAATCCATGGAGGATTTTGGCATGGACTCAATTTGTGATTATCGAGATTATGAGCAAAAGCAAAATACACATTTGGCATACAAACAAATTGATGATTCCAAATCCAATGACACTGCGTCCAACTCAATGTGTAATTTTGACTCACTATACTGCAGTGACTCACTCAAACAGAGCTCATCTGATGCTCCTGCTTGTCCAACCCCGTATAAGAATTATGATGTCATTATGACGTACTCCAACAAGGTAAGCGCTGTGGACTCTCTGTGTTATAACGTAACAGAAAATAAGCCCTCACACACACACACCTCCTACACAGAAAGGGTCTCCAAAGAACTTCCTCCTCTTCCTACCGTCTACATGTATCACCCTAAAAACTGTCCACTGCACCGGGGCACCCCTCCCCGTCTGTCCCCTATTGGAGCACAGTCCCCTCCGCAGCGCTCAGGTGCCCCTCCACGGTCAGGACTCAGCTCCCCGCTTTTTCCACACTCACACACCCTCCCTGCCCTGGCTGCTCCCCTTTACTATCCAAATTTGTACCCACCAATACTGCCCAGGGCACCCCCCTTACCCCCCAAACTCTACCAGGCTCCTCCGCAGTCACATGTGGCGAGTAAGACTTCTCTCTCTTTATTCTCTTCCCCTAGATCTTGACCTCTTTCTTTGTCTGACATGTTGTCCGTGTGCATGTGTGTCTGTCTTTCTCACTGTCTGTGTCGGATTTCTGCCCTTTACATTTCAGTCCCGTTTAGAGTAAACCCAGAGAATTTGCAGATTTTGAAAGAGCAGAGAAAATAAAATCATATTGTGAATCAAAAGACCGCTTCTTGCAGGTCATTCAATGTGTGTTATCTTCACCGTCCTTTCAAATCTGCATAGCGTCTTTAAAAGGGCAACAGATGTTCCTGTCAGAGGCTGTCTACAGTTTTGCTCATCAACATTTTATTTCTTTTTCTCTGTCGGCTTTCCTTGTGTCATATATTTTGGTGTAGCTACATTTTTTTGCATGTTGTGCTGAAAAAGATTCCATACCTCAGACATAGTTTTTGTAATATATATTTTCAGTTTTGTGTTGTGTGTATTCATGCATTTAGGCAGTATACATGTATTTAAAATCCAGAGCATCCTCTGAATGTTAATTATGTCTGCATTTATATAACTATGTTATATAAATATATAACTATGTTATATAAATCTGTTTGTTTCTAAAGTATTGCCATATATTGAATCTCCTCCCAAGCTTTGTGCCTTTTGTCGTTTAAAGTGTGTGTATGTATGTGATGAGCTGACAAAAGGACTTCTCCCTTTCCAAATGTGAAGACTACATTTAAAAACTGCTTTTACTCTGTATGTTGTGAGTGCTGTTTACTTTTAATTAGTGCTTTCATTGCTTAACTGCTTTTACTAATAAATAACAGACCTAAATTGTCTGCTCGTCTTGTTTAATTATTCTAATGACAATAAGTAATTAGTACTGTGTTGTGTTGTCAGCTGTCCGCAGTGTCTCGTTTGCTGGCTCAGTCCATAAAGGAGAGACTTGGATGGCTGAAGATGTCAAGCTTCCGATGAGAAGGGTGGGCTTGTCCTCTCTGTGTATACAGGAAAAGAAAGGTATATCCTTTTGTATTTCTTTTTGACTTTGCTCAAATTATGTTTTTGTTGCATTACAAGCTGGAGATGGTCTTATTCAACTGTGGGCCATTGTTCTTTCCTCTAGCTTTGGTCAGTGCAGTCAGTGTGGCAGTGGAAGCCATCTTGGCACAATTCAGCTTGTCTCGAACTGTAGTGCAGAAGGTAAATTTGACATAATATTGTTGCTAACTGGTGTCGGCTGGAAAGTTTCTTTCTCAATTAGCACATTATTTGTCTAAGATAAGAGTCTTCAGTCATGTCACATCATACCAAGTCCCATTTAATTATTCCATTGTGAGTCTTTTTTGGTTTTTTTAACCCTACCCCTAACCACACTGTTTCATTCTTCTCTCTCGTCAGGCCTTATCAGGAAACGGCACTATAAATCCATCTCTGGGCCGCCTCGTGTTGCATGCCTCTGCCCCGCCCTGCACAACCTGCTGACTGATGGCCTCAAACCGCACCAGAGTGACCTAATTGCGGGCAGAAGGCCAAATTCAGCCTGGACCCTGGTCCAGGCTTCAACTAAGCCAGGTATCATACACAAATGCATCACCAATAATTAGCATTATAAATATGAGTTTGAGGTATTATCAAATAGATATTTGATAACAACGATCCCTTTTTTTTCTTTCTTTTCTACCCATCTTTATCCGAATGGTCCTTTTCTTAACTCATTTATCAAGGCTCTAAAACACAAGCTCTGTTCAACCTACAAGCGCGAGTTGGAGAGCTGCATCAGCTCAAACAGAGCAAACATCGCTTCAATGCATTTATCCTTGGCCTACTTAAGTAAGTATTTTGCTGCTGTGTCAATTTTAACTTAGAATAAAAAAATCTAGTCTAATCTGTCTGCACATAAAATTTATATTCCCTTTTATCCTTTGTCTTTCAGCTCCAAGCTTCTTGATTTTTGGTTGTCTCACCTTCAGACTTCAAGTGGTATGTACTTATTTTACTTTCATGTAATGTCTGTGAATGATCTTGAGATACTTTTAACTTTTTGCCTTTATCATTCAGATGTGTTGGAGACATATTACTGCCCTTCCTCCTTCATGCACCTGTCTCTGACCACCTGCCAGCCTCAGTTTGAGGAGCTGCTCCTCGTGCTGCAGCCCCTGAGCCTGCTCACGTTTAAACTGGACTTACTCTTCCAGGATAACCACTTGGATACGCACAGTCACAGCCCAGAGATTCCCAGTCCAGCGTGTCAGGATGTTGGACTACGTGATTCAAATAAGGGATGTCAATATAAGAAACCAGAGGGAAAATATATGGAGAGTCTCTCAGAGGTAGACCTTCAAAGTGCAGAATACAGAAAAGATGCTAAATGCTCACCAGGGTCTGATCCAAAGAATGAAGAATCAAAGTCAAACAGTCCTTCACCTACAAAGGTTGAAGATGTGTTAAAGACCAGCCCTCAGCTACGATGGGTGCAGGAAAAGGAAATTGCAGCTTTACCTTTTCCTGAAGATGAGGACAGTATTACTCAACAGGCAGGACAGGTACACACCTCATACTGCTATCTCAGTATTTGTAAGACTTGACATGATTGCATTAAGAGGCATCTTGTCTGTATTTTAGGTGATACAGCAGGGATGGGAGGCGGTGATGCGCTGGGGAGGTCAACTCAGCCAGAATCTGACTGCAGGGAAAAGGGATGAGGTAAATACGGATGCGACTCATCTTCAAGCTCAGAGTGACTTTGTTCCTGTCAGCAGTGGTGTTCAGATTCCCTGGGGTCTTGAGCGCCTCTTTGGGGCCTCTAAAAGCCCCAACAGTCCGACTAGTCACCCAGCACCAACCAGGTTAGCTTATCTAGTTTTTAGATGCTGCTCTTGTCTGTTGACATAGACTCTTTACAACTTTTTTGTTCTTGTGCCTCTTTTGTCAAGACGGCCATCTCAATGGTTGGGTCCTGGTGTCACAGCATTGACCAGAATGGTGAGCAGCAGCACTGCTCCAATATTAAGGAGGGTGTCCGAGTACCAGGGAGACACTTTGCCTGAGCCAAAGAAAGAAGTTGAATCACTGGAGATAAAGGACAAGCCCAGACCACTGAGGTACCACATTATGATTACAAAAAAAAATAAATAGGGAGAAATTATGATACTATCCTATGATACTGTGTTGTTTAAATGTAATAAATGCCAAATCAATAGCTGCACTTTTAAGTAAATGTGCAAGGTAAGCATTGCTGTGTTTGGGCGTATTTCATTTAATATTTTTGCTTTACTCTTCAGGTCAGTGCGAACACTGTGTGACCACAAAGGAACCGACTCAGAGCTTAGCTTCGGTAAGGGCGAGGAGCTGGTGGTTTTAGGAGGTGTTGACCAAGACTGGATCCGCTGTCGTCAGGGAGACAAAGAGGGGCTGGTACCTATCGGCTACACCTCTCTGATCATGTGACTTCAGCATCTGCTGCACTCAATAAAATTCAAAGAAAAGAAAATAACTATATTTTAGGAGAAAAGAGAGGTTGATGTGGGACCCACTACTCTGTAAGGGATATCTAACACCAGCTTGGTTGGAGTTTGAGTTGAGTGCATCACACCATCTGTTCCACTTTATGTGCATCATTAACAGTCTGCAGCCCTCTCCCTTTACAAACATATTGGAGTTTTACCATTGCAATCCCTCCAGTTTGGTTGCATTAATCTAATGGGTTTTAGCAGGAAGGATGCAGCAGATGGTGTGAAATGATCACTTGAGTTGAATTCCTACCATATCATACTGGAAGACATTGTCCCTTAATGTGCTTCTTTAGTATTTGACTTCTCAAACATTAATCTAAAACCACTCTAATAACATTATTGTTGATACATTAGTACAAAAATGCATTCATGTGTTTTTAGATCACTGCTTGTGGGAAGTCAATAGCTATCTCTGGCCACCGGGTTATCAATGGTGAAAGCATGAGAGAATAGTGGGCCCTTCCTTGTTGTATACTACATTGAAATCTAGTTTATTGTAGGTGTGTTGATCTATGTTCTCTTGACTTCCAACCCATAGTGACCTCTCGCTGTCATTGCCTTGTTCATGTGTGTTGACATGTATTTGACTGTATAAATATATATAAATATATAGAATATACAGATATATAAATTGTTCATAAAAAAGACCAGAAAAGAAGCGCTTGAACAGCAGCTTAAAATTGCAACCATATTAAGGGAGTACTTTATATATGCTACTTTACAAGTCAATAATGTTTCAAGTATGGAAACCTTTAACTTCCATTTTGTGTGCTTAAGTCCTGCCATCATATCATATTATTAGATTTTGCCTCGTAATTCTGACTGTATGCTTTGTAATGTGCCAGAGGGATTTGAATGAATGCCAAACATGCCCCCCCCCTCCACACACACACACACACACACACAGGGGCATCAGCAATCTGTAGCCAATCATTCTACTCTCATGGTCAGTGTGGGTTAAATTTAGACCCTATAAAACTCCACTCTGCTCTTGTTTAACACTATATAAACGTCAAATGAACAGAGTAGAATTGTCCCACAAGTGTTCATTCGTGCTGGTGCGAAGTCTGTAGTATTGGTGGCTGGCTTAACCATGTACCTCACTTTTGATTCATCTTATCTCCATTATCATTGATAGTACTGTTAGTGGTTTGGTGGAAGTGACGTATTGATTCTACTCATCAATATCTTGCTTTATGTCATACATATATTTATCCGATTCAGTTTTTAAGACTATGCATACTGTATGTGTCAAGCCTTTTGTTTGTCATATTTTTGTTGCATGCATGTTCACTAATTACTACACCAATATTAAAGGGTCTGCCTTTAACAGGTTGAAAAGAGCCAGACACAGGACCTCTTTCTTCAGCAGGAAATATAAATATTTAAATCAGGGAAAATTCAGCTCTTCAAAGATTCCTCATGTTATTGTGTTGATGCCATGTAGCATGAGATTACAGTTTAGTAGCATCAAAGCAGTGCTCTGGGGACAATAAAAAATGCATCCTGATCTCCATTAAAAGACAATATCTAATAATAATCTGTCTGCAGCCGAATAGATAGCTATCATATATAAAATAAGAGGTGGTTATTTTACTTTTTGTGTGTATTCCAAACATGAGATAATGAACTAAATACATTTGTTAATTTATTGGATGTACTATTTATTGATCTTCTGAATGGAATAGTGCTTTATCTTTCTGGGTTTGTTAAATATGTTTTGTATGTATGTGTGTGTGTGTGTGTGTGTGCGCGTGTGTGTGCGCGTGTGTGCTGAAAGCAGAGATGAGCTGAGTGCAATGGTGTCTGCACATCTTGCACTTTCACTTTGTGTGTGTGCATCTGTAACAATAACCTTCTCTTTGGTATTGTGTAGCCAGTAGACCTCCCATTTCTCCATTCCTGCTAGTGCATATAGTCGTACTTCTCTTCTAGTGTTAGCCACTGTCCACTGCCTGCATGTGCTTGTTTGTAAATACACCAAATAAAATAAGTATAATCCAAAAAAACGGTTCAGCTTTTGACACAATGTCCATTCATTTTTAAATGGCTCTTCACTGCTTTGGGTTGTTGTGTAGGACGCAGTAAGAGTAACAATTCTCTGCAGTGAAGTGCAGCTCCCCCATCTTGTTGCCTTGTTCTTTTGATAGTGTCCTCCATTGTGGGTCATTATTAAAGGACAACCTTGTGTGAAATATACAATGTGACGCCACTAGATAGCACTGTTTGCTCAAGTTGATTAACCTCACTGCAGCATGGAGTAGGCCTCATCTAATCCAATTGCAGACAGCTTTAGTAGACATGAAATGATTTTATTGTTATGTTATAGAGGCAAAAAGTCTGAGCGGACATTCTATGGCATTGAATTACAAGTATTTCGTTTTTCAGATGCACATTATCAGAGGCGACAGGCAAAGGTTACATGTCATGCAAACTATATAAATAACTCTTTTGTGTACCTTTGCTATAAAGTTAATCATCCACTGGCAATAACATAGTGCTCTTAGTTAAAAAAGAAAGGAGAAAAATATATACGTACATTATGTAAACAGTCAAAGAAATTGCACTTTTTGGCTTAGTATTAGAAGCCACACTACAGAGAGCAGACAAATTGAACACCGGAATAACTAATTCATCGTCACTGATTGTCTGACCAACAACCAAAATAGACAAAAAAAAAAGAGACAAATGATGTATTCTACAATATAACTCATACAATCATAGTCAACTGTTCAAAGAGAACTGTTTGATATATTGGTCAGCTGTATTTGTTTAAAAAATTTTGAATAAAAGAAAGATAGCTTTATAACGAGTATTTGTAATGAATAGTACGAATTTTACACACTACTTCTGACAGAATAAAACCAGTTTCTATGTACATTCACATGAAACTAGACACTATGGTCTCTTCCACTACGTAGATCTTACCAAAGCTCCTAAAATGAAGAATGTAATATGCAGCTGTACATAAGAAATGACCTCTAAATCTCCGATATTCACAACAAAAACATTACAAAGGAAGTTGCTGTATAGTCCTTATCACAGGAGATATTGCTTTTAAAGACTGCATGAGTTTGCTTAGGTACGTACACAAGACAACATGGCACTTCCACAGAGTATATTTTCAGGGCAAATCAATAATATCTTTCATTCCTTCCTCAATTCTTTCGTTCACTCCAAGGACATTCTGATTGTCACTGCTCTAGAGCAAAGAGTGCAACAATCTCAGACAGACGGAAGTAAACAAAAACACTTTTTCTTAACCCTTCCCCAGGAAGCAATACTGAAAATAGTCAGTGATAAACATTCTTATCATTAATATAGTTTGTCTGGTTTTCTAGCAGACAGTAACCAAGTTCTGCTGTTTTTCAAAAAAATAACTTCTCTTAAAGCCTCATTACAAATTCTCTTGCAACTATGCCAAAATTCCTATCACTAAGACCGCCCCCTCCCCTGCCTATTCACTGGTACATAGAAGACACTGTAACACTGTCTCAACAGCTTTTAACTGGCTCATGTCTCTCCTCTTGTCATTTCCCAAAGGTGCAACGTGACTTTGAAAGCTTAACGAGAAAAAGACAGTTCAGTTTTGACCTACTTAGGCCCAAGCAACTTTTTTTCACTTTTACCCCCGGGCAGGTTTTGTGAGCTCCTTGTCTCTTGGAAACTTCAGAGCTGAAATGCAGAGTACCATTACTATAATTTTTCAGATCACTGTCTGTCTTTGCTTAAGGTGCCAAAGTAAGAGCAATCGAAACATATGTATGTGTTGTTTAAAGTGTGTCCACTCAGCATACATATAGTCTTTAGTGTGCTTTTTCATCGAGCACTAGTGCAAATTCATTTCTGCTGGTCTGTTTTTTTTTTTCATCCCTCACCGTTTGGACAAAAAATGGGTTGCCATGGTTTCAGCCTTGGTTTGATGCCCTTCAGAGCAATAGGTTCAAACACACTCAGCTGTTGTGAAGTGTCTTTTGTGCATTTTCAGTCACAAATAATGGCCAGCTTTCCTCTCATATTTCTGTAGTTCAGCATTAGTAGCTGGGTAATGACATCACTTCCTGTCCATCTGTCTGTGGTGGACCTGGTCCCTTCTTCAGAGTGCTCCAACCTACACACAGCAACAGAACAGCAAGAATTAGAACATATGCCTTACCAATGACTCTTTTCTTGCAGTATCTGATGTTCTGCTTACCTTCCTTTATTAGCTCATAAATGCTGCAGGGTCAAAAGTAAATCATTGAGCCGTTTCCTTCTCTGTTCTCTGCTGCATACCTCCTCTTCCCCTTGTTTTTCTTCCTCTTTCTGCTCTTTTCTGTTCTGAGTTATGGGCTGTAAAAAAGTCCACATATTATTTATCCTTGATTAATATTTTTTATTATGATTATTTCTTTCTTTTGGGCAGTAAGGGGGTACTGTTGCCCATTTTTACTCACACAGGGGCTGGTGGAGAGAAAGCTGGAGGTGTCCTGGCTCTTATGTGGATCACTGCTGATTACCACCACCTCCTCTCCCACTGGCTGATCTGAGGTCATAAGTCACACATCATGTATGTCAGCGAAGGCGGTGCAAGAGGGAAGGGAGCCAAACTGCACATAATTTGTTTTGCAGATATGTGCAATAATGTTAGTGGTCTTTTTTGCTCTGTTTTTTAATCTAAAATCTTTCAGGCAGACTTTGATGGAAAATTTGTGGTTTCACTGTTAATGGAGAAAGTTGATGCCTTCTTGGACACCAGCAATGGGAGACTGAAGAAGGGAAACATTTCTGTAGGCTATGATTCTGTGGTTGGAAAACCACTCAGTTTGAACTGCTGAGTATGATACAAGATAATATGAGAACAGAGCGCACACACATGCACACACAAGAAAAAAGATCAGGAAAAATATACAGTACAATGCCAGTCAAAACACATACACTAAAACATACACGCACACCTACAGAAACAAAAACGAACACACACACTTGCTTCATGGACCTGACTTGATGTGGCTGTCGTCCTCTGCTCGGTCCTCCACTTCCTCTTCTTCCTCTGCATCTCTTTGCCTTTCCCTCTCAATCCTTAGTCGGATCTGCCTGTCTCTCACAAGCTCCCAGTTTCTCAATAGAAACACTTGGTGCTTGACCACAAAGCTCCTGGCCCGACACAGGGAGTAACATTAGCCACTTACAATAGTTTGATAACAGTGCATTAAGTAGTTTAGCTTGAATTACAAGTGGCATAGTTGTTTCTATACCTCTCACTGCTGGTTAACAGATCCATGTCGAGGTGCGGGAAGAGACTGGTAATGTCACCACAACTATCATCCTAAAGACACATCAAATACTCTGGTTGGTCAGTTTCAGGGTACAATTATCTATAATTTATTTTATTATGTTTACTATATATTTATCATATTTAGTATCTATTCATATCAATCCTAAAATTATTGAATGATATCACTGCAAATTCACCACATTCAAAGGAGAGGATAAAGCCTTGTCTTTTAGTCGGCCTGTGTAAAAAAAAAGACCAAAGACACTTAAATAGAGATCTGGATTGAGTCTGCCAATCACACATGTAATGCTGCCACTTACAGTAACGTCTCTTTCTCTTCAGGGGGACAGCAGGCGGCCTGCAAAGCTGCAAAAGGATGAGGTTTATATTCAAAAACATTTAGGGTTGTTTAATTTCTACTTGGCTTTTATTCTGTGATGGAGCTGAAATGTACCTTATCGTGTTGCCAGAGCCACATAACGTCGTAAGGTAACTGGAAATGGATCCGCTTAAGCCTTAGGTACTTCCCTGTAGGATACAAGTGAGGATAAACATAACATAACATAACATCATAACAACTAATAAAATGTGTTTTTTATTAGTTGTTATGATTGTACTGACCAACATGGATGGGAGCAGGTAGAAGGCTATATTCCTGCTCTCCTGGAGTATACTCCATACTCTCTCTGCCAAACTGCTGGTTGTAGGATGGGGGGCTAGGAAAGAGGTACCCATGAAAATGAAAAGCATCAGAATGTTTGCAACATAGTGTTTGCTTATTGATTTGTTGAACTCACTCTGTGGTTTTGTAATCATCAGAATAGAGCCCAGCTCTCAGGAAGGTCTTCCAAGGAGGTCTGTCTGATCTCTCCTCTTTTGGGACAGTGACTGGCTGAGATGGAGCCTGGTCCTCATCTGAGTGGCCTGAACATTCAGTGGGCGTGTCACACTCAGGTTTATCCTCAGTGACACTAAAAGAAGATAATAATGAAAGAGGTAGAATGATAGAAAGAACAGAGAGAAAGAAAGAAAAGGCACTGGTTTAGCACACAGTGCTGAAATCAATGTGTTAATATAGCAGCAGTGAGTGTCTCCGTGGCAAATTCAAGTCAACCAGCTCAGGGGGTGGGACGCAAGGTGTACCTCTGATGACAAGGAGAACTGTTGTGTTTTCTCTTGCGTCCTTTTTTCCTTTTGGCCTGCAGCTCCACTTCTGACATCTGCTGATATGATTCTGCTCTTGCATCTCTTCTCTCGTCTGCCTCTCTCCCATCTCGGCTGTGTCCTGGCAGGAGTTTAGGTGGTGACATGACAGTGGAAGGAGTGTGTGCAGGGGACCCAGCAGAGGGTAAAGGGTACTTCCTAGGCCGCCCTGGTCGCCTTTTATTTGACACTGCCACATTGTCTGGTGGTGGCACAGTTTTCTGCTGTCCCCAAATTCTTGAATCAACTTGTAAACCTGCAGTATTGAAAGAAAAAGAAAAAGGGTTATGGCAGAAAGAGGGTGGGTTATTTGTAACAGAGGCAAATGAGACAGATGTGGATCAGTTACTGAGCCGACAGGAGGTGTGAGGTGAGGCCACTCTGGGCTGAGTCATGCGGATGGGCCACAGATTAGGTGAGTCACAACATTTCCTCTGACCAGATCACTTCTGGGAAATGCATTGACAAGAGATTTATGTGCACACATGCACACGCCAAAAGACCACAGGAATTGACAGTGCAGTGCACACTCTTCTAATGTGAGTAGAACACACGCCCACAATTTGTTTTGCGCATTCAGTAAATGGAAACATAAATCTAAAAAGGCTGACAGAGAAAAAAGTGTGTGGGACTGTGTTAGCGTGCTGTAGCCCATGTGCATTTAGTTAGTCTATGGACTGATGTCAATTGTATTCCACCTCTTTAAAAAACATGTTCCCCCTCACAAGCTATGATTGCTCCCAGAATGACCTCTGTGCTAGACCCTCATTCATTAAGAGTGACTTCATCTATCTCTTTGTTCCATTTTCCATACACCCTGAACTGACCATTTTCTCCTTATTGAATTTTTCCAATTGAAATAGGCACTGGGGTCAGCAGTAAAGGATAGGCAAAGCTTTAAATAGCTAATCGGGTGATTACCTAATGACTGTATTCCCTGCATAGCCATGGGCAGCAACAGTGTGCAGTTTGCAAGAGAATGGCAAGATTTAAAAGATTTTCGAACAGATCTTTAAGATGCTGCTCTCCTGCTGTAACACCTTTTGGAAAAAGAGTGGTTGTTGAGTTATTGCATTTCCATGTGTGTGTACGATGTTCAGCTGAGGGAGTCTGAATTGGCTAAATAAGAAAGTCTTATTTTCCCTTCCGGCTTTGATGTGGATATCAACCTGAGAAAAAGCAGTGATGTTACTAAAATGGGTATTGGTGCCACAATCCCTATGCCCACAGTGTGCAAATATAAAAACCTGTCATACAGAGCAAGTAAAAGGAGAGCCCTGGCATAAAACCCATACTCTCAGCTCGATGGTTGATCTATTAAATTCAATGATAGACAGAGTTTCTAGTACATTTTTAGTATTATTCAAACTAATTTGCTATTAAATTTGTACTAGAGTCGAAGAGAATAGCACTGTGCTCCATTAGTGTGACCTATGTAAAATAAATGCACTTCCCTTTAAATTACATTCAGATGACATACAGTATACTTGTGTGTTTTGCACCAAACTACGTATATTTGAAGAAATCATCTGTTTGTGAGCCTTTAGCTATGAATAGATATGTTAGTTATGTGTGCGTGCATGTATCCTTTATGCTTCCTTACCTGCCTCCCTCCTCTCCATCCAGGCAGGCTCATCTCTCCTCCACAGCCTGTCTCCTCCGCCTCCTTGACTTCTACTAGACAACCCGCTCCTCAGCCCCCTAACCCCGGTTGCAATGGCTGCAGATGTGAATAGGTTAGTGTGTACTGTTGGTGGGGACGTCCTGTAAAAGGGTGATTCTTGATCATCCTCCTCATCCTCGTCCTCTCCACCTGTTCCAACAGTTTTGCTAGTGCGTTGCTGTTCGCCGTTGAAGACAGGCCAGCTGGGGTTTCCAAATACTGACCCTCCTAGGCCACTGAATTTCGTCCAGCTCTGCCCCAGGCCCCCCCAACCTCCACCAAATGACGACAGGTGAGTGGAGCCCAGGCCCATCGAGGTGAGCGGTGTTTGCTTAAACCTTTCTGTTGAAGAAGAGGTAGCAGAGGAGAAAGCATCCCCTCCATTCTCACGTAACCAAGGCGACTCTTTGGATAGCACACTCCCTAACCCTCGACTTGGTTTTCTCCCCACTTCTCCTTGCCTGTAAATGAACCCTGACCTTTGGTTTGAAATTAACCCCTCTCCTTCCACCTCTTCCTCGATTAGCTCCTCCTCTTCCTCCTCAATGTCCCTTTCGCAGTGCCGATGGCGATGTTTGTGTTTATGCTTATGTTCATTCCTCCCACATCCACAGGAGAAACTTGACCTGAACCCTGAGCCAAGATGCGGGCTTCCTCCAGCGCTATCAAGCTCTCCACTTCCAATAGCTCCCTCCCTCAGCAGCCTGTTCCTCCGCCTGTGGAATCTGGCAGGGTTTAGGAAGAAGTGCTGTGGCTGATGTGGGGCGTATTGATTGGGAGATGCTAGTGCATAGGAGTTAGGGAGGTGGTGGTAAAGGCCTGTGGGTGGAGGATAGCTGCTGTAAAATCCCATGTTTTCAATTGTATCCTGGAATTTGGGTGAGCAGCCACATTGCCTACGATCGGGCTTCCGGTTACAATGCACTGGATGGCATGTGTAAAAAGGTTGGGGAGGGAAGGAGGGGTTAGGGGGGTAAGTCGAAGGGTGAGGTGAGTAGAAGCCATTTAGATTTATACGAAATATATTAGACCGCATAGAATGGGAGGAGTGGTGCCGTCTTCCCCCAGGAGCACCCCCTTCATAGCCCTGCCCCAGTCCAGACCTTGCCCAGCTTCTCCGCCCGATGTGCATCTCGTTGAATTGGACAACCAGATCTTCTAACTCTGACAGAAACTCTGGATCCTGTAGGTGTAGGTGCTGCTGGTGCTTCTTCTTATGTTTGTTTTTCTGTCTTTTCAGTGCATTATGCCCGTGGTAGGAGTAAAACTCTGAATGAGTACACTTATTGTGTCCTGAGCAGGTACACAAGCATGTATAGGAAGATGAACAGTCATAGTCCCTCCGTCTGTGACGATGTCTGTCTGTCTGTCTGTGTCGTTCTAAACTGTTTGGATTGGTGTGTCTGGACATGTGGGACAGGGATGTGGAGACAGGAGAAGGGCGGTCCATGATAGAAGTGGGATGTCTTTGACCCCCTAGAAAGAGCCCCGTTCTGTGGCTTAACCGCAGCATCCCTCTGGTTCCCCGCATCTCTCCTCGCTCAGAGATGCTGTTGTTATCTGTCCCGATTCCACTGTCGCTAGGCAAAGTCTCGTCACTGTGGGATTCACTCCTAGGGGATGGGGTGGCCTCTTTCAGGTGGCCTGGAGAGCCAGGTGTGTGATGCAGCCCTGTAGGACTGGAGAGCTTACATGTAGACTGGTGAAAAGGGAAGTGCTGGCGTCCCTGGCAAGGACAACTCTTTCTTACAAAAGATGAGAGGGATGAAGAGGAGGGGGGTCGGGGAGAGGTGCAGGATGACGATGGAGAGGGCAGGGAGAAGGGCTGAGAAAACAACAGGCAAGGTGCTGGGTCAGTGAAACTTCCTTCGCTGTAGGGGCTCTGAGCTCCGCTGGAGTGGGTGAGAGATGGAGATGGAAACGGGTGTGTAGGGGCCGGCTGTGTTTGGTTAGATGAAAACAGAGATGTTTCATGACCGCTGGTAAAGAGAGATGACTGAGTGGAGCTCTGGGAGTTGTGGGCTGTTTGCGCCTTTGGCTTGCGTCCTCGCCTCTTGCCCATATAGATGGTCCCTCTCTTACTCACATTGATTTGGGGGCATAGCTTACCCCCAAAGGAGGTGGACAGAGCTGAGAGCGTGTGTACTGTTGTAGCCTCTATTGATTTAGCATCTGCTGCCTTTGCCACAAACCCAGACGACATAACCTTGTGAAGCCTCCTTTTCTTCCTCTTTTTCATCTCATTAATCAACCGCCTGATCTTTAGCTGCCTATGTCCCTTTTCAGAGACAGGAATATCCTTCCTTCTGTCCTCATGGTCACTTTGATTCAGTGCATCTCGGCTGCAGTTGTCAAGGAGAGGCCGTTTGGGAGGGCGGCCGCGTTTCCTTGGGCTGGGAGTAGCCTGAATAGCACTTTGCTGTACTGAAATGGGGGCTTTCTGACCTCTGTCCTCCCCAAGAAGACGCACCCCTGTGGGCGCAGTATTCGTAATTGTTTCAAAACTTGTTTGAGATTTAGGACGGCCTCTTTTTTTTCGGGTAGGGGTTACCAGATTTTTAGAGGCATACTGACTGGGCTCCGGGTTAGGGTGACTCTGTTCGGGGGATGGAGACCTAGTTACAGTCGGGAGAGGGGAGGAGCTGTTGGTTACAGAGCTAGAACTAACTCCATGTGACTCATCTGTGGGCTTGGCATTAAAGGACGTCTTTAGGTTCTGGGGGGAACTTTTAGAGGGATTACGCTGAGAATCCAAAGTTGCTTCATGATTTTCCGCTTTCTGAGCTCGATGCACCAGCTTGGTCCAGCTAGGCCTCCGAGCTTTACGTTTCTTAAGCGGACGGCTGTCTTGCTCTCGAGGAGAGGATGGAATTGAAAGTGTTTCCCGGGAAGAAGCAGTGGACAAAGGGGGAGGAGGCGTGGGAAAGGGTTGGCTTGAAGGCACAGTCGAATGTCTCAAAACGTCTTGTTCTTTTGATTTACTAGTGTCACCTGTTGTTGTTGCCCCTGACTCAATTTGTTTAACAGCCCTGCAGTTGTCATCTGCTTTGTCTTGCTCATCTGCTCTACCAACAGATATGTCTTCATCTACTGTACCGCTCTCAAGGTTTTTACAACTTTTTGCAACATTATTGTTTTCTGCTCTTTGACTCTCATTGTCTTTTCCACTTGGAACTTCTTTGTTCCTTATGTCATTACTCTGAGGCTTTTCCTCCTTTTCCCTCCAATGTTTTGGCTTTTCATCTCTCACTTTCTCCTTCCTCCTCCTCTTGCTCTCCTCTGGTCGGCTCTGACTTTTTGCCCTCTCTGCATCTAATTTGTCCCGCTTAGGCTTTTTCTCCCTTCGTTTCTGTTTCTTAGTTTTCTTGTCTTTCCTTTTTTCTAGTGACGGCTGCATTAAAGGATTTGGGGGTTCTTGAAGTTGGGATATAGTTGGAGATTGCTGGGAGGTGATAGTGGGGATGGATAGAGAATCCAGTTACTGTTATTGGACAGTTCTTTTTGGGAGTTGGCCATAGCTGGGGTAGATTTTGTCGATGAAGAAATAGAGGAAAGAGTACTGTGTTTACCAGATTTGTTTTTTGCAGAAGGTGTGGTGCTGATAATGTCTGTAGTTCCTTTCCCATTTGATAATCCTTTCTGTTTGGAGACCTGCACCAAACCATTATGTTTCTTGGAAGAGCTTGCTTCGATCCTTATTTCTTCAGTTTGTGGGTTCTGGGGAGATGGTGTTGAAGACGTTTTTTTTTCAGAGACAGGCTGACCGGTGACAAATGAAATTTTCTCTTTCTTCACTCTCTCAGATGTACTATTTGAAGTCACCTCAGCTTTGTCAGCCAGTTTGATAGGAACCTAGGAAACACAAACAGGAAAGGTCTGTCATGTGACTTTTAGGTCCATTAGACTGGTGAAAACAGTAAAAGAAAAGGGAAATAAATCGTAACTAAAAAGTTGTTGTTTTTGTCTACCCATTAAAAGCAAAAGAGAGGACAAATTACTTAATCAGAAAATGAGGGTATAGTGAGGGGAAGGTAATAAAAATGGGAATGGGGTTGACACAAAAAGGAGAAACACAAAGGCGGCAGAAGGGAGTGGGACAAGGAGAGGGGGAGTGAAAGATAAATGAGAGCAGGTATAAAAGAGGGGATATAAAAATAGAAGACAGGGACAGATATAGAGAGCAAGGCAGAGATGGAGAAGCAGAGAACGCTGCGCTATTGGTAGCTATAAATTGCCACTAATACAGACGAGAAGGCTTGACATTTCATACTTGTCCTGTAATTTTGGAACGCTGCAGCATGAGTGGCGTTTGTACTACCACAGTAATAAGCTTACCTTGGGTGATTGTCATAAGTACTGGTATACCAATGTGTGTAATAGCTCCAAATGGTTGCTGTGCCGTTGTCCTATTTATAGGTCTGCTTGTTTAAACATGCTGCTTAGAAAACAATAGCTGATTTGACCTTATTACAAGAGAGCCCAGAGATGGGCCATTTTGCTCCATACAAGCCTGTTTAGTGGTTTACTACAAAACCCAAAACTGTCATGGTAAACAGCCAGGGCAGGTTAATAATAAAGGAACCTGGTATTTTCTATGTTGTTTACAGCAGCTAAGAAGCTAATGCCAGGTCTAATATTAGCAGATAGCATGAAGGAGTCGGTGAGTGCAGTTAACTTACCTGACTGGTGGTCTTGGTCGTTTGACTTGATGGTGCATTGACTGAGGCTGTGGTGGAAGTTGAGGAAGATAACAGTGGCTGCAGTGATGTTGAAGATAATGTTGATAATAACGATGATGATGTGACTGGTGGAGTAGCAAATGCTGTTTGTTTGGATTTGGTCTGGATGCCATCCAAGTCTGAGTATTGCTCTCTGCTGGTTGTTTCATCTGGACTGGAGCTGGTTTTGCTCTGCTGGCCCATTCCCCCCTCTGCCTCCCCCTTCAGCAGCGCCCCCCTGCCCTGCCTCTGATAGGTTCTAATAGTGGGCTTGCACACATAGCTTTCCAAGATCTTGGGCGGCTTCTTGGTGCGTTTGGCCTGGAGCCCAATCCGGAGTCTCACATTCCCCTCAGGGCAGCTGGTCTCTGTGCCAGAGATCTGAAGCTGTTGGTCGCCCATTGTCCCACAGCGCCCCTCGATGAGCAGTTCCAGCACTGCCCCCTTGTCCCCATTCTCATCCTCTTCTCCACCTTTCGGCTTCTTCTCTGGTATCTGGTCTGTTTCAGAGTCTTTTGGTGCAGATGAGGCGTCCACAGTGGTCTTTGGAGGGGTACCCCCCTTTACTCTCTGATCCATCAGAGAAGTCGGGGGGGACTAAGGTGCTTTAAAGGGTTTTACTTTTCGATAGTCTCTTTGAAGTTAGTGACGTCACCAACTAAAAGTAGACAGCAGGTGTAGAGGGTCCAGAGATTTACCAAAAAAAGATGTTTTATAAGTCCAAGAACTGTTGGGGTCCTTCTTCTGTCTAATCTTGTTTTTAAGGCTTTAGCTAACAGGGAGTGAGTTTGAGACAGAGAGAGAGAGAGAAAGACAGAGTCAAGTGATTAGTCATTTCGATGAGCTCAGATGTAGCGTACCAGTAATACAGGAATTGAGGGGAAAGTCCCTTCCCTGCAGGCAGCTGTGGAGAGGTGCTAAAGCCTGTGTCCACAGGGCTGATCTCATAGTACAAAAGAACTTATGAGGCTAATAAACACTGCCGGAACGTCAGCACTAACCTACACCTTCTAAACCTGCATTTCTATTGTTAACAAACCAACTGATAGATAGCACTCACTCACTAAAGCGGAACAATTTATCACATATTCTTATCCTGAACTCTTCAGTCAATCAATCAAATCAATATATCAATCACTGCGCTGCCCAGGAATACGCACACTTGATCTAGTCTCCTCCCCCTAAGTGTCTTTGCGCCTTCTGTTCTCAGCTACTCCCACAAGCACTTCTCCGCCCACCCTTCCCTCTGCTGTACTTTCTTTTCTCTCCGAAACTCCCCTTTTCATGTTTGATAGTAAGCTTTAGCATGCATTCTCTATTAGTCCCATGCAGTCTTTCTCTCTTTCTCTCTCTGTAGACCACAGTAAAGTGGTCAACTCATGCACTATATTCATGTTAATCAGAACCATATTTCCTCCTCCACTTTGTTCTTTTCTTCCTCTCCAAACTAAATCCCTCCATTCACAGTCCAGCCAGTCCCCTCCTCCCCTTTCAGTAGTGGTAACACAAATCTGTAGGAAAGGGTAAAACTTATTTCTGGAAAGGAGAGCAAATTCCTCCTCCTCCCATTGCTTCCTCTAAGTCAAGTAAGCTTTTCATTGACCCCATTGTAAATGGACTTTTAATGTGACATTAGAGCAAGTAACACACCCTAAAATAACATTCTTCTTACCAGAGAAACCTAGACTCTCACTTGAGGAGTTGTTGAGTCCAGTTTTTAAACTAACGGCAAAACCAAGTAGCTTCTTTTGTCATGCATCCTTCATTAAAGTCACTTTATCATTAACAGACATTTTCTAATAAAACACACCCTGCCAAGCATTCCTCTGGGTCTCTCCTGAGAGCCTCTTATGGAATAGCTCATCTGTCTCAACACAGTGAAATGCCCCCTTACACTTCTAAAAGAATCTCACATGATAATGTTTTTATTTAAAGGCTCTGTAGACTATCTCTCCTGTGTCTTGGTGCCGCTACACCCAAACCCTCTCTCTTGTATCATATGGTGCTTGAATCAACATCTGTTCCAGTAACTGTGGTTATGTAAGCGTTTTGGAAAGCTTTCGGAGGCAAAACCTCCTTACAATAAAACAAAAATACCTTCAGTAACTCAAATTCAAATATTGAAAAAGGCCTGACTGACTAAAGAGATGACTAAGATTAAAACTTTCACTCTTGTTTTGCAGTTGATAGGGACAGAATAAGTATGAATAGTTTAATAGCAAGACTATTCACATAGCATTAAATACTCTCTAGAATTTACCTCTCAAACATAATTAATATTATTCTAACATTTAGACCAGGGGCTTTTTCCATTGACAGGATGATAAGTGGTCTTGACACTGTAGTCAGTATGGTTCCTCACCAGTGCAAGACAACGATTAAATCATGATAATGGCCTTCCATATTTCCAAACATCAGCACCATCCCATGACGGTGTTATCATCAATAACTACAACCATTATCATCTGCCTGACAACAGCAGGGGCACAGCATCCCAGCTGGAAACGAGCCTACTGTGATGGCATCTCCAAATACTAGAGAAAAAAGTCAGTGCAGCCTTGCTCCTCACGTGAGGGAAGTTTTTTCACGTGAGTCCGACTGCTTCATCTCGCACACTTTGCTTGTAGTTGGTGTTGTACGTGTGTGTTGGTCGAACATTGTGTATCAGGTCGCAGCTGCGTAGGCTGACTGATGTTGCTACTGTATATACAGTATTGGACAGTGGGGGTGTTACCGCACAGCCTTACTAAGGACGTCAACAGAAGCTTCCTTCTCTACAATGACTTTGCGCACCTCTGTAAAGCACTCTTCGCTGATGCTGTCGCATTTACAAAGCATACCCACACGCACGTGTTGTTGTTGTCGTCACTCCCATTTCCATAATGTATCCCAGTATATCCCGCGTATCAGCGAGCCCAAAGACACAGCCACAAATTCAAACTCAACATGGAAGTGCGTCCTACGTAGCATCAAAATGTGGGTAGTGCGAATAGGTTAGTGTTTGTGTTGGGGATTAGTCCCCAGCTACATCTCTCTCCTATCTGTCCTCTGCCAGCCCTTTTGCTGGTGTCAGCAACACTGAAATAAGAAATATCACCGTACACGGAGAAAAATAGAAAGGAGAGACATAGGCTACTCAGCAACAAGGGATAAATTTAGCGCAAAAGCGGATGCACAC
This sequence comes from Perccottus glenii, assembly GCA_024416835.2. Lineage (NCBI taxonomy): Eukaryota > Metazoa > Chordata > Actinopteri > Gobiiformes > Odontobutidae > Perccottus > Perccottus glenii. The sequence goes on from CM044551.2 coordinate 15,550,375, forward strand.
AATTGTCTCTAAGCTACAGTAGTTTGAGCTCGCTCATGATGACAGGCCTGCACACATTAATACGCACAGCCATGACAATGTGTAATAAGGCTACGTAGGCTACTTACCCAAAGCGCGTCCCAGAGCCAACTGCGTTTAAGATGAGGTGAAGGTGTTGCTGTCCTGCTCTCCCGCTCGCACCAGCAGCGACCCCACAGCTTTGGTGCATTAGATGTTGCTTTGATTACATAAGTAAGGCAAACAGAGGTTAAAACACCTCCAAAAAGCGACTTTAAGAAGCATCAGAGAGCAGAGCTCACTGTGTAACAACATTGGCGCGGGTGTTTTCATAATCATGTAGTCGACAGAGGTCTTTCTCCGCAGCTAGGTGGCGGACTCTTCTTACTGATCTGCCTCTGCCCACTTCTCCGGGGAAAGTTAACATTGCTCCCGCCAGTAAAGGCTTAGCTTAAACGTTACGTCTGCGTACAAGCTGTTAACGTGTCAAAGCGATAGACAGAGCCGCAGCAGTGGTGTGCTCCCGTGTGTATGGCGCACACATAGGCTAAGCACAGAAATCAGTGCGGGAGTGTAATTGCGTGGCCATTTTCATGTGGCCAGACGAGTAAATAACACAGCAATAAGCAGGATTTCATTGCGGTTACGAATCGGTTATTGCGTAGCCTTTTAGGCGCTTAATAAAATGGCGACGACTTGCAAAAGTAAATAGGCCTGACACAAAAGTTAGTGTCGCACTTTGGGTCGGTCCATTTATTTAAAATAACCAGTGTAACTGCGTATGCAGGATTTAAAATTGAAGTGCAGGCCTATCAGTTTAATTCAATTCCACAATAAAGCAATTAAGCCAGATGAAAACCAAACTCCCCCTGCCTGTATTTCAACATTTTACTCATTTCATAGCAACTCAGACAAAAAGAAAACTATATGACAGTTGTTCAATTCAAAGCCTATATGGTTCTAACTAAACCTGTTAAGGTTAACACAAGGATAAGCATTATTATTGTTGTAAATACATTAACCTACATTTCCCATATTTTTTGTTTCTTACGATATAATACTCCAGCTCAAGATTTCTTATTTCTGCTCCTCTTTTCTATTTTATTAATTAAATGTACTCTTCATTTTGCCAAGGCTATTAGGAGTGTCACAGTAGCACACCACCCGGTGCCCTCGCCAGATCAAAGGGTCAGCTGTCACTAATAAATGCACCTTAATATTACAGGCTATACACTCTCTGATTACAGGTGAAAGAAGTGTCAAAGTCATACAAACTCCATTTTACTCAGTTGCCCCCGACTTCTGTGACATGATTGGCTAATCAGTTTTGAGATCCAGTAACGTCACATCCGGCTCTGAGGTGCATGGTGGCTGTGATCGTGACAGGTTTAGCACAGACTAGCTTTTTGAAGTATTACGCTGTAATCTATTTGTGAGTTATATTCCACTTTATGACGAGTAAATACTAAAGACAAGAGCTGGTAAGTACGTTGTTAGTGTTTGACGACTTCATTTAGCTGATGTTAGTAGTTAGTATTTTACCCACCGAAGCTAGCAGTTGGCTAAATTCACAAGGTTACAGGAGGCCAATGTCTATGAGCACAGTATTTACTTCTAGGACTTATTATGCAGAGTTATAACAGCATGTAATTTGTTCTGTTATGTTTCAGACAATGGTCCTTCAAAGGCTGTCATTGCGGCTACGACAAACGGTAAGGCGACCGCTGCGAAATCAACAAAATACTGTACAAGTAGCTACATCCTTGACTATATGTTTTTGAATTGTCGTGGTTTATTTGCAGATAAACCATGCAAGGACCCTTCACAGCACTGTGCGCGGCCAACAGAAGGCTCAGGCTGTTCTCTCAGACCCAGAGCCCCTCTCCATCTTCAGAAGCCAAGAGCATGATCCAGTGAGCATAGCTGATTTTATCAATGCGAATGTCCTCTTTAATGGGGCCACCTACAGCGCCAATTGTTTATGTATTATGATGGTGGATAAACACTTCACTATCTTTTCTAGGCATGTCAGACAGAGAACCATATTGGACAGTTTTACACAGTTCCATCTTCACACATCCAAACTCTGTTTCCTCATGGTCTCCCACCACGTTATCGAGCACAGGTAAGTAATTGTCTGGCAGATTATTATTATTATTTAGATGGGAAACAAATTGTATAATGGTGTCCATATATATTGAGGACTATTAAGGTCACTAATACTTTAATTAATCTCATTGTTACCACCCTTGTTGAGTAAGATACATTGGTTTGGATTTTTTGTTCAAACACTAAACATTTTTATTTTTTATTTCTTCCAGATAAAGACATTTAATGAAGCTTGTATCATGATAAGACAGCCGGCCCTTGAGGTCATCTCATATCTGAAGAAAACTGACTACAGCAAACCTGCTCAGCGATATTTATTCTGTATCCTCTTACATTACAAATTATGTACTTTTTGCCTTTTAAATGGAAAGTACATCTATCTTAACAGTCTGTTCAGATGGGCTAAGTGGCAGTGGAAAGACCATGTCTTTTTGCCACACAGTTCATTTCTGTTATACGCAGGGATGGCTAGTCTTGCATATTCCTGATGGTGAGACACACAACACCAATATAATAGTTCTTACTGGTTAAAGAGGCACTAATCATCTTGTGTTTATCCTCTGCAGCACACCGCTGGGTAAAAAATTGCAAGGAGTTGCTCCAGTCATCCTATAATTCTGCTCGGTTTGACCAGCCATTACAAGCCACTGAATGGTTACGCAACTTCAGAACTACCAATGAGCCCTTCTTGTCAAAAGTATGTATATATTTTAAAATTTTGGCTTTTTGTTCAAACTGTAGTACGGTTTTTATTGCCTTTATAATTGGATAACTAAATATAATGCCATTGCCAGGTGTTTAGGCTTTTCTAAATCTCAGCGTGGATGCTCAATTTTCACAGTAGTATGTGCCATTAAAACAATTAAGCTGCTTAATTGCCTTAATCACCTTTTTCCCCAGATAAAGACAAAACATCGCTATATGTGGACAAAGAGAGAGTTCACAGAGGAAGGAAGTTCTCTAGGAGAGCTGGTGGATCAGGTGTGTAGGGTTTTCAATACCCCTTTTGTCTCTATTAGATGTTTTTCCAGTTTTTCTGTATTTATTTGTTTTATGTAGATATGGTTTAGTCACTCCCAAAATATTTTGGCATGTAATAATGAGTTGTTGTTTTTTTTACATTGCTGCAGGTCAGTGGCACAATATGTATAGAACAAAGCTAGAAAATTACTGAAACTTTTCTTGTAATTTGTGAATTTTATAATTTGTTTCTGTTGAACTCCTAAAACCTTAATTACTTTTGCTGCTTTTATAAGCTTGCTGCATGATATTTATAAATCATACATTCATCAAAACTAGCAATCATTTCCCAAAAGCCTGCAGTGTGATAATGATAATTGTTACATTGACAGTTCAAGAAACCCTTCATTCCTTCTAATGGTACAGAAATGTGTGCCTGTCTTCTCTGTAGGGTATATCTCGAGTGAAGAGCAGCAGTGATGTTGTGGGTGCTGTGATGAAGGAACTGCGACTGCAGAGTGGCCAGCCAGAAGCAGCCTTCCGTCTGGCGGTGGCTGTTGATGGTGTCAATGCCCTTTGGGGAAGGTCCACCATTAAAAAGGAGGATAAGAGTGCTGTGAGAAATAATATTTTTATCTTAGTGTGGTTGTCATCATAGTTTTGCTAGAATTCCTCAGATGTCCTAAAACACTTTCACTGTTATTAGGTGGATCCAGAAGAGCTCACTTTAGTTTACAATTTAAGGAAACTAATGAAAAATGACTGGGTAAGATAATCCTAAAAAAGATTAGATTAAAATTGATTCTTATGTTCTTATATTTATATATAATAATACATAATTATATTCATACTGTAATATTGTTTTTTTTTAGAACGGAGGAGCTATCATCACTACTTTGTCTCAGACTGGGTCTCTCTATACGTCAAAATCGTCATATCTGCCGCAAGAACTGCTAGGAGAGGTCAGATGCCATTTTATATAAAGTATATACCCCTACTTATTCCTTGCCCTAAAGCTCTAATTAAAGTGAACCAGAAAATAATATTTATTTTATAAATTGTCATTTATCTTTGGGACTTAAGAGATGTTTAAGTGACATGAGAAAATTGTTTGTATAGTATTTGTAGGCTTTCTAATGTGTCATCAGTATTTAGTTTGTGGTTCTTTTTTACCACATTTATACTGAGATGCTACTGCAAAAAAAAAAAGTGTTTTGTGTTCAAACAGAAAGGGTTTGACACCATGGATCCTTTTATCCCGGTGTCGGTGCCCAACTACAGTGAGAAAGAGTTTGAGAGCTGCTTTCTCTACTATGTGGACCGCCACTGGTTGCAGCATCCAGAAAGTAATGCACTTTTAAATCATTTTATAATGTTCATCATTAAAAGAAAAATGTGACTATTAATGTTTTGTGGTAACAATGTTTTTTGTGTGTGTTTATTAGGTCAAACAGAGGAAGGAAAGAAAGAACTTGTCTTTTTGAGCAATAGTAATCCATTCATGTTGGACAGAATTTGTGCCTTCTTATAAAGTCCATAAAGCAGTTAACCACAGATAATGTCAATGTATTTTAAATGCTGTATGTCTCTGTAAATAATGTGTGTACTTATTTGATAATAAAACAGTAAAAGGAAAAAGAATTTTGCTTCATAGACCCACATTTTTTCAATAAAGCGGTATAATCAATTGCACTTTTACCAATATTTATAAAACATTATAGTTATGTATCTTGCCTAGTTGTATATATATCAGATATAATAATTGATATTTAAACCTGTGAAATGAAAAACTAAAGGTTAACGTTTTAAGCTTGGAAAAAAAATTACTGAAGTTTGAAATGTAACACCCTCTGGTGGTCTAATGAGGTCATTGCAGGTGGGTCACGTGACTGTTTACAAGATCACATGTTGGGCACACTTTGGCTAGCCAAAACAAACTGTCAAGGAGTTGGAGAATGAGTAGGTAGATGTATATATATATATTAATTTTCGGGACATGCCAGAATCTCTGCTTGGCTCTTGTGAGGTGAGAATTGTTTCTCCTAAAAGGTTTTCAGAGACATCACAATGACGTGGTGGTGTCAGCTAAACGAACCCTTTTCACTGTCATTGTGTCTGAAGCCTTTTGTGTAAATGAATCAACACATTTGTAGTGCCTGTTTTGTAAGGTAGTGTACATTTAGCTTCTCTGTTTTTTAGGTAAAATGTTGTTGTCATTAGTTGCTGTCACGCTTACCTTCTTCTTCCTGACTGTGGAAGTGCTTCCACATACAGGTAACGAACAAAAGGCCATATGCAGATTACTGTTTGTATGTTTAATGGATGTAAATATTGCAACTAACTTCATCTCCCGCCACAGAAAGCACCAAGTGTGTTGCCAGAAACTTTGGTCATGACTCAGTGGTGTGTGAGTGTAATTCAACTCACTGTGATAGTATGAGGTCAACAACCTTACCCCCAGTGGGACAGTACTCATCCCATCTGAGCAGTATGGCAGGCAGCAGACTTGAGCCGGGGATGGGCCATTTCCAGATAAACAGCACCTGGTCCGGTAAGGGATGACCCACAATCATTGTCATTGTGTTGAAGCAGTTGAAAAGCATTTTTTGTGTCTCTTGTAGGTCTCAGACTGACAATCAGTGCCCACCAAAAATATCAAAAAATCAAAGGCTTTGGTGGAGCTATGACTGATGCTGCAGCTATTAACATCTTGTCTCTCTCCGCTGGCTCTCAGGACCAGCTTTTAAGACAGTATTTCTCATCTGAAGGTATGTATTTTTATTATGTTTGTAAGGCTTACTGGTCACATCCAGTCTCCTGGCTTCTCCTGACCAGTCCAAGTAAGTTATACGTTATTATCTACATAACAAAAGTACAACACAGTTTAGATACTGTATATCTTTAAACTGTACATGCCAAATTGGGACTGAAATGGATAATATTTGCCCAGAATTTGCCTTTGTGAGTAATTTGAAATAGTAAATGAATGTTGCTTTGCTCTCAGTTTCACATCTTATCCCAATCTTAAATATTGTACAAATAGCAGTTTGAAGCATACATTTTATCACTATTGTTTCAGTTGGCTGTAGTCCATGTCATTTTATTCTCTACATTAAACCTACTGCATTGTACTGCACACCCTTTCCGTGTAACTATCCAATCACTTCCACAAACCTAATATTTACTATGTTGAGCCAAGGCAACAAAATCTTGTTCTGTATACATTTGGTTGTATATCTGAATGACAAAGTCTGTCTAAGTCATAATTCATCTCTGTTATATTGCTTTTGTAGGTATTGGCTACAGTGTGGTGCGTGTCCCAATGGCCAGCTGTGACTTTTCCACTTATTTGTACACTTATGCTGATACACCTGGGGACTTTAACCTGGAAAACTTTACCCTGACAACAGAGGACATTAATATGAAGGTTTTTCTTTTTCTGTTATCCTTTACTGCCAGTCACAGCCATCATTACATTAAGAGACTTTTCTTCTCCCTTGTCAGATCCCTCTTCTGCAGCAAGCCCAGGCCATGTCTCCTCTTCCGCTCTCTCTGCTAGCCAGTGCCTGGAGTGCCCCTGCCTGGATGAAAACCAACAATGCACTTATTGGAAAAGGCTCTTTAAAGGGAAAGCCTGGGGGCAAGGAACATAAAACCTGGGCACAGTACTATATCAGGTTAGTATTTTTTATATCAGCAGTTCTATAAAAGTATGACTCTACCCTTTACATATATATATTTTTTTCTTAAGGTTTCTTAAGGAATATGCTAAATACAACTTGACCTTTTGGGCATTGACCACAGGAAATGAGCCTACTGCAGGAAGAATGACAAATTACAGGTCTCGTTATGTGATTTTAAATCTGAGGGCACTGTTTATTAGAACTGTGGCTGCAACATTTTAATATTACATCTCTGTAGTTTTCAGGCTCTGGGTTTCACACCTGAGGAGCAACGAGACTGGGTAGCGCTAGACCTGGGCCCTGCCCTGCATGCCTCATCATTCCCTCACACACACGTCCTCATTTTGGATGATAACCGCTTGTTGCTGCCTCACTGGGCTAAAGTGGTGAGTCAAAGAGGGGGGATATTCATCAAGTAAATTTGACCTAATTGGATTTAAGTAGTTGAAATTAGGAATTACACCTCTACATGAACTTTAAAACAAACCTGAAACAAATACTCCAGTAAAGCCAGCATAGCAACTGTTGATTAGATTTCATTTTTGAGAAAATGTCCAAAATTGACATAGCTTTTGCCAGGTGTTCAAAATTTAGACTCACACAGCAGCTCTTTAATAAAACCATATACATTTCATAGTAAAACCTTAGAGCCTCATTATGCAATCACACTTTTTTTATTTTTTATCCTTGAGCATCTCTAGTTGGTGCATTCTGTATAATGTCCTCCATTTTTAGGTGCTAGATGATGTGCATGCTGGCAAGTACATTCACGGCATTGCAGTTCACTGGTACTTTGACAGCGTTGTTCCAGCTGAGATAAGTCTGGGAACCACCCATCACATCTACCCAGAGTATTACCTGTTTGGCACAGAGGCCTGTGCTGGCTGGAGCCCACAAGACAGAGGAGTGAAACTGGGTAGCTGGGGCAGAGCTGAGCAATACGCACATGACATTCTGGAGGTAAAATCTTTTATCTGCTTTAATGAGACGTAATGTACTAATGTAGATTTTAAAACAAACTCCAAGTG